>CM053770.1:169289470-169319311 GCA_028658325.1 Potorous gilbertii
ACAAATGGGGAGAAAATTTTGGAACCCAAAATCTTGTGAAAATGAATGTAAAAAGTTAAATAAATGTATTTAAAAAAAAATCTACTTATTATTGTTAGTATTTTACATGTAAGTCATAAATGTCAGGCAAATTTCCTGTATTCTAACATCTCTGTCACTAAAGAGAGGGAAACATGAGCATAGGATGTAGGAAAATATGAAATTAATGTGAATTGACAAAACACCTATGAAACAGAGATGAAAACAGAAATGATTAGAAAAGAGAGGCCAACAATATGTTGTCTGGAAGAAATGCACTTAAAACACAAATTTTCATAGTTAGAATGACAGACTGAAACAAAATCTATTATGTTTCACCTTAATTCAGGACAGCAGATGTTTCCATCATGGTTTTATATAAGGCTACAATAAATATGGAAAAGGAAAAAGATAAAAAAAGAAAATTACATTATGCTAAAAAGCACCATGTAAAACAGATTGACATCAATATTTAATGTTTATTCACACAATAATATGACATCACTGAGGAAATTGTGCCAATTGAGTGAATCTCACTGATTCCATCCTATGACTCAATTCTGGATCTAACTCAGTTTCCTTATTCTCCAGTTATAGGTGTAGTCTAATTTCTGCCCTATGAGAAAATTTTATTCAATTATAGGAATTGTGAGAAAATTTTATTGCATTGTTTGAACCCACAATTTTGAGTTTTCTCACAATTATATATCTCAAGCACCCCATGTATTTTTTTTTTCTGAAAAGTGGTTCCATACTGGTCAATCAGTTATTGTTTACCTGTTCCTTTGATTGAATACAGACATTTCAGGGTGTATGAGACATCTGTTTTTCTTAGTTCAGGAAATTGCATATTTTCACTCTCCCCTTCCCAACTTAGAAAGTCCCTAATGGTTCCTCCAGTTAGCAATTAGATTACCTAATTTTTGTATCCTAGTTTGTGCTCTGATAATTGTTCTTTTTTAATTAATTAGTCTGATTTGATTAATTCTTTTTAATACATAAAAATCTGTTTCTTCCTGTGTTTAAGGTTAATTGTCAAGCTGAGGAAGGCTTGGTCCCAATTTGTTATGCAACTGACATTCTTTGACTAATAAATTAATATACTCAGAAGCTTGAACTTTCTTTTCCTTGGTCATTTCATTTTTTATCTGTCTTAATACTTAGGGGAAATATTAATTGAATAGGAAGGAAAAATAGCAAAATTGCAATAGTCTGATTTATATACCCCTTTCTCCTCTAGACAAATCTAATAAAAAGATAGATAAGAAAGAAGTTGAGGGTTTGATCAGAATTTAGAAAACTTAAAGACAAGAGGTCTCTGTGACTATTGAATGGAAAAAGAAAAGAATTTGGATATTTTTAACTGTAAATTGCACTTTTAATAAAATTTTCCTTCACAAAGAGGCACAAAGAGCTCACAAAAATGTAGAAAATAGCAAATAAAAAACATATTCAATAATGTAAGCAATTAAGTAACAAAATTCTAAAGAATCTGTGAGTCAAAGAAAAACTAGAGAAATAATTGGAAGAGTGGAGCCAAGATGGCAGAGTAAAGGCAGGGACGTACTTCAGATGTCCCCCAAACCCTCCCAAATACTTTTAAAAATAGTTCTAATAAAATTCTAGAATAGCAGACACCACAAAAAGATGCAGTGAAACAAGTTTCAAGCCCAAGAAGGTCGATAGAAAGGGCATGTTGCACCAAAGTGACAGAAGAGTGCAGTCCAACACAGGCCATGCCTGCACAGACTAGACCCCAGTGAACTTGGAGCAGGCCTCAGAGGACTGAATCAATAGCAACTGTGACAGTGTCCTCACTTTTCAACTCACATATGCCAGAGACAATTTGGAAGGTGAGTAGGAAAGGTCTATCAGACCTGAGTGATAGAGAAGCACAGTCAAGCCCCAGGGCCAGCATAGCCGCAACCCCAGCAAATCAGGGGCAGCCTTGGGTGGGACTAAATCAGTAGTGGTAATGCCAGCAATGGCAACCATGACAGTGACTGCTTGCAGAGTTCTCAGCCCACAGATGGTAAGGAGAAACAACTGGTCAGAGGGAGATAAGAGAGGTCTTTTTTTCTAGCACTGAGGCAGGACTCTGTTGTTTTGTCCATACATGAATCTGAGTGACAGTCTTGGGGGGCAGTTCTAGGGCTATGAAGAACACTGGCATAGCAGAGCTTGTCATAGCAGTGGAGAGGGAATATTTCTCACAATTTCAGGGCAGAAAATCATGCATGTGATTACCCACAGACTAGAGTACAGGCCAGAAGAGGAGTAAACACCTCTTAGATCATATGAACTTGGAAGAAATGAAAACTTGCAGGTCCCTAGAAGTATCCCTGAAAATAGCTGCACAAAATCCCTGAAGCTTGGAACAGTACCTTATTCAGACTGGAAGCAGAGCCCTACCTTAGCAAAGAATTTAAAAATCAAATGGAGGGGTGGAGCCAAGATGGTGGAGTAGAAAGACACACATACTCTAGCTCTTCCCCCACAGCCCATAAAATACCTTTAAAAAATGATTGTAAACAAAGTCTAGAGCAACAGAAGTCACAAAACGACACAGTGAAAGAAATATCCAGCCCAACATAGCCTGGAAAGCCAACAGGAAAAGTCTGTTGCATGGGCTACAGAGCACAGCACAGCCCATGGAGCCCAGCCCATCCTTGCTCACTTTGTACCAGGAGGAACAGGACTGGAACAGGCGTCGGGAACAGAATCCCCAGCAATGATGGTTCTCAGAACCCTCAACCCACAAGCACTAAAGAAAGCTTCAAAGGTCAATGAGAAAGATTTCATCTGGAAAAGTGAATGTGATCTGCCCTCACCAGCAGTAACCATTAAAGCAGCAGTGTTCTTTGTTGGAGCCTTTCACCTTAAAAACCCCTGGGAGAACTGAGCAGCTAATTTGAATCTCAGTCCTTAGTGGTAACCCTGCCCTCTGCCTTAATCCCCTGGGGGAACTGAGCAGCTGATCTGAATCTCAACCCTGAGCCAGGCCCTGGGGTGAGGAGGAGGAGGAGCACAGAGAGGGAATTCTACTACTCACAGATTCTGAACAGAAAAATCTTGCTTGCTCCCAGACCAGTGTGCAGACCAGGAGAGGAGTAAACTCCTCTCCCTTGATTGTGCCACTTTGGAGGAACTGAAAATTTCATGTCCCCAGAGTATACCTTCCTCTTGACAAAGGATTCAAAAGTGAAGGAACTGGCTTGGAAAATACCAAAAAAAGGGGAAAAAAACTAAGACTACAGAAGTTTGTGAACAGGCATTTTCTTCCATCCTTTCAGATGGGGAAGAACAATGCATACTATCAGAGGAAGTTAAGATTTCTGCATCTAGTGCCTTCAAAATAAATAAGTAATGGTCTCAAGTCATGGAAGAACTTTAAAAGTGAGTCAGCAGCTTGCTAAAGGAGACTCAAAAATTGCTGAACAAAACAATACCTTCAAAAATAGGCTAACTCAATTTGCAAAAGATGTCCAAAAAGCAAATAAGGAGAAGAATGATTTAAAAAAAGCAGAATTAGCCAAATGGAAAAGGAGGTTCAAAAGCTCACTGGAGAAAAGAGTTCTTTAACTCTTTAACAGATGGAGGCTAATGACTTTATGAGAAACCAAAAATTACAAAACAAAATGAAAAACTTGAAAAAATGCAAGATAATGTGAAATACTTCACTGGAAAAAAAAACTGACCTGAAAAATATACCCAAGAGAGACAATTTAAAAATTATGGGACTACCTGAAAGCCATGATAAAAAAAAGGATTCTAGGCATCATCTTTCATGAAATTATACAGGAAAACTGCCCTGATATTCTAGAATCAGAGGGCAAAATAAGTATTGAAAGAATCCATAGATCACCTCCTGAAAGAGATCCAAAAAGAGAAATTCCTCGAAACATTGTAGCCAAATTCCAGTTCCCAGGTCAAGGAGAAAATATTGCAAGCAGCTAGAAAGAAACAATTCAAGGACTGTGGAAATACAGTCAGGATAACACAATATCTAACATCTTCTATATTAAGGGATCAAAGGGATTGGAATATGATATTCCAGAAGTCAAAGGAACTATGATTAAAACCAAGAATCACCTACCCAACAAGACTGAGTATAATGCTTCAGGGGAAAAAAATGGTCATTCAGTGAAATAGAGGACTTTCAAGCATTCTTGATGGAAAGACCAGAACTGAAAATAAAATTTGGCCTTCAAACACAAGAATCAAGAAAAGCATGAAAAGGTCAATAGAAAAGAGAAATCCTAGGGGACTTTCTAAAGTTGAACAGTTTACATTCCTATATGGAAAGATAATATTTGTAAGTCTACTTTTCTCAGCATTTGGGTAGTTGGAGGGATTATACAGACACACTTATATGTATGTGTATAAATATATGTATATATGTGTACACACATATACAGACACACAGACACAGATACAGACACACACATATATATAGATGGGGAGGATATGGTGATTTGAATAAGAAAGAATGATATCTAAAAAAAAATGAGAGTTAGTGCCAAGAGAGGAATATATTGGGAGGAGAAAGGGAGAAATGGAATGGGGCAAATTATCTCTAATAAAAGAGGCAAGATAAAGCTGATTTAATGGAGGAGAAAAGGGTGGAGGTGAGAGGGAAAAAGTGAAACTTACTCTCTTCACATTTGGCTTAAGGAGGGAATAACATACTCATTCAATTTGGTATGAAAATCTATCTTACACTATAGGAAAATAGGGGAGAAGGGGACAAGTGGGGTAGGGGATGACAGAAGGAGGGCAAAAGGTAGAAGGGAGTAATTAGAAGTAAACACTCTTGGGGTGGGACAAGGTCAAAAGAGAGTAGAATAAATGGGAAGCAGGATAAGATGGAGAGAAATATAGTTAGGTTTACACAACATAACTATTATGGAAGTCTTTTGAAAAACTGCATATGTATAGCCTATATTGAGTTGCTTGCCTTCTCAGTGGGGTTGAGTGAGGAGGGAAGAAGGCAGATAATTGGAACTCAGAATTTTAGGAACGAATGTTGAGAATTGCTTTCTCATACAACTGGGAAATACATATAGGGAATTCAGTATAGAAATCAATCTTGCCCTACAAGAAAAGAGAGACGATGAGGATAATGGAAGGGTGGGGCGTGATAGAAGAGAGGGCATATTGAGGGAAGGGGGTAATCAGAATCCAAGGTGTTATGGGGTGAGAGGAGGAGAGAGATGGGGAGAAAATTTGGAACTCAAAATTTTGTGGAAATGAAGGTTAAAAACTAAAAATAAGTAAATAAACAGAAGAAAAAAAACAAGGACAAAAAAGTCAAATAATAGGCTGAGAAAATGAGCAAACAATGGAAGACCCTCGCACTATAGAAACTTATTTTGGTAACAATGAAAATCAAAACATACACTCAGAAAAAGACAGCAGACTCAAAACCTGCAAGAAAAATGTGAATTGATCTCAGGTCATGGAGAAGCTAAAAAAAGATTTAGAAAATCAAGTAAGAGAAATAGAGGAACAACTGGAACAATAGAATGATGCAAGAAAATCATGAAAAAGAAGTCAACAGCTTGGCAAAATAGACCCAAAAAATACTGAAGAAAATCACACCTTAAAAAATACACTAGGTGAAATTTAAAAGCAGACCAAAAATACAATGAGGAGAAGAATTTCTTAAAAAGCAAAACTGGCCAATTGGAAAAAGAGGTCAAAAAGATCATTGAAGAAAATAATTACTTAAAAAATTAAAGGAGCAAACAGAAGCTAGTGAATTTGTGAGAAATCAGGAAACTATAAAACAAAACCAATAATGAAAAAATAGAAGACAGTATGAAATATCTCATTGAAAAAACAGAAACAATTCAAGTATTGTGGAACCGCAATCAGACTAATACAAGATTTAGCAGCTTTTACCGTAAAGAATCCAAGGGCTTGAAATATGACATTCTGGAGGTCAAAGGAGTTAGGATTAAAACCAAGAATCCCCTACTCAGCAAACCTGTGTGTAATACTTCAGGGCAAAAAAAATGACATTAAATAAAATAGACCACTTTCAAGCATTTTTGATGAAAAAACCAGAGCTGGATGGAAAATCTGACTTTCAAATGCAAGAAGAAGGAGAAGCATGAAAAGATAAATAGGCAAGAGAATCATAAGGGGCTTACTAAATTTGAACTGTTTACATTCTTACATGGAAAGATATTTGTAACTCATGAGACTTTTCTTAGTATTAGGGTAGTTGGAGGCCATACATACACACACACACACACACACACACACACACACACACACACACACAGAGGAATGCGCTAGGAGAAGGAGAAAGGGAGAGGTAGAGTGGGGTAAATTATCTCACATAAAAGGAGACATGAAAAGTTTTTATAGTGGAGGACAAGAAGGGGGAAATAGGAAGGAAAGAGTGAACCTTACTCTCCTCAGATTTTACATAGGGAGGGAAAAATATACAAACTCCATTGGGTATGGAAATCTGCTTTAAAGGAAAATAAAGGGGAAGGGCACTAGAGAGAGGGGTTGATAGGAAGGAGGGTAGATTGGGGGAGGGGCTAATGAGAAGCAAACACTTTTGAGGAGGGAGATTTTGATAGGATGGAATAGAATAATCAGGGGGCAGAATAGGGTAGAGAGAAGTATAGTTAGTTTTTCACAGCATGACTATTATGGAAGTGTTTTGCATGATTACACATGAATGACCTATATCAAATTGCTTGCCTTCTCAATGAGGGTGTATGGAAAGAGAGGAAGAGATAATTTGGAACTCATACTTTTTATTAATTTATTTAAGTTTTCAACATTCATTTCCCCAAAATTTTGAGTTCCAAATTTTCTCCCCATCTCTCCCCTTCTCTCTCTTCAAAACACCTTGCATTCTGATTGCCCCTTCCACCAATGTGCCCTCCATTCTAACACCCCTTCCTTCCCTTATTCCCATCTTCTCTCTGTCCTGTAGGGAAAGATAAATTTTTATAACTAATTATGTGTATTTCTTATTTCCCAGTTGTATGCAAAAGCAATTCTCAACATTTGTTCCTAAAACTTTGAGTTCCAACTTCTCTTCCTTTCTCCCTCCCTACCCATACCCACTGAGAAGGCAAGTAATTCAATACAGGCTATATATGTATAGTTTTTCAAATGACTTCCATAATTGTCATGTTGTGTAAGACTCACTATGTATCTCTCCATCCTATCCTGCCCTCCATTTCTTCTGTTCTCTCTTTTGACCTTTTTCCTCTCCAAGAGTGCTTAATTCTAATTGCTCTCTCCTCCCATTCACCCTCCCTTCCATCCCTCTGGCTTATCCCTTTCACCCCTACTTTCCTGTAGTGTAAGAGATTTTCATATCAAATTGAAGGTGCATGTTATTCCTTCCTTGAGCCAAATGTGATGAGAGTAAGCACTTTTTTCCCTCTTACCTCCCCGCTTTTCTCCTCCATTGAAAAAGCTTTTTCTTGCCTCTTCTATGAGAGATAATTTGCCCCATTCCATTTCTCCCTTTCTCCTCCCAATATAGTCCTCTCTCATCCTTTAATGTTATTTTTTAGATATGATCCCTTCCTGTTCAATTCATCCTGTGCTCTCTGTCTCTCTCTCTCTCTCTCTCTCTCTCTCTCTCTCTCTCTCTCTGTGTATGTGTGTGTGTGTGTGTGTGTGTGTGTGTGTGTGTGTGGTGTGTGTAATCCCTCCAACTACCCAGATACTGAGAAAAGTTTCAAGAGTTACAAACATTATCTTTCTATTTAGGAATGCATACATTTACTTTATCCCTTGTGATTTCTCTCTCCTGTTTACCTTTTCATGCTTCTCTTGATTCTTGTGTTTGAAGGTCAAATTTTCTTTTCAGCTCTGCTCTTTTCACCAAGAATGCTTGAAAGTCCTCTATTTCATTGGATGACCATTTTGTCCCCTGAAGTATTATAGTCAGTTTTGTTGGGTAGGTGATTCTTGGTTTTAATCCTAGTTCTTTTGACTTCTGGATTATCATATTCTAAGCCCTTCAGTTCCTTAATGTAGAAGCTGCTAGATCTTGTGTTATCCTGATTGAATTTCCACAGAATTGCTTCTTTCTAGCTGCTTGCAATATTTTCTCCTTGCCCTGGGAACTCTGGAATTTGACCACAATATTCCTAGGAGTTTCTCTTTTCAGGTCTCTTTCAGGAGGTGATCTGTGGATTCTTTCAATATTTATTTTGCTCTCTATTTCTAGAATATCAGGGCAGTTTTCCTTGATAATTTCATGAAAGATGATTCTAGGCTCTTTCTTTGATCCTGGCTTTCAGGTATTCCCATAATTTTTAAATTGCCTCTCCTGGATCTATTTTCCAGGTCAGTTGTTTTTCCAATGAGATATTTCACATTATCTTGCATTTTTTCATGTTTTTCATTTTGTTTTGTAATATTTTGGTTTCTCATAAAGTCATTAGCCTCCATCTGTTCCATTCTAATTTTTAAAGAACTCTTTTCTCCAGTGAGCTTTTGAATCTTTTTTTCCATTTGGCTAATTCTGCTTTTTAAATCATTCTTCTCATTTTCTTTTTGGACCTCTTTTGCCAATTGAGTTAACCTATTTTTAAAGGTGTCATTTTCTTCAGCATTTTTTGGATCTCCTTTACCAAGGTGTTGACTTACTTTTCATGATTTTCTTGTATCACTCTCATTTCTCTTCCCAATTTTTCTTCCACTTCTCCTACTTGATTTTCAACATCCTTTTTGAGCTCTTCCATGGCCTGGGACCATTTCATATTTATTTTGGAGATTTTGCACGCAGAAGCCTTGACTTTTATGTCTTTCCCTGATGGTAAACATTATTCTTCCTCATCCAAAAGGATGGGGGAGAATGCCTGTTCACCAAGAAAGTAATCTTCTATAGTCTTATTTTTTCTCTCTTTTTGGGGCATTTTGCCAACCAGTTACTTAACTTTTGAGTCTATTGTGAAATGGAGAGCATGCTCTAGGAACCTGTAAGTTCTCAGTTCTTCCAAGGTGGCAAAATCAAGGGACAGGAGCTTACTCCTCTCCTGGGCTGTGGTCTGGTCTACGAGCAATCACAAGTACTCCTTTCTGCCTAGGATCTGTGAGTAGGATTGCCTCTCCAAAACCTCCACTAGCACCACCACACCAGTGCTCTTCCTTACCCCAGGACCAACAGTCAGAACTGAAACCCAGATCAACCATTTGATTCCCCCAGTGTCTTTGGGCCAGAACTCCAAAAGTGAATGATGACACAGTGGCAGCTGCCAATCTGGGGCTGGGGCCAGAAGGCACTCCCCTTTCACCCAGGTGAAAGAGATTTCTTACTAACCTTTAAAGCTGTCTTTGGCATTTGTGGGGTGAGAAGTCTGGGAACTGGAGCTGCTACTCATGATTCTATGCCCTGAAGTCTACTCCAGTCCTATCCCAACTCAGCAAACCAATGGGGGATTCTGAGCCCTACCATGCTGCCAAGGCTGGGCTCTGCTCCCGGCCTGGTGTGATAGACCTTTTCTGTTGGCCTTCTAGGCTGTCTTAACCTGGAAATCTCTTTCACTGCCATTTTGTGGCTTCTGCTGCTCTAGAATTTTATAAAATTTTATACAATTTGATATATATGTAAATTTTATATAATTTATATAATAGAATTTTTCTATAATCCTACTTTTTGGCTTTACATATGTATTTTTTAATCACATTAAAAGATCCTGTGAGGTGATATTAGCATTTTAAGTGTAAAACTAGCACATTCAAAAGTGTCAAAAGCTTTTTCTTCATTTGTTGGCATAATCAAGAGTTGGAGAAGTTTTTGTTTTATACTAATTATTTTTGTAATGTTGATAAATCCAATTTGATCGTAGTGAATTTTTTGAAATATTTGCCACTGTCATTTGACAGCTTTCATAAAATTATGTCCAAATTCATTGATAACATCATTATATTATTTACTATGTGTTTTCCTTTTCCTTGGATTAGGAATTAAGATTTGTTTTATCAGAAGTGGAATTTGATAGTGTTTTCTTTCTCATTTTTTATAATAATCTGTGTAGTATAGATTTTGATTGTTTTTTAAATAATGGCAGATTTCAACTGTCAATTGATCTGGACCACCTTTTATTTTTTCACCTTTGACATTTCCTTCCTTCATATCAAAGATGTTGGCCAGATTGATGAACATTGTTTTTCACTCATGGAATTTTTCCTGGAGTTATCAGGCAGCAAATGGGATTTCAATATTTCATCAGCCCTTTCTAAAGACATACCAACTCTCAGGCAGGTGACTACCTTCCATGTAAAGGACAAACCTGTTAAGTAGGACTCTGGCAAGAATCTTGTCAGCAATGACTAAGAGATATCCCATGTGATTGTCACAGGGCAGTCTATTTTACTTTACCTTTCTAGAGATGGAAAATGGAAGCATCCTTATACTCATGGAGAGTAAGCTCCTTTTGCAATATAGCCTGGAGAATTTCAATCAGATTTTCTGTGAGCAGTGGAACCCCAACCTTGCAAATCTCAGTTGAATAGATTTAGCACCAGGTACTTTGAAAGAAGACTAATGACATTCAAAAATTTTTCAATTAGAAGTTTGAATAGAAGTTTGACTTCAGCCTAAGGTGATTATAGCTCCCAGAGCATCTATAACTGCTGTGAGTGATGTCTTTTGATTCACTCATAAATTGGACTTAAGTGAGTCCAAATTATGTGAAGTCATGAGCCTCACTCTTTTCCAGAGTCATCCCAATCCAGTGGCAAGACAAAGTAAAGATGAATGGCAATAGCTCATGTTGCATTGGATGACCTTGGCACCTCTAATATCTAATCAAGCCCTAAGTGCTCCATAATGCTTGCTTTAGCCATCTTAATGACTTTTGGAACAAATTGTTCTTATTCAATCATTCCACCAGAGGAAGTCTTCTTGTGCTTGAGGTAGACAAGCCCTCACTGAAGAGCTTGAGATGCCTTGGTTACCCTGAACTTGATTTCATCCATCTGACAAAACAGTTTACTGGTATGTGGCCATTGTACATGCTGCATCTTCTTGGAGCCACAGGAGAGTTGGATAAATCAGGTGGATAAAATGTGGAAAGCATCCCTGACAGGAACTCAGCAGCCCTCATACCAAAGGCACTAATGACCAGTGACTAAATGCCCTCCTATGCCAAAGTTTGAGGAATGCTCCTCTGTACTGGGGCTTAGAGATGACCCTGTGCAGAGGACTGAGTGTTATCATATTCCAGGTTCTGAATGTTGACTATCTAGTCCAGTCTTCCCTAAACACACCACACACACCCTGGTATTTGTATTGTTGAATCAAAGGGTATGCACAGTTTGGTTTTCCTTTGAGTAAAGTTCCATATTGCTCTCCAGAATGGTTTGATCTGCTCACAATTCCATTAACAGTGCATTAGTTTTCAAATTTTCCACACATCACCTCCAGTATTTATAATTTTACTTTTCCATCATATTAGCCAATCTGATAGGTGTGAAGTGGTCCCTCACAGTTTTAATTTGCATTTCTCTAATCAACAGTGATTTGGAACATTTTTTCATAGTACTTCAATAATATAGCTTCAATTTCCTCATCCCAAAACTGCCTGTTCATAGCATTTATCAATTGAGGAATGATTTATATGCCTATAAATTTGTCTGGTGCTGCACTGATGGGGTGGGGTAGGGTGAGGTGTCTAGAACTGCTAGAGGCTATAGGTGTCTGGTAGCTTACCTGAGCCAAAGTTCTAGTGCTTGTGTCTGGTATGTGTTGAAGAGAGTGGGGGTGTTTCTTTTTTTCCCTGGGGCTATCCTGAAGTATGTGGAGGTCTAGCTGCTGGAGTTCCCCTGGTATGCTGAGGCATGTGAGGGGGTCCTAGTGTTGGTGTTTGCCAACACAATGACACTGGGGCTCAGAATCCCCCATTGATTTGCTGAGGTGGGCCTTGCTGTTGATTTACTAGGACATTTCCTATCCTAGATTATGTTCCCTTTTTGCCTGAGTGAGACTGAACTTTCTTAGTGATCTTTCACGTTTCATGGGCTAAAAGATTATTTCACCTCAACTTTTGCTGGTTCTGATGTTCCAGAATTTGTTTCAGGGTGCTATTTTATGGTTGTTCCAACATATTCTATACAACTGTAAAAAAATATTGGAACATATTTAGATTTTTACACACCAGTCATACTTCTATCTGGTTTCTGTCTCTGGGGTTTTCAGTAGCTTTAATGAATTATCAGCCCTTTTTTAAATAGTATATTCCATGGCCTCTGGGATAGGGTTGAGGAAATGAAGGAATGGGGAGAAGAACTTTGGACCTGCATAGAGCTTGGTTCTATCCTGGGATTCTGAACCCCCAAATGAATCTCTGACTCTGCTGTCATCCTTGAGTAGTTTCTGGAAAACTGTTGACACAAAGCTTAGGCATGACGGGCATCTAGGTTTTCCCCCAAATATGGTCAATTAGGCCTTTCTGTAGAAAAAAATACTCAATATACAATATGATTATCAAGTTAGTGGTTTAATGCATAAAACACAAATAACTTAGTGTATGAACAGATACATGAATCATAATATATCTCAAATGACCTCATTAGACTCCTCTCCCCCAAAAATAGACCACCTCTGGGACAGCTAGACTGATATTTTGCATTTTCACCCTGCACCATCTGGCTAACTGATAAGTACATTTTTCCTGGGCAAGATAGGCATGGCTACTTTTAGTCCTTCACAGATACAGGCTTATCCTACCAGTGATTATTTTGTTACTTGAGAAGCATTTTGTTGCAAAAACCTAAATTAGGATACTTAAGTCTTAAGGTTCTTTACCTCTTGCTCCATAAGGTAACTAATCACCAATGCTAGAAAGGTCCATCTCTAGTTGCTAAACTATATTCAGGAAAAGGCAAAAATAGGCATCCTGAGGCTCAAGGTCCAATTCATGCTTCCAAGTAATTTTACTATAAGCTATTAGTGCTATTGGGAGGAGGGTAGAGAAATTCCATCCTTCCTAAATTTCTGGACATCCAAGGATGAGCTAGTCTATCTGACAGGAGACAAGTCCAAAGGAGAAATGTTGAAGGTTGGACTTTCACTTTGAAGGGGAGGTTTCTCAGGAGTTATTAGGGGAGAAGTCAGAAGTTGTATCATCCCAGCAAGGCTTATGTTCCTTGTAGCAAATTAGGGTTTTCTCTTATTACCTCAGATTAACGGGATCATATAATTGTAAAGCTGGAAGAGACAAGTCCTGAGGACATGTTCTCTAGGAATTTTAACTGATACAAGACAACTCCTGCTATTTACTCCTACACCATTTGTTACATGATCCCATTTCAAGGAAAAAAATACTTTAAGGAGCCTGATGGGAAAACATAAAGGAGGATAGATCCATTTGTCAGAAAAGTACAGAGGAAATGAGAAGAGTAAGAGTATTTAATCACTTTTAAAAGGTCACAAATATAATGCAAGAGATAGCTAAATTTTGTATAAGAATTTAATCAAATACTATTAAATGCATACACACACACACACACACACACACACACACACATACACTCAAACACAAAGTAAATAGAGATGACTTTCCCATCAGAAAACATTGAGCATCCATGCCTATATATTTTTCTTTAACTTATTTCAGGTGTTTTTTTGAGAGTATGTATTATACATAAAACATCATAGGTTCTTTATCTAGCTTATAAAAAATGTTTTCCATTCACTGACTAAAAAAGTTATAGTGAGGACCCCAAGCAATATAATTTTCTGCACCAAATGAAGAGAGTTGCCTTCAAATATCAAACAGGATCAGGGTCTGCTTCCAGTGGTATTGACATCACTATATATTCCATATTCATTCCCATACAGTCAGGTCAGAAGCAAAATAGCCATTGATTTTTCCTTCTGAGGTTTCCCCAAGTTCTGGCAACTCTATAATTAAAAGCTCAAAATAGATCGGCATGTTAACCACATGCAACTGGTTCAATTTTGGTTTTGTCTATGAGTTTTTGGACTTTTTTTTTAAAGTAAAGCAGAAATCTTTAACTAGAAACCTCTTGTCAGAGACAGATGTTAACTTCATAGTTCTTGAAGGCACTGTAGATCCACTGTACAACAGACATGACCATTCTGGTAGAAGGGGGAGAAATTATGTTAATTTTAAAAAATCATAAGCAAATTATTTATTTTAAAATGCATGATATTTCTACAGCTGTTTTAATCTACAGTCAAATTTCTATTATAGTGACCAAATCTCATTTGCTAACTCTTTGTTCATTTCTTCTTTCACCATTTAGCATATCCTTGGATTTAATTCTTTCAATTTTAAGACAATGTTTACTCATATGATACTAACAAATTGTGATGTCTACAAAACAAAGTGATAAAGATAGGAAAAAAGAAACCTTTTAGAAAATCAAGCTACCTATATAGGGCTTATGTTAAAAAAATAAAATGACATTTTTCTGCATTATTGTAATTTCACAATGGTACTTTTGTAAGAGTAGCTATTTAAATGAATATAAGTAGCAAATTCTAATTAACCATGTTTGGTTAGGGAAAACAAACAGTTCTTTGTCCTTCTTGTGATTAGAGGGTACTCAGAAACAAAAGGATTGCTGTGAAATGGTTCTAAGCATACCTCACACTGATCAGTGAATCCACTAATAAAATAGAAATTTAACATAAACCAAGTAGTGTACATAGCATATTTCAATCACAAATTAATGAGAAGCATAATTATTATTATATTAGGGCACAAGCCCCAGAACTGTACATACAATTTCAATTACAAATGACAATTATAAAAATTTTAAAACCATCTGCAATGGGTAAATGCAAACAGGAAAGAGTCACTAATCAAACTAGTGCAGTCAGGAATGTTAGTTCAACCAGGGACCATGTCAAATGGGTTTATATTTTTTTCTGAAAAATGGGTTCTGCCATAGCAGAAAAAGGCTTTGGTCAAACCTACTTTATTAGCAACCGATGTATAATGCAACCAATTTTGGGCATGGATAAAGCAGTATAAGTAAAGAAAAAATAAAACAAAAATTCTTGACTGAGAGACAGATGTTTATTATATAGATGAAGAAAGGTGATAAATTTAAGATCAGATGAAGAAATTCATAGCTACCTTATCTTGAACCACATTTCTCATTCACAACTTGTTGAGATTATGAATTGAAGTGGAACAAAAACTTGTGGGTAAGGATAAATTATACACATACACACACACACACACACACACACACACACACACACACACACACACACTGAGGGAGTCTTCTAAGACTTACATGAACAGATGCAAAGTGAAATGAGCAGAGCCAGTAGCAGCAATATTTTATGATGATCAACTGCGAATGACTCAGCTATTCTCAGCACTACAATGATCCAAAACAGTTCTCAAGAGGAGGATGATGAAAAATGCTGTCTATCTTCAAAGAAAGAACTGATAGAGTCTGAATGAAGACTAGAACATACTTTTCTTTACTTTTATTGTTATTTGGGGGGGGTGGGTGTGTTTTTTTCTCACAATGTGACTAAAATAGAAATATGTTTTGCATGACTGCACATTTATAACCTATATAAAATTTCTTGCCTTCTGAATGGGACAATGGAGAGAGAAAGAAAATTTGAAACTCAAAGACTTTAAAAAATGGATGGCAAAAATTGTATTTAGACATAATTTGGGGATCATATTAAATTAAAGAAAATGATAGTTTTCTAAAGTATTGCTATTTAGGCAGGAGATAGATTCTACAGTTACACGTTAAAGGAAAGAGTCCACTATAATTTATTTTCACAATAGAAATTCCTGTTTTAGTAGAGTATATTCATCTCTCATTATCCAAATGCTCTAACTTTGTATGTGATTCATATATGAACTCTAAATAAAATTATATACTTCTATATTATTTTTCAAGAGCAAAGAAAGCTTACAAAATTTTTTAATTATAGATAAAATAATTTCTTAATTTTTAATGTTGTTTATAATATTAATCACAATGGTATAAAGTTTGCAAAGCACTTTTTGGTTATTACTTCCCAAGAAGTTCATTCTTGCAGTATTCATTTTAACTTTGCACAATACATTTTGTGCAGCTGATATACTCTTCAGATCACATGAAGGAATTAAACAAACAAATTAAACAAATTTACAAATTTGTAAATTGGTGAATAGCCAAATGACCAATAAAGCTGTCTTTTGCCATGAAAAAATACAGGATTTTTTGTGCAGTTTTTTTTTAAGAAATAGCATACGATTTTGTTAGGTAGTTTCTATTGTGTTGATACAAATTCTTTTATTAAAATCTTTCATTTCTGATAGAAAATGCTGATACTAATAAAAACTGAATTACCTATGCTTAGAATACCAAGTGGATAAATTGACTTTCCACTGTCCAGATTATTTATAATGTTTATACTTATAAGTCCCAAGAAAACAGATTCATAGTTTAAATTTTATGTTTCTTACCTTGCATTGACAGAGAGTGCATTCAGTACCGTGTTTAATCCAAGAAGATCCAGTGAAACGAACCACATGCATTTCATCCAGACAAGTCTTCATAATGTTGTTGCGTATGGTGTCAGCCTGGCAAGGGTCAGTGACACAGAGTGGACAGCACTCATTCTCTGGGAGCATGCTGAATTCGCATTCTAAATCTGGGCAAGGCACAGGCCAGCAATCAACTTCCCCTTGCTATTAAGAAAACATAGACATAGTCTCAGAGTAAAGAAATGAGAGGAGGAGAAAGAAAACAGAGTGCTGAATATTCAATATATGAATTTAGCTTTTAAAACCAATTCTAACTGTCAAAGGTATAAATCATTCAAGGTTTGTATAAAAATCCTTTAAACATATGTGATTGCAGGTATATTTTAAAAATTGTCTTCAATAATTTCAAAACATAATTCCCTTTGGAAAAAAGAAAATTTTCATGTTGCCTTTCTACGATGGAAGAAATATCTTTGAAAGGTAGAGATCTGTGACTTTCTTTTATGTGAAGTGCATTTTCTTGACTTTTACAAATTATTTCCTTCTTCATGAAAACATTTTGTTATTTACAAAAAAATCAATCTGTTTTATATATTTATATATAAGCACATATAAATCACATATAAGTTTATATTTTGTCCACTTCTGAATTTACAAGAATAGAAACATTGAAAACAAATCCTTCCTTCCTACTCCACTCCCAAATTTAATTCAATCCTTATTATTTCCTATAAACATGTATAAATTAGATTAATTTTTAAATGGAGCTATTTTAAATATTATTTAGAAATGTTTACCACACATTTCTGAATTTCCTGTGGTGTTGAAGTAGTCTTCAAGTATAGAAATCATTCTTGCTCTTTCAATTGATTTTTGAATTAAAAGCAAATGAATAAAAAAATTTGCCTAAAACAACTATATGATAATAGAAAGAATACCAATTATAACTTTCAAAGCAACATCTTGAATGAAAAAAAATCTGCTGTAAACCACAATTTTCTTTATAATCTACAATATTGTCAAGAGGCACAGGACATTTAAATTGATAAAATAAGACAGATCTCTGAGTCCTTTCTTCCATTATCATTTCTACTAGTAATTTCATGGGTATATATAGGAAGATGTGGATAAGCTCCAACAAAAACGAGGAAACCAAACATTGAAGAAAATTTAAGCATGATTGACAGAAATGGATCAGAAGCTTATTATTTAGGAAAACATGCAATTTTGTTTATGAGACTAAGTTGCAATCATAAGTATTTGGGGAGATTTTTGGAGATTTTAACCATGCAGTGTAACCAAAGAAATATTACCTTCTCCTTTAGAATCAGGGATGGAAAATATATCCATTTGCATGTCCTTTGTGTTAGTACATGCTGTCAAAAAGACAGTGTAATTTTAACCTTTAATAGGCTTAATAAGGAAAATTAGGAAAGCCATGGCAAATCTGGACAGTGTACTAAAAAGTAGAGACATCACCTTGCTGACAAAGTTCTGTATAGTTGAAATTATGGGTTTTTTTTCCAGTAGTGATGCATGGCTGTGAGAGCTGAACTATAAGGAAAGCTACAAAATTGACACTTCCTAAGTGTGGTACTGGTGAAAGTTTTTGAGGATACCTTGAAGAGCATGGAGGTTAAATCAGTCAATATTCAAAGAAATTAACTCAGGCTATTCACTGGAAGGTCAAATCCTGAAGCCAAAGCTTAAATACTTTGGCCACAATGAAAAGTTGGAACTCTTTGGAAAAGATCCTGATGTTGACAAGGATTGAAGTCAAAAAGAGAAGAGGATGGCAAGGGATGAGATGGACAGATAGTGACATAGAAATACTGAACTTGGACAGACTTTGAGAGACAGTGGAAGACAGAAAGACCTGGTGTTCTGTAGTCCACAGGGTCATGAAGAGTCAGAAATGACTGAACAACAAACAACAATGACAACAGCAACAACAACAAAGCTTTAATAGCTTGAAACTGCATTACAATTTTTGGGATTCTGTATAGTAAATTATCCAAGGAAACAGAGAGTTATTCAAAGGTTGTACTGGCTTCCTCTGGAAGGGGCTGCCTGCATCTAGCACACAAAAGAGAAAAATAAGGCTTTTACTACTGGTATTAGTTCTTTGCCTGTTGGTTTTGAATTGCTTGATGGTGAAACAGGAAAAGTAGACTTGGTAGGGCCTTAGCATATGGTAGAGCAGTGTGGTTGCTAGATTTGGGTGCTGAACTTAGAGTTATGGGGCTTGAAGTAGAATTCTAGTTCTTGCATTTACTATTTCTTTGACCTTGAAAGTCCCTTAACCTCTTTGGGCTTCAGTTTCCTCATCTACAAAGAGAGCATTGGACTAGATGAACTCTATGGGACCTTCCTAGTCTACCCCTGGGTCTTATTATCTATATATCTTTTCCTGTGTTACTTTGGCTACACTTGTAATGCATTTACTTAGGGAACTTTCATGCTATCATGAGTCTGATCATTTCCAAGGTCTGAGATGTGGAGAACATCTAAACTTTTAGAAGACATTGATTTCTTTCACAATGCCAGAGACAGCTATATCTTTAATTATTTTTTAGGCTGTGAGGAAAATTAATATTATGCTATATTATTTAATAATCACTATTATTTTATGGTTCATCCTTTTCCTCATTTTGTCATACTCCACTTCTAAAGTGAAGATAGTTTTTGAAGGTCAAGAACAAGTAATGTGACCACTCCAGGACCCAAGGTCTCAATAACCAGCTTGGGCTGATTCACTTCTCAAGTGAGACCCTCATTTCTATTTGCTGTTAGAGAACCCACTTGAATTAAGCCTTTCGCAAAGAACAAGTGTCCTGTCCTGGCTTCCTAACCAAAGTTAGGGGTAACTTGGTAGACAGGGGGGAGACAAAATGAGGAGGAACCTGATTGAGATGACTTTTGTTTTTATAACCAAGACTGCTAGAAGTAGCTGGGTCTCATAAAGTAACTAGCATTCTTTAAGTGTCAGAGGAGGGCATCCTACTTCCCCATGACAAAGTAATAAGGAGGAGTTGAGAACTCTTAACCCATCTCATTAAAATGTCTACCAATTTGGATCGCCTTGCCTTTGCTAGAAGAGGTCTAAATGATGGACTGTGAGACCGATCAGAAGGAATTCACACCTATATTTAAAAGGACCTGTTGGCCTTTACTGTGGGTCTTTGGTCATCAAGAGGCCAATGACCCAATTTATTGGTTACTGCTAACCTAATAAATTGATTGATCATGCTCAAAATTTTGTCTCTGAGTCTCTATCAAGACACCTATCCTTCAGCTAGAATGTTGCTGTTAATAAATGATATTATGCTTGGAAAATTCCCTTGATTTTTTTCCTTTTATTAAATGCTATTCACAACATCTGTTTTCTCTTAAATGTGTCTCTTTTAGAGGTTGCGAGACTCTGGAAGCAAGAGAGATACATATACTCATATTTATACACAAACACACACACACACACACACACACACACACACAAGACTGGGCTCAAATCCTTCCACTGACATTTACTAGTTCTGAGTCTCAGGAAACTCTAGGACTAAAAGTTATAGATAATTTGCTATGAAAGAGCTCTCAGACTGAAAAGAAAATCAGATATCAAGGATATGTGACAGTCCATCTCACTCAGCCAAACTTACCAAACATCGGCATTGTTGGCAATTCTGCACCCAGGTATCTCCACTATTGTATAAAATTTCCCCATTCTGATGGAGACATTGACTGGTAACCCTGAGGTCACATTCTGGGCAGCAAAAGAGATCGACAGTAGGATTCTCACAGTCACAGACCATCCGGCGACACAGGACAAATCCATTCTG
Source organism: Potorous gilbertii (assembly GCA_028658325.1). Taxonomy (NCBI): domain Eukaryota; kingdom Metazoa; phylum Chordata; class Mammalia; order Diprotodontia; family Potoroidae; genus Potorous; species Potorous gilbertii. The sequence goes on from CM053770.1 coordinate 169,309,788, forward strand.
TCATATTAAGAGAAACAGCGGTGTTAGTAGAAACTTTTATATTTCTCTTTATGAAAGATGCTACAAAGAAGGCCACTTGGGGTTAATTTATCAGTTAAAGTGTTTTGCAACTACAAGGTTTATGACAAATTGAATTTCCCTGATTTTACTTAAGTGGCTATTGTTATGATAATACTGTCAAAGTTCCATTTATGTAGCTTGCATAAAAATGACCAAAAGTAGAGAAACTCCTTCTGCAGTTATGAACTGATCCCCATGTTCAATTGTCTGAAACAATTTCCTAGAAAGCCAGTGATTTCTATCTGAATACTGAAGTTTCAATTTTTGGTAAGTAATCAGTATTTCATTTTGCTGGAAGGCTTCTGAAATATTTAAGCCTGTTTTTCTGTTGCTGCTTAATTGTTTTAACTCTGTCTGATGCTTTGTAATTCCATTTGCGGTTTTGTTGGCAAAGATACTGAAGTAGTTTGCCACTTCTTGCAGATGTTCATTTTACAGATGAGGAAACTGAGGTAAACAGGGTTAAGTGATTTGTGCAGGATCACACAGCTAGGAAGTGTCTGAGGCAAAATTTCAACTCAGTAATATGAGTCTTTGTGACTCCAGGACCAGAACCCTATCCACTGTGCCATATAGCTGTCTTGTTTTTCTGTAAATAGATGCAAATTTCTATCACTAGTAAGTAATATTAAGTACTCTTCATAGCAATCACACACACACACACACACACACACACACACACACATATATATATATATATATATATATATAGGACCTGCTCAGAAACAGATATTGCAATGTATATCTTTAAAAATTTAAAAAGTGCTTAACCAAATATAAGGGAATTAATACACTTATATAAGAATAAGTCATTTTCCACTACATAGGTGATAAAAGGATGTGACTAATTGTTTAAAAAACATTAATAGTCACATGAAAGGTGGCTCCAAATCACTAATGATAATAGAAATGCAAATTGAAACAGCTCTGAGGTTTCATTTCCTCTCCAATTAATTGACAAACAGGGGAATATTTAATGCTGGAAGACTCTGGAAAAAAAAGGTCACTAATCCACTGTTGTTGGAGGTGCTTTACAAAGAGAGGTACATTAATGTACAATGTCCAGAAATATGAATTGGCTTACATATTCCTGACAGTAATTTAGAAGTATAAAGCAAGGAATAGATATTAAAAGGACCTATAATGCTAATGAGAGTTAAAGATCTTCCCCATCCATTAAGGAAAGCTTACCTTTTGTAAATTTCTAATGAGGCATTAGTTCTCAAGGGTTGTGATGCCCCATGACTCTGAAAAGTGTATATATACTCTGAGATGAGGTTTTGCTTTGGGCCTTACTCATTGGAAGTGTTTGTTTGGCCTCATGAGACTCTGGGAAGCTGCCAAGGAGTCTCATGTAAAATACACAAATAAAATATTTTTTAAATTACAAAGGTAATTTCTTTTTCACTAATACTGCACTGGCTTCATTTCTATATAATTATTCATAAACATGATCCTGAGGAGACATAAGAGTGATTAATAATTTTATTGATACCAACCTGACATGAGCACACAGAACATCGGTCATTATCTAACACCCAAATCTGCCCGTTGTGTTTAACTTTTTCATTGTGAATACAATCCCCTGTACAGTTTTTTCCATGAGGACACCGGCAATCATAACCACCATCCAGATTAAAGCAAATAGTGTCATTGGCACAGCTGTGTCGCCCAGTACCACATTCATCAATATCTATGGATGAGGGGAAAAAAAGAAGATACTTTAATATGTACTACAACCAATATAAGAAATCTCCAACCACATAACATTCAACTGTAAATTATACAAATTTTAATTTGTATTTGTATTAATTTTTAATTGTAAATTATACAAAATTTGTATTTTGTGGTTGAGTCTCATGTTAGATTCTGATTTAAATAAGTAATGTCAAAAATTTTGGGATATTACTATTCACATTTCAGAGGAAATCCTACCAGGTCTGATATGTAAAGTCACAAAACTTGGTTAAATGGTAAATCTTTGGAGTTTTTGGATTACTTATTTTATTAAGTCAGGGAACATGGAGTCTAGGAAACACTTCAATTTTTAAGGGAAAATATTTAGCCCTATTTATTATGGAAAGCTACCACTAAATGAAATTTTAAAATTGTTCAGATAGTCTAGCTAATGTAATATTCCTGACACCAAACTATGTCTGAGTACATGATGAATTTTTTTTTTGGTAAACATTCTTCTTTTAACTTTTTTAAAAATTTAAGATGTATTACTTTAATTCTGGGTTCTAAATTCTTTCGCCCCTCCAGCCAGCCTATTCTACACCCACCTGTTGAGAATATGCTAGCAAATATGATATCCGTTATTCATGTGAACTCCATGTAAAAATATTTCTATGTTAGCCAGGTTGCCAAAAAAAGGCCAGAAAAATAAAATGAAAAAAAGATCCTTCAAACTGCACTTCAGTTCTCTCACTTGGATTATTGGATTGATCAGAGTAGCTAAGTTTTTCACAAATGATCTTGTAACAATATTGCTCCTGCTACATACAATGTTCTACTGGTTTCACTCACTTTACATTGCATCAGTTCATATGTCTTCCCAGAGTTTCCTGAAGCCATTCCTCCACCATTTCTTATAGAACAATAATATTCCATCACAATCATATACCACAACTTGTTTAACCATTCCCCAGTTGATGAGCATTCCCCTCAATTTCCAATTCTTTGGCAACATAAAAAGAGTTGCTATAAATATTTTTGTGTATATATATGCATGTCCTTCTTTTCTCTTTGATACATACCTTTAGGATATTGTTATGCTAAAACATTCAGTTTTAGAGCTCCAAATTGCTCTCTAGACTGATTGGACCAGTTCACAACTCCACCAGCACTACATTAATTTACCTGTTTTTCCATGTCCCCTTCAGTATTTGTTTTCTTTTTCTGTCATGTTAGGCAATCCAAGAGATGTAAGGCAGTCCCTCAGAGTTGTCTCAGTTTGCCATAGTAATGACATTTCAGTAGGACTCCTTAGGCATAATATTAAATTTTATAGACATATCCTCTCCAAACCCCTTAATAGATTGTTTCTTACCTTCCCTTTCTAAGTCTGCACTGAATTGAATTGATCCAACTATTTTCCTCCACTAATCACTCGTATTTTATTCCTGTTTTACTCCCACCTCCATAAGTAAACACCAGCAACTATTTTACAGTACCCATCTGGTCAATAACCCCATTTAGTCCTTAGTTCTGTAACTTCTTTTTCTTCTATACTGTGGATCTCTTTCCCCTACCCTATGCAGTGGAAATCCCAAACCCACAGTATTTTCATACAGAAAATACTCATAAATCTGTCCCATAGGAGATACGTGATGAACTTTATTTAAGCATATAATTTAAAATTCATGAATTAAACTGTATTTAAGATGCTAAACATATATCAAGACATTTTTTATGCATACCAGTGAGCAACTGTTTCTAAGTTTAGTCTGTTGTAAGGAAGAGAGGTATAATATCAAATATAGTCTTAGACCCTGGGCAAGTCAACTAACCTCTTTGCCACCAGTTTGTCAAATATATGAGAATAATAGTAGCATCTACTTTCCAGGGTTTTTGTAAGGATAAAATGAGATAAGATTTGTAAAGTGCTTTGCAAATATTATGTCGTACAAAACACTATGTCAGTGCTACTGCTGCTCATTATGGTCACTCACAGTGACAATAGAACAAGATTAGGAGCTGGAGGGTCTGGTTTTAGTCCTATCTCTACCACTGGAAAATTGTATGACTATGGTTCAAATTAGCTTCATTTTTGGAAAAAATAAACAACTCTCTCCCCGCAACTTCATTCTCTCTCCTTCCCAGAGATTTGTATTGAATGTAAGATAACACAACTGATATAAAGTGCTATGAAATCTGAAAGGTCTATAATAATATAACCTACTACTGTTATTATTCCTACTGAGAGAAAAAAGGGAAAAACCATTAAATTGTAATGGGAAAGATCATTAGAAAGACCCCTTTTCTAGGAAAAAGGATTTGAGAGATAAGACACTCCCCCACCCTGTCACTTACTGTGTGACTGCAGACAAGTTGCTTAACCTCTCTGGGTCTTGATTTCCTCATCAGTTACATGAGGGTGTTGAACTTGATGACCTCTACCATCCCTGCCAGCTCTAAATCTATGATCCTATGACATAAGAATCAAAGGTAGTTATAGACTCTTTTTCTCTGTTTTAAAAATAACGGAAATTTTCTTTAATGGTTTGAGCATAGCATTAATTAGAGGGTAGGGCATAATCTAGATCAATGGTCCTCAAAATAAAGGCTATGCACTCCAGTGTCTGTAAAAACATAAGGTGGTGGAGGGGGGAGAGTAAGAAAATAGGTTAGTGGCCTTCCTGAACACAGAAAAGTCAGTTTCTAGTGGTGTGTGGTCAGACAGCTTCTCTTTTCCCTCCCACATCTTTCCAAGGGCTGAGAAGTAGCAGGTGTCAGGGAATGAGCAAATGATTGGGAAAGATGAGTGGCAGTGTTTGATGAAGATGGCAGGCTCAGAGACAGCACCAGATCCAGGCCTTAGACTGGGGGTGACAAAAGCTATAGGGGAAGTGATGGAAGCAGATACAGCAGAGCTGAAGAGGTTGAGTCTGGAAAAACTTAGAGGCCAAGAAGGCAAAAAGATGTATGGGGCCTTTCAGGTAGGTTAGGCATATATCCCTTTATTCTGTCCCTTTAATGGTTGGGCAGCTGTGGAATAGAGATTAACATATACATATCAATCCTTTAGCTTGAAACCCATAAGTCTGTATGTTAGATCACTAGGTGTTATTGCTGGATCAAAGGGTATGCACAATTTGTTTGCCCTTTGGTTATAGTTCCAAATTTTTCTCTAGAATGGTTGGATCAGTTCACAACTCCACCAGCAGTGCATTAATACCACAATTTTCCCACATCTTTTCCAGCATTTATTATTTTCCTGTTTTGTCATGTTAGCCAACCTGATAGGTGTAAAGTGGTATCTTAGAGTTGTTTTAATTTGCATTTCTGTAATCAAAAGTGATTTAGAGCACTTCTTCATATGCCTATAGATAGCTATGATTTCTTCATCTGCAAATTGCTTATTCATATCCATTGACCATTTATCAATTGGGGAATGGTTTATATTTTTGTAAATTTCATGCAAACCTCTATATATTTGAGAAATGAGACCTTTATCAGAGACACTTGGCATAAAAATTTTTTTCCCAGCTTTCTGTTTTCCTTCTAATCTTGGTACATTGGTTTTGATTGTACAAAAGCTTTTTAGTTTAATTTAATAAAAATTCTCTATTTTATATTTTGTAGTGCTCTCTATCTCTTCTTTGGTCATGAATTCTTCCCCTTTCCATATATCTGACAGGTAGATTATTCCTTGTTATTCTAATTTGCTTATGGTGTCTCCCTTTATGTCTAAATCATGCCAAAGGTATTTATATTTATATCTAAATTTTCTAATATTTCATTTACCTCTTTTCTTGGTTTATCTTACTTTTTGGTTGGATTTATTGAGTCTTGAGAGAAGGGAGTTGAGGTCCCTCACTAGAATAGGTTTGCTGTCTATTTCTTCCTATAATTCACTTAACTTTTCCTTTAGGAATTTGGATGTTATACCACTTGGTGCATATTGCTTTATTGTCTAAGGTACATTTCAACAAGATATAATTTCCTTCCTTTCCTTCTGAGCCTCCAATATATGATGCCAGTAAGCTGATGAGATGCTGGTATGAACTGCATGGGTGATCTCATGGGAAAGAGCAGCTGTTCAGCATGGACTGAGGTGGGATTCTCCTGACTCAGTTTCCCCATAGACACTTGGCAGACTTTAAACCTGACTGAATGAAAGTGGATATTCTAATCCTGCCTGGAATTGACATGAAGTTGGGGAGATATTGTATCGCTGCAATGTCCTTACTATTGGTAGCAATTTCCTATAGTCAAAAGGTTTGTAAACTTAATACCAAATCTATTCAATTATAGATTATGGGTAGGGGAATATCTGAGGTTGTCTAAAATTAAGCTATCAGGCATAGGACTTTAGACCAACAACAATAAGTTAGGGTCCTTTAATTCTTAGTAAAACTGTGGAGACAGATCAAGAGCTTGTGAAGTTAGCAACACAAATATTATTTGTGTCTCAGTTGGTTAATGTTTAAAAAAAATTTCTTTTGTGGTCCATATTGTAAATTCTTTAAAAAGAAGTATCACCTGACCAAAAGTTGAAATTGCTTTATTTATTATAAACTGTGTTAAAAATAAATAATAAATATAATTTCTTGAAACATACTGTCCAGGTCCTTTTTTATTTTATTATGGCTTTAATGTAGTCCAATGATTCTGACATCTTTCCTGGATCTGTTTTCCAGATCAGTTGTTTTTCCCATAAGATATTTTACATTTCCTTACATTTTTTCATTCTTTTCAATTCGACTGATTCTTGGTATCTCATAGAATCATTACCTTCCACTTTGCTCAATTCTAACTTGTAAGGTGTTGTTTTCTTTAATTAGTTATTGTATTTTCTTTTCCATTTGGCCGGTTGTATTCTTTAAGGAATTGTTTTCTTTAGAGCATTTTTGAATCTCCTTTTCTATTTGGCCAATTCTATTTTTTAAACAGTTTTTAAAGCTGTTGACTCTTTTTTTTCATAATTTTATTGCATCACTCTGATTTCTTTCCCCCATTTTTCTTCTACCTCTTTTATATGATTTTTAAGCTCCTTTTTTAACTTTTCTATGAGTTCTTTCTGGGCTTGCAACTGCTTCCTGTTTTTCTTTGGAGTTTTGCCCAAAGTGTTTTGGCATTATTGTCCTCTTCTGAGTTTGTTAGTCTTCCCTGTCACCATAGTAAGTTCCTCTGCTCAGATATTCTGTTTTTGTTGCTACTGTTTTTACTCATTCTTTTTTGGGGGAAGGCTTTTTTCATTTCTTTTAAATTTGATCCCTGCACCCTGGTACAAGGGCCACTGTCTTAGGCTTCTTATGGCAATGGATGCAGGTCCTGGCAGTTTATCTAGGTATTTGTGTCTAATCCTGTGCTGAAGGGGTGGGGTGGGGTGTGACTGGTGCTGTTGAGGTCACAGGGATCTGGCAGTTTACCTGGTGCTGAGCCAGGGACCTATTGGTGTCTGGTGTGTGCCGAGACCTTATGGGGTGTTTCTGCATTACCCTAGGGCTATAAAGCACATGGAGGTCTGGCCTCTGGAAGATGTCTATTTGTTTGTGGGTACACTGAAGTTCTTGGAGCTGGAGTCTCCTGGTTCTGCTGGCTATGGTAAAGCACCTGAGGGTCCTGATGTTGGTGTTTGCCTGCCCTACTGTACTTGGGCTCAGGATCTCCCACTGGTTTACTCAGGTGGGACTTGCTCCTGGTTTGCTGGGAATTCTTGCAGTCCTGGAATGCACTCTACTTTTATTCAAGTGAAACAGACGTCTTTTTTGCTGATCTTTCAAGTTTCTTCAGCTAAAAGATTGCCTCACCCCATTTTTTGCTGGTTCTACTGCTCCACAATTTGTTTTGGGTCACTATTTTATGGTTTTTTGAAAGCAAATGTGGGAAAGTTACGGTGATTTACTGTTCATCTACCATCTTGGCTCCTGGAAGTCTTTTAATCTCCTGACTTGTGTTCAGTCCTCTTAGTATTGATTCATGGTGAGAGCAGTCCAAACTGTTGTGTTGATGTAGCTCTTGCAACCATAAACTCCAAGTTCTATAGCTTATGTTGCAACATGACGTGCTACACATTAGCACTCACCCACAGTATCACAGACTTGTTTCTGGCCTCCTCCATTGTTTGAGGTTTGACAAATGCCTTTTATTGGCTATGTTGATCCAGAATTTGATGCATTATTTTAAAGATTTTTGGAGGTGAATGTTAGGAGAGTTCAGTTGGAATATTGCTTCTACTTATAGTCATCTTGGCTCCACCTTTGGAATATTGTATTCCAACCTCTTGGCTTATTTACAGTGGTGTTTGCTAATCATGTATGATCTTGACTGCAGCTTGGTACTTGAATTATTTCTTTTTGGATGCTTGTAGTATTTTTTCTACCACCTGAAAACTCTGGCTTTGGGCTATGATATTCCTGGGAGTTTTCATTTTTTTATTTCTTTCAGGAGCTGACCAGCAGATTATTTCTACTTTCACTTTATTCTTGTATTATAAGGTGGTTTGCACAGTTTTCTTTTAAGATTTATTAAAATATAGCACATAGGATCTATTGTTCAAGGGAGTCATGGCATTCAGGTAACCCAATTATTCTCACATATTTTCTCCTCTGTTTTTTAGGTCACAGTCCTAAAAATGTCTTTATGTGTACCCAGATAAGCTGTGTATCTAGAGGAAGCAAGAAAAAAAGGATCTTTTAAGAAATACCTAGGGTGGCTTGAAAAACCCAGAGTTTTGAAGGCCATCAAGAGTCAAGGTGATGACTGCAGCCTGGTAAGACTTAGGTAAGAATAATCAAAGCTCTTCAGTGTCTTGAAGGGCCCTTAGAGCTCAAGTGCTCTCTCCTGAGATTCCACAGAAGGCCCTGAAGATCCATCACTCTGAACTGCAAAGATCCAGAGAAGTTTGACTCTGGAAGGAGGTGGAGGTCAGATCAGGAGCCCTGATGACCAAGATTGAATTGGACAGATCATCTCACCCAAGAGTCCAACAGTGGGAAAATTCCCACTGCTGGGGGTGGAGCCAAGATGGCTGAGTAGAAAGACTCACATAGGCTAGCTCCAAACCCACAGCCCATAATTATCTATAAAAAGAACTCCCAACAAATTCTGGAACAGTGGAGCCGTGCAACAACGGGGTGAAGGAGATTTATGCTCCACAGAGCCCTGAAAAACTGATCCCAAAGGTCGGTCCTCCATCATGCACTGAATGGGAGCAGAGCCCAGCCCTACCCTGGCTGCGCAGCACTGACAGGAACAGATCTGAGCAGGCTTCAGGGACAGGAATCTCTAGTGGCCGTGAAGGTCCCTCCACCCACAGGCGCTACAGGTCAGTTAGAGACACTTCTGGGCTAGCTGAGAAAGGAGCGGGGTGTCTCCATAACTCGGGTCCCCTTGGGAGGCAGAGGTAGCGGCAGCCAGAGACTCCCAGAGCAGGCAGGAGCTTGGCAGTAGCTCCATTACAGAAGGTCTCTGCATAAACCTCCTGAGGGAACTGAGACTGGGAGGCAGCCCTGTCCCCACCTGAGAACCTGATTTAATCTTACCCTGAATAACAGCCTGCTAGCTGCCATAAGCCCTAAGGCTAGGGAGCAGCATTTGAATTTCAGACCCCAAGCACTAGCTGGGCAGATCTAGACGAGGGTGGACAGGAATCTCAGAAGTCAAGTAACTGCCTGGGAAAATGCCCAGAAAAGGGAAAAAAAAAATAACACCATAGAAGGTTACTTTCTTGGGGAACAGATGATTCTGCCCTTCCTCTCTGACGAAGAAGACCAATGCTTACCATCAGGTAAAGA
>CM053770.1:169319811-169344303 GCA_028658325.1 Potorous gilbertii
CATGAAAAGGTAAACAGCAAAGAGAAGTCATAAGGGACTTACTAAAGTTGAACTGTTTACATTCCTACATGGAAAGACAATATTTGTAACTCTTGAAACTTTTCAGTGTCTGGGCAGTTGGTGTAATTACACACACACACACACACACACACACACACACACACACACACACGCGCACACTCACACTCACAGAGAGAGAGAGAGACAGAGCACAGAGTGAATTGAATAGGATGGGATCATATCTTAAAAAATGAAATTAAGTGGTGAGAGAGAAATATATTGGGAGGAGAAAGGGAGAAATGGAATGGGGCAAATTTTCTCTCATAAAAGAGGCAAGCAAAAGACTTTTTAGTGGAAGGAAAAAGAGGGGAGGTGAGAGAAAAACATGAAGTTTACTCTCATATTTGACTAAAGGAAAGAATAAAATGCACACTCATTTGGTATGAAAAGCTATCTTATAATACAGGAAAGTGGGGGAGAAGGGGATAAGCAGGGTGGGGGGGGATGATGGAATCGAGGGCAATGGGAGGAGGGAGCAGTTTGAAGTCAACACTCGGGGAGGGACAGGATCAAAAGAGAGAATAGAAACAATGGGGGGCAGGATAGGATGGAGGGAAATATAGTTAGTCTTACACAGCACAACTATTATGGAAGTCATTTGCAAAAGTACACAGATATGGCCTATATTGAATTGGTTGCCTTTTCAAAGGAAATGGGTGGGGAGGGAGGGATGAAGAGAATTTGGAACTCAAAGTTTTAGGAACAACTGTCGAGTACTGTTCTTGCTACTAAGAAATAAGAAATACAGGTAATGGGGCAGAGAAAGTTATCTGGCCCTACAGGACAAAAAAGAAGATGGGGACAAGGGAAGGGAGAGATGAAAGAAGAGAGGGCAGATTGGTGATAGGGGCAATTAGAATGCTCAGTGTGTTGGGGTGAGGGAAGGGGACAAATGGGGAGAAAATTTGGAACCCGAAATTTTGTGAAAATGAATGTTAAAAGTTAAATAAATAAAAAAAAAGAACATAAACTGAATGAGTCATGTCACCTTCCTGAGTACTCAGCATTTGTCCCCATAAATTAGGGAGAAGATGCTGAACTTGCATTAGTAGAAGGTATTTGCTCTTCTGGGAAGTCTTTATTCACTTCCCAATTCACTCCTCATTCTAATCTATATTTCCATTTTGGTTTTTGATGAGGGACTGTATTGTGACTCACTAGTCATGCCCAGTGTTTCTGTTCTGACCAAGCCATTCCCTTTTTTGGAAATCTGTTGCATCAGAATAATCCACTCCCATAGCTATTATCACAACCTGATAATTCTGAAATGATCAAATGACATTCAATTCTCTACCACCACCACCGCTACCACCCCCCAAAATGTTGGAAACAGCCTTATTACAAGTAGTTTCTACATATATTCTGAGTGAATGTAGTGGGCATTTAATGAAGTGCTTCATGCATTATCCTACTCCTGGGTGAAGGAATAAAGCAACTTAAGAGGGCTAGAAGGACAATGCCAAAGAACTTTTTGAGTCCAAATAATTCATGTAAAATAACTTTAGCCATCCATGTAGAAACAGAACTGAAGCTCTCCATTAAGAATAGAGTTTTCATGGAACATTTTAGGTTTTGTTAGCCAGTGTTATGCCTAAAAGAACAACTCTAGAAAGAGCTTATTTTCTCTGAATAGGTAGCTGAATTTTAAATTGAAGCTTAATTCAATTTTTAATTTATATTTCTTAAATATGGATACAGGGTAAATACAGTTAGATCACTTTTATGTTCAGCTGCTGTGCCTGAGTCTTTCTATGTAAAATTATATTAATCTTTCTCAATATCTTGGAATTTCATAAGGCACCCCTTTCTAATGCAAAACTTGGTAGTTTTGCACAAGAATACCCAATGGGTAGAGATGTGTCATCTCTGCTTAATGTGTTCTTGAGTTGGGTGCCAGCTCAGGAACGTAATTCAACCTCAACCATCTTGTAAGGTTTCTATGATAATTCCCAGTTGCTGGAGTCAGTGTACTCTGCAATATAGTTATTATATATTCTCTCTAAACTGAAAGGACAGTGGACATAAGATTCCATGGAGTGACTGACAGTAGCTCCCTTGTAATTGTAATGTTAATACAAATGCATTCCCATTGTATCAAGCATTTGAAGTAAGATTGTCGTTTAAGTTTTCTCTTACTGCCCACTTAACACTGCTCATTTTAAAATGCTAATTACAAATTGTCATTCTTTAGATTCTTTCATGATTAGTTATTATTTACTTAGAAGTGATATTTGCTTTCACATAGTCATGTTGTGTGCATGTGTGTCTGAATGAGACGTTTGAATCCTTCCTAAAATGATAGTATTCAGAGTTAAATTTAATGAAGAGATGGGTTATACTAAAAGCTCACCATGAATAATTGCCTCCTGTTCCTTCATAGACTATATTTCTCTTGGCTGATTCCAATTTCACTTCAGTTTTGTCTACTATGATAAAGAGTTCAGTGTGAATCAACAAATCATTTAGAGTACTTAACAAGTTTCAGAATTCTGGCTAATCTACTAACGGTACTTAATCCATATTGTAGCAGAACTTAAGTATTGAGAATAACACTTTACATTATTCATTATGGAAATGGAAAGGTGAAACTAGAAACTTTAATGCTAATAGTTTTGCCCACCAGTTTAAATGAAGCGTTGTGCAACAAATCTTACTTCAGAAGCTGGAATGAACTAGGATCAGATTCCCTAGTGAATGGTAGTGTCTCATTAAATATAGATTGAGAATAGCTGGAATTTAACAGTGTTCTATTCATTTGTGAGACCACTTCCTCAAATTCTTTCCACTTCAGAACTTTCTCAAGATTTTGCTGACATTTATGAGAACTTCACTAACAGTGCTGAATGACATAACTGCTCCAAGGATTGTATTTGTGATGAAATATACAGATATGAATATAATTTTAACCAACTCATCAGGGTCATTAACATGACAAATCCCAGCCTTTTCCATGGTTTCACTAGACTAGAAAGGAAAACATTTCAATATAAAGTCAATGATTAAAATTTGGGGCATACCATAATGCTATTTCTAACAGACCAACATGTTTCTATTACTTTGTGAAGGGCCCTCACAAAGGAAAAGGTATCATTATTTAAAACCCAGTCTATATCAGTAAAACAAATATTTTAATTTTATGAATCTAAGTAGTATATTTAAATTCCCTCTGTAGTCATTCCTTACCTTTGATGCATTCAGTTAATGTGTGATTATTGAAACATCTTAGTGGAAATTTACAATTCCAGTGATTATCAACAAGGTAGAGAGAACTGAAAAACTACTACTTACCATAAGCATGTGAAGGAAGGAAGAGGCTTATTTTCACTGTGTCATGAAAATTTTGAATTTTTTGACACAGAATGGGAAGGGGGAGATCATGAAGAAAATGGAACTCTCTACGGACAGCATCATTGTATGTATGAGAAAAGAGAATCCCTTAAAAGTTATATGATTCCCTCAAAGTCACCCAAGGAGGAGAGAAGTGTTGCCCCCACTGAATCAGGAAGTGCATGTTGAATTCCTACCTCTCCCATGTGGTAATGCTACTTGAATACTGAAGGATTCACTTAACCTTCCTGAGCACAGGGCATTTGTCATGACATTTTGGGGATAAGACCCAAAAACCGCCTTATTAGAATGAGTTTTATCACCTGAGAAGTCTTTTTATCAGTGAAACTTCACTTTCCATCCCAAACCATATCTTGTTTTTTCACTTTGTTGTCTTAATTTGTTTGTTTTTGATTTTTTACAAGGTACATCCTTGGGATTTATTCCCCTTGTTTCCATACTGGCCAAACTTATTCTTTTGTGAAATCCACTGGTTTGGAAACATGATTCTCCATCCCTTGACCTGCAACATAATCACTTAGATATGGTCAAATGACACTGTTTTTTCTCCCCAGAAAATATTTTGATAGCCTCGAATGAGTGTAAAGAGCAATTATTTTGTGTCCTGGCCAGAAGGACCAAGGGCTTTTCCCCTCCCTGATCGATCCTTTCCTGAGGGTAAGCTAGGTCATCTTTTTATCTCATTTCTTACCTACCTCTTGGTCACCGAAGAAGTATTGTCTCAGGCAAACTGAGACTTGGGAAAGATCATAATTTTGAAAGGCCAAGGAAACCAACTTCTCTTGGACCATCACCACTGGATTTGACCACTGGAGCCTGATGACTCCGAAGAAGAGGAAGTGATAATTCTGTGCAGCTGTGCCTCATTTAAATCCAGTTTATGGGCAAGTCAAAACATCACCTTCATGATGTCATTGGTCCCCTTCAAGAAGAAATGATGTACAGCCACCACAAAAACAGTGTTGTACCTGTTTTCCCCCCTCCTTTCCACCATGTGTCATTACTGGTAGGTGTGAGGTGGTACCTCAGAATTGTTTTATTTTGAATTTCTCTAGTAGGTAGAGAATTAGAGCATTTTTTTCAGATGATTATGGATAGCTTCTTCTGAAAACTGCTTGTTTATATCCTTTGATCATTTATCATATGGAGAATAGCTTTTTAATTTGGACTAAATTTTCTATGTATTTGAGAAATTAGGACCTTATCAGAGAAGTTTACTGCAAATTTTTTAATACAATTTAATTTTCTAAGGTCCCTTTTAGTAAAATGTGGTTTCCTAATTATCCCTTTGAACTAAATCTCTTTTTGCTTTTGCTTTCTCTGAGACCATGAGTGTTACTCTTGCTGTTTCAACTTCAGCTGAAGGATAATAGATTCTGCTCCAGCCCTTTATTTTAAATCAATGTGTGTCTTTCTGTTTCAAGTGAGTCTCTTGTAAACAACATATTGGTGGATTCTGGCTTCTAATCCAATCTGCCATCCAGTTCTGTTTTATGAGTGAACTCATTCCATTCACATTCACAGGTAGGATTACTGTGTATTTCCCTCCATTGTCTTTTCTTCTGTTGAGTCTTCTCTCTTTTTATCCTGTTCCTCCTCAAATGTCTGTTTTGTTTCCTGTGACGCCAATCAAAATAGGATCTTTTGCTGATTTTGTTTTTGTTTAATCTAGCGCCTCTGACTGAATCTTGCCTTTATCAATGAAGAGTCCTTACAAGGAGTAAAGTACAGAAATAAGAATTTCTTTAACTAGAAACAGTGTATGTATTTGTATTGTTAATTATTTTAATGCAATTAAGGATTCCCACCTCTTGATGGCCCTGCTTATTGTGGGAAACTTGCTTAGGGTAGTTGTTTTCTATGAGGTTTCAAAGTACCTTTAGTTTTTTCTATTGAGGCACTGGGTCAAAGGGTTGTGGTGCCCTCTGGCTCTAAAAAAGCTATAAATACTCTGAGATGAGGTTTTACTTTGGGGCTTGATTTTGCAAGAAAGTCTGAGAGCCAGATGAGGACTTTGGGAAGCAGCTAAGGAGCTCCTTCCCTAGCTTTGAGAACCTAAATGTCATCCTTCCCACTCTGGTCATTATGGTCAGGCAACTGTACACGTCTGTTGAATTAAGGTCAGGCAGAGGATGCCACATCTGTTACTCTTTTGACTTCTCTGTATTTTCTTTAAAATTCAGGGAACTGAAATAACTGAATGATATATGTGCTTGGTTAAAGTAATTGTTAACACCTCAAAAGTTGCTTTTCCTTTTATGAATGCTGATCTAAGAACCTGTGATAACAGCCACCTTCATGTATGTTGGGGTACTTACTGATACACTTCCCTCTGTCTGATTTCTGTTTCAAAATACCCTCTTGCCAATCTCTTATCCCTTTTGTTTTCCCATTTTCCCATTAGGTAAAATAGGTAAGATAGACTTCTAAATCCAGATGAGCGTTTACACGTATTTTTCCCCATTTGAAACTATTTGGGAACAGAAAGTTGAAGCATTTCCTATGCCGCCTCCCCAACAATTTCCCCTCTGATATAAAACTCTTTCTTGCACACCAAATCTCTTAAATGTGAAGAAAAAATATGCATTATACCTCTCCATTTGCCCTTTTTCCAGTGCATTCTTCTTTCTCACCCCTTCACTTGATTTGGAGATCATCTCAACATATTTGACTCATACCCATGCCCTCTTCTAAATGCCCCTTTTTGGAAACTAAATAATCTAATGCTAAAAGAGGAGTGCATTAAACAACAAATCATAGAAACAATCAACAACTTCATTCAAGAGAACGACAATAAGGAGACAAGTTACCAAATCTTATGGGATACTGCAAAAGTAGTTCTTAGGGAAAACTTTATATCTCTGAATGCCTACATGAATAAAATAGAGAAAGAGGAGATCAATGAATTGGGCATGCAGCTGAAAAAGATCAAAAAAAGAACAACTTGAATATCCCCAAATGAATGTGAACTTAGAAACACTGAAAACCAAAGGAGAGATTAATAAATTGAGATTAATGAAGTGAGATTTGTTGCACTATACTTCATCTAAACTGGTGGGCAAAACTACTGACATTAGAGTTTCCAGTTTTACCTTTCTATTTCCATAATGAATGATGTAAAGGATTATTCTCAATATTTAAGTTCTGCTACAATATGGATTAAGAATATGTTGGTAGATTAGCCAGAATTCTGAAAGCTTATAAGCACTCTGAATGATTTGGCCATTCACATTTGAACTCTTAATCACTGTAGATGAAACTGAAATGAAATTGGGACCAACCAAAAGGAAGATAGTCCATGAAGGAGTGTGGTAAAATTATTAACAGTGAGTTTCTAATGTAGCCAATCTCTTTATTAAATTTAACTTTGAATACGGTCATTTAGGAAGGATTCAAATGTCTCCTTCAAACACACACACACACAATAAAACTATGTGAAAGTAAATATCACTTGTAAGTAAATAAAAAATAATAAAGAAAGAACTAAAAAAGAAGATCATTTGTAATTAGCATTTCAAAATGAATGATGCTATAAAGTTGGCAGTAAGAAAAAACTTAAATGACAATTTTATTTCAAATGCTTGACACAATGGGAATGCATTTGTGTTACCATTACAATTACAAGGGCTTTCTCTCAGCGGCACATCTCACCTCAGACACCTGACACTCACTAGTTGTGTGACCTTGGGCAAGTCACTTAACCCCAGTTGCCTCATCCTGGGTCATCTCCAGTCATCCTGATGAATATCTGGTCACTGGACTCAGATGACTCTGGAAGAGAAGTGAGGCCAGTGACCTGTACTGCCCTCCCTCACTCAAAAAATGTCTAGTACAAGTCATGTCATTATTTCCCTGCTGGCATGATCTTCTTCAGCAATGAAGGATGAACACACATGCAACCAACACAAAAAATGACCATGTATTAAGGCACAAAAAGCTCAAAATCAAATGAAGAAAGACAGAAATATTAAATACATCCTTTTTAGATCATGATAAATAAAAAAATGTATGTAATAAAGGACCATGGAAAGATAGGCTGAAAAGTAATTGAAAACTAATCTAGTACTAAAGAATGAGTTGGTCAAATCATAAATCATAGAAATAATTATTGATCAAAGGGAGCAACATTAAGAAGAGAACATCCAAAAACTTAAGTCATGCAGCCAAAGCAGTTCTTATGACAATTTTTATCTCTAAATGCTTACGTAATAAAATATAAATCAGTGAATCGGTCATGCACCTAAAAGACCCAGAAAAAGAGCAAATTAAAAATCCCCAATTACATACCAAATTAGGTATATTGAAAATCAAAGGACAGATTCATAAAATTGAAAGTAAGGAAATAAAATAAAAAATAAAACTAAGACCTGGTTTTATGAAAAAACAAAGGAATAGATAAATATTTATTTGATTTGATTAAAAACAAAAAAGAAGAAAACCAAATTACCAGTAGCAAATATGAAAAGGGTGAATTAACTACCACTGAAAGGGAAGTTAAAGTAATAAATGGGAGTTATATGGCCTCAATGTAGGCCAACAAATATGACAAGCTAAGTGAAATGAAAGAAGTAAAACATTTAACCCCAATTTAGAAAAAATATTGACATCAATGAATTCCCTAGAGAAAAAAAAAACATAAAGGCCAGATGGATTTACACAGAAATCTAACCACACACTTAAAGTGCAAACAATTACAATACTATACAAACTATTTAGAAATATAGATGGAGTCTTACCAAATTCCTCTTTATAACACACATATGGTAATGATACCTAAACCATGAAGACAGAGAAAATTATAGGCCAATTATAGGCCAATTTTCCTAATGAATATTGATCTAAATTTTAAATAAAGTATTAACAAAGTGACTACAGCAATTTATTATGGGAATAATACATGATGACCAAGTGTGATTTTTACCATGCGTAAGAGACTAGTTCAATATTAGGAAAGTTATGAAAATATTTGAGTATATCAGTAACAAAATTAACAGAAATCATATGATTCTCTTGATAGATGCAGAAAAAGCTTTGATAAAACATAGCAGCCATTCCTATTAAAAACATGAGAGAACAAAGAGAATAAATGGGATTTTCCTTAAAATGATAAGCAGTATCTATCTCAAACCATCAGCAAATATTATATGCAATGGACATAAGCTAGAAGCATTCCCAGTACAATCAGGAATGAAACAAGGATGCTCATTATTCCTACTATTATTCAGTACTGTTCTAAAAATATTAGCTTTAGAAATTCGAGAAAAAATAGAAATGGAAGGTATCAGCCTAGGCAGGGAGGAAACAACACTATCACTCTTTGCAGAAGATATGATGGTATACTGAGAGAATCCTAGAGAATCAACCAAAAAAACTTCTTCCTTATCCAGTTCA
The DNA here is from genome assembly GCA_028658325.1 of Potorous gilbertii. Taxonomy (NCBI): domain Eukaryota; kingdom Metazoa; phylum Chordata; class Mammalia; order Diprotodontia; family Potoroidae; genus Potorous; species Potorous gilbertii. Next base: position 169,328,611 of record CM053770.1, read on the forward strand.
ACAAAATTGCAAGGTAAAATAAATCCACATAAATCACTAGCATTTCTATATATGACCACCAAAGCCCAGCAGCAAGAGATGTTAAGACAAATTCCGTTAAACATAACTGTATACCATATAAAATAGTTGGGAATCTACCTGCCAACACAAAACCAGGAACTATATGAACAAAATTACAAAACACTTTTCATACCAATAAAGTTAGATCCAAACAATAGGAAAATTACCAATTGCTCATGGGAATTGGCTCAGCTAGTTTAATACAAATGACAATTATACATACAACAATTTACTTATTCATTTTATACCATTTAAAATACCAAAAAATTATTTCATAGAGCTAGAACAAATAACAACAATAACCATGTAGAAGAATAAAAGGTCAAGAAGAGGAAGTGAAATGATGGGAAAAAAATGCAAAGAAGATGGCCTATTTATACCAGATCTGAAGCTCTATTATAGAGCAACAATCATCAAAACTATTTGGTACTGGCTAAGAAACAGTGGTATATCAGTGGAAGAGATCAGATACACCAAAAAAATAGCAAGTGAATATATTAATCTACTATCTGATAAACCCAAAGACTCCAATTTCTGGGATAAGGACTTATTATTTGCAAAAAAAAATACTGCTGGGAAAACTGAAAAACAACGTGGCAGTAACTAGGCATAGATCCAACATCTCACACCCTATCCAGGGATGGGGAGCTCATGGCCTTCCTTGGGAGTAGCCCTTTTACTGAAATCAAATTTTACAGAACAACTCCTTTTATTAAATGGATTTGTTCTGTCAAGTTTGAATTTGGTCAAAGGACTGCACTTGAGGATTTAGATGGCCACACATGGCCTTGAAGCCACAGCTTCCCAATGGGTTCTTGATTTAGACAGAAAGGGCAATACTATAAGCAAATCAGGAAGGCAAAGAATAGTTTACCTGTCAGATTTATGAAGTGAAGAATTTATGACCAAACAAGAGAAGGAAACATTAGGAAATGCAAAATGGATCATTTGGATTATATTCAAATAAAAAGTTTTTGAACAAACAAGATCAATGCAATCAAGAAAGAAGGATAGCAGAAAGCTGAGAAACATTTTCATAGCCTCTGTTTCTGATAAAGGTTTCATTTCTCAATAAATAGAAAACTGAAAATCATAAAGGACTTTCTAAAGTTGAACTGTTTGCATTCCTTGGAAAGACAAGATGTGTAGCTTGAAATTTTTCTCAGTATTTGGGTAGTTGGAGGGATTATACACACACATACATAAATACATATTATATATAATATTATATATGATATATGTATATAGACGGAGAGCACAGGGTAAGTTGATTAAGAAGAGATATCTAAAAAAATAAAATTAAAGGATGAGAGGGGAATATATTGGGAGGAGAAAGGGATAAATGGAATGGGGTAGATTATCTCTCATAAAAGAGGCAAGAATAAGCTTATGCAATGGAAGAGGAAGGGGAGTAGATGAGAGAGAAAAAGTGAAGTTTACTCTCTTCACATTTGACTTAAGGATGGAATAACATGCTCACTAAATTTGGTATGAAAATCTATACCACATGGGGCAGGGGAGGGAAGAGATGGGGAGGCAATATGTAACTCAAAATTTTGTGGAATGAATATTAAAAACTAAAAATTAATAAACAAACATTTGAAATTTGAAAAATAAATAAATAGAAGACTGAGTCTAATTTCTAAGAATATATCATTCCTCAGCTGATAAATGGTCAAAGGATATGTTTGCAGATGGAGGCCGTTTGCAGATGGAGAAATTAAAGCTATCTATACTCATTAAAAAATTAACTAAATCACTGTTTGTTAAAGAAATACAAATTTTAAAACTTTGATGTACCACCTCACTCCTATCAGATTATATAATATGGCAGAAAAGGAAAATGATAAATGTTGGAGATGTGGGAAAAATTGATACACTAATGCATTGGTGGTGGAGTAGTGAACTGATAGAACATTGTGGAGAAAACTTTATTATTTATTCAATGGAGGAGATAAAAGGGAAAAAGTGAAATTTAATCTCTTCACATTTGGCTTAAGAAGGGAATAACATGCTCATTCAATTTGGTATGAAAATCCATATTATTCTACAGGAAAGTAGGGAAGAAGGGGACAAGTGAGGTGAGGGGGATGATAGAAGGTAGAGTAAATGGAAGAAGGGTGTAATTGGAAGTAAACACTTATGGGAAGGGACAAGGTCAAAAGAGAGAATAGAATAAATGGGGGCAGAATAGGATGGACAGAAATATAGTTAGTCTTACACATGCTTAAAGGGCTATAAAACTATATAGTTTTGTATCTAGCAATACCACTACTAGGTCTGTATCCCTAAGGGATCACAAAAAAATGGAGAAAAGGACCCACATGTACAAAAATACTTATAGAAGCTCCTTTTGTGGTAGCAAAGAATTAGAAATTGAGGAGATGCCCATCAATTGAGGGATGGCTGAACAAATTGTGGCATATGAATTTAATGGAATGCATTATTTCTCCATAAGACATGATGAGCAGGCACATTTCAGAAAAACCTGGAAAGATTTTCATGAACGGATGCCGAGCAAAGTGAGTAGAACTAAGAAAATATTATACACAGTAACATAAACATTGTGTAATAATCATTTATGAATCACTTAGAGCTTTTCAACAAATCAATGATACAAAACAATTGAAAGGATTAGTGATGGAAAATACTAACCACATCCAAAGAATGATGCATGGAGTTTGAATACAAATTGAAGCATACTATTCTCACAATTTTTTTTGGTTTTATCTTTTCTTTCTCATGGTCTCCCCCTTTTGTTCTGACTTTTTCTTCACAACATGAATAATGTGGAAATATTTTAACATGATTGTACATATATAAGCTATAACATATTACTTGTTGTCTTGGGGAGAGAAGAGGGAATAAGAGGGAGGTACAAAAATTTGGAATTGAAAATCTTACAAAAATAAATAATGAAAATGACCTTTACATTTAATTCAAAAAAATTGTGTTAAAAAAAAGAAAATAAACCTAAGTTTGCTTTCTTTCAGTTGTGAAACTGAGAAAAGAATATACATAACACACACAAACACACACATGGGCATACCCATTAAGTTGATCAAATGATATGGAGACTCAGAAAATTATAATTAGTTTTACAGATATATGGACAGACTCTCCCTCAATCAATTGGATTCATTTTCTGATGTCCTTACACATTGCCAAGAGAATTACCAAGACAATACCAAGAGACAGAGTGGTTGTGATGTACTCTTTAGAAATGTCATGTTCATACATTTGACATTTAAAAATGAGGAATTATATTTAAAAGTTTTTACTCTTTGTTCAAGGTTGGCTACCTGTGTGCAAAGTCACTGGACACAGAGAAGAGAGTTCTAGTGATAGTGATGGTTAGTTTCTCTACTTTATTTTTATACTTGCTCATGTTATCATATATTATTATAACAGCCTAATCTAGCAAAATTTCTTCAGAATGACATATATTGAAGAATCTCCCTCTAAATGCATATCCCATTAATCACACTTAAGTAACTGACTTAGGAAAATTTCTTTTTTTCTCTTTAATCTGTGCAGTTTTATTTGAACTGGTATTAGTGTACAGGAAAAGCTCCTCCCCTCCCCCAAGTACTGTCACCAATCTCATAGAACTAGCAGGGAGACTATAAAGTTTTCATTCACATCTATCTTGGGGGCAGGGAGGGAATTTAGGGAGCCATTCAATATGGCCGACAATTTTTTGCGAAAAGGAACAAGTATTAAGATGGAAGACAAAAAAAAAGGATTTTGTCTCTTTTTTCCACAATACTAAGCAGTTTATTTGTCATGGACTTCACTAGACAGTTCACTGATGACAAGGGAGCTACTGGGAAGGTTGCTTTTATTTGTTTTTTACTATTTTATTTGTTTTCAGTTTTCTACAATCACTTCGATGTATCTTAGATTTTTTCCCTCCCTCCCCCTCCTTCCCCTCGACACCCCTACTCCATCCCAGAGACAGCATACAATTTTATATAGGTTCTACAAAAGAGATTCCTATTAAATACATTTTCACATTAAATACATTGTCATGTTGCACAGAAGAATTAAAATGGGAGAAATCATGAAACAAACCAAATCATAATACAAAAGAAAATAGTCTGCTTCATTCTGTGATCAAATTCCATAGTTCTTTCTCTGCATGTGAAAGGCATTTTGCCTTAACAGACCACTGGGAATTTTTTAAGTCCTTGCATTGCAAAGAAGTACTAAGTCTACCAGAAAAATTCCTTGCACACTGTGGTGATTGCTGTGTACAAAGTTCTCCTGGTTCTGATCCTTTTACTTAACATCAGTTCATGTATTTCCAGACCTCTTTGAAGTCTTCTTGTTCATCATTTATGTAACATAATCATATTCCATTATATTCATATACCACAATTTATTCAGACATTCCCCAATTGATGGGCATCTCCTTAATATCCAGTTTTTGATCACCAACAAAGAGAGCTGCTATAAATTATTTTTGTACATGTGGGACCCTTTCCCGTTTTTATGATCTTTTGGGGATACAGTCCTAGAAGCAGTATTTCTGGGACAAAGGGTATGCACATTTTTGTATCCCTTTGGGCATAGTTTCAAATTACTCTCCAGAATGGCTGAATCAGTTCACAGCTTCACCAACACTGAATTAATGTTCCAACTATCCCACATCTTCCCCAACATTTATCATTTTCCTGTTTTGTCATATTAGCCAGTGTGATAGGCGTGATGTGGTATCTCAGAATTATTTTGATTTGCATCTCTCTAATCAATAGTGATTTAGAGCATTTTTTCATGTGACTATAGATATTTTTAATTTCTTCCTCTGAAAACTGTTTATTCATACCCTTTGACCACTTATCATTTGGGGAAGGGCTTGTATTCTTGTACGTTTGACTCAGTTCTCTATATATTTTAGAAATGAGGCTTTTATCACAGACACTAGCTGGAAAATTTTTTTCCCAGTTTTCTGGTTCCCTCCTAATCTTGGTTGCATTGGATTTGGTTGTGCAAAAACTTTTCAATTTAATGTAATCAAAATTATCCACTTCACACTTCATAATGTTTTCTATCTCTTCTTTAGTCAAAAATTCTTCCCTTCTCCATAAATCTGATACAGTATTCCTTGCTCCACTAATCTGTTTGTAGTATTAATCTTTCTACCTAGATCATGTACCCATTTGGACATTACTGTGTGAAATATCAGGCATTGATTGGTCTATGCCTAGTTTCTGCCACACTGTTATCCAGTTTTCCCAACAATTTTCATTGAACAGTGAGTTCTTATCCCTGAAGTTGGAGTCCTTGGGTTTATCAAACAGTATATTGCTATATTCACTGACAAGTGTTTCTTGAGTACCTAACCTATGCCATTGGTCAACCCTTCTGTTTCTTTTCCAGTACCAAGTCGTTTTGATAATTGTAGCTTTATAATACAATTTGAGATCTAGTAGAACTGGACCACCCTCCCTAGCATTTCTTTTCATTACTTCCATTGATATTCTGGATCTTTTGTTCTTTCAGATGAATTTTGATATTATTTTTTCTAGTTCTAGAAAATAATTGTCTGATATTTTGATTGATATGGCACTGAATAAGTAAATTAATTTAGGTAGAATTACCATTTTTATTATATTGACTCCACCTACCCACAAGCAACTGATGTTTTTCCACTTACTTAGATCTGACTTTATTTGTGTGAAAAGTTCTTTGTAATTGTGTTTATATATTTCCTGCATTTGTTTTGGCAGTTAGACTCCCAAATATTTTATAGTGTCTACCCTAGCTTTAAATGGGATTTCTCTTTCTACTCATGCTGTTGCACTTCGTTAGTAATATATAGAAATGCAGAAGATTTGTGTGGGTTTATTTTGTAACCTACAATTTTGCCAAAGTTGTTTATTATTTCAAGTAGTTTTTTACTTGATTCTCTAAGATTCTTTAAGTATATCATCATGTTATCTGCAAAGTTTCTTCTTTGCCTATTCTAATTCCTTTAATTTCTTTTTTATATCTTATTGCTACAGCTAACATTTCTAGTACCATATTGAATAATAGTGGTGATAATGACCATCCTTGCTTCATCCCTGATCTTACTGGAAATGCATCTAGCTTATCCTCATTGCATACAATGCTTGCTGAAGGTTTTGGGTAGATACTGCTTATTATTTTACAGAAAGTTCCATTTATTCCTATGTTTTCCAGTGTTTTCAATAGGAATGAGTGGTTTTTTTCAGGATTACATAATTTTCATGTTAATCAATACTGGTATCTTCTTCCCTCCTTCCCTCCTCATCTGGATTTATTACTTAGCTCCTTTGCTCTAGCAGAACTTCACAAAGCCTATAACTGTGTAACAATGCATTATACAATATTTGGACTGACAATTTTTAAAAATGTACAATTAGAGACCTGAAGATGCATTGTAGAACTTTGGGGATGTTTGCCTTCAACATATTTAGACTGCTCATCATCTTCATCATTTCAATTTTTAAATCCTGAGTCGAGTCAAAAAAACAAAACAAAACAAACAAAAAAATAAAGCCATGTCAGTCTCATCTCTTTTGCGGGGGCAATTATCACGTCACACTCATTTGACAAAAAAAAAATTTAAAAACACAAAACAATCCATTTAGAAGCATTTGCCTTGTCACTAGAGAGCCTAGATTGATCGTACTCCTGCTTGCTGAACTATATCTCCTGGAAGGGTGAAAGAATCACCAGGATAGAGTCTTCAATACACACAGAGTATTTGCACTCAGGTGGAGCAATGATCTTAATTTTGATGGGAGGTAGGGCTATAATCTCCTTCTGCATCTTTCGGCAATGTCTGGGTACATGGAGATACCACCAGACAATACAGTAGCAGCATACAAATCCTTACAGATGTCAACATCACACTTCATGATTGAGTTAAAGGTAGTTTTATGATTCCATACCTAAGAAAGATGATTGGAAGAGAATTTATGGGCATTGGAACCTGTCATTGCTAATGCTTATAACATGACCATCAGGGAGCTCATAGTTCTTTTCCAGAGAGAAGCTAGATGCAGCAGTGGCCATCTCCTGCTCAAAGTCTAGGGTATTCACACATCACAGGTTATCCTTGACATCATGCATGATTTCTCTCTCAACTGTGGTAGTGTAACTGTACACTCTCTCGGTCAGGATCTTCATGAGGTAGTCCATCATATCATGGCCAGACACATCCAGATTGGCATGGGAAAGGGCATAATCTTCATAGATGGGCAGTGTGGATCACACCAGCACTGCAATCCATCACAATATCAGTGGTATAACCAGACACATAGAGGGACAGCACAGCCTGGATGGCAACATACATGGCTGGCGTGTTGAAGGTCTCAAACATTATATGAGTCATCTTTTCTCCATTAGCTTTGGTTTTCTGTGAGCAGCACAGGGTGCTCTTCAGGTGCCACATGAAGCTTATTGTAGAAAATGTGCAGGAAGCAACCAAGATGGTGGAGTAACAGCACAGACTTTCTAGAGCACTCTCACCTAGACCAGTCAAATTCCTGTAAAAAAATGTCTCTGAACAAATTGTGGAGTTGAAAAACCCACAGAATGACAGAGTGTAGCAAAGCTTCAACCCAAGATAGCCTGGAAAGTCATCGGAAGTGTCTATCATGCCACATTGGGAGCAGAGTACAGGCCAGTGTGGGCTGTGAGTACACAGAGGGGACCTGAGGAGGCCTCGGGAAGACTGAGTCTCTTGCACCTGTGGGATGCTGAGGATAACTCATGACCCCAAAATGCTGAGGATAAACTGGAAGGTCAGTGGGAAAAGCCAGTGGGAACAGTGCAGAAGGGTGGAGGGGTCTGGCCCCAGCCCCAAGGTGGCAGAGGGGTGAGGGAGCAGAGAAACCAGCAGCAGCCATAGCAGCAGCATGGGCAGCTTGAGCCACTTTTTCTGGAACTCTAGACCCACAGATTGTGGGGCCATCGAGTGACTGACAGTACACCTACCACCCTCACTGGAAGTAGAGAACTACCTTGACAAAGAGCTCAAAAGTCAAGCAAACCTCTGAAGAAATGAGCAAAAACAGAAAAAAGAATGAGACTACAGAATCTTACTTTGGTGAGAAGACCAAAGCATGCAAACAGAAGAAAACAAAGTCAAAGCTCCTCCATCCAAAGCCTTCGAGAAAAATATGAATTGGTCTCCAGCCATGCAAGAACTCAGAAAGGATTTTGAAAATCAAGTAAGAAAAGTAGAGCAAAAATTGGGAAGAGAAATGAGAGTGATACAAGAAAATCATGAAAAACAAGTCAACTGCTTCCTAAAGGAGACCAAAAAAATGCTGAAGAAAATAACATTTAAAAAAATAGACTAACACAAATGGGAAAAGGAATCCAAAAAGCCAATGAGAAGAATGCCCTAAAAAGAAAAATTTGCTAGATGAAAAAGGTGGTGCAAAAGCTCACTGAAGAAAATAATTCCTTCAAGACTAGAATGGAGTAGATGAAAGCGAATGACTTTATGAAAAATCATGAAATGATGAAACAAAACCAAAGGAATGAAAAAATAGAAGATAATGTGAAATATCTCATTGGAAAAACAACTGACCTGGAAAATAGATCCAGAAGAGACAATTTAAAATTATGGGACTACCTGAAAGCCATGATCAAAAAAGAGCCTAGACATCATTTTTCATGAAATTATAAAGGAAAACTGCCCTGATATTCTAGAACCAGAGGGCAAAATAAATATTGAAAGAAACTTCAAATCACCTCCTGAAAGAGATTGGAAAAGAAAAACTTGTAGGAACATTGTAGCCAAATTCTCCCAGGTCAAGGAGAAAATACTGCAAGAAGACAGAAAGAAACAATTTGAGTATTGTGGAAATACAATCAGGATAACACAAGACCTAGCAGCTTCTACATTACGGGATCAAAGGGCTTGGAATATGATATTCCAGAAGTCAAAGGAGATAGGATTAAAACCCAGCAAAACTGAGTATAATACTTCAGGGGAAAAAATAGACATTAAATGAAATACTGGACTTTCAGGTATTCTTGATGAAAAGATCAGAGCGGGAAAGAAAAGTGACTTTCAAACACAAAAATAAAGAGAAGTATGTAAAGGTAAGCAGGAAAGAAAAATTATAAAGGACTTTACTAAAGTTGAACTGTTTACATTCCTACATGGAAAGATAATATTTGTAACTCTTGAGATTTTTCACACTATTTGGGTAACTGGAGGGATCATATACATATAGAGAGAGGACACAAGGTATGTTGAATAGGAAGGGATGATACCTAAAAAATAAAATTAAGGGGTGAGAGAGGAATATATTGGAAGGAGAAATGAAAAAATGGAATGGGGTATATATTATCTCTCATAAAAGAAGCAAGAAAAGATTTTTAATGGAGCGGAAAGCGAGGAGTTGAGAGGGAAAAAGTGAAGCTTACTCTCATCACATTTGGCTTAAAGAGGGAATAATATGCACACTCAATTTGGTATGAAAATCTATCTTACACTACAGGAAAGTAGGGGAAAGGGGGATAAGTGGAGTTTTGAGGGATGATAGGAGGGCAAATGAGAAAAGGGGGTAATTAGAAGTAAACACAAGAACAAACGGGGGGACAGAATAGGATGGAGGGAAATATAGTCTTTCATAACATGACTTTTATAGAAGTCTTTTGCATAACTATACATGTATAACCTAAATTGAATTGCTTTCCTTCTCAGTGGGGAGAGAAGAAGGGAGAGAAGTTGGAACTCCAAGTTTCAAAAATGAATGCTAAAAATTGTTTTTACATGCAACAGAGAAATGAGAAATAAGAAATATGGGTAATGAGGTATAGAAATCTATCATGCCCTACAAGAAAATAGAGGAGATGGACATAAGGAAAGAGAGGGGTGTGATAGAAGAGAGGGCAGATTGGGGAAAGGGGTAATCACAATGCACAGTGCCTTGGAGAAGGGGGAGAGGAGAGGTGGGGAGAAAATTTGGAACCCAAAATCTCAGGGAAATGAATGTTGGAAACTAAAAATAAATTAAGAAAAACAAGAAAATATGATGCCAGATCTTCATGTCATCCCAGTTGGTGAAAATGCCATATTCAATGGGGTTCTTTAGGGTCAGAATACTTTCCTTGCTCTGGGCCTCATCCTCCACATAGCTGTCTTTCTGTCACACGCCCACTATCCCACTCTGATGTCTGGGGTACCCTACAATGGGAGGGAAGATTGTCCAACAGGCATGATCTCCTACAAAGCCAGTTTTGCACAATTCAGAGCCATGTCAACAAGAACAGCAATATCATCATCCATGGAACTTAGAAGTGGCAAGTGTAAGCCTTAAGAGAGAAAGGAGGTAGTGTCACACATAGAGGCAGGGGGGAAGGCAAGTGCACATTGGGTAGAAAAGCTCACAGCTCCTTAGGAACTTTTCAAAGAAACAATTCATACAGAGGAACATTCAGTGGCCCCTTTGTCCCATACCAATAGAGCTCTTCCCTCATGTTCTCATAAGTATTGTGGCTAGAGGATTTTTGTTATTTTTGTTCAGTTCTTTAATCATGTCTGATTGTCATGATCCCATTTGAAGTGTTTGAGCAGAAATACTGAAATGATTTGCCATTCTCATTTTACTGATGAATAATAAAGGCAAACAGGGGTAAGTGACTTGTCCAGGGTCACACAACTATTAAGTGTTTCAGGAGAGATTTGAATTCATGAGGATGAGTCTTCCTTACTTCTGGACCAGTACACTATCCTCTGTGTTTCCTAGCTATCTTTTTCTACATGCCACCCTATAATCACCAAATCCCAGAGACCAAAATTATCTCATTTTGACCTTTTCTCTTTCACAGTACCTTATTATACAGTGGTAAATACTGAATATTTCTCTTCTATTTCAATATGGAATGAGTACACTTTTGTGGACCACCAGCTTGGTGGTTCAATGGATAGAGTCTTGGGCCTGAAATCAGAAAGACTCATCTTTGTAAGTTCAAATCAGGCCTCAGACATTTATTTGTGTGATGCTGGGTAAGTGTAACCCCAGTAGCCTCAGTTACTCATCTGAAAATGAGCTAGAGAAAAAACAGTAAAGCATTCTAGTGTCTTTGCCAAGAAAATCCCAAGTGAGGTCAAGAAGACACCATATACTACCACCACCACCACCATCACCACAAAACAGACTTTTATATATCAAACAAAAAAAAATGGATTTATGTAACATGAAAAAAATAGAATAATAGCTATTTGGGGACAATTGCTGTGTCCTTGGTCATCTTTCCTCACTTAACACCCCGTCAGAGTAGGTGCTTTATATATGTTTATTGAATTGATTGTTATTCAATGGAGGAAATGCAAACTGAGTTACAAATAGATCTTTGGGCATCTGTAACAAATTCTACTGATCAAAGACGTTTTCTCCCAACTTGATTTGGACTCTTTGGTACCTGTATGACCATATCCATCGGGCTCCTTGTTGTAGAGTCATCTTGGTCATAGAAAATTTTTGTTAGGTGTCTATGTTGTTCTCATATGAGCCATTAAATAAAAGAAAGACTATGAGAATGCTGAGGATTGATCAGAGTCCAAATCTTAGTTCTGCGACTTCTCACTATTAATGTAACCTCTGTTAAGTCATTTAACCTCTCTGGAACTCACTTTTCCTCATCAGGACTAAAGACAGAGTAGAACTAGATGATACTCATGGTACTTTTTTGCCCTTAAGATAACATTCCACAAGCTTTCAACTTCTAGGAGAGGGTCCAGGAAACTCTTGTGGTTATATGCAGGAAAAACAATAGTAATTCATGTGGAAAATGGGGCCTATAGCAAAAATTGAGTAAATATTCAAGCATTTCCTTTGGAACAGAAGATAAATTTTCTACCAATGAAATAAAAATATTACCATTCACAGACACAGACACACACACACACACACACATTCACAGACACACCCACTCAATACACATACATCTATATACACCTACATACCCTTACACATACATATATATGCAAACATTCACTCACATTCCCATACAAACATAAACACATTTATAAAGACACATGTATTCAAAAACACAAATACAATTGCATGCATGCATTCACACAAATATCCACACAGACAGACCTACTTGCATACAAATTCATATATACATATACACCTAAAAACACACGAAGTTAATGTACAGTCTTCTAGATCTTATTTTCCTTATGTAAGGCTAGCAGATTTCTCCTATGTAGTGTTTAGACATAATCTGATTATGTCAAACATAGTACCTGATACATAAAAAGTGCATGAAAGAAAATAAACCTTTCCCTCACCTTGAATTTCAGATGTTTCTCCTGGCTATCTGAAAAACAGAAAATAGGACAAAATGAAAAGCAAGTTTTATCATATGCTGAGAGGTATTTTCATCTTTATTCTTTATTAATGTCATTTTTATCATTTCTTTGCATTCTCAATCACTGAACTTTCTCATGGGTGTTTGGCTGATGGAAAAATTTCATCCTTAATGCACATCCAATCTAGTCATGGAACAAATTTATAGATGAAATTGACAAATAGGAGTAGCAGGAGGTTATCAGTTTTCAAATACAAGAGTTTCCCATACCAGGATACACCTAAGTTCACATACATACACACACTTGATTTCACTGAGGTATTCTGTTTTTAAACCTCCACATATATACACATTCTTTAACAAATCTCAGTTTGTTCTTTATCTGCAGAAATGTTCTTAAACTTGTGGATTTCTCTGTAATGTATTTAGCTTTAATTATCTTTGCATCATGACAGCAAATAGTTTATTCTTTCTTCTTTATTTTTCCTTAGGACCAAGTATGAATCCAGAAAATATGTTGTTGCAGACACAACATCCACAAGTTGCCCTATTTTTTTCATGTCTTTACAATTAGAAAATGGTGAAAAACCCAGAAATAAAATGGCAGGAAAGTAAAATTTATCCTCATGATTTTGTTAGGAAGATTTAAGCCTATGGGGTTTCTAATTAACCTATGGGGTGAATTAGTCAGTCAACAATGAGCATTCAAAAACATTTAATAATCACTTCCCATGGGCCAAGCTCTGTGCTAAGTGTGGGGCATACCAAAGATAGTCTCTGCCCAGAAGGAGCTCATAGTCTTATGGAGAATACAATGTACAAACAGGAGAGAAAAACAAGTTTATACAAAAGGAAGAGAACAGGGAGGGGAAGGTATTTGAGGAAGTATGTGGAAAATCCTTGAGTAGGAGAGCAGGAGTTTGCAAGGAGGAAGAATGTGAGCCATTCACCAAACTTACTAAGGACAAAAAGAAAGCATCCTGGCAATCAGCAGATAACAGATAATAGAATTTTGATGGGTTGGCAGATACGGACTGAGTGAAGCTAAAAGTCAGATAGTTACTGAATCACAGTGGTAGACAGAGAACATGGAAATGGGGAACAAGTAGTTTTTCATCTCCCTGACAAGAGTAGGGGGGAGGGGGTGAAGTAAAAGTGGAGCGAGTGCTAGAAATTGTGACCAGGGAAGCTGAATCATCAGGCAAGTATGCTGGGAGAACCAGAAGATGAAAGGAATGGGAAGAGAAAGAATCTAAGATGAAATCACATTTGTTATCTATGCAACAGACCTCCAAAGAGCACAAATGAAAGGGTGACTAGCTTCATCATGGGACCATGGGGGGTAGGGGTAGGGAAAGGAGTGCTGGGCTGAGGTAGATGGGAATAAGAGAGGCTAGGCAGGGTGACAGAGAACAAACTTTCACTACTGATAGCTGTGAGAATTTAGGATCATTCTTATATGGATAACATGACCAGTGGGAGTTGGTTATTCAATAAATGAAAAATGTCAAGACACTTCAGTGTGTAGTTTTATGATCCCAGGATAGTGCTTTCAAGCCTTTGGCAGATGAGGTGGTGTAGCAAGATGTTGTAGCAGAAGGGGTGATACTCTCCTTGCTCCAAGTCAGATCAGACTGGCAACTTGGAAGAAAAGCACCCTCTCCCTTCTCCCCAGGGGTGTGACTATTACGAGGGAACCATGCTTCTCCTCGTAAAGGAGGCTGGAGACCAGGCTAGCTCAATCATCACTAAATGATGTTTACTAAAATCAAAATTTAGACCTAACAAACTACAGAGTATTCCTACACGGTGGTTTGACAAACCTGGAACCATCAGCAAAAAGGCAGGTGACAGAGAGTAATGTAAACAAGAAAAGAAGTCATCTGAATGATGATGGTGGATGGCATGAGGCTAAGCCAGACTTCAAGTTCTATCTTTACCCACGTGTCCTCCCTCAGTTTTGAAAATGAAAAATGAAGATCTTTTGTAGCTTTGAAAATAACTAACAAGTGTTTTGAATTGTTCTAAGTCCCAAGGTCCAAAGCCTTGTTCCTGACTCTCTCCTGTCTTCAGGCCTATCACCCTCCAAGTTGTCCCTACGGGAGCCAACAAGCTTCCAACCTCCAAGCGAACCTACTGAAGGCTGCTCTCCCCCACAGGTCCCAAGCTCTCCCTTTCTCCTCAACCCTTCCCCCCATCTACACCTGGCCTGGGCTGCCCTTCATCCCTTCCTAACACCCCAAATGCTTTCACGTTCAGGGGCACTTGGGGAAAGGAGGGCCTAGCACATGCAGCTCGCGCAGTCACCTGGATGCCCCTTCTCACTGAGGTCAACATGTGGAATCTCAGGTTGCCCCTTGGGCTGCGAAAGCAGAGGAACACAGGGTGCTAGAGCCCACTAGCCAGTACATCACTACATCTCTCCCTCTGTCCCTCTGTCCCCCTGTCCTCCCGCCTCTGCGGCTCTGTAACAAAAAAGTGTCTCACAGCTTGGGGCCATTAGGGCCAGTTGACTGGTAGGAGGAGAGTGAGCTCTAGTAACTCATTGTCATGTGGCTTTCAGGGGCGGGGCGTCCGGGGCCAAGGGTCAACAAGCGGGACCACTTCCTGGTAGGCTGGGCACACTGAAGGGTGAGGAAGAGGACCTGCTGCAGTTCCTGATGCTGCTGCCAGAGCACGTGGTGTCCAAAGTGCAGGCTCTGTTCTCCTGGCCCGAGGAACGTGTGGCCTTGGTTGGTGCTGAAGGCCAACGACTGCACATGCAGATGCGCCAAGCTGCTCTCGCTGAGCCCCGTCTTCTCCCACTTCTCCTGGGGCTTTATCTTAAGCGCAGGTGTGTCAAGAATGAAGGCTGACCCACCCCCAACCCCTCTGTCATTAGCCTCCATCTGTTGCATTCTAATTTTTAAAGAGCTATTTTTCAAAGTGAGCTTTTGAACCTCCTTTTCCATTTGGCTAATTCTATTTTTTAAAGCATTCTTCTCCTTATGTGCTTTTTGAACCTCTTTTGCCAATTGAGCTAGCCTATTTTTAAAGGTGTTATGTTCTTCAAGGTCTTTTGGATCTCCTTTACCAAATTGTTGACTCGATTTTTATGATTTTCCTGCTTTTCTCTCATTTCTCTTCCCAATTTTTCCTCTACCTCTCTTACTTGAGTTTTTTTTAGCTTTAAAAGAAAGATTTATTTTATTTTTTTATATAAATTTATTTATTTAACTTTTTACATTCATTTTCACAAAATTTTGGGTTCCAAATTTTCTCCCCATTTGTCCCCTGCCCCCACCCCAATACACTGAGCATTCTAATTTCCCCTATCACCAATCT
>CM053770.1:169344803-169365175 GCA_028658325.1 Potorous gilbertii
TTGTATAAGACTAACTATATTTCCCTCCATCCTATCCTGCCCCCCATTGTTGCTATTCTCTCTTTTGATCCTGTCCCTCCCCGAGTGTTGACTTCAAATTGCTCCCTCCTTCCATTGCCCTCCCTTCCTAGCATCCATCTTAAAGGCATTAGACAAAAGAAATTCTTACCATTAACATATTTGACCAATTAATTTCTTTTAATTTCTCTGCTGTCCAATTTCTTCAAGTATCAAATAAGGTAGTAGGAGTCAAAGATCTCTATTTTCTCAACTATAAATTCTGGGATGCAGAGTCTTTCTAGAAATATTATCTGAATATCTTTGAATATGTCTGGGTCTCCACAGATAAGTCTTTCTTTCTTTCTTTTTGCTCTTGCTGTCCTCCGTGCTAAGCTCCATATATATAGGGGCACAACTGAGTAATTCACTCCTCCTCATAACTGCAGATGGAGATTAAAGTGTAGAACTTAAAAGCATGTTCATGATAACATAAAGCTTCTGGACAAGCTAGAGATTCCCTAAAGTCACTATAATTTAGGAAGCAGAACAGTGGTGGGCAAGGCAAAGTATACAGAATCAATTCTAAGAAAGGGATCAGCAGTACAGCGTATTGCATTTTTTTAGATCAAGGCAGGAGAAAGCAGTGAATGATGGTCCTGGCAGAAACCATCCCTAGAATTTTGACCACTGTTCCTCCAAGCCGTCTGCACTCCTATGGTCATTCCATTCAAGGCAGCTCAAGAAAACAATATGAAATTCACTGGAGGAGAATGAGGTGCTTCACAGTGGAAGTCAAGCATTTGCTCAGGCACATCTTATTGCTTTCCTACCTTATAATATGTAGGTTCTGACTACATACAAATATTTTTTTAAGAAAATATTAGTGAATTGAGATGGGGGGCAGAACCATGATGACAAAGTAAAGACAGGGACTTGCCTGAGCTCTCCTCCCAAACACTTATAAAAAAATGACTCGAAACGAATTCTAGAGCAGCCTAACTCACAAAAAGATACAGGGAAACAAATTTCCAGCCCCAAATCACTTGGAAGGTCAATAGGAAAGGTCTGTTGCACCAGGCTAAGAGAAGAGTATAGTCCAGCACAAGCTGTGCCAACACAGATTGGACCCACCGAGCCTGGGGTAGGTCTACCACTGACTGAATGGCTGGAAGCAGTGGCAGTTTCTGAACCTCACAGCTCAAAGGGACAACTTAGAAGGTCAGGATGAAGGGTCTGTCACATCAGGGTAGGAATAGAGAGCAGTCCATCACATACCCCACCAGCAGAGCACAGCCACAGCATGTCAGTGTCAGGCCACAGACATGACTGAATTGGCAGTGGCAGGATCTGGGGCTCTTAGCCCACAGATTTAGGTAAATGTGTTGAACAACTGTAATAATTTAAATGGAAAGATCTTTCTCAATAGACCCAGATGATCTGTTTGGATTGCCTGGAAGCCTGGGTCACATGAGATGGGAGGAGCTTACTGAAGCAGCATAACAGGAAGGGTGGAGCAGAACCAGGAGGAAATGAGTGGGATCAGGTCAGAGGAAAAAGAATGCAGGCCAACTGACACAAAGCAGCTGACACAGGCCCAACTGACACATTGTAACAGTTGATGGTGAGAAGGCCCAGGTTAGGGGAGGGAAAGGGAGGTTTGAGACTGACACATTGTGACAGTTAACAGTTGAGAAGGCCCTCTGCTGTGATCATGTTTGTTAACTTCTTGGTTCCCATAGAGGGAGGCCATCCTTACACTTCTAGGGCTGAAAAGGGAGCTTGTGGTCACTCAAACACCAGAACACAGGCCAGGAGACTAGAAAACACTTCTCCCTAGTTTGTCTCCACCTTAGAGACAGATCTGAAAGCTTACAAGTCACTGTAAGTATCACTGAAAACAGTTGCACAAAACTCCTGCAGCTTTGGGTAGTCTGCCCTCCACTCTGGAAGCAGAGCCATACTTAAACAGGTGAAAGACTGGCATTAGCCTGGAATAATGAACAAAAACTGGAAAGAAAAAAAAAACACTGACTAGAGCAAGTTATTATGGTGACAAGAAAGATCAAAATGCATAACTCAGAAGAAAATAGTAGTCAGAGTTCCTATATCCAAAGCATCCAAGAAACATGAATCAGTCTCAGGCTATGAAAGAGCTCCAAAAGCATTTTGAAAATCAAGGGAGGCAGAGGAAATACTGGGAAGATGAATGGGAATGATGCAAGAAAATCATGAGAAAAGCATCAAACAGACTAGGCTAAAAGGCAAAGGAAGTCCAAAAAACCAGTGAGGAGAGGAATGGCTTAAGCAGAATTTGCCAAATGGAAATGAGGTCCAAAAGCTGACTGAAGAAACAATTTCTTAAAAATTAGAATGGAACAAGTTGAAGTTAGTGACTTTAAGAGAAATCAAGAGATGAAAAAGCACAACTAAAGGAATGAAAAAAATAGGAGAGAAGATGAAATATCTCATTGGAAAAACAACTGATCTGGAACACAGTTTGAGGATAGATAATATAAAAATTTTTGGACTTTGTGAAAGCCGTGGCCAAAAAAAGTGGCTTAGAAATCATCTTTCTAGAAATTTTCAACCAAAGCTTCCCTTCTCTTCTAGAACAACAGGGTAAAACTTAAATAGAATCCACCAATCACTTCGTGAAAGAGATCCTAAAATGAAAATGCCAGGAATATGATAGCCAAATTCAAGAGTTCCCAGGTCGAAGAGGAAATATGGCAAGCAGTTAGAAAGAAACAAAATAAAAGAATGATGGAGACACAGTCGGGAAAATACAAGATCTACCTTAAGGGACTGGAGGGCTTGGATTATGATATTCCAGAGGACAAAGGAACTAGGATTGCAATTGAGAATCACTTACATAGCAAAACTAAGTATAATCCTCCAGAGGGAAAAAATAAGCATTCAATGAGAGAAGATTCTCAAATATTTTTGATGAAAAGAACAAATCCCAATAGAAAATTTGCCTTTCAAATACAAGACACAAGACAAGAATAAAAAAGGAAACCAGAAAGGAAAATCTTAAGGGACTTCATAATTTTAAACTATTCACATTCCTATGTGAGAAGATGTTATCTGTAACTCATAAGATTTTTCTCATTATTAGGATAAGTAAAAGGAATGCTCCTTATAAGGACAGAAGGCATAGGTGTGAGTTGAATATGAAGGTATGATCTCTAAAAATAAAATTAAGGCATCGGAGAAGAATGTAATGGGAGAAAGAGAAAGGAAGAGGTAAATTGGGGTAAATTATTTCACATAAAAGAGGCAAATATAACTTTTACACTAGAGAGGAAGAAGGGACATGTGAAAGGGTGTGAGTGAACCTTACTCTCATCAGAATTGGCTCAAAGTGGGGATAAAAAGCCCTTGGGTATAGAATTCTATATTAAGCTACAGGAAAGTAGAGGGGGAGGGGCATAAGTGAAGGAATGGTGATAGAAGGGACGGCAAATTGGAAGAAGGGGTAGTCAGAAGCAAAACACTTGAGGAAGGACAGAGTAAAATGAGAGAGAATAGAATAAAAGATGGGAGGACAGGATGGAGGATAACATAGTAAGCAACAGTAACTACAAAAAAATTTGAAACGTTTCTCAGATAAAGGTCTTATTTTGTCAACATATAGAGGTGTGTCAAATTTATTAAAATAAGAGTCATTCCCCAATTGATAAGTGATGAAAAGATATAACGGATTTCAGATGAAGGCATCAAAGCTATCAATAGCCCTTCCTCACTTAAAACAAAGTCAAGCGCAAGTCATGTCATAATTTCTCTAATGTCATGGTCCTTTTCAAAAATGAAGGATAAACACAAACAGACTGGCTAATAGGACAGAAAAGGTAAATGACAAATGTTGAAGGGGATGTGGGAAAAATGAGACATTATTGCATTGTTTGTGGAGATGTGAACTGATTCAACCATTCTATAAAGCCATTTGCAACTATGCCAAAACGGCTATAAAACCATGTATATCCTTTGACCTATCAATACCACTACTAGGTCTGTATCCCAAAAGAGATTTTATAAAAGGAAAAATAGTGGAATGAGTTTATGAGAGTCGTTTGTTCCAATAGCCATGAATGCAGATGAAGCAGGTGTTGTGGAGCACTTAAAGCTTGGTTAGACACCGAAGATGCCAAGGTCATCCACTGCATCCTAAGCCATCGCCAGGTGCCTCGACTCTGTCCTTCCACTGGACTATGATGAGTCTGGAGGAGAAAGTGAGGCTGATGACTTCATGCAGCTCTGACTCACTTAAATCCAATTTACGTGCAAATCAAAAGGGTTCAGCTTTATTCACTATGGAGAGACCAGAGTCTTTAGAACAAATGATGAAGGAAATTGAATTGAAAGAAGCAGAAGCAGAGGAAGAATTGAGGTGGGCTTCCTTCCATAAACTCCTCCAAACAGATCTAGAATATGTACTAGACCAAATCATGAAGAGGAAATCTAGAAGAAAAACGACAGTTAAGTCATTTGTTCAGGCCAGCTTAGCACAGGGAGATAGACAAAGATCTGTGGATGATAGGAACCAGGGTCAGGGCAAGAGTATGCTGTACAGAGCTCTCCAGAATCTGTAGTATTACCTGTTATTACCAGATCCATACTGTGGTGCCTGGCAAATCGGTAGCTTTGTTAACAATTACCCACTTCTGGGTCACAGATTGAGAAGAAGATCCTCATTCAAGGATGGTGTTCCTAGAATTGGAGGCCATTGGTGATTCACTGAGAAAGGAGGAAGTTCAAAAGTGACAGCAGTAGTATTATGTCTCAGTTTCCAAGTTCAGAGCAGAATCTCACTTTCAGTGTCTAGCCCAGCCTGCAGAGAAATAACTAGGATAGAAATTCCAGACCAAAGAGCAGCCTACTATTCTGACATTATGAACCCAAAGAGTTTTCCAGCTGGTTGATAGAGGCAGAATTTTTTTTTATTTAAATGGAATGAGAAGATTTAATGGACACTGGAAAGGAAGTGAGAACTATAAAAGAAAGAATTAGAAAGGATATTAACAGTTTGGTCCAAAAGGTACAAATCCTTGCAGTAAACTCCCTGAAAATCTGAATGAATCAAATAAAAGATCATGACTTGATCAGGTGTCAAGGAATACTGAAACCAAATCAAAAGACTGAAAAAATGGAAGAAAATCTAAAGTACATCATAGCAAAAATGACTGACCTAGAAAGTCATTTAAGAGAAAATTAGGTATCATTGGACTATCTGAATGTCATTTTCAAAGAAAGAGCCTTGTTGTTATGTCAGTCATGTCTGATTCTTCATGAACCCATGTATGGTTTTTTTGTCAAAGATATTGTAGTGGTTTGCCATTTTCTTCACCCTCTCATTTTACAGATGAAGAAACCAAGATGAAAGGGTTAGTATTTATTAATAGACTTACCCAGGGTCACATCGCTAGAAAGTGTCTGATTCTGGATTTGAACTCAGATATTCCTTAACTTTAGGCCTGGTACTCTCCAGAATTGCAATTACCAAAGAATTATCAAAAAGTCACATAATTATATGATGTAGGAACAGACTTTTGGAAAAAATGGCATTGATAATGTTGCTTGATGCAGGATTACCACAAATTTTCAAATGCAAAAAAAGTGTTTATGTGCAAAGTATAGTAAAGTGAAAAACAAGGTATGCCTGGTCAACACTTACCACAGTACCTGGTACACAGAATAAGAAACTGATTAATGTTTGTTGAATAACTGACATCTTAATTTCAATTCTGGCCTGCTATTCACTACACTGTTAGATTGCTGATCCTGTAACTAAAGACAGTCTCATCTTTTCAGCAGAACATAGGATTATAGTTCTAGAACTGGAAGTGAACCCCCAAGACACTTATCCAATTCCCTTATTTTACAAAGAAAACAGTCCTTTAGGCCAAGTGACTTTCCCAAGGTAACAAAGCATTATGTGATGGAGCCAGGATTTCAAACAGGATGTCAAGAGCTCTGACCCCCAGATCCAGCTATTTTTCATTTTGCTACAATAGTGCGGAAAGAAAAGTATAGCAGGATAAGGAAGCAGCAGGGATCATATAGATGGGTTGTTAACAAAGTATGGGAACCTCCCCCAAGAATCTCCTACTATGTTATGGACTACTACACATGGCTGCTGTGAAGATTCCAACATCAAAGAAGATCAATGGTATATTGGTTTAGGAAATTGGTCATAGTAGCCTCTGAGTTGCAGAATGTTTGAGAAATGATCAAGGTAGGATGAAAGGATAAGGTTGGGCCACTCAGACCTGAAACCCTGGGTGTATCCTTTGTGTGACCTTTAATATATTCTTTTCCTTACATTCCTTTTATAACTGATATCAGGGGAGGTGTAGTATTTATGTCCATGAGTTGCTGTGTGCATATTGCTTAGTTACCAGTAAAAATGCACTCGGAGGAGGGGCTGGGATAGTGAAGCTCAGACAAGGCTAATAGATGTTCTATCCCTAATAATACCCTTATTGAGTCACCCCCCCCCCCCCCCGCCACCCTAAGGGAATTTGAGTATCAGCAGGTGGTCTTGTGGTAACCCTGGTTGTTGAAAGTCAGGAGCTCTAACAAATAGAAGGTATAATGTGAAAGTATTAAGAAAGTTACAGAGCATTATGCTAATTCATATTCAGGAGAGATTACTTCTAGTTTGGGGGTAGAGGAGAAAGAAGTGTTCAGAGAGAGTGTAGTATTTAAACTAGATCTTGAAGAATAAGTAAGAACTGGGTAGACAGAGTATTCAAGGCAGAGGGAGTCATGAACTTTCAACTTTATTTAATTATATTTCCACCAAAATTGAGCAACCAAGATGTTTTCCTTTCACCCAGGATAGAGTGGATCTGACTTGGAACAAGACTCAACAGAGTCCACCAGCATCCCCATGACTGTCTCTATATTGTGAGAGATTCCATTTCCAAACACTGCAACAGAGATAGTCGTCATGGAGATCACTCTTGGTACAACAGTCATTGAAACCCCATCTTCCCACTGTGGTCCCCATAACAAGTGGTCTCAGACCTAAGACACACAGAAGAAACACGGATTCTCCCATAGAAGCCACAATGCCACTTGTAACATCTCCTGTAGTTACCTTGGGCACTGTAAGCCCCATACTTTTCTTGCCTCCAATAGAGGCCACAGCCTGCTCAGGCACCAGTAGTCAGAGTGACTTTTTTTGCCTCATAAGGACCTCCACTTCTTCTCTGCCCAGCCTCAGTGAAAGGACCAGCTACTCTAGGCATTTCCCTTCACCCTCTGAAGGGAGTATGATGAACTCAGAGGATCCCACAGGTACCACTTGTGACTGAACCCACAGAGCCCACACGTCCTGAGAAGGGTACTGCCTCTTTTGCTCCAGTGACTAAATGCAATGGTGGTTTTACCTTCTCCACCAGCACCGCAGTATGGAAAATCCACAGCTCTCTCAGAGCCCAGCAAAATTGTATCAGGATGTCTCCCCTGACAAGCTGACAGCTGGCCTCATGACAAGCCCTGTGGAAGGGATGAGCTAAATAACTAAGAAATTAGAGATAATCAATGAAGGAAGGACACTAGAATTAAGAGTGAACATGTAAGAAGCAAGGGCATCATACTTATTAAGATCTTCTCTTCCTATGGACAAGAAGGCTGTACCTTTCTACAGGAAGGGATGATTTCAGCAGGGGCTTGAAGGAAGTCAGAAAACTGAGGAGGGAAAGGACTATGGATGGGAGACCGCCAATGAAAATGTTCTTAGTTGGGAGGTGAACAGACAAGTGCAAGGAAGAGCAAGAAGGCCAGTATCACTGGGGGAAAGGAGGTGTAAAGTGTAAGAAAATTGGCAAATAAAAGGAGGGGCAGGTTATGAATGACTTGGAATGCCAACCAGCATTTTCTGTTCGATGTAATAGGAAGCCATTGGCCTTTATTGAATGGAACAATGACATAGTCAGACCTGGGCTTTAGGTGACTGAGTGGAGGGTGGATAAGAGTGAAAAGAGTCTTATGACAGGAAAACCAACCAGAAGGCTACTGCAATAGTCCAGGAATGAGATAATGTGGGCCTGCACCAGGATAATGATAGGCTTATAAGAGAGAAGGGGCATATAGGAGAGATGTTATTCCTTGTCAATATTCCTTGGATATGTTGGGGGTGTCAAAGTGAGTAGTCAAGAATGACCTCCTGGGTTGTGAGCATGGGTTATTGAGAAGATGGTAATAGCCTGAAATGGGGAAGTTAATAACAAAGATTTTGGGAGCAAGACAATGGGTTGAGTTTTGAACTTGTTGAGTTTCAAGTGTTCACAAGACACTCAGTTCAATATTTCTAATAGGCAGTTGTCCAACAGCAGTAGTGAGATCGGAGATCACCAGAGAGGTTAAGGGTAAATGAGTAGATTTGAGAATTATCCATTCCCAAGATGGATCCACAGGAGCTTATAAAATCACAAAATCTCCTAAAGAAAGAAAAAATTAGGCCCAACTCAGAGCCCTAATTTACAGTACTCACAATTAGCATTGATGTCTTGGATGAGAATCTAG
The DNA here is from genome assembly GCA_028658325.1 of Potorous gilbertii. Lineage (NCBI taxonomy): Eukaryota > Metazoa > Chordata > Mammalia > Diprotodontia > Potoroidae > Potorous > Potorous gilbertii. The sequence goes on from CM053770.1 coordinate 169,353,336, forward strand.
CAAAAGAGACCAAGACACAAATAAGTAGAGAACCAGGAGAGTATTGCCGTAAAAATCGAAAGAGAAGAGAATATCAATGAAAATAGGATAATGGAATGAAAGATGCCAGAGAGATTAAGAAGAATGAGGATTGAGAGAAGGTCATTCCTTTTGGCATGTAAGAGATTGTTAGTAACATTAGAGAGAATCATTTAATTTTAATGATAAGATTGGAAACAAGACTGTACAGATAAAAAGAGAGTGAGAGGAAGGGAAGAGGAAATACCTTTTCTAGATAGCTATCTCAAGGACTTTAGATCACAAAAAAAGAGAGATAAGGAAGAATTGTGAGTACTGTAAATTAGGGCTCTGAGTTGGGCCTAATTTTTTCTCACTACTCCTGTTGGACAACTGCCTATTAGAAATCTTGAACTGAGTGTCTTGTGAACACTTGAAACTCAACTCATATCACGGAGCCTCAAGAGGCATGGCAGTACTGACTACCCAAATCCACTGTAAGTCCTATGGGAAAGTAAATGCCTCTTTTCTCTCTCGTGCTTCTTGGGTACTTCTCTCCCAGTTTTGAGAAAAGGCAGGAACTCATCTTCACAGTCTGGGAAGAAGACACTGCTGGCAGAGTTTGTAACTACACTGCAAGACATGGCAGCTTCATCTGCCACATTCCTTTCTTCCTTGAAGTATGTCGTGATAACAGCCTTTGGATGAAGAGCTGTTGGGGAATTTTGTATATTTCTTGTGTTCACTTGTATGTCTACATATTATTTGCCTTGTTAAAGTCAGATTCAGGAGGGCAGATGTCATTTTCTTTCTTGTATATGCATGCCCAGCACCTAAAACAGTGAGTGGCAATAAGAGTGATTGATGCCTAAAATGACTATTAATTGATTGTTTGTTTGCCCAGAACAAGTAGCCACTAGGCAGTTTGCCTGAGCCTGGGTCCCTATCTCATTTTGTGCCAAGATGTCAGGAGTGATCCGCCTAAACATTCATCTCTTGTTATTTAATCATTCTCATGGTGGCTACCCTTCCTAGAGCAGAAGTAGGTCAGAGTCCCTAGCAGAGTCCTTTTCATTGTTGAAAATGCTTGTCAGGGAGACAGTTGAGCATGGGAATGTAGTATGAGAAGTTGGGGTTTGGTTGTTCTTCCCAAGAAGGAAGAAGTGCTTACAGGCAGTGGGGACGTCTATACAAATGACTCCAAACTTCCCCCATCATTCCTTAGGCACACTTCAACCAGCTGCTCTGGTCACAGGCTCCTCTACCAGGAGCATGGTGACAATGAAGAATATGAGTGGGTCTGCCCAGGAAAGAGAATCAACAGAATCCACCAGCATCCCAATGACTGGCTGTACCGTGAGAGATTCCATTTCAGTCTCTGAAACAAAGACATTCTCCATGGAGATGATGCCAGGTACAAGAATGACTCAGGCCTTCCTTCTCACTGTAGCTACTGTAACAAGTGGCCTTAGTCTTGAGAAACACAGGAGAACCATTTACTTTCCCATAGAAGCCTCCACTTCCCCTGAAACATCTTCTGAAGTTGTCATGGACATTGCAAGTCCCACATTCTCTGTGAATGAAGCAGAGTGCAGAGGCAGCTCAGATTCTTGTAGTCCCTTAAGGATCAGCCCAAATGGGACAATTTCTTCTACATTCCCTACAGAAATACCTGTATCAGACACATCCCCTAGAGAGAGTCCCAGCATCAGCCTGACTCCATGGCCCACTCCAGCTGATTCTTTTCATACCACAGTCTCAGCTCCATTTTGCCTCTGTCCTTAACTCCTACAACCATGAATGCTACTGAAGCATGGTGAAGCCCAGACTTGACTGTGAGACAAAGCACATTGGAGAATCAGGATGTCCAGAGAATAACAGAGCCAGGCTCAGCTCCCCTGTCCTCTACTGCTCCCAACATCATTCCCGCATCCGCTGGAGGGGTCACGAGCATTTTCTTAGTGTCAACAGAAGGACCAACAGAAGCTAAAACAGTGTCCAGCACCTTGCCAGACCCTCCTGAAATCACTTTCAGAGAGCATGTGCATTCTACAAGCCCAGGAGGAACTGACAGGACCTTCACCTGTTCTCTGAGTGAAGGACCCAGCTACTGCAGGATTGTCTTCAACCCTCTGTGGGGAACATGACAAGCATGGTCATGACTGCTGCCCAGACAAGCCCAGAAGAACTTCCTTCCCCAGAGGCCACAGAGACTACACCCCTAAGGGAAGCACTCCCTCTGTTGCACCAATGACTGAATTCAGAACTCAGGACAGTGGAAATTGACAGGGTAGTTTGACCTCTGCCAGCTCCAGTGTGGGAGACCATCAAACTAGGTAGCCCAGCAGCCTTGGATGTGTCATCTGGCTGAGAGTACAGCTGACCTCATGTCAAGTCCTGTGGGAGGGTCTAGCCCAGAGCCATCTGGCTACACAACTCCATCCAGCACCCCAGGTACAACAGGGATCAGAATTGGAGGAGAAACAGGTTCATCCTTGGTATTGACTATACCTGCTGTCTCCATCACCAGCATCACTGGGGCTCTGCCTGGAGTAAGAACAGAGCTTCCCTGGTCCTGACCTCTGCTGAAGTCATGGCTATCACCAAGATTGGTAGGTACTATGGCTACTTTGCCACAGACTTTCTCTCCTTTTTCTAAAGTCACCTTCTTGTGACATTACATTCAGGGCCAAGGACATGAGCGTGAATATTCCTGGGACTGAAAACCTAACTTTCATTATTAGCATCAGGGTCACAGACAGGATCTCTCTTTGTCACGAGACCACTCCCAACCAAGAACTTCTGGGAACAGTGGGAGAAAGTAGCACACATGATTCACTGATCACTCCTTTTCCTGGATCTCCTATGTCCTCAGCTGTTCTTGTGGGAGAGGTACCAAGTAGGCTAAGTACCACTCCTGGCTCAGTTCCACCGGCAATTGTAGCTTACAATTTCCAGTTCCAATTGGGGACTGAGGGAGGACCTCAGGTCTCCTGTTGGCCATAGGGAACACAGTTCATACTATCACAGTCAAGATGGCCAAGTATTTTCTCTATGACTCAGACAGAGAACAGCACAGAAGCTCAAGTGAGCTCAGTCCTGCTTTTTACCAGCACCAGTTCCATGGTTCTCCCTGAACAAAGCACAATTTCCCCCTCATCTATCAAAGCTGAGGCCAGGGATCTCACCACTGCTGAGACAGATACCACCCATACATGACCAAGGATACTTTGTTCTCCAACTCCTCTAAACTCATATGGCGTTACACCCTTCACTGAACGTGACCTCAACTGCTCCAAGGACTGACCACAAGTGTCATCTTCAGCACTAAAATTATAGACATTGGTCCTTTGTCTCCTGTGGTCACTCTTAGCCCTGAACTCTGAAGTAGAGTGTCAGAGAAAAGCACAAATGCCCCATTTACCACCACTTCTACTAAAGATCCACTGTTCTCAAACACTAATCCTGGAGGTTCATTGGTCGCCTCTGCTGGCTCAACTTTTGTGGAGACTGATGCTCATAGTTTTCCACATGCAGACAGAGGGGAACTCAGTTTCCTCTGCCTGCTTTAACCTGAGAGACCAGAGGAAGAGTCATTCCAAGGAATGGGATAGAAAGTATCACCCCAGTTCCTCCAGGGATCAACACTGGAGCTGAAATGAACTCAGCCATTCCTCCTCCTCCAATTCCAGAAGAGACTCCAAAAAGTCATGCTGACTGCCAGAGATATAAGCCCTTCTTCCATGTGGCATGGGGTGGGAGGGACCGCAGTGGCTCCTGTCCATATTGGATTAGGTTCAAATGTAGCTACTATTTCCCAGACTTAGCTATCTGAAATTCAAAGTTCATTAATCATCATCAAAGTCACATGAAATAGCGACACAGAATGTCCATTGTCTTCTACTGCAACTGAGGTCACTAATATAGTGACCATAAGCGATTTCATTCTGATCTCAGGACTGGAGGAAAGCCAGGCTTCCAAACGTGCCATCTCAGGCAGGGACAGAGCCAAGCAGGACCTATCCAACCTTGTTTTCTCCTTCAGAAAATCCCATGACACATGACACTAGTCCTGAGAGGGGAACATGCACTGACCAAACACTGTCCACTGGGCCAACTGAGCAATCACTTGAAACAGGAACCAGCATTGTTACTTTTGTTTTCAAAATGCTTTCTGAAGTCACTGTTTCAGCATCACAGACAAGTACCCAAGTACTTGAAAGTCAAAGCGTATCTACCCTGGATGGTAAAAAAATTGCCCTAGCAGTGGGCACTGGTCCTACTGGGACCTTTATGTCTCCATTATCTAAGGTCACAGATTCTATCAGGATGAATATGGAAACAGTGTAAAATTGAGCTCCTAAGGCAGACAGCCTTCAAGGGATATGCATTCTAATGGGGGAGACAACACATATAAAATAGTGGTAGCCAGTGAGAAGCAACTGAGTTATGCATCATGCAGGAATGGTGCCTGGGGAACCAGTGGAATATATGGACACTTAACATTAGGGAAGATTAGCAGAGAGGATTTGGTCACAGTTCCAGATCTGGAGAGGATCTGGGGGATGAAAATGTACCTGTGTAATGGAAAAGATATAGTAAAAAGAAGCATGACCTTGGATTTTATGAAGAAAATAGATCAGGAGAGTCATTCACTAATAGGGACTGTGGAAGTCCAGGGCAGATTTTATAGGGACTAGGCATGAATCCTGCAAGACTAGTCTATGGAGTAGACATTAGGACATTTATGAGGCTTGAGAAGAGATGGCCAGAGTGTAGGTTCAAGGCCCTAGCAAGACTGATGAAAGTGTTTTACAGGATGAAGTGCCAATGATGTGTACTGGAGAGAAAAGTAAGGTACTAGAGATCAAGTATTATCCCAAAGAAAGAAAGAATCCCACTGAGAGGATATGGGTATCCCTTCCAGAATAAGACCAAACCTCCTGACATAGTGACCAACTCCTCTGCTCTTAGCATTCTCCTCCAGGAGCACAGTTCGTGGGTTAGTGGATCTGAACTGACAAGCAAATACGGAGTCTATCAGCATCCCTATGCCTAACTCCACAGTGAGAGATTCTATTTCAGAGATTGCAAGACAGTACTTCTGGAGGCTCATTGGTCATCTCTGATGGCTTCGTTTCTCTAGAGGAAATGGCTAGTGCGATCCCATACATAGGCTTAGAGAAAACCTTAGAGGGGTGCCTAACCACCTTAGTCATAGGGGTCAGTAAGTGTAACAATCAAGATGGCTAGAGATATCTCTGCAGTTCCTCCAAGACTCAGTACCTAAACTGAAGTGAGACTTTCAGTTTTTCTTAGTACTAGCTTAGAAGAGATTTTAGCAGGTTCTGAGGTTCAGACTGGCAGAGAGAAAAGCTCTCCATCTAGGTGGCCCACAGGGACCACAGGAGGTTGGATCTGGTATAAATCTGGCCAGTGTGACCCAGCTTGTTCTATCTGAGACTCCAAGTCTAGTGATCACTCAAATTTTACACGAGAGTTGCACAGACTATTTTTTGCCTCTGGAGCAGAACCCATAATAGCATTTACTCTGAGCCCAGGACTAGAGGAGACCCAGGTTTCCATGGGCACTATCTCAGGCATAGAAGCCTTCTCTAATCTCCTCTATTAACCCCAGGACACTAGCCCTGACTCAGCTATAACCAAGCACTGTGCCATGGAAATCACTGGGGAGTAGGCACTGGGTCAGCTGCCTCTGTTTCCACACTGCTGCCTGTAGTCACTGCATTAGCCCCAGGGATAGGGACCCAAGGATCTTCTGAGAGTCTAAGTACATGTATCCTGAAGTCCAACACTGCTCTGGCAGTTGGGTGTTGCTGTGACTTTAAGGTTTCCTTATATATGGGTAGAATGTTTATATAAACAAGTATCATAGTCAGTTGCCTAGCAAAAGCTCCTCAAATGAAGATAAATTCTGGCAGCCCCATTGTTTTATCCCTTCATTTGGACTTTCCTTGCACTCACCACCCCCCTACCTCCCACAACCTCTTATACCACAACCCAGGAACCTAGCCATTCTACTTTTTGTCCACAAGTAAGTAGACTTTTAATTAAACCTCACATTGAGGTATATTGATATGACTTTGGAAAATGTTTGGATCAACAAATGAGAATTGTGTCTGGGTTAATGATAGTGGTAATGCTGCTGCTGCTGCTGCTGATGTAGTTAGTATTTTAGGGTTTACAGAAATCTTTATAGATATTATCTTACTTTAGTTTCATAGGGAAGTTTAATTTTTTCCCCCATTTTATAGATGAGGAAACTGAAGCAGACATAGATTAAGTGACCCTCCCTGTGTTGATTCATTGTACAGTATCCGAGGCAATATTTGAACTCAGATCTTCCTGATTCTTGATGCAGCACTTTCTACACTTTGCCACAAGAATTTCCTTGTGTTGACATTTCTCTTTTGGCATCTCTGTTTTGGACCATTTTTGACCTTGAGTAGTCTGACACTCTGTTCATTCCCTTGTAGTCAAATTTAGTGGTCCTTGTGCTAAGTTAATTTTTCTCTTTTTTTGGTGAAATGCTGACATTTCCAATTGGCAGGTGAGTAGAAAAGTACAATTTGGTGTTTTACAAAAAGTATGTATATGGATAACATATTTTTCACAGTGTCTCGCAAGTGTCACCTTACTGATCTGTGGATCCCATCCATGTTTTTTAACATTCATTCTTAAATTTTGAGTTCCAAATCCTCTCCCTCCTTTCAGTCTGTCCTTCGCGGACAAGGGCAAGTGATATTATACCTATAATACATGTTGAAGTCATACAAAACACATTTTGTAATAGCCATGTTACAATAAAGTGTGCCTCAATATGCACTCAAGAGTTCATCTCTTTGAAAATAGATAGAATTTTTCACTATGGGTCCTTTACAGCTATTTTGGGTGATTTCATTCATCCAAGTAGTTTAGTCTTTTGCAATTGATCATCATTTCAATATTGCTGTTACTGCATATATAGTTTTCTGGTTCTACTCACTTCTCTTGGTATCAGTTCTTGTAAGCCTTGTTAGATATTTCTGAAACCATTCTGCTCACCATTTCTTATACATATTAGTGTTGCTATTGAATCATTCTTCAGTCATATCCAACTTTTCATGACCACATTTGTGGTTTTCTTGGTTCCGAATGATTTACTGTTTCTTTCTCCTACTCATTTTACAAATGAGAAACTGAAGCAAACAGGGTTAATTGACACCACAGCAGCAACCACAGCTTTCACCTCCCCAAGCTCTTTGGAGTACCCCCACTCGGGACATGCCCCTTGGGTTATATCCTCGATTTTGTCCCCTTTCAGGAAATAGTAAGCCTGCCCCAAATTCTCCCTCCCTTATCCTCTTCCCACTGGAAGGTAAGCACTGAAGAGAAGCAGGGCACCCAAGGAAATATATGGGCCACCTAACCCTCTCTCTCTCTCTCTCTCTCTCTCTCTTTCTCTCTCTCTCTCTCCCTCTGTTAAAATCCTTCACCCCAGCTGCAAACAGTGAGTATTCTGTGACTTGATTTCTCTATGGACCCATGACCTGGTGTAGGAAACTGATAATGTTTAATACAAAATTTGGGAATAATCTCTTTGCTCTCTCTGAAGCAAACTCAGAGAATGCCTCTTCCTATGTCAACAAGAGACAGCCAGGGCTGACTTAACATTCCTTAAGAGACCTTTGACCTAAGACACCATCTTGAATAATGGGATGTTTTCCATGTCTTAATATTTGTAGATATATACTATGTTATGGCATATTAATGGTAAAGAAAACACAGACATCTTGGGTCATAATTTCTATGTGAAACTTTGTCAAACTGTTATCTTATTGTATTTACAACCTATGCAATTAAGAAACTTCTTTCTAATGGTCTAGTTAATCACTTATGGAGACCATAAATCTGGAGGACACAGAACACTTCTTTGTCCTAAACATATTTAAGGCAGCTCAATTCTTTGTATCAGTAGCCAGAACATTTCTGGCTCCATAATGCATTATGTTACTGTTATCTTTAATGGGGAATTGATTAATTAATTAATTAAATCAGAAAATGCATGCATTGAGCCTGTTGCCTTTTCTTTAACCAAGTTTTCAGGTCAACAGTTATGGCGCCCAAATGTTGATTGGAACTGAGGAACAGGATGGACATTTCCTCATCTCGCCAATGCCAGGACTCCAGCGCCAATAGGAACCGTTTTTTCCTATAGTCCTGGGCCTTGACGGGGTCGGGGTAAGTCCTTCCATTCCCAGCTTCCAAAGGACTCAAAAAAAAAATTCCCTTTAAAGATAACCACAGGACAGAGACCACTCTGCGTCAATTCGCCTCTGTATTAGGTCTCTGCTGAAGATCGATCTAGGGAAATCAGCTAGCTATGGGTCAGCCAAAAACTAGAAGTAGAAATCCGGCTGACAAGACCCATGCTTCTCATATGTCAAGCTGTTACCAACCTGATGATCACAAGTATTGTTAGAACTAGTGTCAATCAACTAAAGATAGCCCTAAATTGTGTTGGCCACCACAGGGCTCTTTTGGACTGGTCAAAGTTACTTTATCTTACAACCAAACTAAGTTTAAAGGACAACAAAACAACTAGCCAGCAGCGAGAATGTTTCACCCTGGGCTTGCTGACTTGGCTTAATGAGAACCAAAGACAGGTAGCCTCTTCCCTGTAAGGCTGGGAGCTGCTTCAGCACCTAGCTGTGTCCTGGCAAAAATGCTTTCTTCTTCAAGGGCTCCAGTCTGTCCTTCCCTTCACTCCCTCCGCCCTATTCCTTGCCCCTTTCTTCCCTTCCCTTCCCCTTGAAGGCCTCTGATCTGGGGAAACTGATAGTACCTAGATGCAATCTTTCCCCCTAGCAACCTCTGTTCAAGCCTCTGTTGCCTCCCTCCTCCCTATTCCCCTTCCCCGCTTTTCTGTAAGGACTCTGGTCCTGAAGAGGACAGTTAAAATCCACCTAAGCACTAGAGGCCTGAACCTATTCCCATGGGGCCTGTTTCTTTAAGATACTCAGAAACTTTGGGGCACCAAGCCTCCCCACCCCTCCAACCCTTTTCTCAGAGTAGTAATGGCCAATTCAAGATGGGGATTTCTAGCAAGCTTCTAATTGCCCTCTCTCTCTGGATTGTTTTTTTGTGAGCTCTGTTTGTATTTGTCCTGTTGTCATTTTGTCTGTTGGTGTATGTCCCTGTCCGTATCATGTGTGCTATGAATGAGAGTATTATCTCGTAAGATTTAAATGCAAGCAACCAGACTTGAAGGGCTGCAGCTGGGGAAATAAACAAAACTTTGAAACTTTTCCTTGTCATTCTGGTCTGGCCAACCTGGAATGACAATGGAAATCTTAGGGAAAATCATTTTAGCAGATTTGTATGTTGTGAAATTAATCATAAACATTTCAGAAACTGATCATTTGAAATAACTCCTAAGATTGTGGGCAGCCCGCCTTTCTAGATAAAACTTGGAAATGCCACCAAGGTCCCAGACATTCCGCCCACCCTGTCCCAGCAGCTGCAAACCACCTTAGGGGCTCAGTAAATTCTGCTTGCTGTGGCAGGATTGGGGGAGGTGGAAGAATCAGGCCTGTAGCGAGCATTCTCTAAACTCTGCCTGCAAAAGTCACCACTGGGACATTAGTTTCTCTGCTCTTGGTAAGCTTCACTTCTCTGTTCCAGTTGCCAAAAGGATTTTAATCTCTGTTTGACCCATTTTCTGATTTGTAAAAGTAAGAAAAATTCTGCTTGTTGTTATGGGATCAAAATGATAAAATGATTGTAAAATGTTTAACGTAATGACTGGTATATGTTACATACAACGTTATTATCTCTCTAATGCAATTGTTAACTTTGAAGTGGTTTCAATTGCTAAAAGTAATAAGATCAATAATTTCTGGAAATGCAAATTATGCCATTTGCAGTTATTGTTAAAACTGTATTTCAAGGATTGTATTTCTGAATTTCTCTTAGATTACAAAGACAAAGCAATTTTTAATCTGAATTTTGTTGAATCTAAAAGATGTTGGGAAAATTGTGTAAAACTAGTTATGTTACTTTATCAGTCCTGCTAACCTTGTCTTATAATGTTTTGTAATTGCCATTTAGAAAACCAGGTATTTTCACCTTTGACTGTTAAAAAAGTTAAAGCTAAACAATTTGGCGATCTTCTATGAAGTTGTAGGATTGTTAACTAAATTATTTGGGATTACTGTTTGAATGCTGAAACTTAAAATTGTTAAGTGATTCCTGTGTATAGAAAGGAGGGAATGGAGTGAAAATTTTATTTAAATTCCTTCTGCCCATTCAGAACAGTCCTCGCATTCCTGTAAGTAAGATCAACTTGTTTTAGGTAGCTCCTAACAATGAATATGACTTCTTCAGAAGTTGTAATAAATAGGAAGGATTTTTAATAATTGGCTTTTATATCAGCACAAGTTTTAAATTTGAGAAGGAAAGATGTTAAATGGAATCCCTTACGTGTGTGTGTCCTTGTAAATCTTTATTGTTTATTGTAACTCCAAGAGAGTTGAAATAACTGTTATCTGACTGTGAGTTGTGATTAGTGAGACTTGCTGTTTAAGGTAAAGGCATTTGGGACCATAACTATTTTTGTTTTGAGTTTGGATTTGGGTATAGTTGTATGCATTAAATCAGTATCTGAGACACATGCCACAAAGGAATATTTCTCACCTGCCTAACACCGAGGGGACAATTCTAGACTCAATCTAGGATGGGATCCCCCTGGCTCAGTTTCCCTATTCCTGAGTCTGGCTTAAAAACAGATACTGCATGATTGGAGAATTTCACTCCTATCTGAATTCAAACAGAGCAAAGGATGTTTTATCCTGTCATATTTGGTATGTCACATGTCCCTGCTTTTTCCTTCTATAGCAAATTTCTGTGGTCAATAACAGGTGACCAGCAAAACATGTGAGCCTTTTGTGTAATCTTACTGGGAAATCTAATATTATTTTTATCTGAAATTAGAATATGTGGAGAAATTTATGTAAACTACTTAAGACTCACCTTAAGACGTTCCCATTGTTTAAAAGGATTTTAAAAGCAACAGTGTTTTTCTATGAGTCAGTCTCTTATATCTAAGAACACTGCAATAATTAATAATTCAGTTTGTTATAATACTTTGGAAATTCATATTACTTAAGAACATTTTTGTAACAACTCAGCTTTAATGAATTCCAGTTTTAAGGTTTATTTTTGCTTAAGAAAAAAAGAGATATCAAGCATTTTAAAAGTTTCCAACTGGTTTTCTTCATAAGAGTTTAGTGAACATTACAGTAAGTTTTAAACTGTTTTTAAAGAAAGGGAAATACTTTTAGAAGAAAGGTTTTGAAAAATCATGTGTGATTCTTAGAAGGCCTACTAAAACTTCAAAATAATGTACTGTTTTGATCTGAATATGTAGTCATTCTATGGCCTAAGTCAGAGTTAAAGTTTGCATTTGAATTTATTATATGTAAAAGATTTAATTCCTGAAGTATCTCATTCTTCTAGAGTGAGTACAGGGAAGACTCACAACTTGTGAAACAAAGACCTAATTCCATCAAACTATAAGGTTAGTCATTAACCTCTTTGCTTTGTTTAAGCTGGAATGAGATTCCAGTACAGTTGTGCTAGTAAAAGGTAATAACTTATGAGCTATCAAGTCTTATGGTTAAAATGTAAAAGCAAGTGGAAGAATAGGATTGAGAGATTTGGAAAGGTAAATTAAGTTCTACTTGAAACTATGAAAGGTAGATAAGATTTGAGAATAAATATGTGTTATCTAAGCCCCTCTTGCTCTAGATAGTTGTTTTGGATACTTTTGTGTCAGTTTCAGA
>CM053770.1:169365675-169410022 GCA_028658325.1 Potorous gilbertii
TGGGAGACCCTGTCAAGTTTTCTGTATAGACTCTTGGATCCATCTGTCACCTCCATTGCTCCTGCTCCTGAGTGGACCATGCCCTCCAATTTTGAAGAGGCCTGAAGAAGATGCCATCAGACATAGACAGCTTTCCCAAGAGCCTGGACTAGACTTGCATGAAGAGTAACTCTCACACTACTGGTTATTTAGAGGTTATTTTTCATATCTTTGTTGGTCTACAGGTGAAGCCTTCGGCTTGCCTTTGACCAAAAGGAGGGAATGATAATGTTTAATATAAAATTTGGGAATAATCTCTTTGCTCTCTCTGAAGCAAACTCAGAGAATGCCTCTTCCTATGTCAACAAGAGTCAGCCAGGGCTGACTTAACATTCCTTAAGAGACCTTTAACCTAAAACACTATCTTGAATAATGGGATGTTTCACAGACATCTTGGGTCGTAATTTCTATGTGAAACTTTGTCAAACTCTGTTATCTTATTGTATTTACAACCTATGCAGTTAAGAAACTCCTTTCTAATGGTCTAGTTAATCACTTATGGAGACCATAAATCTGGAGGACACAGAACACTTCTTTGTCCTAAAATATATTTAAGGCTGCTCAATTCTTTGTATTGGTAGCCAGAACATTTTTGGCTCCATAATGCATTATGTTACTGTTATCTTTAATGGGGAATTGATTAATTAATTAATTAAATCATAAAATGCATGCATTGAGCCCGTTGCCTTTTCTTTAACCAAGTTTTCAGGTCAACAAAACAGTTCATCCTTTTCCTATTTTATTGTATACTCTTGAAAGAGAGGGGAAAGAGCAAGGGATGATCTGTGGTCTGTCACCATTTTAATGCCCAATTTTCATGGGATGGCTTAGTGACCTAGCCCAGCAGAGCCCTTTTGCTATACATCACACTAAAGCATTATCTTCCCATGACATTGATATAAGTTGACCAAGGTGTTTTCATTCTTGATTTTTCCCCCTTCAGTACCTGTCCACATTGACTCCAAAAGTTCTTCTTACCCAGTTCCTCAGGTCCCAATCCCATGTGTCTCTTCCCTGTCTCCTGTGTAGTCTTGATTGAAGGATTTCTTTGGGTAGCTGAGTATAAGTGGAGGAAGTAAGAGGTGCAGAGGATGGTGGTGGAGATAGGGGAAAGGGGAATGAGAGAGGTCCTATCACAAATGTATAATTGAAGTCAGGACAGTCAGTTTTCCTTCCATTAAAATATAGATCAACTTCAACTGGGTATCCCTGGGTGAGTTGATGGATGGCAGCATGTTTCAGGGAATACAGCACTGATCTACAAGTCCTGAAGACTTAGCTTCAAGTCACCTCAGACACTATATATGGGAACTTGACCACTTCACTGAATCCTCCCTGGGCCTCACTTTTCTCACCTGTAAGATGCAGGGATTAGAAGGTCCATTCCAAGTCTAAGTCTACAAGCCTATGATTCTATGTATCCAAGGTTCAATTTCTCCTTCCCCCAAAGCAGCCATCAGTCTTATGGAGTGTTTCACTCTTGGTTTTAAGATTACCAACCTACTCTGTGAGGCACACATGGGACAACTGGGCTCCAACCAGTTCAATGCCACTGTGAGCATCCTAAAGAATCTGGTGAGATTCCTTATTTCCTGACCCACTTTCCTCCTCTCTGGGACTCCAGCCCCTATCTATGCAAGGACTCACTCGTTCTCTCTCTCCCTTTTCATCTCTGTCCTGTATTTGAAAAAAGCAGCATTGGCTCTCATTCTGAATGCAAGCTGACCTCACTGAGGTAAAGACACTGAGAAAGATGGGCCCAGGTTGTCAGAGACTGAGATGATGTCTGGTACAGTTCTTCCTTCTGATTGGGCCTACAGTCACTTCTTTTCAACAAAACCAAGAGGACTACAGCCCTTTACAATCCACTGCCAGAGGCTGTCTCATTCTACTTTATTTCACGAAGCTTAAACAAGGATCATGTGAAACTAAGGCCCATTACATTGTCCCTAAGCTAAAAGTGAGCTAACTTTTATCACAAGGCATGACTGATGAAATCTCTAGTCCCTTATGTGAGAAAGGATGGCAGGGGCATGGTGGAGACAGATGACACCTGGGGGACAAAACCTGAGTGTATGTAGCTACTCTCCTTCCAGAAGGTAGGAGACAGCAGATAGGATTGAATACATTCCACCTGACTGCTTATCTGCTGTTCTTCCAGGCTGACTTAGAGAATTTACTAGACTGGATACTCCATAGAGATTCTGCTGCTTTTGATAATAGCAATATAATGGCTTATCTATGTAGCATCCAGAGGAAGGTCATCATCATCATCTATCATTTATATAGTACTTTGTGGTTCACAAAGCATTTTACAGACATTAACTCATTGGAATGAACAGTTCCAGAGCCCAGACATGGGCATTTCTCTCCTCTTCGATGGTAGCCTCTGTTTGATCATGATGTTCACAGATGGGAAAGATTAAACCAAATTTGGAGGGTTACAGTTTCCCTCATAGATGCAATGAAAAGGGCAAGGATATTAAATTTTCCTCCCAAGGACAATGCTAAATGGGTATCTCTGAATGTGTGTTTTCTAGGTTACAATGAGAATAGAATGGTCCAACCTACTGAGGTTCTGTGGAGTCCTCTTACTCTGCCTCCCTGGGCTACAGGGAAAAGAACCTCCTCAACTCACCCCAGGGCTATTGACTTTGAAGAAGGCAATTGTGCCCATATCTGTGCCAAGCCCTGGACCAAATGGGATGTTCATAAGATGGGCATTATGATTGTCACCTGCAACTATAGCTTTTCCTCCAATCTGGATCCTGACAGTAGTGGACAAGGAATACCACAGCCTGCTGCCTTAGACACTTACACAAGCTGGATAACCTTCACATGACGAGTAGGGAAGATACCAAGACCTGAATGGCTAGCGGGCAGAGGGGCAGCTGCGGAGGATACAGGAGATGGGAAAGGTGCTTGAGGTGAGCATAAGCAGAAGGGAAGCTTGGAAGGCTTGTACCCAGCAAGTGGAGGTGAAATTAAGACTTATGTGATTGAAACACTGCTGAGCTAGGAAGTTCCTTAGAATATAAGGCATAGCATGTCTTAGAACCCACCAAATCAAGTCTTGGAAAGCCTTTAGAACTGAGATTGTTGGAGTTTTAGGGGGAGCACATAGAACCTAACATCTCAGAGCTGGGAGGGCCCTTAGGACACAGGTTGTCAGAGCTTAGAGAGCAGCATTAGCATATAGAATATAGAAGGTTTGATATGGGAAGGGCCTCAGAAACTCCAACCTTGTCATTTTAAGATTGAGCAAACAGAGATCCCATGAACAGACTTGACTTTGCCCAAAGTCACAGAAAGTTAGTGTCAGAGGTGAGAAAAAACAGACTTCCAGACCATTCCTACACTCCCCCAGCCCCAAATAAGGAGCTGGCAGATTCTCTGTTCAGGGCAGAAACTTATCACCTTGCCAAGTGCCTTCAGAGAGTCCTGGTGATAAAGGCCAAATGGATGCCCCTGAATTGCTTTAGGAAGCACCGGACCTTGTCCCCCTCTTGCTTCTGGCTCTCCCTTCTATCTCTTCCCCTGTGGATATTCAAACCTCTTTCACTTAGAAAACATTTACTTAGCATCTCAAATTAGGTATTATTTCTAAAATAATTAGCACATAACAGGTGCTTAAATGAATGTTTCTTCCTTTTTTTGAAATTTAATGTATTTTTTTTTACGTTAAATTCCCAATTGTCTCCCTTCTTTTCCATCCCTACTACAGACATTCACAGATAGACATAAATATGAAAAACCATACTTTGCATTCTTCTCTCCTTCCTTCCTCTAGAGCCCATGCTCCCCCCTCCCCAGTCTCCCCTTCCCTGTCTTCCCCTCCTCTCCTCTCCTCTGCAGAAACCCATGTATGGCATTTCATAGACACAGAGAACTCCAGTTAGAGAACTCCCTTTACCAATGCACATCCATACACATTTTGTACCTTACTGTCTTAGAGAGTGACATGGAGAGGTAAAGTGACTTGCCCAGGATCATAGAGACAATATGTGCCAGAAGCAACTGGACTTGAACCTAGGTCTTTCTGGCTCTGAACTCAGCTCTCTACCCACTTCTACACATTACCTCTCATGGGGATAAAGAAGGATATAAGATGGGAGGCTGGGTCTGTGATTTCCTGCATGAACTGAACACTTGGAGGAAAAACTTTCTCTATTAATGAAGATTTTAAACCCTCTTGAGACATAGGAGAGTTGGCTGTAGAAAGGGCAGACCATTGCATTATAAACACATTAGATCTGAGCATAACAGAGAGCTCTGTGATATTCTAGGGGACTGGCTATTCCTGGCCCTCTGATTTCAAGGAGCCTTCCTGGAAAAGGTGACATTGGAGCTACGCTTCCTAACCTTGTGTGCATTTTACATTTGGGCCTAATCCTTTTGGGAACACTCCCCACTCGGTGCTGTCTCCACATTCCCATAATGGCCCCTCAGCATCACCTCTTTTTCTCCCATGGACTGCCTTACTGGATCATCATCCTCATCTGCCTGGCTGTGCTCCTGGAGCTCATGGTTAGCCTTATGTGTTACTTTAGGATAAGAGAACTTGGGGAATCCCTAAGAGGCAGTATGTGTGTGAGTGTGTGTGTGTGTGAGAGAGAGAGAGACAGAGATAGAGAGGGAGAGGGAGAAAAGAGAAGAGAGAGAATGCATATGAGATGAAGACTTCGTGGTGGCACAGTGAAAAAAATGACTGTATTTGGAGCCAGAAGACCTGGGTTCAAATCCTAATAATATATGTGACCATCATCAAGCCCCCCATAGGTAAGACTAAACATCACAATCCTACATTTTTGGTCAATTTTCTTTGTTTTAACCAGGTTGTTGGATGTCTTTGAATTGTTTTAATTGGCATATCTTTGATTATGAGGGAAGTTGAACAAAGGAAAAGACTCTCAGTTTTTAAAAGTTTTTAATTAGATTGTGTGAAAAGAGGAAGATGAATATGAGTCAAGACTATGGCTCCAGCTGGTTGATCTAATTGAGAGCCAAGAGGCAGTCCCTCTTATTGCAGTTTTGTTTTCTTTACTAAGGAGAATTCTCTTTGGACTGAAATAGCTGCTTAAGATGATGATATCTTAGGTCTTGGATGACCTCACAGGACCAGGCACAGTTGGACACTCAAGGTACTGAGATATATAAGGCAGAAGTCCGTGGTGAGGTCACAAACAGGCATCTGGGGAAAACCATAGAGTGCAGGAGAGGACTAAAGGAGGGTGAATAACCTGGTCTTCAAAAAAGGGAAGAGAATGAAATCTGTGGATGGAAATTAGAAAACTGCTGGAAAGGTTAGGCCAGGAACAGCCAGCAGCTGGTGCTAGCATTCCCGAAGTCACCCCCAGATCCTTTCATCTTCCTTCTTCTCAATGTCATTAGATTGCTCCATAAGAGGAATACTGTAGTTATCACTTACCTAGATTTTAAAAAATCATTTGACCAAATTTCCCATGCAGCCTTTTCCAAAACAAGAGTGATTTGGGCTAGAAGGTAATACATTTAGATGAATTTAGAATGAGACCTCAAGGTATCACCTTGAAAAGTGGTCTCTGGCAGAGTGCCATAAGGGTCTGGATGTGATCTTGATGTAAAGTTTTTATCATTAACTTAGGTAAAGGGATAGATGGAATACTTTTCTAAAAGAGTTAACAATTTTGATAGAATTCTGGCTAAAATTATTAGGTAGACTCTCATAAGAGGAAATTGTCTTTTTTTTGTTCTCTTTTATTATGATGTAGATAACCATCAATAAATATAACAAAATTTTCTTCCCATCTTTCCCCACCCCCCACCCCAGGACAACATGCACCCCATGCACCTCTTCCTCCTTCCATCCTTCTTCCCTTCTATTTTCCTGTAGTACAAAATTGTTTTCTATTTTGGACCTTTTACTTTATTTTTCAAATACATATGTCCTATAGTTGGATAACTATGACCAGTAAAAATAGAACCATGTAATTTTTGCAAAATATCCTTACATAGTTTTAAAATTTCTTGGATTGTCTTTTTTTTTGTTTTTCTCTCTCCTTGCCATGTTTAAGTCTGCCATTAGAAAATCTTGTATATAGAGTATTTAGGGAAGCTGATCAGTACAGATGAGGTTTTTACAAATATAATTATTTTTTTCTATACCTTTCAAACAAAAAAGTGCCTCTAACAAGAGTTGGAGTTTTTTCCCAACACCATTCTGTCTTTGTTTGCCAAGTGATCAGAACTTCTCTTTCAGTAGGAGTAGCCTCCCTTACACTGAGTGAAGCACCAAAGTTTCTAAGGGAATATCACAGAGGGTTCAGAAGGACCTGAGTTCCCACTGAAGCAGAGGAAAAAGAGGGCAATTGGGAGGATGAGAGAGTAGAAGGGAGGGAGAGAAAGGAAAGGGACAAATGGGCAAAGCTTGGCAATGGGTAGTGTAGGGCACTATAGTTTGGCTAGCTTCTGGCTTGGGTTGCTGGATTCATCTGCCCTTGGTCGGCTGATCAGAGATGGGATGACAAGAATCTCCCCTCCCATCTTTGACTGTGACAGATTGAGGTTTAGACCTGAAACTGACATCAGGTGAGCATAGCCATGGAAAGAAATATAGTCCCTGCAGACAGGACTTTAAGAACATGTTAGGTAAATTCAGAAAAAAGGGGAAAAAAGTTTGCCTGTTAGTACCTTTCCTGTTCAGGAATCATTGATTCTGATGCAGAGGAAGGGAAAAAATTGAGATACCAGCATTAGTGTAGACTTCTGGTTGTCTTCTTTTGCTGAGTGCTCTTGAAACCTAGAATACATTGATTTATAAATAGGCCACCCTAAATAAGCCATACTTCAGCTCCTCATAATGTTCTACTCAAATTAAACACCATCAAAAGGATTGATCATGAGGCTAGCAGTTTGTGAAATTTGGTTTTGTTTTGTTTAATTTCCAAAAAAATAAACCCTCGAAAAAGAATTACAGTAGGTAGTTGGGGATTTTTGTGTTTTTCTGTGTCCATCCTTCATTTTAGAAGACCATGACAGGAATTGTACTTGACTTGTTTTGAGTGAGGGAGGGCTGTGCAAGAAGAAAGACAGAAGGAAAGAAAGAAGAAAAGAAATTTACCGAGTAAAACCAAAATTAACTGGGCACCTTCTAACCATCCAAATTTATGTTCCTTTGGAGAGGAGAAGGAAGTAAGGGAAAAGAAGGGAGTTGGATCCTCATTCAGGCAGGTTGCTCTACTCACAGGTTGTTTTTGTCCTTCATTTTCCACAAAGACCATGACACTAGAGAAATGATGACAGAACTTGCACTGGACTTTGTTTTGAGGGAGGGAGGGCTTTGCAAAGTTACCAGTCTCACTTTCTTTTCCTGAATCATCTGGATTCAGTGACTAAATATTCATCAGGATGATTGGAGTTGGCCCAGGATGCAGTGGGGGACCTTGGGATTTTCAGGTATTCACTTAGAGGGAGGTAACTCCCATTGAGTGAATAAGGCTCTTTAAGAAGTAGTCAGGGGGTCAGAGTCAAGCTACTTCAGATACCTCTAAAAAGAGAATTTGACCAAGTTTTGGAGGTGAAGAATCCAATAGGAGACAGACTGTGGCAGATTCACAGCCCAGGACAGCCTGGAAGGTCAAGGGGAAGGATCTGTTCTGCAAGGGTGAGCCCACAGCACATAGTGTAGAGTATCCAGCACAGCAGAGCAAGAAAGCCACAGTGGGGCCTGAGGCAACAGCAGGCAGAATGCTAGAGCAGTAGCCCAGGGTGAGAGACCAGCAGAGCCAAGCGAGTGACAGCCCCTGAACCCCAGAAAGCAGCTGCAGCAGCTCCTGAGATCTTCAGCGCACAGATTAAATGTCTGTAAGTCACCTTCTTGAACTTCCAGGAGCTAAAATGACAGAGTGGTCAGTAAATGCTCTCTTCTCTCTCCTTGTTGACCTCAAAAGAACCACAAAATATTTCCTCAGAAAAATCCTGGATTAGTGGAAACAGTGAAGGGGAAAACAGTCTCATAACACCTAAGGCTAGGAGAATAGCTAAGGGGAATTTCTCTTACTGTGGCAGAGGCAATCCAAAAGGAGAGGAACCCCAGGGCAGTGGAAACTTGGATCCAGACATGCCTCAGAGCTCCAGGGGAAATGGGAAGATAACAGGGCAGCCAGAATCACAAACCTCTGAGCTTGCCTGTGCCTCAGTTCAGCTGAGGAGATCTCCAGGAACCAAACCACCCCTCCCCCACACTTAACAAGCTAGCCCCAGGGCTGATTGGGGAAACACAAAAAGATAAAAAGGTATCTGCCCTTAACTTTTTTACACCAGTCAGCTCAACACCAAGTTCTGCAGCTTCTAACTGAAAACACCAGAAGCCACAACATAAAACACCATCATGAGCAAGAAAAAGCAAAACAAGGGTGAAAAAACCATAGGACCAAAAGAAGAATACCAATGAGGTCAGTAGTGAGACTGTACTTCCATCTGAAACTTCAGAAGGGACTATGAACTGTTCGCATACACAAACAGCTCTCCTGGAACAGCTGAAGAAGGAAATAGAAGAAAAACTAGCCAATGTTTTTAACATCTCTTTAAAAAGAAAAACTGAACAAATGGAAAAGGAAGCACAAAACCTAACTGGGAAAATTGGACAAATGGAAAAGTAAGTACCAAAACTAACTGGAGAAAATAATTCCTTAAAAGGAACAACTGGACAGATGGAAAAGGAGATGCAAAAGGTAAATGAAGAAAAGAATTTGATAAAAATTAGAATTGGGCAAGTAGAAGCTAATGACTCTCTGAGACATCAAGAGTCAATCAAACAAAATTTAAAGATAGAAGGAAATGTAAAATATCTAATTGGAAAAACAACTGACCTGAAAGATAGATACAGGAAAGAAAATTTAAGAATTATTGGCCTACCAGAAAGCCACTATGAAAAAAAGAGTCTGGATAATATCTTCCAAGTAATTTTCAAGGAAAACTGCTAAGAAGTGATAGATCCAGAAGGCAAAATAGTCCACGATTCACCCCTGAAAGGGATCCCAAACTAAAAACCACAAGAAATATTGTTGCCAAATTCCAGAATTATCAAGTGAAGGAGAAAATTCTACAGGCAGTTAGAAGGAAACCAGTCAAATATCGAGGAGCAACAGTCAGAACCTTGTAGCTTCTACATTAAAAGACTGAAGGAATTGGAATATGATATTCTGTAGGAGAAAGGAGCTGGGACTAAAACCAAGGATCAATTACCCAGAAAAGTTCAGTATAACACTTCAGGGAAGGAGATGGAGATTCAACAAAGTAAGGAATTTCCAGACCTTCCTGACAAAAAGGCCAGAACTCAATAGAAAATTCCATTTTCAAATGCAGGTCCCAAGAGAGGAGAAAAGAAAAACTTGTTACTCAATTTGGGCAAACTGATTACTTCCCTATAAGGGAAAATGATACTTGTTAATCCTGAGAACTGTACATCTATTATGAAATACAAAAGGAATATACATAGAGGGAATGGGTATAAAGTAAATGATGTGATGATAAAAATATGATTTAAGCCTGTGAAGAGATTGTAACAGGAGATGTGAAAAGGAGGAAGAAGAAAATGGTAAATTATATCACAGGAAGAAGTACAAAATTATAGTAGAGGGAAAGAGGGAGAGAGAAGAGCATTGTTTGGGAGGTACACTCATCTGATTTGGTTCAAGGAGTGAACAATAAACTTAAGTATAGAAATCTAGCTAGTTCTATAGGCAGCAGGAGGGGAAGGGGGTAAAAGGGAGGGGGATGAAAGAAGAAAGGGAAGACTGCAGGAGGTTGTGGTGAAAAGTAAAAACTCTATTGAGGAGGGAAGGGAGATGGGAGAAGTAAAAACACAAATGGTGGGAAAGAGGATGGAGGGGAAGACACAGATTGTAATCATAACTGTGAATGTGAATTGAATGAATTCTTCCATAAAATGGAGACGGATAGCAGAATGGGTTAAAAGCCATAATCCAACAATATGTTGTTTACAAGAAACATATTTGAAAAGGGGGGATACACACAGAGTAAAGATTAAAGGTTGGAACAGAATATATTGTGCCTCAGTAGATGTAGGAAAAAAAGGAGTAGCATCCTAATCTCAGACAAAGTAAAAGCAGGAATAAATCTAATCAAAAGAGATGAGGAAGGAAACTATATCATGCTAAAAGGCACAATAAACAGTGAAGCAATATCATTAGTAAATATGCATGCTCCAAGAGGTATGGCATCCAAATTCTTAGGGGAGAGATTGGAGGAGTTATAGGAAGAAATAAACAGCAAAACTATACTAGTAGGGGATATCTCAACCTTCCCCTCTCTGAACTTGTTAAATCTATTCTCAAAATAAACAAGAAAGAGGATAAGGAAGTAAATAAAACCCTGGATAAGGTAGATCTGATAGATCTCTGGAGAAAACTGAATGGGAATAGAAAGGAATACACCTTTTTCTCAGTGGTTCATGGCACATATACAAAAATTAATCATGTTCTAGGGCATAAAAACCTCACAATCCAGTTCAGAAAGGCAGAGGTAGTCAATGCATCCTTCTCAGATCATAATGCAATAAAAATTATATGTAATAAAAGGTCATGGAAACATAAAACAAAAATTAATTGGGAAGTATATAATCTAATCCTAAAGAAGGAGTGGGTTAAACAACAAATCATAGAAACAATCAACAACTTCAATCAAGAGAATGACAATAATGAGAAAACCTACCAAATCTTATGGGATACTGCAAAAGCAGTTCTAAGGGGAAGTTTTATATCTTTGAATGCCTACATGAATAAAATAGAGAAGGAAGAGATTAATTACTTGGGCATTTCTAGCTGAAAAAGCTAGAAAAAGAACAAATTGAAAATCCCCAAGTAAATAAGAAATTAGAAATACTGAAAACCCTTTAAAGGAGAGAGTAATAAAATTGAAATTAATAAAACTATTGAATAAACAAAAACAATAGTTGGTTTTATAAAAAAACTAATAAAATTAATAAACCTTTGGTCAATCTGATGTAAAAGAAGAAAACCAAAATACTAAAATCAAAAATGGAAGGGGTGAACTTACCTCCAATGAGGAGGAAATTAAAGCAATAATTAGAAATTACTTTGCCCAACTTTATGCCCATAAATTCGACAATCTAAATGAGATGGATGAGTATTTTAAAAAATACAAATTGCCCAGATTAACAGAAGAGGAAGTTGAATACTTAAACAAATCCATCTCAGAAAAATAAATTGAACAAGCCATCAATGAACTCCCAAGGAAAAAATCTCCATGGCCAGATGGATTTACAAGCAAATTCTATCAAAAATTTAAGGAACAGTAAATTCCAATATTACATAAACTATTTTTGAAAATTGGTGAAAGAGTTCTCCTAAATTCTTTTTATGATACAAATACGGTTTTGATATCTAAACCAGGAAGAGACAAGACAGAGAAAGAAAATTATAGACCAATTTACCTAATGAATATAGAATGCGAAAATTTTACATAAGATTTTAGCAAAACGAATACAGCAGCTTCTCATGAGAATAATACATTATGGTCAGGTAGAATTCATACCAGGAATGCAGGGCTAGTTTAATATTAGTTCAATATTATCAACCATATAAACAACAAAACTAACAGAAACCACATGATTATCGCAATAGATGCAGAAAAAGCTTTTGACAAAATACAACACCCATTCCTATTAAAATCATTGGAGAGCATAGGAATAAAAGGAACTTTCCACAAAATAATAAGCAATACCTACCTAAAATCTTCTGCAAGCATTATATGCAATGGTGATAAGCTAGGTGCATTTCCAATAAGATCAGGGGTGAAACAAGGATGTCCATTATCATCATTATTATTCAATATTGTACTAGAAATGTTAGCTATAATAATTAGACAAGATAAAAAAATTGAAGGAATTAGAATAGGCAAAGAAGAAAGTAAATTATCACTTTTTGCAGATGTTATGATGTTATACTTAGAAAACACCAGAGATTCAAGTAAAAAACTGCTTGAAACAATAAACAACTTTGGCCAAGTTGCAGGTTATCAAATAAACTCACGATTATTCTGCATTTCTATATATTAGTAACAAAGCCTAACAGCAAGAGATAGAAAGAGAAATCTCATTCAAATCTAGGGTAGACACTATAAAATATTTGGGAGTTTACCTGCCAAAACAAACCCAAGGGACTATATGAACACAACTACAAGACACTCTTAACACAAAATCAGGTCTAAGTAAGTGGAAAAACATCAGTTGCTCATGGCTAGGCAAAATGTAACAAATCGTTTGTGTGTGTATATGTGTGTGTGTGTGTGTGTGTGTACCGCATTTTGGTTTGTTAGATGATTTCTCCCTCTCATTTTAATTCTTCAATACAGCATGACTGTAGTGAAAATGTATTTAATAAGTATGTATGTGTAGAACCTATGCAAAACTGTATGCTCCCTTGGGGAGGGAGAGAGAAGTCATGGGAGGGGGAGAGGAAAATTATAATCTAGGTTATATGGTAGCTATTGTAGGACACTGAAAATAAATAAAATTAATTAACAAAAAAAGAAACAAAAGTAGTCAGGCACCCTTTAAATGAGCAAAGAAAATGAGCAAAAGAAAAAAAATAACTAGATCAAACTGGGAGGGGAAAAAAACTATTACTGTTGATAATCATTCTAAGTGAACCATTAAGTGGAACTTGGGCATTGAAAATGAAAAGCATTTTCACTAGAGGCCCCTTCATGAACTTTTTAGGAAACTGAGGCCTAGAGTATATAAAGAACATTGTGTGTGAAAGCACAAGTGTCCAAAGACAAAAATAAGAAATCCTTCTGAGGTCTTAGAGTTCAAACCCTTTAAGTGATTCAAAAGGAAATTGAGTCCTAGAAATCTGGATAGCTCAGTGTAAGATCCCCAACAAGATCCAAGAATTAAAAATGTCAAAGATTTCAAGAAGTTTTGAGCCAGAGCCCTTTTTGTGACCATAAGAGAAACAGAGATCTAGGGAGCTTCAGGGATCTGTATGTGATCAAGGACAATTTCCTAGATCTAGAGGTAAGAAGGCCTTAAGACTATTTAGACTACAAACCCTCCTCCCAAGTATCTTCCTGAAACTGAGGCCTAGTGAGTCAAATGACCATTATATGATCAGCCAGAAGGGTCAAGTAATAAACATGACTAGTCCTTCAGAGGCCTTAGAGTGCCAGCACTTCATGTGACTCTATAGGAAACTGAGTCCTAGAGAGCTGGATAGACAAGTGTAATAGCACTCCCAAGCTACTAAGATGAAAAATATCATGGCATTCAATGACTTTAGAGCCAGACCTGCTGTGTGACTTTTGGGGGGCAGGAAATTAGGATAAGGAATCCTGAAAGACTTGAATGTGATCACCTACAGGTTCCTAGGCCTAGAGCAAAGATGACCTTAAAGGCATTTACACTAGAAGATCTTCGATGAACTCTGCCTGGAAATGAGGCTTAGAGAGCTGAGTGACCATTGTATGTACACTCACAAATGTCCAAGGACAAAAAGTGACAAGTCTTTCAGAGCCCTCAGAATCCAAACCCTTTATGTGTCTAAAGGAAACTGAGTCCTTGATAGCCCAGTATAAGATCACTAACAAGATCATAGGATTAAAAATGTCAAGGTTTTCAAAAGCTTTTGAGCAGTTTGTTGTGTGTGTATAGGAGACCCTCAGTGTCCTATATGTGATCAACTTCAAGTTCTAAGGCCTAGAGCTAACAAGGCCTTAAGAAAATTTGTACTTGAGGGCCCTCATTGGACTCTGCCTAAACCTGAGGTCTAAAGAGCTGTGGGAAACATTTTTGGATTACCCACAAAGGTCCAAGGACTCAAATGACAAGTCTTTGAGAGACCCTGGAGTCCAAACACTTCATGAGACACTAATGGAAACTGAGAGCTAGAGAACTGGATTGACCAGTTCAAGATCCCTAAGAAGGTCCTAGTATTAAAAATGTCAAGGCCTTCAAAGTCTTGAAAGTCAGACCTCCTGTTTTGAATGTAGTAGAAACAGAGGCCTAGGGAGCTTCAGGCATCCGTATGTGATCAAGGACAATTTTCTAGACCTAGAGGGAAGAAGGCCTTAAGATCATTTACACTACAAGCCTTTTCCAGGTTTATCCCTGAAACTGAGATTTAGTGAGCTGAATGGCCATTGTGAGGTCAGCCAGACAGGTCCATGGCAAGTCTTTCAGAGGTCTCAGAGTCCAAGCAATTTATGTACATACAAAGTGAACTGAGTCCTAGAGAGCTGGTTGTTGTTGTTCTGTTGAAAATGATGGATGCTTCATTTTGGAGGAAGACTGAGACATCAGAGAAATGATGACATGACTTGCACTGGACTTTGTTTTGAGGGAGGGAGGGCTGTGCCAGGATACCAGTCTCACTTTCTCCTCCTGAGCCATCTGGATTCAGTAACCAGATATTCATCAAGATGACTGGAGACAGCCCAGGATGCAGTGGGGCTCCTTGGGCTTTTCAGGTATTCACTTAGAGGGAGGTAACACCCATTGAGTGAATAGCCTTCTTGCAGATGTAGTCAGGAAATGGCCTTTTTAATGAGCAAAAGAAAAGAAGTAACTAAATCAAGCTAGGAGAGAAAGATAAACAGTTATTATTGATAATCATTTTGAGCTGGCCATTAAATGGAACTTGGGCATTGAAAATGAAAACCATTTTCACTAGAGGTCCCTCCATAGACTTTGCCTGAAACTGAGATGTAGAGTGCCTAATGAACATTGTATGTGCACCCACAACTGTCCAAAGACAAAAAGTAACAAGTCTTTCAAAGATCTTAGAGTCCAAACACTTTATGTGATTTGAAAGTAAATTGAGTCCTAGAAGTCTGGATAGCTTAGTGTAAGATCACTAATAAGATCCAAGGATTAAAAATGTCAAGGATTTCAAGAGTTTTTGAGCCAGAAGCCTCTGTGTGACTATAGGAGAAACAGAGGCTTAGGGAGTTTCAGGGATCTGTATGTGATCAAGGACAATTTCCTAGATCTAGAGGTAAGAAGGCCTTAAGGCTGTTTAGACTACAAATCCTCCTCCCAGGTATCTTCCTGAAACTGAGGCCTAGTGAGCCAAATGAATGATCAGCTGGAAGGGTCCAAGGAATCAACATTACTAATCCTTCAGATGCTTTAGAGTACAAACACTTTATGTGCCTATAAAGTAAACTGAGTCCTAGAGAGCTGGATAGATGAGACAAGGGAGCTTGAAGGACCTGAATTTGATAACCTACAGGTGATCTACAAAGCATGGAACTAAGAGAACCTTAAGGGCATTTCTACTAGACCCTCCATGGACTCTGCCTGAAACTGAGACCTAGAGAGCTGAATGAATGACTACTGAGAATAAGTCAGATAAGAAGAAAGCTAGCAGACTGCATGAACTCAAACAATCAGGAGATAGTGGCTTTTAGGAAGTCACAAAATTTTTGACAGAAAGAAAGAAAGAAAGAAGGAAAGAAAGGAAGAAAGGGAAGAAGGATAGAAGGAAAGAAGGAAGGTGGGAGGGAGGAAGGAAGAGAAGAAAGGGAGAGAAAGAGAGAGAGAAGAAAGAAGAAATCTAGCTAGTAAACCTAAAGTTAACTGAGCATCTTTTGGGTATCCAAATTTACCTTCCTTTGGAGAGGAGAAGGAAGGAGGGCAGATAGAAAGGAGTGGGTTCCCCTTCAGTCAGCTTGGTCTACTCACAGGTTGTGTTCTCCTTAATGATAACATGACTTGCATTAGACTTTGTTTTGAGTGAGGAAAGGCTGTGTAAGGTCACCAGCCTCACTTTCTCCTCTTGAGCCATCTGGCTCCAGTGACCAGATATTCATCAGGATGATTAGAGATGGCCCAGGATGCAGTGGGAGACTGTACTTTCCTGACTTTTTGGGATATGAATATCATCTAATTTCCTTGCCATCCCTCCAAGCATAAATGACTTACAAATCTGATGAGCTATTTTTGCTTTAATCTACACATCAATGATTAAAATGTTGATTAAAATGAAAGACAGATTTTTATGACAGTCACCCTTGGCTCCATTCCACAATTTTTTCCATCTTTTCTCTTCTTGAGATCTATTGGTCCAAATGCACTTGTCAAATTCCTTGCCAAAGTCAAAACAGCCTCCAACTCTCCCTTCTCTATTGTGTGATTTTTGTTCTGACAGAACAAAAATATTTTGAAACCCCATTGGTTGGAATGTGGTACTCATCCTCCTCAATAAATTTAGAGTGTTTTTTACACTAGTTTATCCTGTATCTAGCCTTAGCATTTGTCCTCAGTTGAATCCAGGAGAAAAAAAATAAGGGTGGAGTTCTGAAGTAGAGCAGAGCATTTGCTATTGTCTCTACTTTTCATATGAGAATGAAAAGGAGACTGAGTAGTTAAGTGACTTTTCCAAGGTTCCACATAGCTAATAAATGGTGTAGCAAAATCTGAATAAGGTGTATTAGGAGTGATTTCTCTCTCACTCTTCATAAAGTGATCTTGGCATGCGCCTCTTGTACCAAATTCTGACATAGGTGATGATGAAACCCATTCCAAAGAAATATGGAGAATCCCAAGGTAGAATTTGCATGTTCAATTTGAGGAGGAAATCAGAGCTGACTCAAGTTTGGATGAAATCTCATGTTGACTTTTTTCTCTTCTCCTTTAAGAAGTATCTTTTCTGTTAACTTGGGTTGTGTATTATGAGCCCTGCAGTGGTGTATTTCCCTAAAAATAGAAAACGACCAGTGATCTCTTGCAAATAAGGAGGATTCCAAGAACAGGAGGTTTATAGCCAATTAAGAGTCTGATAGGGACAAGTTATGGGCCACAGCTTAATTAAGGAAAGCATGCATTTCTTTCCCCTTTGTAAGTTGGATTTGGTACTGTAACTTTAAAGTGAAAGTGCATTCTTCCTACAGAAAGCCTGGACAACAGTCCTGGCTTACTCGTTTACTAGGTGGGAGAATGTGGGTAAGCAATGTCTTTTTTTAGAATTTGTTTTTTTCATCTGTAAAACCAGGACAACGGAATTTGTATCATCTCTATCTCAGAGCTATCATGAAGATAGAATGAGATAATATGACATATAGAAAGCATTTGTAATTAAAATAAGACAGATAAATGTGAACTCTTAGAGTATATCACCTGGTTGGTTGGCTGGTTGTTGTCCTTTGTCTTTGAAGAGGACCAAAATGGCATCACCATTGTAAAGTGAAATGTTAGTATATCCAACTGTGGCAAATCAGACCAATATGAGCTCAAAGTGCTCTACCACAAGTTGGGTATAGATAGTTTGTATGAATATTTGGGGTGGATATTCCAAATATGCACATCCTGCATTTACTTCGTGGTGTCTCAATTCTGCTTTGCCCAAATAGCATAGTACCTTTTCTGACGTGGGCACACCACACTGAGCAGTCCTGTGCCATTGTATCCTGTGTTGCACAGTCAAATCCAAAGTTCTTAAGAGAGATCTTGAGAGTGTCCTTGTATTGTTTCTTCTGGCCACTATGTGATCACCTGCCCCATGCAAGTGCTCCATGAAACAGTCTTTCTGGCAAGCATACATTTTACATTGGAACAATGTGACCAGCCCATTGGAGTTGTGCTCTTTGAAGCATAGTTTGAATACTTGGCAATTCAGCTCCAGCAAGGACTTGAGTGTCTGGTACTTTATCCTGCCAAGTGATGCTCAGAATCTTCCTAAGACAGTTCAAATGGAAGTGATTCAGTTTCCTGGCATGGCGCTGGTAGACTGTTCATGTTTCACAAGCATATAACAATGAAGTCAGCACAATGACTTTGTAGCCCTTCAATTTGGTAGTCAATCTAATACCTTTTCTTTCTGAAACCTTTATTTGGAGCCTCCCAAACACTGAGCTAGCTCTGGCAACCTAATTGTCAATGTATACATACATGGAAAACTGTGTTCAAGGAGGAAGAGTACCTTTGATGTGATGGTTGCTTAGCCCTTTCCGGGGTTGTTTCCACCTTTGGTGTCCATCTGTTCTGCCTAACTCTCACCTGTGGCTCCAAGAAGCTGCAGCATGTGTAGTGGCCACATTCTGGTAAACCATTTTGACAGACAGACCAAACCAGGTTGAGGGTAGCCAAGGGTTTTTAAACCCATTGGTGAGTTAGGGGAGTGTCTACCCCAAGCACATAAAGACTTCATCTGATGGAATGGGTGGATGAGAACAATTTGAGTATCACCTATCACCTTTACAGAGGATTCATCTCAACTGGAGGCAAATCACACATTTTCAACTTAATTTGATTTTCAACTATCCTTTTGTCCATTGCTAACTTCAGTCTTTGTATTCATCTGGTTTCTCAATGTATTTCTCTTTTCCAAGAAACTTTACTTACAGGCAGGTAGAGTGAAAAGTTTCAGGTAAGACACTTTGACTTTGTTCCTGACTGCACCATATGCTAAATGTATAACGTAAAGAAATCATAATCTCTGAGTATTAAGTTTCCTCATGGAGAAAATGAAGATAATATCTTATTCTGTCTCAATCAAAATAGTCAAATTATTTGAAATTTTTTGAAAAAAATCATATTCTTCGTAATGGAAGATGGTGTTATAATTTCTTGCTGGTCTTAAAAATCCTGTTTTAGCTTTCAAGTCAACAAACATTTAAGTGCCTCCTGTGTTCCAGGCATTGTGCAAAGCCCTGAAGATATAAAGAAAGACAAAAATGTCAATCCCTGTTTTCAAGTAAGTCACAGTGAAGACAACATGATTAAATGTCCTTAGAAGAGGATATTTAAAATGAGGAAGTCATTCTACAGGTATATCCCCCCTCATTAGCTTGTGAAATTTCCTCAACTATCTTTGGCCCCCCTTCACTATTTGTATTCAGAATTTGCCTGAAGAGACCAAAAAGAATGTTGATGAACCTGAATGGGGCTCAATACAAGGAGGATAATAGACTCAAGAGCCAACACCATCACCTCAAGCTGGAATAAAAAGTCATATGGGGACTGGGATGAACATGGTTAGAGAGTTGTTCAAAAGTAAACTGAGCTGGGAGACTAGAATTGTTTTCATAAATCTGGGTAGTCATAAGGTAACAGAGTTACTAGAGCTTTTTCGGTGTAACTCTGGATGATGGAAAATGATAAAAGATGTAGGGGAAAATGTCCTTGTTATTGCAAACTGAAATTAGCCTCAAAGCTCAAGTTATTGAACAATAAAAATGGTCCAGCTGTTGTTAATGCATGTTTTTAGGCAGAAACCAGATGGTATTCTGTCATTGATGTTGGACAGATTTATTTCTATAGTAGTTGAGAGGTCGTAGTAGAATACCAAGGTACCTTCCAGATAGATCACCACCAGGTCAAGGGATTATACTTATATATGGGGTTTAGGTTGGGCATAGGAGGCAGACTTGGATAGACATAGAGATAGAGATAAGAATGAGTATAAGGATAGATAGGGATACCAATATGACTAGGGAAAGGAATGATGGTAGGGATAGGGGCTTGCAATCCAAAGGTGAAATGTGCTCCAGGTAAAAAAGCTACTCTTTTATCAGGCCAAGAGACTGACACCTTCACTGTCATTTACTTGTGGCGAGCTGCCCAGGACACTGAGATGCTAAATGATTTGGTGAAGGGCAGACATCCAGGGTGTGCCAGAAGAAGAACTTTGATCCTAATATTACACAATGTAGCCTCCCATTTTGTGAACAAAAGACAGTTTCTGCTTCCAGAAGGTTTCTTAATTCAATGGAAGGGACTTTAAGAGATGCTCACATACAAAACCAGTGGAAGTGATAGAAGAGTTGTGTAGCTCTATGCTATGGGAAATTATAGATGAGAAATCCTTAGAAGCAATTCAAGCTACATTATCAAATATGGAAAAGAAAAGAAATATGGACCACAGATTCAGTGAAGGAAAGAAGGAAGTATTTATTCTGACTTCCTATCTTTTATAGGGGAACCCTATGATCTGATGCTTTTGTGTAGGGATGCATATCCATTAAAAAATCCTTGGAGGAAATTTTGTTTCTTCTTTTACTCGCTTATTCTAATGTGTATGTATGCAATTACTTCAGCTGTTTTGCTTACTCAAAAGGAAAATGAGTTAGAAAAAAATGAAAGAGGAAAAAAAGATGAAATGGAAAAATTAAAATAATTTCCCATCTTCATAAATGAGTTTTTTCTAAATTAATTCTCCAAGTTTTAAAATAAAACCTGCCACACCATCATGATAGCTAATAGTGGTTGTTTGGTTTCTTTCTTTGTAAAGTTGTCCTAGATGTTCATTTGTCTTTTATTCTAAAGTTCACTCTTAATTGTAAATGGGGGCCAGACCAAGCTTCCATTTTTCTCAAAAAGCAATACTGGAACATAAAATAATAAATAATAAAAGATTGAGCTATTCATGAGAAGTAGATGGGCTGTATTCCTATTTCCCCTAAAATATCCTTAAGCAACCATGCAACATTTACACTCTAATTTCTTTTATACAACTTTTCTTGACACTAATTGATGCTTCCTTTCATCCAATTCATGAATCAGGCTGACTTACTAAATAGGTGTCCTCGGGGGCCAATAATTCTTCTCTTATGTCTTCCTTTATAGGTTCCATAATGGCTTTGGATATGGTGGTTGAGAACTTTTTCATTTTTTCAAGCAATTCCTCAACCTGAAAATTGTTCAATCAAAAGGATTATGTCATGTCACTTGTTATTTCATCCTTCTCCTATACAACTTTCAAAACTCTGTTTCCTAAGTAGCTGGTTTGTACCTATTAAACAATCAGAATCAGGATATGCTAGGGATATAAATGAGACTGCAGATAGGGATAGGGTTTGGGTTGGGTATAGGAGGCAGACAGGGATAGACATAGAGATAGAGATAAGAATGAGTATAAGGATAGAAAGGGATATCAATATGGTTAGGGAAAGGAATGATGGTAGGGATAGGGACTTGCAATCCAAAGGTGAAAGGTGCTCCAGGTGAAAAAGCTACTCTTTTTTCAAGCCAAGAGACTGACACCTTCACTGCCATTTACTTGTGGCGAGCTGCCCAGGACACTGAGATGTTAAATGATTTGGTGAGGGGCAGACATCCAGGATGTGCAGAAGAAGAACTTTGATCCTAATATTACACAATGTAGCCTCCTGTTTTGTGGATAAAAGACAGTTTCTGCC
Organism: Potorous gilbertii; assembly: GCA_028658325.1. NCBI lineage: Eukaryota > Metazoa > Chordata > Mammalia > Diprotodontia > Potoroidae > Potorous > Potorous gilbertii. The sequence goes on from CM053770.1 coordinate 169,386,874, forward strand.
TCCAGAGGGTTTCTTAATTCAATGGAAGGGACTTTAAGAGATGCTCACACACAAAACCAGTGGAAGTGATAGAAGAGTTGTGTAGCTCTATGCTATGAGAAATTATAACAACAAGACCACCGTGCAGCTGGAAGAATGTTAGGGGAGGCTTGACAAAGAAGTATCCTGCCTTAGATACACACACACACACACACACACATATGCACACATGCACTCAGATATGCCTGTATCTATACATATATGTGTGTGTATACATATACAAGCACATTCATACATATATATGTACATACATATATTTTTATGTGTATGGATAGAGAAGTAGAAAGATGATTGATTTCCTAAGTGCTTCTTATGTGTCAGGTCCTCAGCTAAGCTATGGCAATGCAAAAATTAGCCACAAAGTGGTCCCCAGTCTCAATGAGCTTACATTATGATTGGAGAACACAAAGAATAAAGAACTAGAAAGTCGGAGCTGAGGCTGAGTGAGACAGAAGTGACATGAGGAGTGTGACCAGAGCTTCTATGCTTTGGCAGCTCTAGGCAGGGACTGCCCCATCAAGTAGGCCTCACAGTAAAGATCCTCAAGACAGGATTAGAAAAACTAAAGATTTGGACAAGTAAAGAAGGCAAGGCAGACATTCCAGGTAAAAGAAGCTATCTGAACAAAGATATCCTTCATGATAGAATTGCCTGAGTTGCATTAGAAGCATGACAATTAGTTTTTGATTGAACTACAGGATTTGTGTGGTGGTACACTAGTATGGAAACCTCTTTTTTGTCAGATCATGAAATCTCAATTTTTTTCACTTAGCAACAAAGATTTGTTTACTACATGTGAGCAGAAAACTGGATTTAATCGTATGAAACTGATAAGATCATGGCAGAACCACTAAATAATCTTTGAGAAATTACTTCAGCATCACCATTAAGCCTGGACATAAGAAAGAGGTTGCATTTTCTAAAATGTAATAATGTTTAAGTTATTTTTTTTAAGAATTATCTAAAAACTGTAGGTCCCAAAAGGATGACCTCAATGTGCCACAAAATTCTAAAGTGATTGATATAGGGAGGAAGGCCAAAATCACAATATAGATTCAATAATGAGAAAAATAATTTCATCTTTCTAAGACTCAGTTAAATAAGTTTTAGTGTTTCCTCATCAGTTTCAATGATGCCATCATCTTCCTGGTTCTTTATATTTACAACTTATGTTTCACTTTTCTTGCATATCATCTCCATACACTTTTCTCCATGCTTAGCAAATAAATGGTTGCAAAGCCTAGGCTCTAAAAGACTTAGGAGGCACATTTACAAAGGAGAGAGTAAAGTCTGATGGACCTCCATCTCAATCAAGACCTCCATCTCATACAGTTGCTGAATGTCATTTTATCCAAGACTTAGAAGTAGGCAATAGCTTGAAAGAAGATGGGGAAGCAAGGAAGATGGGTAATCCCTGATGATAATGGCTCTTTAGATCAAGTTGACATGTCACTTATGGATTTTGGATGGTTCATGGATAAGACAGTAAATGAGGTATTCTCAGATGGTTTCACAGGGGATCTTATAAAGAGGAAATAATAGAATTAGGCATTGAGTGGTGATATAGGGGTTCTTGTCAATTCACCTTTCACGATTTATGAAAGCAGCCCTGGTAGGACAAGAAGCATTGTCAGTAAGAATGAAGATGATCTGCCTGTTCAAGAGAATGTATGAATTAAACAGGAAGCATTTATCTCATATACATTAATGAGGATACCACTTATATTCATAACTTTAATAGTCTTCCTTATTGCCTGCTTCCCACCACTTTCATTATTGTAAACACAACCAAAATTCAATAAACCTTTCTTGAATAAATGGAAAAAAGTGCACAGAAACTCTACTGCCTTACCTTCTCATGGATATCTGACAGGTTTTCTTTATATTTTCCTCTTTCTCTTCCAGTAATTTTTTTCAGTTGCACTTCTTTGATTTTAAATTCCAGTCCTCTACAGAAGGAAAAGGGAGAGTTTTATAGAACTGGTAGTTAAACTAAGTTGAACTTTGAGAGACTTAAATTTATGTTTTAGTTCTAGTTCTAAAACCCCATGCTAGATTCAACTAATTAGCTGCATCAACTTAGGCAAGTCACTTAGCCTTTCTGACTTTATATTTATTTTTCTCTGGTTAAATAAAAGCCTGGAACTTAATGAGCCCTGAGATATCTTCCAACTTTAGTATTAAATGATAGAGTCAAAAAGTCAAAGGTATGAAAAAAGGCAGTTGTCAAGGGAAGAAATCCATTTTAAAATAATCTAAAATCACTCACACCTAGAGAAATGTAAATTCAATCAACTCTGAGTATCTACTTCATATCAGTCAGATGGACAAAGATGATTACAAATGAATATGACAATTATTGCAGAACTATGTGAAAATAAGAACATTAAAGTATTGTTGGTGGAATTGAATTGGTCTGCCATTCAAGAAAGGCCACAAATGTCATTAAATCATGCCATTTCTAGGCCGATATTCAAAATTTTTTTTTCAGAGAAGGTATACAAAATAATTATAGGAGACCTTTTTTGCAGAATAAAGAACTGAGGACTAATAGGACATTCATCATTGGGGAATGGTTGAACAAATTATGGTATATTAAAGAAATGGAATATTATTGTATTATCAGATATCATACAAGGATGGTAGTAGAGAAGACCTCTATGAACTGATACAAAATGAAGTAATTAGAAACAGTGAAAGCATTTATAATGGTAAGACTGTGACGAAACCATCACAATATCATGAAGAAAAACAAATGTGAAAGACTTAACAACTCCAGCTGTAAAATGATAGATCACCATTCCAGGGGATGAATGCTGAAGCATGCTATCACGACCCTAAAAGTAGAAATGATTGACTAAAGGTGCAGAATGAGCCATAAAGTTTTACATAAGGTCAATGTGAGCTTATTTGTTTTGCTGGACTATCCATCCATGTTTGTTAAAATAATTAAAAATTTTTTTTCTTTTTTCTTTCTGAAGGGGGATGAAAGGAGGGAGGTGACAGGAGAGGGTGATAGACCCAGATTTTTATGTATAGTGTCACTAAGAAAAAGGAGAAAGAGAAGCTAGTCATTAAAGCATTTATTACTATATGAAATATAAAAAAGAAAGACTAGAATGAATCACATACAAACAAGCAGGGAAGATTTGAAAGTGACATTTTGAATGCATGACAGACCAAATAAAGAAAGCCACTTCCAATACTGTAGAGATTTTCAGTCTCATGTACAAGCCTGTTCTTTTCTGCTCTATGTGTTACATATTCATGTTATATAACTCTTGTTAAGGTTAAAAATAGGAAAGTTTAAAAAATCATTCTATGACAATCAGGTATAACTAAATAGTTCTAAATAGATAGAAAGTAATTTAATTTTTTCACTTAAAAGTTTAATGAAAGAACTTTTTGCCTTCTGCAAGATAATTCATTAGAGAAAATGCTTCTATTTTCCTAAAAATTTGAGTGAACTATATATGAATTTGAGCAAATAAAATGCATGGAAATTTGTGTATAAATGTACATATTTACACATAGGCATTCAAATGTATTTATATATAATACACACAGAGAGAAAAGACATATATATGTGGCCTTATGCATGTATATATTTATGCAGAATATTGTATAACATAAAATACGTGTATAATTATGTAAGTAAATTATTATATATATTTATAAATACCTATAGATATATGTGTATATGTATGATAGTGTGCCTAGAAGGGAAGCCCAACCTAAGTGTATAGAGCAAAGGTCAAAAAAAGTTGGGCCCAAGTTTGCATCTGACACATAGTGACTGAGGGACAACCCCTAGTTATACTCTCGCCTCTAGCAACGCTCTAAGACAGTAAGTTGCAGAGATGCCAGCCTGCATTGGTAGGGGGCATTTAATCACCTAGGACCCACTCTCCATACCATTGAAATCATAGATCCAGTTCATGTCCTTACCCAATTACAATTTCATGAACCTTTGAGCTAAAAGATAGATGTGCAAGTCCAAGCTTATTGCAACATGATTTTCTCCAAGCAATTTGGAGTGCTTCTATGGCAATACTATCAAATTGTGCTGTTTCTCAAATTATAGGCTCAAGAAAGGACTAATCTCACACTTAGAACAAATATGATAATGCATTTATCATAAAAGACTTGTCTATTTATTTATGCCTCTCTGTCTATTCTAATGTGAATGTCACATTCATGAAGCTGGAACATGCTCAGAGCTGCCCTGGCTGCCTACATGTGACTCAATCCCATATCTTAGTATGACACAGCAAAAACTCTGTGGTTCTTTGGTCCTTTCTCACCCTTGATAGGAGGAAAGGGGTGGGATGCTGCATCAGTTAAAAAAGATAGGCATCTTCTGAGTTGTTCTCTCTCTCTGTCTCTCCTTTCAATTTATGAAAATAATTTCTTTCATAGAGTTGTTAGTATTATGTTTTTAGTTTGGTTCTGCTCTATTCACTTTATATTCTAAGTTTATAGAGATTTTTTCTTGATTTCTTTCTATTTATGATATTAATTTCCATTCATGGTAGGTTTTCATTGGATTTAGAAGCCAGAAATGACTCCGTCAATTTCCCATTTGCAAAACTATTTCCATTATACCAATAACAACAGCAGCAGTAATATTTCTACAGCTCTTACTATGAGCCAGTAATTGTGGTAAATGCGGTTCATTTTTCCCGTTTGATCCTCACAACAATACAGGGAGGTAGGTGTTATTATTCTCCCTATTTTACAGATGAGGAAACTGAGGCAAAAAGAAGTAAAGTGACTCCTCCAGGATCAATAACATGCCATAAATATCACTGAGCAGAGAGTTATTTAAAAAAATAATTATACTCTATCATTTGGAAAGGTTCCCATAGTAATTTATGATGAAAAATATAATTTTTATGTTTAGATTCTCAGCATCTTCTACCAGATCATTATCTTAAAAGAAGTATCTACTCCCAATAAAAACTCTTGAACTTTCCTGATGAGCCGAAGGCTCATTAGACTTTTAGTTTCATAGTTTATTTCTTCTTCTTTTGTGATGTCAATACTTTCACCTGTTTCTTCTGTCAGGATTTCAATACCTTCGACTTTTTCCTTTAAATGGAGAAAATGTTTAGAAAGTATAATTATAATGTAGTCCCAAAGGGAATAAAGGTAAACTGATGCCTCAAATCAAATCTTCTGTGCTGATGATTAGTGATTATGGGATCTGACAGGAAAGATTTCTTAAGATGGCAATAATCAATTCCTTTATACCCTTTCCAAGACTAAACCTATAAAGATAAAACAGGTACTTTGATCTTACTTCCAAAGATAATGTCACTACTGTCTAGGACACAATAGATGGTCATTTCAAAATGACCGTAAACTTCATAAAGTGCATATAGAAACAGAGAGTTCAATAGTCTAGATTGACAACCATAAGAAGGAAAAGCCTATTTATGTATCTGCTTAAGTTTCTCATTTCTCACCCAGAATTACTTAAATATCTCCTAAGTGTAAGTCCTGGATTTGGTACCTGAGAGATAAAGATAAAAAGTTCCATGATCTTCAAGACCTTGCAGCTTAACAAACCTTTGTGGGGGTTACCATTGGGAACAGGGTGTAGAATAGAAGACACAAAAGATATAACAAGAGATTATTAGGGAAAAATTCAAGAATCTAAATGGATATAATGAAAATAGAATAGATAAAGGGGCCTAGCATTAAGAGATCCCAAATTTCACCATCATGAATTAACACTATTTGGCAATGGTGTTTAAAAAAGTGTTTGTTTAAGGTGAATTAAGGGAACAAATTTCCATAAGAAGTCTCAGAAGTAACCAAACTCAATAGCCCAGGGTTCAATAAACCCAAGAACAAAAATGAAAGAGGAAGAATTCTGTATCCTAAAAGAACTTCAAGGAAAAGCAGAAATCAGTTTGACAGAGGTGAGGGTGTGAACAGTAAAATGTATACATCAAAATGAGTTCAAGTGGAATATACAACTTTAATGTCAGAGAATATTGGTACTATTGCTAGCCTTACACATATTCAGATAACCACTCTGCAAATTAATAGTGTGTTTGAGAGGCTTGGTGTAGCTGCAATCAGTTATTACCCTTCAACCTGAGGATCCTGTTCTTCCCTGGAGTTTTTAAGGGAGGTCCAATGAATAAAGACATATATTCATCTCTATCATACAGCATTCAAAATGAGGGGGGAAATGGAGAAGACCTTCCAGAGTTATATTGGGGGTCACACACTGATAACTGAAAATAGGGAATAGGGATAGGGGTGATCATAAAAGAAAAGTTGAAATCTTAAGAGTACACTTGATTAAGAAAGATTTTGCATGAAGAAAATCAATTCAAATAGAATAAGAAGGGAAACCTCAAAGACATGAATTAAGGATACACACACACACACACACACACACACACACACACACACACACACCAATACCTTTGCAAAGAAAAGTCAAAATGTGGTCATGAGAAGTCAGACATGACTGAAAATAACTGAACAATATACTCTGATTAATTGTAATGAAAAATGATAGTCTGGTAGAAAAGATGGTGAAAAACATTTTGACCATCTTGCAGATGCAGAAAGGAGTAGGAATCAGATTCAGTTGCTATGTTCAGTTTTGTTTAACTCATTCTGCATTATAAATGATAGTTGATATTGAGGGTGGGAGTCAATATCAGGAAAAGACTGGGATGGAAATTCCAAAGGTATCAATAAAATGCATAAAGCAACTACAACAATTAAAAAAAACTTTATATGATAAATCAAGATAGTCATTTACTACTATTTAAGAGTGTTCAGGCTAGAAAAGGATTCTTTTTTAAAAGAACAAATTAATTTTCAATATCTCATAATGAAAAAAGTATTTTGAATTTTGTAATAACTGATCCGTGACTAAATCCATCAACTATTTCTTTGTTTCACTGACAAATTGAGAAATAGGATGACTTTTGTCTTGACCTCAAGTAGTTCTTGTCCAATTTTAATACTAGGTTCTAAACGTCTACACATTTAATTTAGGTACTTAGAATAAGATATAGTTATGCAATCAAACTGAATAGGCAAATGTATGTACATAAGGTTGTAGTCTTCCAAAATCTCTTAAGGTTCATGTAGCAGTTATTTGTCAGATAATACAAATTCCTGAACTATGGAAATAGTCTCTCTGCTGGCAGGCCCCAGAGGATTGGGGTCTGGTTGTTTGCCAGCTCCAGGGAAGGGCTTCACTACTGGTGAGCAATGGGAAATGGGATCAAGGACTCTTGCTGATGACTTGTGCTGTGGGTGGGGTCACTGTTATTATGGGGCATTGCTGCCTTGTACAGACTACTCACCTGTATAAGGGTATGCTGGTTTGAAGTAGAACAGGACCTCACTGCTGAGATTGCCCCGGGCTCAGAGAGAACTTCTGTTGTTGCTGTAGCTCTTGGATCTCTTTCTTTTCCCTCCCAACCCAGCGAGACCGAATTTTTCTACTGGGTTGGTAAACTGCTTAGATGATCCTAGACTAATTCATAAGAGGTTTTTTCATGGTTTGGAGGAAAATTTTGGAGGTCTTCAGAGGCAACCTTCCTCACTCTGCCACTCAGCACCAGAAGTGGCTATCATTCATTTTTAATTAAAGCCAAGGACTATCCCCCTCTAAGATTATTTTACATTCTTCTTGCATAGATATTTTTGTACGTTATAATTTGTCTGTTGCCTGCCTATTAAGATTATTTGCTTCTGAATCAAGAACTTTCTCCTTTCTTTTTATCCCCTGCATGTATAGCACAGGACCTAGTAGAATTTAGCTGCATAAATGCTTACTAACTTGACTTGACTTGGAAATATCTACGTATGTTTACAACAGGCTCACTGTAGCAAGTACTGAAGGCCTTCTAAATGACCACTAATAATAAGGTAATGGAATGATGATCTGTATTGCAGAATATTTTGAAGTGTAATAGTTGGGACGGTAAAATCTTTGTTCCATTCCTGAGCCTGTTGATTTGTGTAGTTGCTTTTCATGCTTGCAAAATTAGCCCCATTCAGAATTATTTCAAATTCTCTCCTGAAGGCTAATTCTTTTTTGTTTAATTTTGTAAATGATGCATTTATTGTGGGTCAAAAATCACAAAGTTGATTAGTAAAAAGTTATAAGGTCAAGGTCAAACTCACCATCTCAGTTTGAGGACTTCATCTCCTTCAATAATTTCTATTACCAAAGCCCGTGTTTTCCTTCTCAGTTCCTTAGCTCCTGAATCAGAGAGGAGATAGAAAAGAAACCAACTATTTCCTTTTCATTTATAAATACAAAATGATAAACATAAAGGCAGAAAGCATCTGACAACAGTAAGTGGAAACTCCCTCCCAGTCCAGCTGCAGCTTTCCAACTAGAACCATGAGCCTTCCACTGATAGTGTCCATACTTCCATTTCTTCATCATTAGCATTCTCTTATTCCCTTGGATTCTCCCTACACCAATGATTCTGTCTTCCACCTTATAGTATACAAACCTATTTTTCAATTCCAAACACATTTCCTTTCTTCTTCAAGCTTTTCTTTTCTCACTTTTTCTATGTTTGGACACACAAGGAGTTAGACCTGACTTTCTCCTTTTGACATTACATCCCTGGCTGCCATATACAGTGTACACTATCCCCTTCATCTTTCTCAACCACTTATTAAGTCAGTTCAATACTACAGTAATCTGTATCTTTGAATTTCTTAACCTCTTATTCTATCCCAGGTAACCTCTTGCTAAATGCCAATCTTAGACCACTTCCAGCCTCTACTTCCTTTCCAATTGCTCATATTGCAAGAAGCAGAAAAACAAACTGAGTCATCTTCCAATTTATGTTTCATAATTTCATCTAGGCCCCTAATAAACAAATGCAATAATGTTTACAAATCCTTATTGAATTCAGTGTCATACTTAGCACAACAGCTATTCCTAACCTTTCCATTCCCCTTTAAGCCTTCCTAGACACTGTCTCCCCTTAACTTATATAGCTGAGGCCCTTATCCTCACTCTCCACTGCAAAGATCAGTATTTCTTACCAAGAGCTTCCTCTTTTCTTCTCCTCTTCTTCCATCACTCAGGCATCATCTCCACATCTTTCCTTCTTGATTTTAGTCTTGCATGAAAGGAGATGTTTTTTTCTCCTCACCAAGTCAAACACTTTCACATGCACCTTGATACCATTTCCCATCACCATCTTCTGGAGATTGTCCTCAGTAATATTTCTACTTCCTCTATAAAACCTCTAGTCTCTCTCTACTCATTTGGTCTTCCCCTGCTACCTATACAATCACACACTTATCTTCTCCATACCTAAAAACAAACAACAAATAAAAAGAACCTTTTCTTGAGCTGACCATCAGCTACCTATGGCTCTAAATTTTTAAGCTCCTTTTTGTCAACTCTTCAAAAAGTCTTTGCCTCAGACAAACTTGAGACCTGGGAAATGACTTTAATTTAGAAAGACCAAGGCCACCTGCTGCTTCCCAGTTGTTTTGACTTTTATCTAGCCACTAGATTCTGATGACTCTGAAAGAGAGAAAGTAAGGCTGATAACTCTGTCTCAACTCCAATTCACAAGCGAGTGCATTATGATGTCACTGGTCCTCTTTGAAAACAAAGGAGAAAAAACAGGAGAAACCCTTGAGTGCCTCAACCTGACTTTGTGCAATCTGCTAGCATCCAAGCAACAATAGGTGCCCTACCTCCTTATCTTACTTTTCAGGAATAATCTCCCTGTCCCTGCCTTATAGTTATTACACTACCCTCATTCTACCTTGATGATAAAGACTAACATCGTAAGTGTTCTATGATGCAATCAGCAGCTTTTACTAGCAGAGTTTTTTTTTAAAGATTGTCCTGGGATTAGACAACTAACATCTGGATATCAATATTAGATATCATATGAATGTTGAGGAACAAAAATCAATTCATAGAAAAATATAATTTATGGAGAATACTTCCCTTCACCAGTTTCATCTCAAGAGCTTTGAATGGTTTTCTAAAGGTTACACCTGTGACAAGCATTAAAGTGAATACTAATGATAATAGTTCTCAATTGTATGATGCTTTAAGGTTTCACATTGCTTTACAAATACCTTATTTGAACACCCTAACCAATCTAGGAGATAGGTGCCATTAGTCTTCATTTAACAAATGAGCAAACTACATAATACTCTATCCACTGTACTATCTACCTGCAAATAGACTGATTAAAAGAATACATTGAAGGCTTCAATGTAAGAGTGTGAAGAACAGTTAAACTAATTATATCTCTAGAACATAGAATCTTTTGAAACCTAATAAGTTCCCAACAAACTATTCAAGTTGATGAGATCTTAAACCATTCACAGCATCTTTGTGGACCTTAGTTTTATCATTTGTAAAATCTGGGGGGGTTAATTCCTGGAAACTCTGAGATTTTCTCAATAATCTTATGATCTTGTGCCACTGTCTCAAAATGAGTTTTCTAAGAATTTAAGAAAAATTTATACATCATGAAGAATAAATGACTAATGAGAAAATTAGTACACATAGAATCTTAAAGTGTCTTATGAAGATCAGAGTTATCATTCCACAACACACCACTCCAAAATAAAAATCTTCATAAGAGTACACCGTAACCCACTAACGCAAAAGACACCAATTCTAAAGCAAACCATGATACCGTATAATAATCTACAGCAAAACACTTTACAACACAAAGATCTACAGCCAGTCACTCTGTAACATAACATTCCATGTTTTATCAAATTGCCACTGTCTAAACTATAACATACACACTACCTCTTCATTTTCCTTTTCAGGAATGATTCGTCCCAATTCCTGCTGGGTGATTACCATGCTCCCCACATAGTACCTTGGCAATACAAAATAATATCCTAAGCATTCTATGATGTAATCAGCAGCTTTTGCTGGTTTTCGAATCGTTAGCCACTAGAGGGAGTAATCAAGTCTTTATCCTGAGTTGAGTTCACCTCGTTTCATTTTCTCAACAGGTTTTATCAATTAACGAGCATCCAAAAAGCCCCAATAATAGTTGATAGATATCTCAGCCCAGGGCCTACCTCATATTTCCATTTTACCATCTTTACACTTTTGAAATGCGGACTTTATTGTCTCTCAATTGGGTCTCATCTCCTTTCACTTCCTAAGTGAAGAAGTTTCCCTATGAGAATCCATCTAGTTCCACCTATTTAATCAACAAACCTCTGTTACTGGTCTGTGATGTGGTAGGCATCAAGTTAAATGCCTGTGATAAGCAACAGTGAGACCAGTCCCTGCCCTCAAGTGGCATATGGTTTAGTCCAGCAGTGTCAAATATTGGGCCAGAATCTCCATGTGGGAATCAGATTAAAACATAATTGGAAAATATTTAACAAATTAAATAAAATATAAATGATATTAATAAGTGGTTTTCTAAGTCAAAATAAAATCCACAGCCAACTTTATGTATCTTTTAATATCCTCTATGTCTATTTCAGCTAGACACCATTGATCCAATCAAGGATGATAGCGCATAAACAAATATTAGGTACAAAATAAATACAAGGTCATTTTAGGGAGGAAGTCACAAGTAGCTGAATGATTAGGAAACATTTCATAGAGCTGGTGATACTTGAGCTGAAACCTTTAAGCAAATAAAAAGAAAATTATCCTGACTTCTTGTGCTTTATTTGAAAACAAATCTTTGCCTGATGGTAACAGAATACTTCATTCCCATCCTAACCGTGAGCATTGCTCTCAATAGAATGAATTTTGCTTAGACAGAGTCTGGATACCTGAGGAAGAAAACCTTGGTGAATTCTGGGAGGACGATAAAATAATAACGAGCAACAAGAGGCTTGAACCCTCTCCCAAGGGTATGGGGTGTTTATATTCAGCCCTATTTTCTCTCTACAAATCACACATTTGCCAACTGTTAGCAAATGAGGAAGTGTCAGAGACTAACAAGAGCCTTTAAAAACAAAGGGAAGTTACTCAAGCTGAGCAGGTATGAGTAGACCTAGATTTCTTGAGGTTGTGGAGCAGTATTTAGAACTCGTGTTGAAATCGCAACCCTAGCACTTTCCTGGTTGTTCCAGAAAGTTAATCCCTTTCGTTTTGTTAACTCTGAAAATACCAAAGAGCTCACTGAGGCACAGGAACATAAAGTGAACCAAGACAGAGCACAAGGGCAGAAGACCCAGGACAGGAAAAGATCTCAAAGGACCCTTAAATTATCACTGGGTCAAAGAACAGAAGTCATCTGGAAGCACTGTTGCCCATTAGCCAGTTCCAGGGCATATATCCAGGATGGAGAGGAACAATCTTAAGGAAGGACTGACCCAACTGAGAACTGAGCAAGGAACAAGGTTGAGAAACATTCCTACATGGCTCAGCCTAGGAATACAGCAGTAAATGTTTTTTTTCCTTTTAGACCAGTATAAGTCAGCAGTGGAGAAACCAGATCCACCACTACAAAGAATCCAAGAATTTAAGCTACAGTATTCCAGAAGGCAAAGCAAAAGTATATGTGGAATAATTACCCAATGAAACTGAATATAATAATAGAGGGGGAGAAAATGTATCCTTAATGAAATACAGGGCTTTCAAACATTCTCAGGAGTGGAGCAGAGCTATGGAGAAACTTTGAAGTTGAAACATGGGAGTGAAGGGAAACATAAAAAAGTAAACAAGAATGAACAATGATAAAGGACTAAAAAGTAGATATGGCTTACATTCAAATATTGGAGCTGATAAATACCTTCTAAATTTTATCTTCAGGGGTCATAATGGAGTTCATTCAGACAAAGATGAGTGCTTCTATTGTGTCTTGTCTTGATAATCTTAAGAAAAAAATGGAAAGAGGGGAAGAAGAATGGAGGGAAAAAGGTGGGGGAGGGTTGACAGGAAGGGAAAGGGAAAGACAGGGTAATGAAAGTTGTCTCACATAATCAAGCTTGCAATTAGGTATCTATGTAGGCAAGTGGAAGGGGTTGGCGGAAGTGACTGACACTTGAACCTCTCTCTCATCTGAATCAGTCAAAAGAAGGAAAACTACATAACACACATAGTTACAGAGGGAAATAGAATAAGGAGAGAGGGAGATTAGAGGGAGGATAAATCAAAGGAGGAAATACTCCTAACCAAAACAAACTCTTCAGTTATTTTTAAGTTGTCTTATTCTTTGTGACCCTTTTTGAGATTTTCATGAGAAAGATACGGACTGGTTTATCATTTTTTCAGAGATGAGAGAAGTGAGGCAAAATAGGGGGAAGTGATTTGCCCAGGATCACACAGCTAGTAATTGTACAAGGCTTCATTTGAACTGAGGAAGATGAGTCTTTCTGACTCAAGACTCTTAGCTCTGTCCATCATGCCACTTAGCTACTCTAAACAAACTCTAAGCATGTACAAAAATATATGTAAGCCTTTATTCCTGGTGGCAAAAGATTGGAATTTAAGAAAGTGTTCATAAATGGAACAAATTATATTATATAAATATGATGGAATTGTATTGTGCTGAACTCTTTATCAGTGTAATAACTCACTACAATTACAGAGAACAATGAAAGATATTCCTCACCTCCTGATAGAGAGGAAAGGACTCAGAATGCAGAATGAGAGATTTTTTTTAAACCAATATAGGCAGTGTATAAAACTGTTTTGATTGACTATATTTGTGATGGGTTTTACTTTTCTTGTGTGCTCCATGTAGAAGATTTGGTGTGGGAAGTGAATGAGAAGGCAGATTTTGCCTGATTAAAACAAAATGTTTACATATTTTAAAGTTGGCAATCCCAAAGTTAAGACTCTCTTACATTGCCATCTCTTCTGAAATTTCTTCCTTTTATGTATTAGTGGCTTTGGCCCCAAGAAGTTCTCCCTCACCCTTAACTCTTTACTCATTTCTATTTTTTTTCCCCAAAACTAATTTCCTACCTTGATATGAGCTGGTTTCCTTTTGGTGATCTTTAGCCTCTCCATCTGACTGCAATCATCCCTCTAGAGGTCATGACTACCCTTCCTAAACCTGGCCTGCCCATGCTTTTCTTAAGAGTTTCCAGCAGAATAAATTTAGTGTAATGGAAAGGGGATTTGGAACTGGATAATCTGAGTTCAAATCCAGCTCTGCCTCTCATTATAATCTCCATATGATCTTAGGCAAGTCACCTAATCCCTCTGGACCCAACGTTCCCTATCTGTAAAATGAGTTGCCTGGAATAGGAATTGGTCCCTTCCAGTGTTAAGTGTTTGATCTTTAAGCTTTTCACTGGTCAAACAAAGCCTGCGCCCCCAGTGGCCCTCTGATCAAAGACCTGCTGAGGAGGGAGAAGGGGAAGGACTGTGCCACCAAGTGAAACTAAACCTTCCAAAAGATAAGATTGTCAATCCTGTTCTCATTTACAGTTCATAATAAGGCCAGTAGGGAACTGGTCTTAGTTGGATTATATCAAATCATGCAAGTGACAGTGCTTGTCCTCATAAAGTTACATGTCTCCTGTGAGACAGAAAAAAAAACTTAATTATTTTAAAGAGAAATGAGTCTTGAAGATGACAGAGTGAGAGTAGGGATTCAACTTAGCTCTACCCCAAATTCCTTCAGATAGTTCTAAAAAGTGTACATGAACAAATTTTAGAGTGGCAGAATCCACCGGAAGATAGGGTGTATCAGATTTTTATCCCAGAACAGCCCAGAAGATTGATGAGAAGAATTTGTGACACGAGCTGGGGAGGGCAGAGCCCATAGGCTGCACGAGTGCAGACTCCAGCATGGCAGAGCAGAGCATGAACTGTGGGTCTTATTGAAGCAGTGCTGAAGGCCATAATCTTCTCTTTCTAGCATCATAGCTGATCATTTCACTGATAGCATACATACACATACACATACACACACATGCACACACACATATATATGAACACATGTACGTTAATGTATCTGGAAACCATGTCCCAAAAGAAAAATAAACTAAATGATATGAATAATTCTGGGAAGAAGACTTTCAAACTATAAAGAACCACATAAAAGATAGCTCTAAATCATTAAGAGATATGCAAATAGGAAGAAGGGGTTTTACTTCACACTCATATAGTTGTCAAAGATGAGAAAAGATGGGTGTAATCAAAGTTGAAGGAATTATGGAAGGTAGACACTTAAATACATTGCTAGTGAAACTGTGAATCAGTGAACTAGCACAGCTCTCTTTTAAAGCACCTCAAGTGATTACAATTTTCATGTCCCTTGACCCTGATGCTCCACTACCAAGGACTCTCTTTTGTTCTACTAATGGTAGACTTGCACCAGGCTTTTCACTCTTGACATTCTACTTCAAGGCCTTTATCTTTCTTGGAGGAGTAATAAATAACCAGAGATCTATTTACTAGGAGATATCTCAGAAGTTTCACTCTTTCAATTTGATGAACTAGAAATGACTTCCAGCTTTGCATCAAGAAGCACATACATGAAAAGATATTTCAGAAAGCCTTTTTGTGCAATAGAAACTGTTGTGTACAACAAAGACTATTGTGGCTCATCAAACATATATACAATCTGCAAGGAATGGTCATGTCCAGTTGACTTTCTGATTATATCAGATTGATCATGTACTTCCAACAGATACTCTGCACATAGCAACGCTTTCCTCATCTCAGATACTTTGGAGATAATCCATTTGCTCTACCTTCACTGCCCTGAACATAAGTGTTCTGTTCACCTATTTCCCTCTATGTGCAACATCTCAGAAAGGGTACCTTGCCATGTGTTCCCCATTGTTCATATGGCCCAAATTGAAGTCCTAAGTAGGCCCATTTATCTCATTTAGCTTTTAGACATTAGTGAGTGAATGAGATGAGAGTTTAGGGGGGAGTTTTATGAGGTTGTTTAATTAAATACTTTGATGAAAATTTTAGTTGAATTCTATAAGACACTGACAAAAGGAAAACAATACTGAAGAGGTCAGGAGCTATGATTTGGATTATGACACAAATTTTTTTTTAGAGAATCTATGGTAGTAGAAATAGATGGAGGTAAGGAAAAGGAGGTCTCATGGTCCATATATGTAACTCTTAATCATAGAAAATCTATAATATATATATATATATATATATATATATATATATATATATAGATAGATACATGTATTTTTTCTTTTGTTCACACATGGATGCTGAAGCAAAATTAACATGGCAGTATAGAAGGACAATTAGACTTAAGGAGAAGAAGACCTAGGTTCAGGTCTAGCATCTAACCTATATTAAGTACTCTGTGAATATAAGCAAGTTATAATTTTGTGTTCAAGGCAAGTTTTCTAAAACTGGTTTAGGCAGTGGTCCTAAAGTCCAGATATGGTTGAAAAAGACTGGAAATCTCTGTTAGCATGTTTTTTAAAAGCCAAGTTTCAAGGATCCCATATTAAGAACTATTGCTTAAAAGTTGATCACTGTATATTTTAGAAATGCAGCCTCTATCGCAGACACTATTTGCACTACACTGGGGAGGGGAGGATTGCTTCTTGCACTTTGCCTACACACTGATGAAATGCCAGATCCAAAGTGCACAAGAAGGAGAGCACATGTATAGTATATTATGATCAATTTATTTAGAAACATGAAAGAGTATACATTATCAATTATATCTATAAATGCTAACACTTTTCAATTTAAGTAGACTTATCCTCTGCCAAAACAATATTTGGATGAAAGTGAAATGATTAACACCAAAATAAATATTACATTGCTGAGTATATTCTTCCATTTGTCATCTCTTCACATTGTTTCTGCTTATAATAAATGTCATTATTAAAATTTAGTACTGCTGCTTCTATGACTTCAATGAAGTCTCTCAACATGCTTAAGTATTTTCTTGTGGTCTTTCCTCTTGTAGACCTTGAGGTACTTCAAAAAGAAAATTGTAAATGTTATTTTATATTTACTGATACACATGAATAGATTTTCTAATTCTTTACATGGTGAACCTGAATATGAAACATCTTTGGGATCCTTTCTGAGGAACTTAGATTTTATAACCTCAGGGAAATGCTCAATAGGAATATAGCCTTCATCTATGGCTGAGAAAAAGATTGTTCTATGATTTAAAAAAGGAGGGTGGAGAAAGGAGGGGAATGACAATTTATCCTGTATATTCTAAGTGCAGAGAGACTTTACATTTTTACATTGAGCTAGTCAGGCAGAGAAGATATAGGATATGGGGAAAATATTCATGTTTAAAAATGACAGGAGTATGGGTAGAACCCATATAAGATTGCAAGCTCTCTTGGGGAGGGAAGAGAGAGGGAGAGGGAGAAAATTTAAGACTTATTGAAGTGATTATTGAAAATTGAAAACAAATTTTAAAAATCAAATAAAAAAGAGGAAATAAAATTACCAAACTACCAGATTAGAGACCAAATTCTACTTCTGAAGAAATATGTTCTCTGCTTGACTTTTTACATAAGAAGATAGCAAGAAAGAGATAAAATGTTACCTGACTTTAAATGAGGGATTCTTCACACTTTTTCTGTCATAAAACCATTTGGCAGTCTGCTGAAGTCTATAAAGGGAACTATTGTTAAAATGATGTTTTTAAATTCACAAATTAAAATACATTGTATTATATATAATGACTTCAACTATACTGAAATGTGGTTAGCATGTTTTTTAAAAGTTAAGTTTCAAGGATCACATGTTAAGAACTCTTGCTTTAAAAGTTGATTATTGTATATTTTAGAAATTAGACCTCTATCACAGATGCTAGTTGCAAAAATTCTTTCCCAGTTTTCTGCTTCCCTTTTATTCTTGGTTGCATTGGCTTTGTTTGTGCAAAAACTTTTTAAATTTAATGTAATCAAAATTATCCATTTTGCACTTTATAATGTTCTATATCTCTTGTTCGGTCATAAATTTCTCCATTCTCCATAAATCTGACAAATACACTATTCCTTGCTCCCCCTATCTATTTATAGTATCAGTCTTTATACCTAAATCATGTATCTATTTGGACTTTATTCTTGTGTACAGTGTCAGGCATTGGTCTACGTCCAGTTTCCCCTATACTGATACCCAGTTTTCTCAGTAGCTTTTGTCAAACAGTGAATTCTTGTCCCAGAAGCTGGGGTCCTTGGATTTATTAAACAGCAGATTGCTATATTCATTGACTGCTATGTCTTAAGTAACTAACATATTCCACTGTTCTATCCCTCTACTTCTTATCCAGTACCAAGTGGTTTTGATGATTGCTGCTTTATAATACTATTTGAGATGTGGTAGGGCCAAGTCATCTTCCACAGCATTTCTTTCATTGATTCCCTTAATATTCTGGACTTTTTGTTCTTCTAGATGAATTTTGATAATTTTTTTCTACATATAGAAAATAATTTTCTGGTAGTTTGATTGGTATGAGCACTGAATAAGTAAGTTAATTTAGGTAGAATTGTCATTTTTATTATATTAACTTGGCACACCCATGAATAACTGATTTTTTTCATTTAATTAGATCTGACTTTATTTGTGCAAAAAGTGTTTTGTAATTGTGCTCTGATAGTTCCTGGCTTTGTTTTGGTAAGTAGAATCCCAGATATTTTATGGTGTCTACCATAGCTTTAAATGAGATTTCTCTTTCTGTCTCTTGCTATTTGACTTTGTTAGTCAAATGGACATGAATGCAAGTCATTCCCCAATTGATAAATGGTCAAAGGATATTACCAACAGGCAGTTTTCAGAAGAAGAAATTAAAGCTATCTATAGTCATATGAAAAAAATGCTCTAAATCTCTATTGACTTAAGAGATGCAAATCAAAAGGACTCTGAGTCAAAACTATCAGATTGTCTAACAGGACAAAACAGGAAGAAGATAAATGTTGGAGAAGATGTGGGAGAGTTGGAATACTAACTCATTGTCAGTGAAACTGTGAGTTGATCCACCTATTCTGGAGAGCAATTTAGAACTATTCCAAAAGGGCTACAAAACTGTGCATACCCTTTGACCCAGCAGTATTGCTTCAAGAGCTGTATCCCAAAAGAAGCATAAAAATGGGAAAGGGTCCCACATGTACAAAAATATTTACAGCAGCTCTCTTTATGGTGACCAAGAACTGGAAATCAAGGAGATGCCCATCAATTTGGGGAATGGTTGAACAAGCTGAGGTATATGAATGTAATGGAATACTATTATGTGATAAGAAATGATGAACAGGAAGACTTCAGAGAGGCCTGGAATGACTTATATGAGCTGATGTTTAGTGAGATTAGCAGAATCAGGAGATCATTGTACACAGTAGCAACCAAAGTGTGTGAAGGATTTTTTTTCTGGTAGACTTAGCCCTTCACACCAAGGCAAGAGTCTAAAAGTTTCCCAAAGGACTCTTGAGGCAAAATGCCATCCACATCCAGGGAAATAACTATGGAATTAGAATTCAGAATGAAGCAGAATATTTTCTCTTGTGATATGTTTTGTTTGGGTTTTTCTCATCATTTCTCCAATTCTTTATAATTCTTTTATGGAACATGAATAATGTGAAATATGTTTAGTAAGAATGTGTGTGTCAAAGCCATATAAGATTGCATGCTATCTCAGAGAGGGAGGAAGGAGGAGAAAATCAAAGACTTATGGAAGTGATTGTAGAAAACGAAAACAAATTTTTATAAAAAAGCTTATCACTGCAAAAAATAGAAATCTTAAACAATGAGTGGATGAAAGACTTAAAATGTTTTCTACAAAGCTTGGCAAAGTCATGGGACTTAATCTTTGAGCAACATGTAAAGATCAGTTTTGTTCCTTTTATGAGGCAAGATGATAGTTGAATCTATTGACTAAACATAAGCAAAATAACCCCAAAACCCAGCAATCTCCCATATAGCACATTTATGTTTTGATGGGAGATTTGGAGAGTTCTAAAGGGTGTACATTCTCTTTTGAAATTCTTTCATAATGTTTTTAGTATGCCAAACATGGACTGGCTAAAAGTAAACTTTAACATTAGCTTTTTATCAGATGCCATTGGAGAACAATATAATAACCTATTTTACAGACAGTGTTGGATGAAAAATATGTATTACAAATGATGGGATAACTGTGTATGTTCTATTCTCCAACCTTTCTTGCTTATCCTTTTCTTCTCAACGTAAGTAGGAAAATGAAGGATTACTTTGGGGATCAAAATAAAGGGAAACAATCCAGTTTTGCTTTCTTGGCTCTACCCAAGCATTTTAACATCAAAGAAAACCCTTAAAATCCAGAGTTTTTTCAATTGATGGTGAGGCACACATATAATAAGCTTCCACCTAATATTTTCTGGGCAACTGTTGCTCCCTTGACCACATCCCAATTTTCTATTGAACTAGGCCAAATTTTTAGATTGTCAAAACAAGTAGATGTTTAGACATTTCTAGGTCTGAATGAAGTAAAAATTACATTGTACAATTCTAAATACATTAAGGAACTTGCATATAAAGTGATTCAAAAAAACCTAGAGAGATCCTTTTTCCCTTCCCTTCCCTTCCCTTCCCTTTCCCCTGTCCTCTCCCAAAATTTTAAACCTACTACACTCTGAAACTGGTCTCCAAGGGGCCCCTGCTAAGGGCTCCTGGACCCCCACTAACTTTACAGTGATTATAAATAATAACTGTTGCTGTTTCCCATCCAGCCTGATGTCTTTATTTTCTTGATATCCTTAAAGGGGTCATGCCCTGGCTACTTCTTAAACAGGCCTATTCAATGAATGGGCATTGCCTCACCCTAAGTAACTGCAAAGATCTTGGCCTTAAAGACCCTAAGGTCTCCCAGTGCATCCTGGATCATCTCCAGACTTCCTGATGACTATATCTGGTCACTGAATTCAGATGGTTCTGAAGGGGAAGTGAGGCTGCTGACCTTCACAGTCCTCCTTCACTCAAAACAAAGCCAAGTGCAAGTCATGTCATCATTTCTCTGACAACATGGTCTTTTTCCGCAAGGAAGGACAAACACGAGAGAAATCTAGGGGTGTACAGAAAAAGATCCAGAAATAAATGTACAAATGTTTTTAAAAAGGAACCAATAAACACATACAGAAATACATCTAGAAAGATGCCTAGAAAGGGTTGACTAAAAGACTAAGAGAGATCTAGAGTGAAATATAGAAAGAGAACCAGAAAGGAAAGTAGAAACACTTCTATTTAGAGATTTTAAAAAATATCTAGAAAGAGATCTAGAGAGAGACCAAGAAAGAAATCCAGAAACGTATCTGGAAAGGGATCAAGAAAGTATTCTAGAATGAGATGTAGAAATACTTAGAAACTGATGTGGAATGAGAAAAAGAAATGTATAAATATTTTTTTTAAATCAAGAAGCAAATCCTGTAATAAACTAAGAAAGAGATCTAGAAAGGGTAAGTGAGATCTAGAGTTAAATTTAGTAAGAACAGCAGAAAGACATCTAGAAACACATCTATGTAGAGATCTTGATAAAATATCTCAAAAGAGATATATAGAAAGATCTATATAGAAATCAAAAAACAAAAGTAGAAAGATGACAAGAAAAGGCTGAGAAAGAGATCCAGAAATTGAGCAAGAAATCTTGCCAGAGATCTAGAAAAAGATTGAGAAAACCACTTACTGAGATCCGGAGAGAGATCAGGAAAGAAACAGAGAAAGAAATCCAAAAAAAATCTAGAAAGAGAATAAGAAAATGTTCTCAAAAGAAATCTAGAGATATTTGGAAAGTGATGTTTAAAGAGATCAAGGTAAAAATGTTGAAATATTTTTGAAAAGAAATCAAGAAACAAAATTGGAAAAAAAATCTGGAAAGGGTCAATTCAGAGACCCAGAGAACTCTAGAGACACATCTAGAAGCAAAACAAAAAGAAATCTGGAAACACATCTATGAAGGTATCAAAAAATATCTAGAAAGAAACCCAGAGAGAGAGATCAAGAAAGAAATCTAGAAACACATTTGGAAAGGCTCAATTAAGTGTTCTAGAATGAGATGTAGAAATACGTGGAAACTGATGTGGAAAGAGAAAAAGAAATGTATAAATATCTTTTAAAATCAAGAAAGAAATCCTGTAATCCAAAAAAGGTTGAAGAAGAGACCTAGAGAGAGCTAGAGATAGATATTCTGAAAGAAATCCAAACAGAAATCTAGAAAGACAACTGGAAATCATTCAAGAATGTGTTCTAGAATGAGATCAAGAGAAACCTAGAAAATTATGTGAAAAGAGGTAGAAAAAGAAATGTAGAAATATTTTAAAATGAAATCAAGAAGCAAACCTTATAAAAAGTTAGAAGAAATCTAGAAAAGTTTGAGGAAGAGATATTTAGAGAGAAATCTTGAAAGAAATTCAGAAAAAAATTTAGTAACATGTATATAAACAGATCTAGAAAAATATCCAGAAATAAATCAAGGAAGAGATCTAAAAATATCCAGAAATTCATCTGGAAGGAGATCAATAAAGATTTTAGATATTTTAAAAAGAGATATCAAGGAACAAATCTAGAAATAAATATAGAAATAGATCTAGAGAGATTCGGTTTGGATACCTAGGTTGACCTAGTAAGAGAACTAGAAAGATATTCAGAAAACAACTAGAATGGCTATAAAGAGATCTAGAAAAAATCTAGAGTTCTATAGGGAGGTCTACAAAAAGATATGGAAAGAGATACAGAAATGAATGTAGAAATATTTCAGAAAAGAAATCAAGAAACCTATCCTGAAATAATCTAGAAAGATACCTAGAAAGGGTCGAGTTATAGATTTAAGGAGATCTGGAATGAAATAAAAAAGAATAGCAGAAAGAAATCTAGAAACATGTCTACGTAGAGATCTAGAAAAAATATCCCAATATGTAGAAAGATCTATGCAGAAATTCAGAAATAAAACTACAAACATGGCAGGAAAAGATCTAGAGAAACAGAAGCAGAAATTGAACAAGAAATCTCAACAGAGATCTAGAAAGAGGTTGAAAAAGGGTCTAGAAAATGATGTGGAAAGAACTCTAAATAGAGATGTAGAGAAATTTGAAAAAAATCAAGAAACAAATCGTCATCTCGAAAGAAATCTAGAAAAGTTTTTTTTTTATTAAATTTTTATTTTATTTATAAATGTTCTACAATCACTTCCTTAAAATTAAGATTTTATACCCCCAC
>CM053770.1:169410522-169471071 GCA_028658325.1 Potorous gilbertii
CCCAGCTAGTGCTTGGGATCTGAGATTCAAATGCTGCTCCCCAGCCTCAGGGCTTTTGGTGGCAGGCCTACTGCTATTCAATGGGAGCTTATCTGCTGGTGCTCAGGTGGGAGCAGGGCCGCCTCCCAGGCCCAGTTCCCTCAGGGGGTTTATGCAGAGACCTGCTGTCAAGCTCCTGCCTGCTCTGGGAACCTGTGGCTGAGCTGCCTCTGCCGCAGCGGCTGCCTCCCGAGGGGGTCCGAGTCCCGGAGATACCCCACTCCCCTCTCAGCCCGTCTCTCTCACTGACCTGTGCATCTGTGGGTGGAGGGACCTTCGTGGACACCAGAGATTACAATCCCTGAAGCCTGTTTGGATCTGCTCGCTCCTCTCAGGGCTGCATGGCCGGGGCAGGGCAGGGGAGGGCTCCACAGGGCAGGGCTCCGCTCCCGTCCGGTGTACCTTTGTTGTCGGTTTTTCAGGGCTCTCTGCAATGGAAATCTCCTTCACTGTGTTTCTGCGTGGCTTCCACTGTTACAGAATTTGTCAGGAGTTCTTTTTAGAGGAAATCTATGGGCTGTTGGTTCGAAGCTAGCAAATGTGAGTCTTTCTACTCCACCATCTTGTCTCCGCCCCAGAATGAAATCTAGAAACAACAACAGAAAGAAAGCTAAAAGCATGTCTATGTAGAGATCTAGAAAAAATATCCTGAAAGAGCTATAGAGAAAAATCTATATAAAAATTCAGAAATAAAACTGGAAAGATGGCAGGAAAGGACCCAGAATGAGAACCAGAAATTAAGAGAGAAATCAAGACAGAGATGTAGAAGAGGATGAGAAATTGAATTCTAGAAATCTAGAGATAGATATAATAAGAAATCCAGAAACAAATTAAGAAGCCCATCTAGAAAGAGAATAAGAAAGTGTTCTCAAAAGGAATCTCAAAATATCTGGAAAGCAATATGGAAAGAGATTGAAAATAAATGTTTAAATATTTTGAAAAAGAAATCAAGAAACAAATCTAGAAAAAAATCTAATAAGGTTCATGGACCCAGAGTGATCTGGAGAGACATCGAAAGAGAACCACAAAGAAATCGAGAAAAACTTCAATGGAGATGCCGAAAATTTCTAGAAAGAAACTTAAAGAGAGATCGAGAAAGAAATTCAGAAACATACCTGGAAAGAGATCAAGAAAATGATCTGAAATGATAAGTAGAAATACTTGGAAACTGATGTGGAAAGAGAGAAAGAAATGTATAGATATTATTAAGAATAAAGAAACAAATGCTGTTATAAATCATGAAAGAGACCTAGAAAGGGTCGAATAAGAGACCTAGAGAGATCTGAAGAGAGAAATCTTGAATAAGAGACCTAGAGAGATCTGAAGAGAGAAATCTTGAAAGAAATCCAAACAAATCCAAACAAAAATCCAGTAGAAAGCAATCAAGAAAGTGTTCTAGAATGAGATCTAGAGATACCTAGAAAATGATGTGGAAGGAGATGGAAGAAGGAATGTAGAAATATTTTTTTTTATAAATCCTGTAATAAATCTAGAAAGCAATCTAGAAAACATTGAGTAAGGCACCTAGAGATATCTAGAGAGATCTTAAGTGAAATCCAGAAAGAAATTTGGAAGCATATATATATATATATATATATATATATATATATATATATATATAAAGTGGTGTAGAAAAAATATCTAGAAAGATATTTAGAAAGTGATCTTGAGACAGCTAGAACCTGATCTGGAAAGAGGAGAAATATTTGTAGAATTTTTCAAATAAGATATTAAGAAAGAAATCGTGAAATACATATAGAAAGGGATCTAGAAAGATTCGAGTAAGATACCTAGATTGACCTAAAGAGTGATCTAGAAAGATATCTAGAACCACGTCTATAAATAGATCTAGAAGAAAATCTAGAGAAATCTAGAAATGACTAAAAAGAGATGTGGATAGAGACCCAGAATAAATGTAGAAATATTTTTTAAAAAGGTAACAAGAAACACACCTTAATAAAAATAGGGAAAGATACCTAGAAAGCTTCGAGTTAGAGACGTAGAGAGATGCAGACTGAAATCTAGAAAGAATAGCAGAAAGAAATCTAGAAACATGTCTATGCATAGATCTGGAAAAAATACTTTGAAAGAGATATAGAGAAGAATCTATTTAAAAAATCTAGAAATTAAACTAGAAAAATGGCAGGAAAAGATCTAGAAAGAGAACCACAAATTGAGTAAGAAATCTCGACAGAGGTATAGAGAGAGGTTGAGAGTGACTGACAAAGTTCTAGAGAGAGATGTAGAAAGAACTTTAGAAAGAAATTCAGAACCCCATCTAGAAAGAGAATAAGAAAGTGTTCTTAAAAGAAATCTCGAGATATCTTGAAAGTGATGTGAACAGAGATTGAGATATAAATGCTAAAATATTTTAATCAAGAAATAAACCCGTAAGTAAATCTAGAAAGGGTCGAGTTAAACACTCACAGAAATCTAGACAGTCATCTAGCAAGAGAACCAGAAAGATATCTAGAAACACCCCAATGTAGATACCAAAAAACATCTAGAAAGAGATCTAGAGAGAGATCAAGAAAGAAATCCAGAAACACTTCTGGAAAGAGATCAAGAAAGTGTTCTAGTCTGAGATGTAGAAATTCTTGGAAACTGATGTGGAAAGAGCGAAAGAAATGTATAAATATTTTTAAAATTCAAGAAACAAACCCTGTAATAAATATAGAAAGAGATCTAGAAAGAGTTGAATAAGAGACCTAGAGAGATCTAGAAAGCAAAATCTTGAAAGAAATCCGAACAGAAAACCAGGAATACAACTGGAATGCAATCAAGCAAGAACTGGAGAATGAGATCTAGAAATACCTAGAAAATGATGTGGAAAGAGTTTAAAAATTAATTTGCAGGAATATTAAAAAAAAGAGGTCAAGAAACATATCCTCTAATAAATCTAGAAAGGAATGTAGAAGAGTTTGAGTAAGAGACCAAGAGATAGGTAGAGCGGGGTCTTGAATGAAATCCAGAAAGAATTTTAGAAACACATATATAAAGTGATCAAGAAAAAATATCTAGAAAGAACTATAGAAAGAGAAATCAGGATATCTGGAAATTGATCTGGAAAGAGATGAAAATATATTTGTAAAATTATTTTTAAAATGTATCAAGCAACAAATCATGAAATAAATATAGAAAGAGATCCAGAGAGATTCAGAACAGACACCTAGATTGACTTATAGAGAAATAAAGAAAGAAATCTAGAACCACAAGCATAAATAGATCTGGAAAAAATCTAGAGAGATCTAGAGATGTCTAGAAAGATCTGTGTTTAGAGATCCAGAAGTAAATGTAGAAATATTGAAAAAAAGAAATTAAGAAACAAATCCTGTGGTAAATCTGGAAATATATCCAGAAAGCTTTGAGTTTGGAACCTAGAGAGATCTAGATTAAAATCTAGAAAGAACAATAGAAAGAAATCTAGAAATACATCTATGTAGATGTCTAGAAAAATATCTTGAAAGAGATGTCGATAGAGATCTCTATAAAAATCCAGAAAAAAAACTAGGAAGATGGCAGGAAAAGATCTTGAAGGAGAGCCAGAAATTGAGCAAGAAATCTTGACAGAGATACAGAAAGAGGTTGAGAGAGCTACTTTCAGAAATCTAGAGAGGGATGTGGAAAGAAATCCTGAAAGAAATCCAGAAAGCAATCTAGAAAGAGAATAATAAAGTGCTCTTGAAAGAAATCTAAAAATATCTTGAAAGTGATGTGGAAAGAGAATGAGAAAAAAATGTTGAAATACTTTTAAAAAGAAATCAAGAAATAATTCCTGAAAGAAATCTAGAAAGGGTCACATCAGAAATCTAGAGAGACATGTATAAAGAGAACTAGAAAGAAATCTAGAAACACGTTAATGGAAATACCTAAAAATATCTAAAAAGAGACCTAGGGAGAGAACAAGAAAATCATCCAAAAACATATCTGGAGAGATATCAAGAAAGTGTTCAACAGTGAAATATAGAAATACTTGGAAACTGATGTGGAAAGAGAGAAAAAAATGTATAAATATTTTTTAAAATCAAGAAACAAATCCTGTAATAAGTCTAGAAAGACATTAGAAAGGGTCAAGGAAGAGACCTAAAGAGCTCTAGAGGGAGAAATCTTGAAAGAAATCCAAACAGAAATATGGTAATATAACTGGAAAGTAATCAAGAATGTGTTCTAGAATCAGATCTAGAGATATCTAGAAAATGATGTGGAAAGAGTTCGAAAATGAAATGTAGAAATGATTTTAAAAAAGAAATCAAGAAACAAATCCTGTAGTTAATCTATATGGAAAAGTTTGAGACCTAGAGATATGTAGAGAGAAATCTTGAATGAAATCCAGAAAGAATTTTGGAAACAAGTATATAAACTGATCTGGAAAAATATCAAGGAAGAGATACAGAAAGAGATCTCGAGATATCCAGAAATTGATCTGGAAAAAGATCGATAAATATTTGTAGAATTATTTTTAGAAAAGATATCAAGAAACAAATCATGAAATAAATACAGAAAGAGTTCTAGAGAGATTCAGGTAAGATACCTACATTGACCTACAGAGATATCTAGAAAGAAATCTAGAACCGCATCTATAAAGAGATGTAGAAAAAAAATCTAGAGAGATCTAGAGATGTCTAGAAAGAGATGTGGATAGAGATACAGAAATAAATGTAAAAATATTGGAAAAAAACAAATCAAGAAACAAATCCAAAAACAAATCTAGAAAGATATACAGAAAGCTTCGAGTTAGAGACTTAGATAGATCTGGAATGAAATTTAAAAATAACCACTGAAAGAAATCTAGAATCATGTATGTATAGAGATCTAGAAAAATATTCTAAAGGAGATATAGAGAAATATCTATATAAATATCCAGAAATAAAACTAGGAAGATAGCAGGAAAATATCTGGAAAATCACAAATTGAGTGAGAAATCTCGACAGAGATATAGTAACGGGTTGAGAAATGGACTTTCAGAGATTTAGAGAGAGATGCAAAAAGAAATCCAGGAACTCATCTACAAAGAGAATAAATGTTCTCAAAAGAAATCTACATATATCTGTAAAGTGACGTGAAAAGAGATTGAGAAATAAAAGTTGAAATATTTTAAAAAAGAAATCAAGAAACAAATCTGGAAAAAAATTAGTAAGAGTAGAGTCAGACACCCAGAGAGATCTAAAGAAATATCTAGAAAGAGAACCAGAAGGACATCTAGAAACATATCAATGGAGATAGAGAAAAATATCTACAAAGAGAGAGGTCTTGAAAGAAATTCATAAACACATTTGAAAAGAGATCAAGAAAGTGTTCTAGAATACATTGTGGAAATACTTGGAAACTGATGTGGAAAGAGAGAAAGAAATGTATAAATATTTTTTAAAATCAGGAAAGAAACGTAATAAATATAGAAAGAGATCTAGAAAGGGTCGATTAAGACATCTAGAAAATTTTAGAGAGCAAAATCTTAAAAGAAATCTAAACAGGAATCCAGTAATGCAACTGGAAAGCAATCAAGAAAGTATTCTTTAATGAGATCTAGAGATACTTAGAAAATGATGTGGAAATACCTTGAAAAAGAAATGTAGAAATATTTTTTTTAAAAACACATCAAGAAACAGATCCTGTAATAAACATAGAAAGAAATGTAGAAAAGTTTGAGTAAGGGATGTAGAGATATGCAGAGAGAAATCTTTAATGAAATCCAGAAAGAAATTTAGAAATACATATATGAAGTGATCTAGAAAAATATTTACAAAGAGATATAGGAGTTGTATATATATATATATATATATATATATATATATATATATATATATAATTGATCTGGAAAGAGATGCAAACATATTTGTAGAATTATAAAAAAAGATATCTAGAAACAAATTGTGAAATACATACAGAAAGAGATCTAGAGGGATTTGGGTAAGATACCTAGACAGACCCAGAGAGATGTAGAAAGAAATATAGATTGAAATCATGAGCAGCATCTATAAAGAGATCTAAAAAAATCTCGAGAAATCTAGAGATTGCTAGAATGAGATGTGAATAGAGATCTCAATAAATGCAGAAGTGTATAAAAAAAAGAAATAGATTCTAAAATAAATCTAGAAAGACACCTAAAAAGCTTTGAGTTAGAGACCTAGAGAGATTTAGAATGAAATCTAGAGAGAACATCAGAAAGAAATCTAGAAACACGTCTATGTAAGGATCTAGAAAAGATATGCTGAAGGAGATATAGAGAAAGATCTATATAAAAATCCAGAAATAAAACAAGAAAGACAGCAGGAAAATATCTAGAATGAGGACCAGAAAATTCAGCAAGAAATCTCAAAAAAATATGGAAAGAGGCTGATAAATGCACTTTCAGAGATCTAGAAATAGATGTAGAAAGAAATCCAGAAAGAAATGCAGAAATCCATCTAGAAAGTGATGAAGAATGTGCTCTCAAAAAATCTCAAGATTTCTGGAAAGTGATGTGGAAACAGAAGGAGAAATAAATGTTGATATATTTTGTGAAGGAAATCAAGAAATAAATCTGAAAAAAAATCTAATAAGGGTCCAGTCAGACACCCAGAGTGATCTAGAGAGACATTTAGAAAGAGAACCTGAAAGAAACCCAGAAACATGTCAATGGAGATATAGAAAAATATCTAGAAAGAGTCCTAGAGAGAGATCAAGAAAGAAATCCAAAAACACATCTGGAAGGAGATCAAGAAAGAGTTCTAGAATGAGGTGTCAAAATACTTGGAAATTGATGAGGAAAGAAAGAAAGAAATGTATAAATATTTTTAAAAATCCAGAAACAAATCCTATTATAAACTGTGAAAGAGATCTAGAAAGGTTGGATAAGAGACCTCGAGAGATCTGGAAAGAGAAATCTGGAAAAAAATAAAAAAATAAATTCAGTAATACAACTGGAAAGTGATCAAGAAAGTGTTCTAGAATGAAATCTAGAGATATCTAGAAAATGATGTGGAAATAGATAGAAAAATGTGAAAATATTTTTAAAAAGAAATCAAGAAACACATCCTGTAATAAATCTCGAAAGAAAAGTAGAAAAGTTTGAGTAAGAGACCTAGAGATATCTAGAGAGAGATCTTGAATTAAATCCAGAAATTTAGAAACATGTATATAAAGAGATTTGAAAAATATCTAGAAAAAGATCTAGATATATCAAGAAATTGATCTGGAGCAAGATGGAGAAATATTTGTAGAATTATTAAAAAATATATCAAAGAGGGGGGTGGTGGAGCCAAGATGGTGGAGTAGAAAGACGCAATTACTCCAGCTCTTTCTCCACAGCCCATAAAATCTTGAAAAAAATTACTCTAAACAAATACACAAGTAGCAGAAGTCACAAAACTACAGAGTGAAAGTGATTTCCAACCCAATGTAGCATGGAAGACTGACAAGAAAGGTCTATCACACAATATGCAGAGCAGAATACAGCACACAGAACCCTGCTCAGCCTTGACTGCATGGCACTGGAAGGAACAGGACAGGAACAAGTGTTGGAGGCAGAATCCTCACCAGCAGATGCAGTTCCCAGAATGCTCATTCCACAATCACCAGATAGCTTCAAAGATCAGTGAGAAAGCTTTTTCACCTGGGTGAGAAGGACACAGGGTCCACCCCTAACTCTGGCCTCAAGGAGTAGCAACAGCAGCAGCAGTATACATTTTTGGAGCCTTTAGCCTAAAGTCCCTGGGGGAATTGAGGCACTGATCTCGATCTCAGACCTGAGTGGTGTCCCTGGGATGAGGAAAAGTTCTGACTGGTATGATGGATCTGGTTGAGGCTCTGAAAAGGGAATTTTACCTGCAGATCCTGGGCAAAAAGCTTAGTAGCTCCCAGATCACAGCTCAGTCCAGGAGAGGAGTAACTCCTCTCCATTGACTGTGCCCCCTTGGAGAAACTGAGAACTTACAGGTCCCAAGAATATGTGTTCCTCTTGACAAAGGACTCAAAAGTCAAGTAGCTGGCTGGGGAAATGCTCAAAAAACAGAAAAAAAATAAGGCTATAGAAGGTTACTTTTTTTGTGCACAGGTATTTTCTTCCATCCTTTAGGTTGAGGAAGAACAATGCTTGTCATCAGAAGACATAAAAGTCAAGACCTCTGCATCGAAAACCTCCAAAATAAATATGCAATGGCATCAGGCCTTGGAAGAGCTCAAAAAGGATTTTGAAAATCAACTAAGAGAGGTGGACAAAAAATTGGGAGGAGAAATGAGAGCAATGTAAGAAAATCATGAAAAGTGAGCCAACATCTTGCTAAAAGAGACCCACAAAATTCTGAAATAAGTAACACCTTCAAATATAGGTTACCTCAATTGGCAAAAGAGGTCCAAAGAACCAATGAAGAGAAGGATGCTTTAAAAAGCAGAATTTGCCAAGTGAAAAAGGAGATTCAAAAGCTCATTGAAGAAAATAGTTCTTTAAAAATTAGAATTGATCAGATGGAAGCTACTGACTTTATGAGAAACCAAGAAGTTACAAAACAAAACCAAAAGAATAAAAAAATGGAAAATAATGTGAAATATCTCATTGGAAAAAAAAACTGATCTGGAAAATCGATCCAGGAGAGATGATTTAAAAATTATGGGACTAGCTGAAAGCCATGATCACAAAAGGAGCCTAGACATCATCTTTCATGACATTATCAGGAAAACTAAAATAAATATTGAAAGAATCCACCAATCATCTGCTGAAAGAGATCCAAAAGGACAAAATTCTAGAAATATTATAGTCAAATTCCAGAGTTCCCAGGTTAAGGAGAAAATATTGTAAGCAGCTAGAAAGAAACAATTCGGGTATTGTGGAAATACAGTCAGGGAACACAAGATCTGGCAGCTTCTACATAAGGGAAAGAAGGGCTTGGAATATGGTATTCCAGAAGTCAAAGGAGATAGAATTAAAACCAAGAATCACTTACCCAGAAAAATTGAGTATAAGACTTCAGGGGAAAATGGTCATTCAATGAAATAGAGGATTTTCAAGTATTCTTGATGAAAAGACCACAGCTGAATAGAAAATTTTACTTTCAAGCACAAGAACCAAGAGAAGGATGGAAAGGTAAACAGGAAAGAGAAATTATAAGAGACTTACTAAAGAGGAACTGTTTACATTCCTATATGGAAAGATAATATTTGTAACTCTTGAAAATTTTCTCAGCATTTGGGTAGTTGGAAGAATTACATACATATAGACAGAGGGCACAGGGCAAATTGAATAGGAAGGGATGATACAAAAACATAAAATTAAGGGATGAAAGAGGAATATATTGGGAGGAGAAAGGCAGAAACAGAGTGGGGTAAATTATCTCTCATAAAAGAGACAAGAAAAAAAGTTTTCATTGGAGAGAAAAAAGGGGGGAAGTGAGAGGGAAAAAGTGAAGCTTACTTTCATCACATTTGACTTAATGAAGGAATAACCTGCACACTCAATTTGGTATGAAAATCTATCTTATACTACAGGAAAGTAGGGGAGAAGGGAATAAGTGGGATGTGGGGGAGATGATAAAAGTGAGGGCAAATGGTAGGAGGAGTAATTAGAAGCAAACACTTCTGGGGAGGGACATGGCCAAAAAGGAGAATAGAATAAATAGGTAGGATAGGATGGAGACAAATGTAGTTACTGTTTCACAACATGATTATTATGGAAGTCTTTTGCATAACTATACATATATAGCCTGTATTGAATTGCTTACTTTCTCAGTGGGGATGAGTGGAGAGGGAGAAAGGGAGAGAATTTGGAACTCAAAGTTTAAGGAATGAGTGTTGAGAACTGGTTTTGCATGAAACTGGGAAATAATACAAGGTAATGGGGTACAGAAATCTATCTTGCCCTACAAGAAAAGAGAGAAGATAAAGATAAGGGAATGGAAGAATGTGAAAGAAGTGAGGGTAGATTGGGGGAAATGAATGTTGAAAACTAAAAATAAATAATTTTTTTAAAAAATTAAAAAGAAAGAATAGAATAAAGAATGAATGAAAGCTCCTTTCAAGAAGGAAACTCCTTTCAGTGAGGAAAAAGGCCAATTGGAAAGTAGGAAAGCTAGGGAATGATGTTATTAGGAACATCTGGCAAATCAAAAAGCAGTTTTTAAAAATTAGCTTTGAGATTAAAATGTTAAATCACCTTGCAAAAAAAGAATAATCCTAATAATAACTTCTTTTTTTCACTGTCCAAATCAATTCCACATGTCTTCATTGAGCTGATTGCTGCTGTGGAGTTATTCCAGAAAACACAATGGCAAGGATCCTTCCCTATTCACCTCACATTCTTTTAAGAGGCATAATGATAATTACTGAATCCAGATCACCTGACTCCACATCTAGCACATTTACTACATGCAGTCTTTAACTAAGATGACTGAGGCCATTTGATGGGATTTTCCTCAACCAGAGGCAGTTAGAACAAGAGTGAAGATTAGTCAAGATGACATCAGAAACATGCACAAGCTCCCTGGCTAGAATCTCAGCTGTGGAAAGGGTATAGAAGGTCTCAAATCCAATTTCAGCATGAACCAGAATTTCCTTTATAAAATCCCCAACAAGGACCAATTCAGCCTCTGCCTAGAGGCCTTCAGGTTCATGAACAATTCAAGCCCTCCATCCAAGAGGAGATTGTTCCTTCTTGGGACAACTCTGAGGGTTAGTCAGTTCTTTCATTAATGAGGGGGTCAAGTCAAATAATTCTGGGTCATCTGCCCAGGAACAGCCCCTCCATTCACTCCTCTCTTCTTTGTGCTAAACATTTCAAGTTTCTTCAATTAAGCATAGCTTCAAGTGACTTTCCATCAATGTGGTACCCTCACATACATATAATCTAGCTGGATAATCATCCCTGAAGTCAGATCATCTCACCAAATACTGCATGACTGTGCATCCTATTGAGCTTGAATGAGCTCCCAAACATTATGTCCACTGATTAGTGGATGTGGTTCCAGGATTGGACACAGCTCTACAAATGTGTCTGGATCAGGCCAAAAGACAATAGGACTGTTAATATGATTTGCATGACTGCATAAGGAAAACCACTATTTTCCTTCTCAATGAAAATGGGGGTGGCAGATAATTTGGAACTCAAAATTAAAAAAAAAGAAAATATTAAAAATGTTTCTTTAAATATAATAGGTGAAAAATATAATAGTAAATTAACAACCAAAAAATAGGACTAGTTACTACATTCCTTCAAGACCCTAGAATTCTTTTCACATGCACTCACAGTGGCAAAGATGTTTTGGTTGCCATGTAAAATTGTTGGCTTGTAGCTCAACAAGACCCCCAGGATATCTTCCCAGAAATTGTTATAGGAGAATACAATGTCTTCCCTATTCTATCCTCATGAAGAATTTTACATTTATTCCTATTAAATGTTACCTGATTAATTTTGTTACATCATCTGAACTTTCTGGATTCTGGCTCTGCCCAACATATCAACGACCTTTTCTCTCCTAGTCTCAAGGCATCTATAACTGACATTCACCTATATTTCATTCCAAGCCATTGATAAAAATGTGGAACAAGGCAGGACCAAGGACAGCTCTGTATAGTGTCCATCAGGTGAGAAGAAATAAAAAAGCTCAGAGAAAATGGCTTCTTAGGGGAACAGGTATGCTCTCTAGAGTCTCTCTGTCTTCTGAATTTCTGGATGAGATTAGAACCTTGTTCATAGGGGAAATGTTAGAAGAAATAGCAAATGTTCAGATTAAAACAGAAGAGGAAGAGAAGAGACAGAGGCATGGATAGGGACTAAGCATTTCCTCCATGAGACTTCTTACTATTGATGCTGAAACCATCTTTGTCGAGGGAGTAGTGGTCCAATTGCCAGATGCCAAGAGTTTGGCTGCTCAGCTCATAGAAAAGTTGCTTGGCATCCAGATCAGTGCTGCTGGGGAATAAGATATAGGTTCAGACAGCATCCACAGGTGTTTGTGACCCTTTCTTCACAGACCTAGGAAAGGAGATACTGTTGCTAAATCTAGAAATACTGGAAGGGAAACAAACCTTTAAAAGTATTTTTCAATGAGGAAAACAGTAATGATAGCTCTCATTTCTGCAAAGACAATGTGAAGTGCTCCCTTCAAGAAACTTTATCAAGAAGATGGAATGAGTATTATCTTCTCTGTTCTACCAATGGGGAAACTGAGATAAGGGAGGTCAAGTTACTCATCCATGCTGATAGAAATATGTATTAAAGCTGGAATTTGAATTTCAATCTTCTGACTCCAATACAATCAGAGGTAATAGAACAGAGAAAAAACTACAGGCATAGCCAAAATTGTGCTCAGATTACAATTACTCCTTTGCTTCCCTCCCAAAAGAATGCAAGCTCCTTGAGGAAAAGGACTGCTTGTTGGTTTTTTGGCGAGAGTGGAGGAGGTTTGTTTTTGTTTTCCATTTTTTTGTCCCCAATGCCTGCCACTGTGCCGAGAACTTAGCTGATGCCTAATACATTTTAGTGAATGGATGGATGGATGAATGTATAGAACTTGGTCTAGATAGAAACCCCAAAACATATGTCCTCTGGAGGTCTGGGAAAGAAAGTAGAAGGGATTCCTTTGAATGTGGGTATTGCAAAACCAGACGAAACAGGATTTATGAGCCAATGCGTAGGAAAGAAATCTTTGGCTTCTGTGGTTCAAACCTAGAGCACACTCCCAGGAGAGTCACTTGCAAGTCCCCAGCTTTGCAGCCTTACCTGAATTCAGTCAACTTGCATCCAGAGTACAGGGAGTCAATGCCATTAGTCTTGAACAAGTGGCCAATATAGTAAAAAAAAAAAGAAACAAAAGGTGAGTATTTCAGGTGGATGATAAGGACATTAGGGCAGCTAGGCAGGAGGGCTAGAAGCAGGCAGTCTCACCAGTTGCTGCATCATGGTGTCTATGATACTGAATTTGACTGAGTTCTGACATCTTATGTCTGCTGAATAGTGGAGGCTGGTGATAGTGAACTTCAGTGTGAAGTTCAGGCTGGGTTCCATGACTGTATAAGGGAGGGAGAGAGACACCCAGGTTTTCAACTTGAGGAAACATTTGTCTCATGTCTCTTGTGTGTGGAGTAGTGGAGGAGTAAGTCATACTGAGTAAAGGGCTGGACTTAAAGTCAGAAAGACATGGTTTTACCTCTGAAGCTTACTAGCTTTGTGACCATTGTCAGGTCACTTGACCCCTCTGATCCTCAAGCAAACACCTAAAACTAATGTGTAGAAAAGATATAATATGAATCATTGACATCATAATGTGGCCTATAATGAACACAAGAGTAAATTCAACCTTTGAATAAGATGTGGTCATAGAAATCATAATAGAGCTTCTTATACCCTCAGAGAGTCAGAACAAAGCATGGACTATTCAGAGGGCAATAAAGATTCATATCCTTGTAACCTGTTACAGCTGGAAGGAACCTTATCTATTCCAGTTCCTTAATTTTAGGAAAAGAAAACTACAGCCAAGTGAGGGGAAGGGAATTACTCAAGTCTACAAAAATAAATTAGGGGAGATAAGTCTGACTTTTGGAGAGTAGCACTGAATAGATTAGATATATAGCTGTGCCTGACCAAGAAAGTTCCTGAAAGCCAGTGCAAAGGGCTTCAATTGGATATGGTGAGGGTGAGTCATTGTAATGTAGGAAGAGCAGTAATTTGGCTATAACTGTAGGAAAGCTGGCAAAATATCCCCAACTCCTCCTTATGTCTCCCAATCTTTCTAAGTCAATCTCACTAGTCTACATGGTCATATAGCTATTGTAAGATAGGAGCTTAAAGGAATTTATTGTGTAAATAATTCAAATATCAGGTGGTCCTGGAGGAATTGTCACTATGAGGCAAGCAAAGTAGTTCTAAAAAGGAACTACTTAACCTGAAAGTTGTTTGCTGTGCCAAGTAGATGAAGGTGTGGATTTGACTCCTAAATAGGTTGAAATATATCAGTGGCTATGATCTAGCCTATCAAAGAGTTATAACTACTATCCTGCACTGAAATGATCATTAAGACACTAGAATTCACTAAAGAAGCATCAGAAAAGAAGCTTGTGAACTTTGGTTTTTTGAAAAGATGCTTACTGAAAAAGTACCTTGAACATGAGGACAACTTTTAGTCCTTTGAATGAGTCATTTCAGAAGGGAGGTGTTTTGTTTTGCTTTTTCTATTCCACAGCATAGCATGGTAAAAGCTCAGTTTAAAGAAGCTGATTCTATTAATATTATATGATGATTGGGTTGTGCATCAAATAGGAAGAAGAAGCTGGCTGGCTTGCTTCTGGGGAATTATGTAATACTTTTAGTGATGCTAAACTAATCTATGGCACAAAAACCCATTGCTTTACAAGAGTGATGCTATCATGGAACAATAATTTTGGAAGGAACACAACTGTAGGTCCATGAAAACAGAGAGATGTATGGCAGAGATAATGAGGTGGCAGCATGTTGCCCATGATGACTCACTCACAAAATGTGGCAGAAAATAAATCATCCAGTTAAGTTTATGATTGTCTAAGGTAGTGAGTTAGCCATGTAGTGAGGGAGAGGGATAACAGATGGATACTCTCAGTGCCCACAGAATGTTCAAGGACATAGGGAAGAACCTGCATTGCATTGCATAAGATCTTCTATGGAGAATGTAGATAATGAGTATCCAGCTTAAGAAGTTATGGTTATGTTGAGATCTGCCATTTTGGAAGGAATATTCACATTTTAAGATCATCAAGTGACTCAAAAAAGAATATTTGACTATGAAAATGATACTTCATCTTGGAACAGACAAGTATTGAGAAGAAAATATACTAGCTATAGAAAATTTGCAAAAGATGCTTCTTTTATACATATGCTAGTCTATCCCATACCTAAAAGGAATAATTAATTACTTATAATTAATTCAATAAGGCATGCAAGTATTCTCATCTGATCTCTCTATTTTTATCTTGGAAATAAATTTCGTGTCAGTCATTTTTGTTCTGTCATTTCTGGTACAAAATCATCCACTTTGACGGAGAAAACAAGTCATAAAAATCAAGCACTTCTGCCTCCACTTTCTGTTGTCAATGATTATCATCACATTCACCCCCAATTAGCAAGCTTATCCCACAATTCTCATCTTTACCCAGCTCAGATCTTGAAAACAACACCCCTCCTTTTCTTCCCTTCGCTTTGCAGTCAACCTCCAGTTGATGACAAGTATTAACACTCCAGAGATTATTTTTGCAAGACTCTGTTATTGTTATAGTCTTCCTATCAACTCCTCTTTAGAACATATTTAAATACTCAGGTATTTGGTATGTATCTTCTCTTAAAAAATCTAAGCTAGTTGGTTAGCTCCCGGTACATGCATTTCCAGCCCTTTGGACAATTCCTATTTTTCTGCCTCATTGGAATTGTTTTGCCTTCTGGGTCTTTGGAAGTTCATTTGTGTGAGTTTCTTATTATTTCTTATCTAATAGAGGGCTGAGAACTGGATGGCACACTGAGCTTTGTAGTTCAGGGGGATAAGCATTCTCTCACATCCCTGAACGCAATTTGGACTGTTGTAATCATTGAGCTGACTGGAGAACTTGAGGCCAGGAGTTAAAGAAGTGGTAGAGGTGGGACAGAGGAAGGTAACGGAAAGAGAGAAGGAGAGGAAAAAAGGGAGGGAAAAAACAAAAGGGAGAAAGTGAGGGGGAAAGGAGAGAGGAAGAGAGAAGAGTGGAGGAGAGGGGAGAGAGAGAGAGAGACAGAGAGAGTGAGAGAAGGAACAGGAGGAGGGGAAGAAGAAGAAGGAGAAAAGGAGGGAGGGAGTGGGAGAGAGGGGGAGAAAGAGAGAAGGAACATTGGAGAAAGAAAGGGGAGATAAAGGGGAGGGGAGAGAGAAGAAGGGAGAGAAGAGGGGGAGAATAATGGGGAGAAATGAAAGGGAGAGACAGACATAACAGGAAGAAGTAGGGAGATAGCATCTTTAGCCTTGTGCAGAGCTTAATGAGCTAAGCTGGGGAAAAATGGCAACATGAAATTGAGTGGTAAAAAAGGGAACTGAAAGGACAGATACTGTCAGAGAAATGAAACCTCAAGGTAGGCCACTGAAACTCTTTAGGGATCTCAGAACAGAGAATTCTTACTGAAAGCTACAAGGATTGAGGGTACCTTTCCAAAGGTCTACTCTTTCTTGTCTGACTGTGCAATAACAGGCACTATGATGATCTGATTAATTCTTTTACCTAAATGTTTTCCATGTCTTGATTTTATTCCAAATATAAAAAGGCCAGGAGTTAGGAGAAAATGTAGAAAACTTAAATCAGAGCACAGTCAAGTCTCTGAATGTGAGGAAATTCTGAACTAGAGTGGGGTCTAAGCTGTTAGAATTCATTGGAATTAATGACACTTTTCTTACATAAATTTCATACAATAGCAGAAAAAGGACCATGTGAAACTGAGACACATTATATTGTCTCTAAGCAAAAAAGTGAGCTAACTTTTATCACAAAGCATGACTGATGAAATCTCTAGGAGAAAGGAAAGGTAGCATGGTGGAGACAGATGAGACTTGGAGGACAAAGCCTGAGTGTATTTAGCTATACTCCTTCCAGAAGGTAGGAGACAGCAGATAGGATTGAATACTTTCCACATAACCACCTGTCTGCTGTTCTACCAGGCTGACTTTTAGAATTTTAGAATGGATTCTATTTAATCTTTATATGAATTCTTGGAACTCCTTTCTAAAACATAATATAATAGGAAGATTGGCGAATGAACCCAGTCCTTATGCGCATGTGCAAAGGGCTTGGCTGATGCAATATTCATGGAGATTTGGGAGCTTGGCTGATGCAATATTCATGGAGATTTGGGAGCACACAGAGGTGTTCTATAGTTCATTATTTATCTGCTAACCATGTGATCAATCTGATCATTTCTGTCACTTTTACTATATATTGATGGTGAGTGCTCTAAAAACATTCTGCTATTTCACAACTGTATCATCAGTGACTGGGTGTTCCTGTTTCTCCACAAATTTGAGTGTCATTTAATTATCTTGAGTTGATTTTTTCAATATTGTTTAAATTACATCTCTTTTGATTATTAGTGAGGATGGACATTTTTCCAAGTGATTATTGACAGTTTTAAAATTGTCTGCCCATATACTTTAAACACTTGTTATGAGTGTGTTGTGTGCATGTGCGTGCATGCATATGCATGAATGTGTATTCCTGCTAGCAAAATGCACTTTTGAAATGTTCCAATCTTGTCTTTGTGTGAACTAAGGGGAAAAAAGTCTTTCCATCTGTGTATACTAGTGGTGTCACAAAAGACAGCATAACCAAGATGGAACTTGATATCTCTTCCCTTCCTCTTGCCCCCTCCATAAGTCTGTGTCTTCCAGAATTCCTTATTTCTGTTAATGGCGTAACAACCTTACCAATCACCAGGTTTGAAGTCTCGTAGTCACTCCTATTTCTTCCCTCTATCTCATTTTCCAACACCAATTTATTGTCTCTTTGACTTCTTTCAACATCTTTCACATTTTTTTCACTCAAAGGCCCTCATCAATAACTCTCACCTAGATGCTTCTAATAACCTTCTAATTCATCTCCTTGTTTTCAGTCTTTCTATTCCTCCAATTCATTACCATCTCTTCCTCCGTTCTATCCATCTTTCACACAGTTGCAAAAATAATCTTCCTAAGACACATCTTTCACCATGTCACTCCCTTGCTCACAAACCTCTAGTGGCTCCTTATCGCCTCTAATGTTAAATAAAAACTTAGTTTGACCTTTAAAACTCTTCTCAATCTGACTTCAGTCCAGTGTTCCAGACTGATGTTTATAGTGCTCACTTGGCATTTTCACAAGACAGGCCTACTATGTGTACCTTGACCTCAGATTTTGCACGGTGCTTTTGCATAAGATCTCTCCCATGCCTGGAATATACTCCCTCCTCAACATGCTCTTGGACTCCTTAGTCTTGCCTTCAAGGAAGCCAGCTGAGATACCACCAATGGAAAGCCTTTCCTGATTCCTCCCAGTTGTCAGTGTTCACTCTCTCTCTCCTCAGATCACCACGTATTTATCTCAAACAGAATGTAAACTCCTTGAGGTCAGGAACTGCTTTGTTTATATATTTTGTGCCTATCACTGAATTTGACCCCTACTTGGATGCAACCCAAAGCTTCTTGAAATAAAGTATGGTGAGACAGCCTCTGGCAGTGGACTGTATAAGGGTTGTAGTATTCTTGACTTTGTCAAAGAGGAGTGACTGTAGGCTCAATTAAAAGGACGAAATGCACCAGACATCATCTGGGTCCCTGACAGCCTGGGCCCATCTCTCTCAGTGTCTTTATCTCAGTGAGGTCAGCTTGCATCCAGAATAATGAGAGCCAATGCTGCTCTTTTCAAATATGGGACAGAGAAGAAAATGAAGGGAGAGAATGAGTGAGCCCCTTGAGAGATGGGGACTGGAGTCCCAGAGAGGAGGAAGGCAAGACAGGAAGTGAGAAATTTCACCACATCTGTAGGATGCTTGTAGTGGCTTTGAACTGGTTGGAGCCAGGTACTGTCCCATGTCTGCCTCACAGAGCAGGTTGGTAATCATAGAAGCAAGAGTGAAACATTTCATAAGGCTATTGCCTATTTTGGGGGAAAGAGAAATTGAATCTTGCATACATAGGATCATAAGATTATAGATTTAGACCTGAAATGGACTTTCTAATCCCCACATCTTATAGGTGAGGAAACTGAGACACAGGGAGGATTCAGTGAAGTGTCCAAGTTTCCATATGTAGTGCCTGAGATGAGATTTGAAGCTAGGTCTTTAGGACTTATAGACTCAAGCCCTATTCAATGGAAGATGCTGCCTCCATCCAAAGTTGATCTATACTTCGCTGGAAGGAAAATTGACCATTCTGACTCCAATTATGCTTCTGTGATAGGACCTTTCTCACTCCTCTTTCCTCTCCCTTCATCACCACCTTCCTCTGCAACTCCCCCCTCCTCCACTTACATCAGCTTCCCAAAGAAACTCTTCAATATAGACT
This sequence comes from Potorous gilbertii, assembly GCA_028658325.1. NCBI lineage: Eukaryota > Metazoa > Chordata > Mammalia > Diprotodontia > Potoroidae > Potorous > Potorous gilbertii. The sequence continues at coordinate 169,429,551 of CM053770.1, forward strand.
ACACAGTAGACAGGGCAGAGACACATGGGATAGGTGCCTGAAAAACAGGGTAAGAGCAATGGAGAACTTCTAGAGTCAATGTGGACAGTAGCTGAAGGGTGAAAAAATCAAGAATGAGAGTCACCTTTGTCAACCCATATGAATGTCACTGGAAGATAATTCTTTAGTGTGGTATGTGGCAAAAGGGACTCTCCTGGGCTAAGTCATTAAACCATTCCATGGAAATTGAGGATTAAAATTCTGAGACCACAGGCTATTCCTTGGCCCCCTCTTTACCTTCTCTATCAAGAGTGTAGAGCAAAATAGGATGGGGAGGAGGATGAACTGTTTCTTCTGCCACATCTTTGGTCCATGGAGAAATCAAGTCACTGAATGCTCACTGTTTGCTGCTTGGGTAGAGGACTGATGATTTCAACAGAGAGAGAGAGAGAGAGAGAGAGAGAGAGAGAGAGAGAGAGAAATTCTGGGTTAGATGGCCCATATATTTCCTTAGGGGCCTTGCTTCTCTGCTGTGCTTACCTTCTAGTGGGAAGAGAATAAGGGAGGGAGAATTTGGGGCAGATAGACTATTTCCTTAACAGGGAAAAAATCAAGGATATGACCCAAGGGGCATATCCTGAGTGGGGCTACTCCAAAGAGATGGGGAAGTGAAAGCTGTGGTTGCTGCTGTGATGTCAATTAACCCTGTCTGCTTCAGTTTCTCATTTGTAAAATGAGCAGGAAAAAGAAACAATAAATCACTCTGGACCAAGAAAACCGCAAATGGGGTCATGAAAAGTCAAACATGACTGAAAAATGACTCAACAGCAACACAATTTTGCTGTAAGAAATGATGAGCAGAATGGTTTCAGAAATATCTGACAAGATGTATAAGAACTGATGCAAAGAGAAGTGAGTAGCACCAGAAAAACTATGTACAGGAAGAGGAGTATTGAAATGATGATCAATTGTGGAAGACTAAACTACTCAAATGCATAAAATCATCCAAGATAATAGCAGAGAACCCATAATGAAAAAGGCTGTCTATTTCAAAGAGAGAACGAATGAATGAGTGCATATTGAGACACATTTTATTTTTCTTGCTTTTTTGCAACATCACTAATACACAAATGTGCTTTGCACAACTTTAACATGTATATTAGGTATCATGTCACTTGCTCTCTCAGTGGGTGGGAGACAGACTGAAAGGAGATAAAGAATTTGGAACTCAAATTTTAAGAATGTATGGTTAAAAAAAGAATGCATGAATCCACAGATCAGTAAGGTGAGACTCGTGAGATGCTGAAAAATATGTTATTCCTATATGTACTTTTTGTAAAGCCTCAAACTGTACTGTTCTGTTCCCCTGCCTTATTTCACCAAAGAAAAGAGGAAAATGAACATAGCACAGGGACTACTAGATTTGGCTACATGGGGGTGAACAGAGTGTCAGACCACTCAAGTCCAAAAATGGTGGTGCCAAGAAAGAAAAGCCAACACAGGGAAATTTTTGTGCAAAGTGTAGAGTGCTGTGTCAGGAAACAGAAAGATGTGAGATCAAATATAACCTCAGATACTTATTAGAATGAGTCAACCCAGGGAGGGTCACTTAATCTATGCCTGCTTTAGTTTCTTCATCTATAAAATGGGGGTAAGATTAAACTTCCCTGTGAACCTACATTAAGATAATATCTATAAAGAACTCTATAAGCCCTAAAATGTTAACTACATCAGCAATAGCAGCAACAGCAGTATCATCATCATCAACCCAGACTCAATTCTCATTTGTTGATCCAAACGTATTTTTAAAAGTCATCTCAATATGCCTTAATGTACGGTTTAATTAGAAGTCTACTTACTTGTGGACACAAAGTAGAATGGCTAGGTTCCTGGGTTGTGGTGTAGGTTTGTGTACTTGTGGGAGGTAGAGAGGTGATGAGTTCAAGGAAGTCCAAACAAAGTGGTAAGACAAAGGGGCTGCTAGACCTTATTTATCCCCTTTTGAGGAGGTGTTGCTAGGCAACTGACTATGACACTGTTTATATAAACATTCTAGCCATTGAAAAGAAAATCTTAAAGTCACAGCAACCCCCAACTGCCAGAGCAGTGTTGGATGTCAGGGTGCATGTACTTAGACTCACAAAAGATCCTTGGGTCCCTATCCCTGGTGCTGATCCAGTGACTACAGGCTGCTTTGTGGAAACAGAGGCAGATGAGCTACTCCCTACTCCCCAGTGATTTTCATTGGCAGAGTGCTTGGGTGCTTGATTGCAGCTGAGTTAGGACTAATGTCTTGGGGTTTTCTTTCTAATAGAGGGGATAAGATAAGGTTTCTATGCCTGAGATAATGCCCATGGAAGCCTTTGTCTCTTCTAGTCCTGGGCCCAGAGTACATGCTTGTGTATCTTGTAAAGATTGTGTGCCACTCTTTGAGTGATCACTAGACTTAGAGTCTCAGATAGGTCAATCTGGGTCATACTTGCTAGATTTGTACCTGATCCAACCCCCCTGGTCCCTGTGGGCCATCTAGATGGAGAGATTTTCTCTCTGGCAGTCTGAACTTGAGAACTTGCTAAAATCTCTCCTAAGCTAGTACTAGGTCTCACTTCAGTCTTGAAGGAACTGCAGAGATGTCTATAGTCATCTTGATTGTTACACATACTGACCTCTATGACTAAGGTGGTTAGGGAAAGCTCTGAGGTTTTCTCTAATCTTATATACAGGATCGCACTAGCTATTTTCTGTAGGGGAATGAAGCCAGCAGATTGATGACCCTCCTGGAGTATTGTCAAACAACACTGGAGCCTTAGGAGAAGAATTGGTCAGTGGGGCATCTGTGCTGTTTTCTGCCACTCTACTTAGGAGCTCAGGTCTAAATGTGACTGAATGGTAAAGAAGGACATTGTTTGTGATTTTAGTGTTGAGGGTCAGATTTGGGTTTACAGACATAGGGAAAGCTGAGTTCATGTCCTCAGGTTTATATAGCTAATCCCAGATAAGGTTATTGGAGTTGAAGGAGAGAGTGTACTTGACCATAAAATGGAGGTATTTGTCCCAATGATGATGGCAACTGTGACTTTAGCTAAGGATAAAGACTAGGGAATCCCAGTTCTTGTTGTAGGAAGAGCCACAGAGATACTGGTGATGGAAACAGCAAATGCTGATGTAGTTATTAGCAAGGATGACTCTACTTCTCCTCCAAACCTGGTTCCTGTATTAGCTGGGGTGAGGGATGGAGTCCTGTAGATAGCTGGCTGTGGGCTAAACCCTTCCACAAGACTTGACTTGATGGTAGTATGATGAAGCTTTCCTGGAATGAGTGTGCTGGTATCTGAGGTTGCAGGGCTACCTGTTCTGCTGGCCTCTCACACTGGGTTCCTGACAGAGGCCAAACTACTCTATAATGTTCCACTGCACCTGGTTATGAATTCAATCATTGGAGCAACAGAGGGAGAGACCCCTCAGGAGTTGTAGGCTCTGTAGTCTCTGTGGGATCTAGGGTAGATGATTCAGCTGGGCTTGCCTGGGCTCCACTCATGGCCATATTTGTCATGCTTCCCAAGGAGGTTGAAAGCATAGTTCTGGGTAGCAGTTCAGTTAGGCTGAGCAGAGAAGTGGAGGCTCTGTTAGGACAGAGGCTTACTCTTGTGGTGGGGAGTGCATGTATTCTCTGTGAGTGCTTGCAGAAGTGTCTGTGTTCTCTAAAAAGGTGCTAGACACCTTTTGACCTTCTCTTGGCCCTTCTGTAGACACCAAGAAAGGGCTTGTGTCTCCTCCATCATCTGTTGGGATGGTTCTGAGAGCAGTGAAGGAGAAGTCAGCTGAATCTGCCTCTGGTCCTGCCTGAGTATCCCACACCACTAGTGTGACCTTTCAAAGCTCACTAGATCTTGGCTGACTGTGAACTCCATTGGAGTCAAAGAGCATGGGAGGTTTATGCAAATAACCATGATCACTTCAGAGGATCTCTCAAGAGGAAGTGATATTTCTATGGGAAAACATGTTGTTCCTCTGGGTGTCTCAGATTTGACCCCATTTGTGACCATGACCCCAATGAGAAGAGTACACAGAATGGCAGCTGAGCCTGGAGTGATTTCCTTGCTAATTGTCTCTCTTGCTCTCTCTGAAATAGAATCTCTCATAGTGGAGCTAGTCATGGGGACACTGGTAGACTGTTGATTTGCTTGTCAGTTCAGACCCACTAATGGGCGTTATTCTGGCAGGAATATCCATTTCCTCTCAGTGGGATTTTTTCTTTCCTTAGGATAATACCTAATCTCCAGTACCTCACTTTCCTCTCCAGTACACATCATGGGCACTTCATCCTGTAAAACACTTTCATTAACCTTGTTAGGGCCTTGAACCCATACTCTGACCACTTCTTCTCGCGCCTCATTACTGCCCTGATGCCCACACCAAAGACTAGTCTTGCAGGATTCATGCTTAGTTCTTATAACTGCCCTGTACTTCCATGGTCCCCACTGGTAAATGACTCTTTTGATCTATTTTTTCATAAAATCCGAAGTCATGCTTCATTTCACTATATCCTTTCCCTTACATGGGTACATTTTCATTCCCCAGATCCTCTCCAGATCTGGTACTGTGACCAAATCCTCTTTGCCAGTCTTCTCTAATGTCGTGTGTCCATATACTGCATTAGTTTCCCAGGCATCATTCTTGCATGATGCATAACTCAGTTGTTTCTCACTGGCTCCTACTCCTTAATATGTGTTGTCTACCCCATTAGAATGCAAATTCCTTGAAGGCTGGCTGCCTGAGGAGTTCAATTTCTCACTGTTTCTATATTCATGCTGATAGAAACTGTGACCTTTGACAATGGAGAGATAAAGATCTCAGTAGGGTCAGTGCCCACTGCTAAAGCAGTTTTACCATCCAGGATAGATTGGCTTTGACTTTCAAGACCTTGGGTACTTGTTTGTGATACTGAAACAATGACTTCAGAAAGCATTTTGAAAACAAAAGTAGCAGTGTTGGTGCCTGTTTGAAGCAATTGCTCCGTTGACCCAGCGGACAGTACTTGGTCAGTGCATATTCCTCTCTCAGGACTAGTGTCATGTGTCATGGGCTTTTCTGAAGGAGAAAACAACATGGGATAGATCCTGCTGGGCTCTGTCCTTGAGATGGCACTTTTGGAAGCCTGGCTCTCCTCCAGCTCTGAGATCAGAGTGGAATCTGTTATGGTCCCTGGATTAGGGACCTCAATTGTAGTAGAAGGCAATGGACATTCTGTGTCACTCTCCTGTGGGGCTTTGTGATTAATGAACTTTGAATTTCATATAGGTCAGTCTGGAACACAGCAGTCACATTTGAACATGATCCAATATGGACAGGAGTCACTGAAGTCCCATCCCCACCCTTCACCCACCCCACATTGGAGGAAGGGTTTAAATCTCTGGCAGTCAGCATGACCTCAGAACTTTTTGGAGTCTCTTCTGGAATTGTAGAAGGAGGAATTGCTGAGCTTGCTTCAGCTCCTGTGTTGAGTGCTGGTGTAGTTGAGGTGACACTTTCTATCACCCTGCTTGAAGTGGTATTCTCTGTGGTCTCTGGTTAAGGTGGTCAGAGAAAGCTCTGAGCTCCGTTGGTCTGCATTTGGAGCACTATGAGCATCAGTCCCCACAATAATTTGAGCCAGCAGTGGTGACCAATGAACCTCCAGGATTAGTGTTTGAGAACAGTTGATCTAGAAGTGGTTGTCTCTGACACTCTACTTGGGAGCTCAGGACAGAGAGTCATGACAGGAGAGAGAGGGTTAATGTCTGTGATTTTAGTGCTGAAGATGAGACTTGTGGCATCAGTCCTTGGGGCAATTGAGCTCATGTTCTCAGTGAAGGGAGCAACTCCAGATGAGTTTACAGGAGCCGAAGTAGACAGTGTCCTTGGCAATGTAGGTCTCAGTGATGGTGAGATCCCTGACCTCAGCTTTGGTAGATGAGGGGGAAATTGTGCTTTGTCTAGGAGGAACCATGGAACTGGTGCTGGTGGTAAGCAGCAGAAGTGAGCTCACTTGAGCTTCTGTGTTGTGTTCTATAGGAGCCACAAAGATATACCTAGTCATCTTAACTGTGACAGCGTGTACCCTGTGGAAAGTGGGAAACTTGAGGTCTTTTCTGAATCTCCACTTGGGACTCTGTAAGCTACAATCACTGGTGAAATTGAGCCAGGAGTGCTACCTAGTCTACTTGTTACCTCTCCCATAAGAGCAGCTGAGGACATAGGAGGTACAGGTAAAGAAGCAATCAGTGAAGCACTTGTGCTACTTTCTCCCACTGAACCCGAAGCTCTTGTTGGGAGGGGTCTCTTGATAAAGAGAGATCATATCTGTGACCCTGTTGCTGAGGATGACACTTAGGCTTTCAAACCCAGGAATATTCAAGTTCATGTCCTTGGCCATATAAGTAACCTCAAAAAAGATGACTGGAGACAAAGGAGAGAAGGTTTGTGACAAACTAGACATAGTATCTACCCATCATGGTGAGATCCATGGCTTCAGCTGAGGTCAGGGACCAGGAAACCTCTATTCTTATTCCAGACAGAGCCCCAGAGATGTTGGTGATAGAGAGAGCACTTGCTGGTGTAGTCAATACAAAGGACAAGTCTGTTTCTCCTCCAAACCTGATCCCTGTAGTACTTGGGGTGTGGGATGGAGTTGTGTAGCCATCTGGCTCTGGGTTGGACCCTCCCTCAGGACTAGACATGAGGTCAGCTGTGCTCTTAGCCAGATGAAACATCCCTGGGATGAAGCGTGCTGGTATCTGAGACTGGAGGGCTACCTGGTCTGATGGTTTCCCACACTTGAATGCTGGTAGAGGCCAAACTACCTTGTCTATTTCTACTCTCCCAAGTTCTGAATTCAGTCACTGGTGCAACAGAGGGAGTGCCTCCCTTAGGGGGTGTGGGTTTTGTGAGCTCTGAGGGAGGAGATTCAGCTGGGCTTGTCTGGGCTTCAGTTATGATCATGCTTGTCATGTTCCCCACAGAGGATTAGGAGACAGTCCTGCAGTAACTGTGTCCTTCATTTAGGGTAGAAGTGGAGGTCCTGTCAGGCCCTCCTGGGCTTGTAGATAGCACGTGCTCTCTGGAAGTGATTTCAGGGATGTCTGGGAAGGTGCTAAACACTGTTTTAGCCTCTGTTGGCCCTTCCGTAGACACCAAGAAAATGCTCATGTCCCCTCCAGCAGATGTGGGAATGATGTTGGGAGCAGTAGAAGACAGGGTAGCTGAGCTTGGCTCTGTTACTCTCTGGGCATCCTGATGCTCCAATGTGCTTTGTCTCACAGTCAAGTCTAGGCTTGTCCTCGTTTCTGTAGCTCTTATGGCTGTAGGATTTGAGGACAGAGGCAAAGTGAGATTGAGACAGTGGTATGAAAAGAATCAACTTTTCTTGGGGACATGGATTCAGGATGGTACTGGGAAATTTTCTTGGGGGTGTGGCTGATACAGGTATGTCTTCAGGGAATGTAGAAGAAATTATTTCATTTGGGCTGATCTTTAAGGGACTACTGTGCTTTCTTTACTTCATCCTTCCCACAGAACTGGTTCAAAGGCTACATTCCATTCCTCTATTGTTCCACTCTCACTTCAATTTCTGCTTTTCCATTGGCTGTTTCCCTCCTAATCCATCTGGAGAAATTAAAACCCCCATAAAAAAGTCTTCTTTTTTTCCGTCTGTCCCTGATAGTTATTCTTCCTTATCTCTCCTCTTTTTTGTGGTCAATGTCCTTGAGATAGCTCTCTACAAAAGGTGTTTCTACTTCCTTTCCTCTCACTCTTTTTATCTTTACAGTCTTGTTTTCCATCTAATTATTAAAATGAAATGGTCCTCTCTAATGTGACTAACAATCTCTTAATTGCCAAAAGGAATGAACTTTTCTCAATTCTAATTCTTCTTAATCTCTGCAGCCTTTCATTCCATCATCCTGTTTTCATTGATACTCTCTTTTCTTTCGATTTTCATGACAATACTCTCCTGGTTCTATCTGATTCCTGTCTCTGTCTCTTTTGCTGGATTCTCACCCAAGTCATAAATGCTAATTGTGAGTGCTGTACATTAGGGCTCTGAGTTGGGCCCCCCTTTTTTTTCCTCTAAGACATTTTGTTATTTCATAAGCTCCTGTGAATCCATCCTGAGAATGGATGATTCTCAAATCTACTCATCCACCCTTAATCTCACTGGTGGTTTCCAATCTCACAACTTCTGTTGGACAATTGCCTGTTAGAAATCTTGAAATGGGTGTCATGTAACCATCTGAAACTCAACACATCCAAAACTCAACTCATTATCTTTCCCTGAAAACTTTCATTTCTTCTTAACTTCCTTATTTCAGGCTATCACCATCCCAATCAACCAGGCTCACAACCCAGGAGGTGATTCTTGACTACTCACTTTAACCCTGCCTCCATATCCAATGTGTGGACAAGGAATATAGATTTTGCTCTCATAACATCTCTCCTATATATCCCTTCTCTCTTATAATCCTATCATCATCTTGGTGCAAACTCATATCTCCTCATTCCTAGACTATTGCAGTAACCTTCTGGTTCGTTTTCCTGTCATAAGACTCTTCCCCCTCTTGTCCATCCTCCACTCAGCCACCAAGATGTTTTTCCTAAAGCCCAGGTCTGATCATGTCATTGTCCCATTCAATAAATTTCAATGGCTTCCTATTACCTCAAGCATCAAACAGAAAATGCTGACTGGAGTTCAAAGCCATTCATAGCCTGCCCCTCCTTTTATTTCCCAATCTTGCACTTTACACCTCCTTTCCCCTAGTCACATTGACCTTCTTGCTCTTCCTTGCACATGCCTCACTACCTCCCAACACAGAATATTTTTGCTGACCTCTCCCATCCCTGGAGTCATTTCTTTCCTCATTTTTCTGACTTCCTTCAAGCCCCTACTAAGATGTACCCTTCCTGTAGCAAGGTTCCCCCTTCCTGTCTATTGGAAGGTCGGACATTAACGAGCATGAAGCTATTGATTCTTAAGTGATCACTCCTAATTGTAATATCCTTCCTTCACTGATTATCTCCAATTTTGGGGTATTTAACTCATCCCTTCCACAGGGCTTGTCTTGAGGCCAGCTGTCAGCTCATCAGGAGACACATACCTGATATAATTTTGGTGGGCTCCTAGAGAGCTCTGCAGCCTATTCTAATGACATTGCACATTAGAGTGCTGGTGGAGAAGGCAGAATCACAACTGTGTTTAGTCACTGGTGCAACAGAGGCTGTACCTTTCTCAGAAAGTGTAGGCTCTGTGGATTCAGTCACAAATGGTATAGGTGAGATTCTCTGAGCTCATCATACTCCCTTCTGAGAGTGAAGAGAAAGTCCTGGAGTAGCTGGTCCCTTCACTGAGGATGGGCAGAGAAGAAGTGGAGGTCTTATCAGGCCAAAACAGTTACTCCTGTACCTGTAGGCTGCATGTCTTATTGTGTGGTCTCAAGAAAAGGGTTGCTCACTCTTTCACTCTCCCTTGACTTTTCTGTAGACACCAAGAAAGTTCTTATGTCTCTTCCAGCAGATGTTGGGATGATGCTAGGAGCAATGGAAGACAGGGCCCTAATCCTGACTCTGTTACTGTCTAGGGTAGGCATCCTGCTTCTCTGGGTTGGTTCACCTCATAGGAAAATCTGGGCTTGGATCAACTCCCATGGCACTGATGGCTGTAGGAGTTGAAGATACAGGCAAAATGGGGATGATTTCAATTTCTGTCACTCAGACAGTGGCATGGGAAAAATCAACTGGAGTAGTCCATGGAGTCTAGGTGATGGTGGAACTTCTTCCAGGGGACATTTCTAATACAAATGTGTCCACAGGGAATGTAGAAGAAATTGTCCCAGCTGGACTGATCTTTAAAAGAACCACTGGTGCCTGAGCAGGCTGTGGCCTCTATTTGAGGCAAGGAAAGTATGGGGCTTACAGTGCCCAAGGTAACTTCAGGAGATATTACAGGTGGCTTTGAGGCTTCTATCTGAGAGTATACTAGTCCTGAGACCATTTGTTATGGTGGCTACAGTGAGAAGGTGGGGCTTCAATGGCTGTTGTACCTGGAGCTGTCTCCATGATGACTATCTCTGTTGCAGTGTCTGAAATGGAATCTCTCACAATAGAGCCAGTCATGGGGATGCTGGTGGACTCTGCTCTTTCCAGGTCAGATCCCCTCTACCCTGGATGAAAGGAAAACATCTTGGTTGCTCAATTTTGGTGGAAATATAACTAAATAAAATTTAATGTACATGATTTCCTCTGCCTTGAATACTCTGCCTATCAAATTCTTACTTATTCTTCAAGATCTACTTCAAATGCTACATTCTGTCCCAACTCTTCCTTCTCCTCTCCAAGCTAGAAGTAATCTCTCCAGAATATTAATGAGCGTAGTGTTTTGTAACTTTCTAAATACTTGCACATTATCCCTTCTATTTGTTAAATTCCCTGATTTTCTACAACCAGGGTTACCAAAAGACCACTTGCTGATACTTATATTCCCTTAAGGGAGGGGGTGGCTCAATAAAGGTATTATTAGGGATGGAACTTCTGTTAAACCTGTCTGTGCTTCACTATCCCATCCCCTCCTCTGGGTGCTGGTCCCTAAGCAACATGCACATACCAACTCATGGATATGGACATAAACACTACAAATCCCCTGATGCCAATTATAAAAGGAATGTAATGAAAAGAATATATTAAAAGTCACACAAAGGATACACCCAAAGTTTCAGGTCTGAGTGGCCCAACCTTATCTTTTCATCTTACTTTGATTATTCCTCAAGCATTCTGAAACTCAGAGACTATTATGATCAATTTCCCGAAGCATATATCATTGGTCTTCTTTGATGCTGGAATCTTCACAGTGGCAGTGTTTGGAAGTCCACAACATGGTAGGGGCTTCTTGGGGGAGTTTCCCATACTTGGTTATCAACCCATCTATATGACTTATGCTGCTTCCTTATCCTGCTACACTTTTATTCCCCTCTATTGTAGTAAAGTGAAAAAATTGTTGGGTTTGAGGGTCAGAGGTCTTGTGTTGGAATCCTGACTCTATCACGTAATACCTTGGTTACCTTGGGAAAGTCACTTGGCCTATGGGACTGTTTCCTTTGTAAAATAAGGAAATTGGATAGTTGTCCTCAGAGGTCACTTCCAGCTCTAGAACTATGATCCTATAATCTGCTCAGAAGATTCAACTCTCTTTTAGTTATAGGATCAGCGATCTAATAGTGTAGTGAATAGTAGACCTGACTTGAAATCAAGATGTCAGTCATTCAACAAATATTAATCAGGTTTTATTCTGTGTACCAGGTACCGTGTTAATTGTTGACCAGGCACAGACAAACCTTTTTTTCTTGGGCTTCACTTTACTGTACGTTGCACATATTGCTTTTTACAAATTGAAAATTTGTGCAATCCAGCATCAAGCAAGACTATTAATGCTATTTTTTCTAATAGACTGTGCTCACATCATGTAGCTCTGTCACATTTTTGGTAATTCTAATTCTGGAGAGTATCAGGCCTAAAGTCAAGGAATACCTGAGTTCACAACCAGCATCAGACACTTTCTAGCTGTGTTACCCTAGTTAATTCTATTACCCTATTTGCCTCTGTTACTTTATCTGTAAAATGAATGGAAGAAGGAAATGGCAAGCCACTATAATGTCTTTGTCAAGAAAACTGTACCTGGGTTCATGAAGAATCACGCATGACTAACACAACTCAACAACAGCAAGGCTGTTTCTTTGGAAGTGACATTCACATAGTCCAATGATACATAATTTTCTCTCAAATGGCTTTCTAGGTTAGTTATTTTAGTTATGATATACTTTACGTTTTCTTCCTTTTTCCATCCTTTTGATTTTGTTTTAGTATTTGTTGACACCTGATCAAATCATGAAGTTCTATTTGATTCATTCAGGTTATCAGGGAGTTAGGTGCTTGGGCAAAGTTTTGTACCTCTTGTTCCAAGCTGTTAATTCCTGTTCTAATTCTTTCTCCTACAGTTCTCATTTCCTGTCCAGTTTCTGTTAAATTTTCTCATTGAATTTAGATAAACAAAAAATTTAAACTCTTTCTTTTTCTAAACTGTGACTGCATCTCTTCTAGAAATTTTACTTGAATTTGTGCCTTGGCAGTTTTTCTTTGATGTTGTAGATGTTTTGGAGTCATTCTCTTTTCTTTTGTTTCTTGAGCATCTCTGCCATAATAGCTCACTATGGTAGAGTCGTTTTTTGATTTTCTCCTTGTTCCAGCCTATTATTTCCTACTTTGGACTTGATGTTATAGCTAGACTTTGTCACACTTCTGAAAGGAAGGTCTAAGTTGATCCATTGCTACTTTCTTGGGGTATTGAGTGTTACGTTATTCTGAGGTCTCAGGGATAGGCTAGAGACCTGTGAGTTTTTTATGCTTTCAGAGTGATCAGATCCAGGGCAAAATCTGATTGCAACATGGCTCCCTCCCCCTGATCTGGGTTCTGACAGTTCCTAACCTAGATTTGGGCCTGTGTAAGAATAGATTGCTAATGAATTCTGCCTTCATCAACCAACTGGAAAACTCTTTTGGCTCATAGTTTCATAAATGTAGACTCCTCTTTGGTCTGGAATTACAACCCTAGTTATTTCTCTACAGGCTGGGCTAGATGCTGAAAGTGAGATCCTGCTCTGGAGTTTAGAAATTGGGCCACAACACTGCTGCTGCTGGTTTTTGAACTTTTTCCTTTCTCAGCGAACCACCCAGGGCCTACAGTCTTAGGAACACCATCCTTGAATGAAGATCTGCTTCTCAATCTGTGACCTGAAAGTAGGTAGAGTGTGACAAAGTTACCAATTTGCAAGGCACCCCAGTACAGATCTGGTAATACCAGGTAATGCTATAGATTCTAGAAATCTCTGAACAGCATACTCTTGCCCTGATCCTGTTTCTATCATCTACAGATCTCTTTGTCTACCTTCCTGTACTGAGTTGGGCTGAACAAATGACATACTGTGACTTTTTCTAGATTTCCCCTTTAGGATTTGATTTGAAACATGTTCTAGATCTGTTTGGAGGAGTTTATGGAGGGGAAGCTGCCTCAATTCTTTCTCTGGCTCTGCTTCCTCCAATTCAACTTCCCTCATCATTTGTCTTAAAGATTCTGGTCCCCCCAAAGTGAATAAATCTGAACTCATAAGGCCAGAAAGGTAGGACATACAAATTCTATTCAGTCACATAAAAAATGCATAGCAACAGGGGAAAAGGAATAGAAGACATTAACTACAGGACATTGAAGGACACTAACAAAATAAACCTGTGAAAAATAATTCTGTCGACTCCCCAGAGATTATCAAATAATTAGTTGTTAAAAAAAACCCTCCTGAATAACTCAAAACACTAATAACATTTTTAAAAGAAAAAATTGCCATCTATAGTTTATGTCAGAAGTCCAAGTTCTCAATGTAGAAATAAAAACTCAGAAGAGTAGAAAAAATTGAATACTGTTTCTCTATAGAAGCAGAAGGAGCACAAAAATGTTGTAGTGGATGAAAAGTTGGCAAAACAAACAAAAGGAAGCTATATGTGTGTGTGTGCATATGTATGTATGTATGTGTGTGTGTGTATAATATATATATATATGCACACATACACACACTACATGAATTTGTGTATACACTACATGAATTTCATGCAGGCCAAAGAGGTGAAACTTAAAAATAATATATATATATATATATATATATATATATATATATATATAAATCATTTAAAAATGAAAAATCTTGAATCCATGTTGAAGAAAATACTACTTGAGAACTTCAAAGTACAGATAGCAAATGTTGGTTAGTGGACTCCTCAGATCCCTGATTAAAAAGGGGCTAAAACCCCACAATCACTAAACTCAAAGGCATATATGCAGTAGTTAAACTTCACAGTATTAATAACAAATGACAATTGTAAGAAACTAGAAAAAAGGAATTTCAAACATAAAGATATTTCAAATAACATAGGATTAATATACATTCATGTGAAGTTGGAAGAGAATGGAATACACTTTCTAAAAAGCAAAAGAACTCATAATGTAAAAAGAAGACTAAATAAAAATCATTAGTGGTTAAAATACTAAGACTAAAGTTTAAAGTAAAGTTAATTGGGTCAAGAGCAGGAAGAATTGAATTAACACTCTCTGAATTAAAATACATAAAATTTGTCCCTATAAAGGAATCATATCTTTTGTTGGAAGAAATAACAAGAAATTGCTAAAATGGAGAGGGAGAGATAAATAATAAAGGAAAGTAGGTGATATTCTAATAGCAAATTCAGTCAAAGAGAGTGAAGGGTAAAAGCTATGAAAGGAAGGAATAAGATGGTGGGATTTTCAAGGTGGTCTCACACAAGAAGGAGAAAGAATGACACTAAAATTTCTCATGAGAAAAGGCTTATATTTGTAGTAAGAAACAGTGATTTTTCTTAATGCACACACACATAAATGCATAGAAACTTATACATTAGTATAACCTTTGACCCTAAGGGAAAATTGTATGAAACAACTACTTGAGGATGGAGGTGGCAAGAGCAGGAGAGAAAAGAGATCCTATGTTATTTTGGCTTTCAACTTTGAGAAATATGACCATGCTAACATCCTTTTAGGTCACTGAAGGTAGGGAAAGTCTATAAGAAGAAGGTGACAAGAGATGATCTACAAGTCTCTATTAACTTTCCATCCACATCTTGTGGCAATAGAAACTTCAGGGAATTGACATTTAGAACACTTTCTGTTAGTAGAGCTGAGATATCACATTCTGAAAGGGAAAGTTCCCTCAATCTTTATTATCTGAGATAGATAGATAGATGATAGATATAGATAGGTATTCCTATATTTATCCTTCCTCTGACTTCAGTTATACTATTAACTTAGATACATGGGTTTCATTTTGGAACTGGCATTCGGTGAGAAGTAGAGTCAAGCCTTGGATATAGAGCTTTCTTTCCCATTAAATAACAGCAATCAGAAGTTTAGAATGAACCTGAAAATTATATTCCCTGAGCTCATAATATTTAAAGGAACAGAGATATACTTCTATCCTGGTAACTCCCTCTCTTTACAAGATCAAAATGGGCAGCCTCTGGCCTCAACCTCCTACTGCCTCTCCTGACAGGAATCAAGGTCTCCCTTGGAGAAGGGTGAGAAGTAGGAATCTAGAACTTTCTAGTCCTGCTTTCTTGTGAGCTATATCTAGGCAGACCCATGTGGACATTCATAAGTTATGGGTTTCAAAAAAACCAATCTCATACATATCACCCTATATCAGGAGACCAACTGCTCTGAAAATGAATTGTACTTCAGTAAATTAGCGTCCAAGAACAGGCATACACACATATGTAGACATGTGTGTATCTATGTGTGTACATGTATATGTACACACAAACATACATATATGTATATAAAGTGTGTATATATAGATATGTCTGTAAATCATCCACAACCTGAGGGAATGTCTCCTGCTCATCATCTTCCTGAGAAACAGACTCAAGTATGCCCTGATTGGAGATGAAGTAAAGATCTGCATGCAACAATTCACAAAGACTGATGGCAAGGCTTGCACTGATATTACATACACTGCTTGCTTTATGGATGTCATTAGCATTGAGAAGATTGGTGAACATTTCCATCTGATTTATGACACAAAGGGATGCTTTGCCATTCATCATATTAATTCAGATGAGGCTAAATATAAATTGTGCAAAGTGAGAAAAATGTTTATGAGTCCAAAAAGTATTCCCCATCTGGTGACCCATGATGCCTGTACTATCCGTTATCCAGACCTTTTCATCAAAGTGAATGATACAGTTCAGGTTGATTTAGAAGCTGGCGGGGTCACTGAGCTTATCAAGTTGGATACTGGTAACCTATGTATGGTGTCCAGTGGAGCTAACTTGGGTCGAATTGGTGTGATCACAAACAGGGAGAAGCATGCTGGCTCTTTTGATGTCCATGTAAAAGATACCAATGGCAGTAGTTTTGCCTTTAGGTTCCCAAATATTTTTGTAACTGGCAAAGGCACCAGGTATTTGGTCTTAGACCTCTCTTCCCTGAGGAAAGGGTATCCACCTTCCAATTGCTGAAGAAAGAAACACGAGATTGGCAGCTGATCACAGCAGCAGCTAAATGATGACAGATAAGAATTTGTAGGGTTTTAAACAAATTGAGATGCTACAATTTTTAACACAAAAAATGTCATTACCTTCCAAAAATGACTTATACAAAATAAGAAATAGGTAGTTTAAACAACTCAGTCTTATAAAGCGAAATAGAACAAGCCATAAATGCCTTTCTCTTCTTTCCTTGGATTAGGGTGCTGTGGGTATGAATTCTGCATAAAATATTAGAAGATGCATCATATTGGTTTTGCTTTTTTTTCTTTGTTACATGGGAAGGCTCACTTGTTGGAGGATGGGGAGAGGACATGACCCAAATTGGCTGATGTGAAACAAAAGATACAAACAAAAATTAAAAAATAAAAAGAACAACTTTGAGTGAATAAGTAATCTTGACCATTAAAAATACCCAAATCAACTACAAAGGACATGTGAAAAAGTTATTTGCATCCAGAGAAAGAGCCAATAAATAGAAGTATGTATAGAATGATTTTCCATATTTGTATAGATACGTGCACATGCACATTTGTGCATAATGATAGCCATCTTTAAGGCAGGGTAGGGGGAAGGAAGAAAAAAGACATTTACATGATATCTTTATTCTATATTTCATAGGAATAGCAAGTTCCACATAATAGATTTGTAGTTTCATGTGCAATCATCTTTTTTTAAAATTATACTGCTATGGAAATTCTTGTTTTATTCCATAAATTAAAAATAAAATTTTTAAATGTGCATTATGTACAAATCCCCTCCCAAGAGAGGCAGTTGTAAAACATTCACCACCAATCCTCTGCATATAAGTGTTTATATATATATATATATATATATATATATATATATATATACATGTATATATATATATATATATACACAATATATATAAATATACACACAAAAGAATTATGAAACATTTTAATTTCACATAAGTATAGAGAGCAAGATTTGCATGTCATAAAAGATTGACTGTGAATAAATTACCAGGTCTTGAACATTCTCCAATTTCTTAGATGCACAATATCTGAAAAGAATGTATGAAAGTAGAAGATAGCAAAAATTGTAATGAACTATTTAAACTTTTATTTCTTTTATTCATAATTCTGGCACTGACACTTTTTAAAAAAGTAAATTTTGTGTAAAGATTTACTTCAACAAAATATCACAAGACAAGTTTATATCACTTAGATTCCTTGATATATATACACATATATAATATAGGCTTCAATGAACGTAAAGAAATATATACTACTATTGAAAGATATTCTGAATATGAAGTCTAACAATACATTAGATTTCCTTTCACATGGTAAGTGTTCAATGATAGAGCATGCATTTGGGAGTTAAAATATTTCTTGAAATATCTTAAGAATAGCACAAAACTATTTTTGATTGATTTTAAATGAATATTATAGACTGAATATAAATCTGAGCAATTGTTACATCAAAAGATATTGTAACAATAAGAGCAGTAATAAAAAAAATTCCTAGGAAAACAGTTTGGACATTTATAATTTCAATTTATCTTCTCTTTTCATTTTAAACGTCAACTTTCTTCATTCTTTTCCACAAAAAGACATGACAAAATAATGAAACCTTGGTTTTCTATTTTAAGAACATCATATACTATAGATATTGCACTCTGCATCAATAACCATATTTATGAAATCACAGATCCACCAAATATTAAAGTAAAACATAATAATTACTGTATTTCTACTAATCTTATTTATACTGATACAACAATAAGTATCTAAAACCAGTGTGAAAAAATAAAACCAAGAAAGTGAACCACACTGAAAATTATACAGTCAGGTTACTCAATTCAAATAGATTATGTATTCAATAAAAGTAAAAGATTTGTAGCAATTATTTGGATAAAATACTCTCATATAATTTTGAACATCATTAACACTGATATGAGGTACCACAGCAATCATTAGCGGCACATATGGTCACACTGGCTTTACAGTTAATAAACATAAATTGGTCACTTTTTACACATTTTACTCTTTTGGAAGACAGTAACAAGAGAATGCTAGCATCAGAGATGAGCGCATTTTGTTGGCACTCAAAAGACTGTCACACCCTAAATTATATTATAAATTAATCTTGACATTAGGGTGCAAAAGGCTATGAAGCTTTATTTTTAAAGACCAATATTTCTGTTCGCAAAACAAAGCTTTGGAATTAATTCAGAGAACAATTTGGAATTGTTTTTAGAGGCAGTAGCTACATATAAACTCTAACTGTTAGCTGCTATTACACTTTCCATTAAATATTTTGCCCTCCTACTGTTACATACTTAGGCATGATACACAAAACTCTTTGCAATAACTACAACAAATTGAGATTTGATTAGAAATTTGTTACAACAGTCTTTTTTAGTACTTGGTACATTTGATATACATTTTGCAAATTGAAAAATCATAAAATGTGGGTTCATGGGAGAATAGCTTCACAATTTTATCCCATAATATGTCATAATTTTAAACACTCTAAATGCTACAAGATGTATCATATGGGTTTTGCTACAAAATTGATAACAACATTCAGAAATTAACACTTACATTATGAATAAATGTTTCCATTTCTCAAATTATTTGTTGAGTATATTTTACGGAACATTTACTATTTTTAACACTGTTAGTTTTAAAAATGAAGTTTTATCATTTTCTGAACTTATGTGCAATTACTTTTTTCCTTGATAACAATTTCCCTACATAATAGATTTTAAATGGTGATAAAATAATTTATGACTTTTTCCTTCAATTTATTTGTCTTTTTTTCTTATAATTTAAAAGGGACTGCTGTATCAAATATACTCATATAAAGTTCATTGCGTGAAATAAAGTTACAGAGAAATATTTAGTGGTGCATAGAGTTTACAAATTATCACCTAGGAAGAGGATACAAAAACACTTGATGAATCTATTTCAAGCTAATTTTGAGGAGACCATCTATAGAACAAAATATACTGCCTCCTGCATGATTATTAAAGAAGCAATTATGATTTTAAACAAATAATATAGATGTCAGAAGCAAAAATTGAAATATCATTACATTTTAATCTAATAATTCTATTAAAATATATCCAATGTTTATATCCTTTCTAACTAGTTTTAAAGCAATTAAATTTGAACTAAGTAGTTTCAAAGTAGAAAAATTTGAAATAGGGATTTTATCTTTTCTTGAGTTGAAGCACAATGCACCTGAATTAAATATACATCATTAGAAAGAAATCTATGTTTTCTTCAAAAAATTTATCCAAATGATTTTGTGCTTAGATATTTTTAACATAATAAATCAAAAGTTTGTTATATGAAAACATGCTACCAACATTATTTGTGGCATTTTCACATGGAATGCTCTCAACTATGTAGTTAGTCATTTTCTTACAACTAAAAAAGCATGATATTTAAAAATCCTGTAAAATATAAACTTAATTTTCTTGATATACTACAAATCTTCACTGAATCAAAAGCAAAAGTCTAATTTTGTAAGAATAACTTCTCAGGTATTTATTATATTTTGAAGTTAAAAATAATTCTCATATTGTGCCTTGGTCTAGTATCTAAAAATACATGGAATAACCTCTTTACCTTTATATAAACTGGAAAAAAAGGAAGACTTAAGTACAACACCAGAAGGAGATGGGGATGGAAGTAGAGGGATAGTAGCAAATAAGAAAAAAATTTGTTGATTTCACCAACCACCTTTTCATCTACCTATATCTATAGACAGATAGGTAGGTAGATAAATGGATAGATAGATAGATATAGATATAGATAAGTGGGAATTTTCAAACATATATGTCCTTGGGGAAAAGCAACAAATCAATCTGTGTAGTGAAATAACTCAAAATTCAGCAAAACCAAATGCAAATAATTAAGACCATATATAGAGAATATATGGCAAAATGAAGTGGTTATTTAGATATGTCAGAAAATACTGGGAGAAAAAATTGTGAAGAAAATGAGTCAAATGCTTTTTATATTTTCTACACAAGATAAATATGCTGAATAACCATAGATTTTCAATATAACACCAGAATTGCCCAATTTCTACTTTACCAGTGTAGACAGAGGGTAAAAAAGACAAAAGGAGGCAAAATTTTCCATTAAATTACATTTTTTCTGAAAAGAAAAAAAAGCAAATGTCATTATGACCACTGAAACAAATGTTTACATGAGAGTATCACAATGAGAGTAAGATACTATTTACTTTTATTATACAAAATGATGCTGTGAGATATATATATATATATATTCAGATTCAGGACCTTAATCTACATATAAACTAGCTGAGAGAGTGGACTTAATTGGCCAGATCCTCATTATAAATAACTGTGAAGAGAACTTGCAAAACATAGAGGATAGAAATGTATCCTATAGGTGAGTATAAACCAGTTTTATGAATAAAAATAGCACTATATTTATACTGGTCTACTAGCTGTTTTCCAAATAGCATCTCACATTTCCTACTTTTGCACACAAATGGTACCCGATCCCCTTTCTATCTCTTCCTCATACAATAGCTTCTTTCAAGGTTCAGTTCAAGTCCTGCCAAAAGTGTTTCCAGACTTTTTCTTCTTTCCATGACCCAGTTCTTGCCAGTCCTTCAATCTTGAATTTTTCTGCATTTACCTATTTAAATATTTCATCCAATACTAAAATGCAAACTCCATAGCAGGGACAATTTTACATCTGTCTTTGTATCTCCAGTGCCTAGTATAGTACCTTGCACATAATAAACACTTGACAAATATTTACAAAATTAAACCTATTTCCAAAACATACTTTTGTTTATATTTTCTAAAAATGCATCAATACTTCGTAATCATAACTAGCTCCTAAGTAATTGCAAATCCATTGTAATTTGAGGTGTAGTTGCATTCATAACATTGTGCTGACTCTGATATAACTACAAAAATAAGAGATCAGGCATAAATGAACAAATCTAGGGGCAAATAAACATAATTGTTGGACCTTTACTTTGTTGGACCTAGGTGACATTTATCCATCATGTGTTTAAATATTAGATTATCTCTTTTAAGGTTAATATTCAATAGCAAGCTAATGTCTTGTCTTAAGTAAAGCATAAAACAAAACAAAACAAAAAAAGAAAACCTCCATCTTGGGGAGCTGTCACAAACTAACAAGGAAAAAATACAATTATGAAAGAAATTATATTGTCTCATCTCACCTGGAATTTTTCTTGTTTCCTTAATGCACTGAACATTATCCCCATTTGGAGTTTGTAATATATATTTTCTTTGCTAAAAATCCTGTAAGTGTGAATGCATCTTCAGTTAGGTAAACATTATCCAGGCTTTTCAGATTGTTCATTTGTACTTGCAGTATTTTAAAAGGACAGCTTCTCAAATTACAAAGGTTAAAATGTGGAGAGGAGAAATTAACATTATTTGAAGACTTTATAACAAATATATTTTAAAAGGGTATTGTAAATATATTGTTGCACACATCTCATCCATTAACTTATGCAATAACCAATAACTCATATTTTTAGATGGGGAAAGGAAAAGTCTAAGTCAAACATAAAAATAAAAATCTGTTTTCTTAATTTAACATGAGAAAAATGTAGAAGATGTGCAAACCAAAAAATTATATTCCTTAAGAGTAAAAAAAGAGAAGTGGGTAGTGGTAAAATTTCACCAATCCAACTAGGTAGCAATATACTTTCTGGGTCAGTATAACAAGTCAAGAGGGAGAAAACCCATTTTTAAGGAAATATATATCACTAAAAACACATTTGTTTGTTATCACTAACTTTTTTGTTATTGTTTCAAAAGCCATAATTTTGAATAAATTAATAGAGGGAAGATTTTAAAAGAGGCATTTGCACAATGCTAATAAAAATGAAATAAGCACAACATGAATATAAATGTCAGAGGTGATTATTAATTGGTATTTTGGCAACCATATAAAGTATTTCCTGAAATAGTTGATGATCTGATGTTATTTTCTGTTTGCTATCGTGTTCCTAAAGTACTATTTAATTAGACAATTCAGTCAAAACCCAATGCATTCATCAAACTGTATTAGCTTATGTGTGCCAATTGAAGAAAGCAAATTTATCATCAGAAGATTCTAAACATAGAGTCAATCTGTTGAATCTTCTCTTAAAAGCTGATTTGGCCTCGAAGAGAAATTCTGCTAAATTATAATGGTGAGAAGTGGATCTGTTTTCTTCTTATGGAAGGAACTTTTTGTACTTTGACATAATTTTAAATAAACTTGGTTAATTAATCAATTTACCATCAATTGGTAAATTATGGTTGATCAAACTGATTTCAGATATGGCATTTGGGGGGAGTAACAAACCACATGTAGCAGCCAAAATCTTTTCAGGTAGAAGCAAATCACATTTTAATGTTTTAGATTATTTACTGTTTGCTATGTCACAAATATTATGTTAGTCAGGAAATAAGGATGTCAAAGGACTAAATGCAACTTAGACTAACCAGAGACTACCAAATTTTGGCCAAGAATTGGTAGATTTAGATATCTGTGAATCAATGTTCTTATTTCTGTTCCTCAATAAAATTTATTTCATTTTTTTCAATAATTTTAGAATTATGAAGGTATTTAAAACTAGAGTGTAAAAAGGAGAACCAGACCAGATATAGGACAGTAAGATCGCAAAAAGCTATTATATTTCCCTCAGAAGATTTTTTTTTAGTGTTTATATGGATCAGCAGTTGAAACTTATTCCACATCAGAAGCATCATTGTCAGAAAGATGATAATTGCTTCCCTTCACACGAATATATTCTATGTATCTCCCTTCATCATAATCCAAAGTACCACATGTACATAATTTGTTGTCAAACAATGATTCAATTTCTTCTAGTTTTCTCCCTTTGGTCTCAGGAAGACACCCATAGATGAAAATGAGTCCCAAAGCAGCAAATCCAGCATAGAGAAAGAAGGCTCCTGCAATTGAAAACAATACATATAGTCATGAATTAAACTCTTCATCCTAACAAATGGCCAGATTTCTACAGCCATTTTTGAGTAGAAAAGGGTAGTATTGCTACCTATCAACACCTAATATAGTTCTTTTACATGTGATAGTCAATAAACAATGGTTGAATGAATGAGAGATTGACAGAGGTAGAAAGAAGAAATTTACCTTAAGTCTAGGATTCTTGTTGTAGAACCAGAAATTTGGTTTACTCTGATTCACTCTGGATTGTCCTAGTGCTATGGATGCCTAAATTGTCTCTATATTCTCTCTGTGAAGCTATTATGAAGGCAACTATATGCTAAGCCTAACTAATAATATTTTATAGCAGTGGTTCATCTCTTCATATGTAGATCTTGATTATGTATAACTCAAAGCCCATCACAATGATAAAAACAAAGGCAAAAAAACCCCCAGAATGCTAAGTTGTGATGCAATATGCTTATGTTATTTTAGGTTATCTTTAATTACACTTTATCACTATGTTTATTATTTAACCAGGTATCCTCATGCAGCAGTTTTCAGGTGCCCTAAAAATAGAAGTAAATTGAGATCTCTGTAAGTAAATTTAACTGAGATTAAAGGAAGCTTATATCTGCATTTCTATATATACTATGAATTAAGTTCAACTTGGAAACAAATTGGTATTAAGATTGTGAGTTACCAAAATCAACATAAGAGATCAAGTTACATCTGAACGTAACATGTTGGACCATTTTAAAGGAAAGAAACAGTCAAGTCAAATAATTAAGTTAATATAGAATCTTATGATTTAGAATTAGAGGGGACCTTAGATATAAATTAATCTGATATCATTTTACAGGAGAGGAATAGATATACAGGGAAATTGAGGGATTTACTCCGTATCACAAGGCACATGATAGAACTATGTCATTTTGCCAAGACTAATTAGCTAAGTCAAACATGTTATATATGCAGACAAAGCATACACTCAATGCCATAAAAAAATGTAACTCCTTCCATACTGAGATTTCTCACAACAATTTTGTTGTCATTTCAGTCATGTCCAACTCTTCATGATCCTATTTGAGGTTTTCTTAGCAAAATATTGGAATGATTTGAAATTTCCTTCTCCAGCTCATCTTATAAGGCAAACAAGGTTAAGTGATTTGCCCAAGGTCATGAAGGTAGTAAGTGTGTGAGGCTGTATTTGAACTCAGGTCTTTCTGTCTCCAGGCCCACCCTAGGTGCCCAAAAGTACAATAAATCTCCATAAAAACCCAACCCCAATGTCTCATTATAACTCAAGGGTTGATTTCACAATACCTATAGTAAGAAGTATTACCTCTGGTATATTCTACCAAGATAGGAAGGCTTCAAGCAAGATTCTGTTGATGGACACTATTTCCTGAGGATCAAGACTATCTCAGTATATGGAGGTATAGAATGTTAGGCAACAGGTGTTGAATTGCTAAGCTTTGGAGACTGATAACAAATGAAAATACAAGATAGTTTTTAATTTTGTTCAGCCTCATTCTGTTTTGTGGTTAAGATAGAAGAATGTCAGGAAAATGATGCATATGCGTGTGTGTATGTATGTGTGTATACATGTGCATGCATGTATGTAGAAAATCATATAGTTCTACAATTGTCTATATAACTTACGTAACTATATATATTCTATAATTAAATTGCTGGTATTTGAAAAGGGCAATCTTTGAATAACAGTGAGTTGCTATATTTTGGGAAGAACTGAAAAGCATCTGTGTTGATACTCTTTCTCAAAATTAAACTTTAACAAATAAAGAAGCTGTATTGCATGGAAGAAATTCTACTCAGAAAAGTGAATTTGGTAGAGTCAAATTCATAAGGGCAACAAGAGATATAATTTCCTATCATACTTAGGTGGTAATATACAACACTTTGAAAGATAAACTGTGGCTTATGTGTCAACATTTTTTCAGAGGAAGGAATAAATAAATTGGATAAGGAGTTCACTGCTGGCCAGATGGCTGCCTGAATGGGATGCAGATTACCTATTTCCCTGGAGTAGAGGAATAACTTGAGGAAGTTCTAAGCTGGCCAGAAAAGCCAGGATGATGACCTTGTGAGCTCCAAAGAGTTTCAGTAGGCAGTGAAGTAGCCAAGTGCAATGGTGCATCATTGTCTTGGTATGGCAGCCTTTAGACTTCAAATTACAGTGCTCAGTTTAAGATTGCACAATTGCAAGAGACTCTGAGGCCCCAAACATTCTGTTCTGTAATAGAAGAAAGTGTCTTGAATATTCACTGCTCTGCATCTCAAAGATTCATGGAGAGCCTACCCTGGAAGGTAGAGATTAGGACAAGAATTCAGGAGAGAAAAATGAGACAAATAATTTTCTCTCCTGTCCACTTAAAAGCATGAAATGTGGTACATCCTATTACTAGCAAAAAGTCTCTGTTCTGAAATATGAGATAGAGAGAGGAGTAAATTAAGGAAGTCATAAATCAATATAAAAACTAACAGCAAACCAAGTGATCCTCCAAAAGGAGAAAATAACTGTAATGATGGTACACAGAGACTCAGAGAAAAAATGGTTTTTCCACAAGATTAGATGAATTCCTAGAAGAAATGAAGCAAGAAATGAAAAAGGAAATGAAAGCTCCTGAGGAAAGAACTAGAAGGAGAATAAATAGCTTAGAGGAGAAAGTTATAAACCTTATTCAAGAAATGAACTCCCCGAAAACTAGATGAAGCAGGAAAAAAAACTCCATGAAACAGAAATAATAGAAGAGAACAAAAAAAAATTTTAAAAGAAAATTTAAGATACATGATGTCATAAGAAACTCACATAGAAAACAGGTCAAGTAGAGTTAATTTAAGAATTATTTGGCTCAGAGAGGATGAAGTCAGGATGGCAGAGGAAGGCAGTAAGTTCCCTGAGCTCACCCAAATTCATCTTGAAATAGCTGTAAAACAACTGAGTAAAATATAACTATAAAACAAAGTAAGAAAAACGAATTCTGGATCAGCAGAACCAACAGAAGAGAAGGGTGACACAATTTTCCAGACTAAGACAACTTAAAAGGTCAGCAAAAAAAAGATTTGTTTTATTGGAGTAAAAGGGGAGCAAAGTCTTGTACTGATGGCATCTAGGCAAACCAACAACAGTCTGTACCTTGGCAAGGTAGTAGTGAGACCCTTGGCCCTGGAACAGGCCAACACAGAGACATTATACCCCCAAATCAGGCTAGTAGTGGAGGCCTGTGCTCTGATACAAGAAACTTGTCAGTGATCAATCCACTCCAGGACCAGAGTCCAGTTTTAACATGAAGTTAAAAGTACTAAAATAGACTGGAAAATGAGAGGGGCAAAAAGAACCTGACCATAGAAAGTCACTATGGTGACAGGATAGATCAAAACACAAACTCAGAAGACAATAGTGTCAAAATGGCTACATAGAAAGCCTCAAAGAAAAATGAGATTGCTCTCAAACCCAAAAAATAACTCCTGGAAGTGCTCAAAAAGAATTTTAAAAATCAAATGAAAGGTAGAAAAATTGACAAAAGAAATGAGAGTGATGCAAGAAAATCAGAAAATAAAAGAGTTAATAACTTGATAAAGGAAGCACAAAAAATTGAAAAAGGTGTACAAATATTTACTGAAGAAAACAACTTCTTAAAAAGTGGAATTGAGAAGGGGTGGAGTCAAGATGGCAGAGTAGAAAGACACACATATGGAGGCTGCCCCCACAAAGCCATAAAGCCCTCTGTAAAGAGGGACTCTCAACAAATTTTGGAGCAGCAGAAGTAGAGAACAACAGAGTGGAGGAGATTTCCAGCCCAGGGTCACTTGAAAGACCCACAGGAAATGTCAGTTACACCAGACATAGAGTGCAGCACAGAGCCATGCCCAGCCTTGGCCACACACACAGGGCTCATGAACAGCCCTCTGGGGTGGAATCTCCAGTCGTGGAATCCCCAGTCCCTGCAGCAGAGGGTCCACAGACCCCTCAACCCACAGGCACCAAAGGTCAGTGATGGGGTTTATTCAGCTGGACAGGAAGGGAGAAGGGCCTTCACATCGGACAGGCAGTAGGAGTTCTCAGGGCAGCCCTTACAGCAGCCTGAGACCATAGCTGGATCGTAAAAGCCCCTGGGGGCACTGAAGAGCTGAGTCTTACCTCAGCCCTGTGGTGATGTCCTGAGGCAGCTGGTCTTTGTCTCTCACTGAATGGAGAACCTGTGCCCCAAAGCTTGACTGAATCCCACTCCCCCAGTGCTAACTTGACAGAACTGGAGGTCAGGTGCCTGGTAGAGAGGAAATGTTGCTAAGATTCTGGGCAAAAATATCCTTTCCTGCGCCCAGACCAGTACACACTTGATTGTGCCACCTTGAAGGAACTGATATCTTACATGTCCCCAGAGTATACCCTACTCTTGACAAAGGACCCAAAAGTCAAGTAACTGGTTGTGAAAATGCCCCAAAAAGGGAAAAAAATAAGACCCTAGAAGGTTACTTTCTTGGTGAGTAGATATATCCTCCCATCCTTTCAGATGAGGAAGAACAACACTTACCATCAGGGAAAGACATAGAAGTCAAGGCTTCTGTATCCCAAACATTTAAAATAAATATCCAATGGGTTCAGGCCATGGAAGAGCTCAAAAAGGATTTTGAAAATCAAGTTAGACAGGTGGAAGAAAAATTGGGAAGAAAAATGAGAGAGATGCAAGAAAAGCATGAAAAGCAGGTCAACACCTTGCTAAAGGGGACCCAAAAAATGGTGAAGAAAATAACACCTTGAAAAACAGGCTAACTCAATTGGCAAAAAGAAGTCAAGGAGGAGAAGAATGCTTTCAAAAGCAGAATTAGTCAAATGGAAAAGGAGGTTCAAAAGCTCACTGAAGAAAATCAAAATTAGAATGGAACAGATGGAGGCCAGTGACTTTCTGAGAAACCAAGAAATCACAAAACAAAACCAAAAGAATGAAAAAAATGGAAGATAATGTGAAATATCTCATTGGAAAAACAACTGACCTCGAAAACAGATCCAGGAGAGACAAAAAATTATGGGACTACCTGAAAGCCATGACCAAAATAAGAGCCTAGACATCATCTTTCATGACATTATCAAGGAAAACTGCCCTGATATTCTAGAACTAGAGGGCAAAACAAGTATTGAAAGAATCCACTTATCACTGCCTGAAAGAGATACAAAAAGAGAAACTCCTAGGAACATTGTGGCCAAATTCCAGAGTTCCCAGGTCAAGGAGAAAATATTGCAAGCAGCTAGAAAGAAACAATTCTAGTATTGTGGAAATACAATCAGGATAACACAACATCTAGCAGCTTCTACATTAAGGGATTGAAGGGCATGGACTAGGATATTCCAGAAGTCAAAGGAACTAGAACTAAAACCAAGAATCACCTACCCAGCAAAACTGACCATAATGCTTCAGGGGGAAAAATGGTCTTTCAATGAAATCAAGGAGTTTCAAGCATTTTTGAAAAAAAGAGCAGAGCTGAAAAAAAAATTTGACCTTCAAACACAAGAATCAAGAGAAGCATGAAAGGGTAAACAGCAAAGAGAAATCATAAGGGACTCACTAAAGTTGGACTGTGTACATTCCTACATGGAAAGATAATATTTGTAACTCTTGAAACTTTTTTCAGTATCTGGGTAGTTGGTGGGATTACACACACACACACACACACACACACACACACACACATACACACACACACACGCACAGACAGAGAGAGAGAGACAGAGAGAAGCAGAAAGCACAGGGTGAATTGAATAGGATGGGATCATATCTTCAAAAAGTGAAATTAAGTGGTGAGGGAGAAATGGAATGGGGCAGGTTATCTCTCATAAAAGAGACAAATAAAAGACTTTTCAGAGGAAGGAAAAAGAGGGGATGTGAGAGAAAAACCATGAAGCTTACTCTCATCACATTCGACTAAAGGAAGGAACAAAATGCACACTCATTTTGGTATGAAAACCTTCTAACAATACAGGAAAGTGGGAGACAAGGGGATCAGCAGGGTGGCGAGATGACAGAAGGGAGGGTAGTGGGAGGAGGGAGCAATTTGAAGTCAACACTCTTGGGGAGGGACAGCATCAAAAGAGAGAATAGAAGCAATGAGGTGCAGGATAGGATGGAGGGAATTATAGTTAGTCATACACAACACAACTATCATGGAAGTCATTTGCAAAACTACACAGATATGGCCTATATTGAGTTGCCTGCTTTCCTAAGGGAATGGGTGGGGAAGGAGAGATGGGGAGAAGTTGGAACTCAAAGTTTTAGGAACAACTGTTGAGTATTGTTCCTGCAACGAGGAAATAGAAATAAAGATAAAGGGGTATAGAAAGTTATCTTGCCCTACAGGACAAAAGAAAAGATGGGGATAAGGGAAGGGAGGGATGTTAGAAGAGAGGGCAGATTGGTGATAAGGGCAATTAGAATGCTCAAGATTTTGGGGTGGGGGGACGGGAGAAATGGAGGAAAATTTGGAACCCAAAATTTTGTGGAAATGAATGTTGATAAGTTAAATAAATAAATAACTTTTTTAAAAAAAGTAGAATTGGCCAACACAAAAGGAGGTACAACAGTTCACTGAAGAAAATAATTTATTAAAAAAGAGATTAGGCAAATGAAAGCTAATGATGAGATGAGACATCAAGAAATAATTAACCAAAACCAAAAGAATTAAAAAAAAGAATAAAATATGAAAGATGTCCTTTTAAAAATTACTGACCTGAAAAAGAGTTTGAAAACTTCCATGAATACTATAACCAAATTCCAGAACTCCCAGGTCAAGGAGAAAATATATCAAGCAGTCAGAAAGAAACAATTCAAACATCATGGAATTATCAGGCAGGATAACACAAGATTTGGCGCCTTCTATATTAAAATATCAGAGGGCTTGGGATATGATATTCCAGAGGGCAAAATAACTACAATTACAACCAAGAATCACCTGCCCAGTAAAACTGAAAATAATTCTTCAGGTGGAAAAATATATGAAATAATGACCTTTCAATCATTTCTGGGAAAAGTTCATTTGCATTCCTATATGGGAAGATGATACTTGTAATTCCTAAGAACTTTTTCACTATTGGGGCAGTTACAAGGAATATACATAGAGGACATAGATATAAGTTGACTTTTGTGAGATAGTATTAAAAAATTAAGGGGAGAAAAAGAGAATTGAACTGGGAAAAGGGGAAGGGAGAGTAGAATCAGGTAAATTATCCCATATGAAGAGGCACCAAAGATCTCTTACAGTGAAGGGCAAACATAGGGGTGGAGCAACAGACAATGTGTCATAGAACTTGGAATTGACTCAAAGATGGAATAACATACATATACACTTGGATATAGACATTGAGATTTTGCAATGAGAAAATAAAATTATTACTCTTTGCAGACAACAGGATAGTATACTTGGAGACTCCTAGATAATCAACTGAAAAACTAGGTGAAATAATAAACAACTTTAGCAAAGTTGCAGGAAATAAAATAAACCCCCATGAATTATCCACCTTTCAATAGATTACCACAGAGTCCAGCAACAGGAGAAATTGCCTTTAAAATAACTAAAGACAATATAAAATACTTGAGAGTCTACTTGCCAAAACAAACCCAGAAACAATATGAACACAATTACAAAACACTTTTGACCTAAAGTCAGATCTAAATAACTGGAAAAATATCAGTTGCACATGGGTAGCCTGAATCAGCATAATAAAAATGATATGTCTACCTAAAATAATTTCCTTATTTAGCGCCACAGCAATCAAATTACCAAAATCATTTTGTAGAGCTCAAAAATATAATAAAATTCATCTGAAATAACAAAAAAGTCAAGAATATTCAGGAAATTAATGAAAAAAATGTGAAGAAAGCAATCTAGTAGGGACTTAGAAATAGAGGGGTGGATCAGTGGCATAGATTAGCACAGAAGCAAATAACCCTAATAATCTAGTGTTTTATATATCCAAAGGCCCAAACTTTTGGGACAAGAACTTAGTCTTTGACAAAAATTACTGGGAAAACAGGATGACAGTATGGCAGAAATTTGCTATAAACTAACATCTTCTAGCATATATTATGATAAGTTCAAAATGGGTACATGCTTTAGATATAAAGGGCGATACATTAAACAAACTGAGGGAGTATGGAAGAGTTTCCCTATTGGAGAGTTTGTGATGAAATAAGAGATAGAGAACATTACAAAATGTGAAGTGAATAATTTTTGTTATATTAAGTTCAAAACATTTTGCAATAATAAAACTAATTCAACCAAGATTGGGAGGAAAGCAGAAAACTGGGGGAAACTGTTACAGTTTCCTCATTTCTTAAATATATAGAGAAATGAATCAAATTTATAAAATTTCAAATCATTCCCCAATTGATAAATGGTCAAACAATATAAACAGTAAGTTTTCAGATGAAGAAATCAAAATTATCTATGGCCATATAAAAGAATGGTTAAGTCAGTCTTGATTAGAGCAAGGCAAATTAAAACAACTCTGAGGTACCACCTCATGCCTATCAGATTGGCTAATAAGACAGGTAAGGAAAATAACAAATGTTGAAGACAATGTGGGGAAGTTGGAACACTATTGCCCTGTTGGTGGAGTTATGAACTCTGAACCATTGTGAAGAGCAGTTTGGAACTATACAATAAAACTGTGTATACCCTTTGTTCCAGCAATAGCACTACTAGTTGCATATCTCTAAGAGATCATAAAAAAAAGAAAAGATCTATACATACAAAATATTTATAGCAGCTTTTTTTTTATGGTGGCAAAGAATTGAAAATTGAGGATTTTTTGGGAAATGGCTGAAAAAGCAGTGGTATATGAATATAGTAGAATACTGTTGTGGTATAAGAAATGATGAGCAGCAGATTTTAGAAAAATCTGAGAAGGTTTATGTGAACAGATGCGGAGTGAAATGAGCAGAACCAGAAGAACATTGTACAGAGAAACAATATCATATGATGATCAACTATGACAGACTTCGATCTTCTCAAAACTGTAATGATCCAAGATAACTCCAAAAGACTCCACATCCAGAGAAAGAACTAATGGAGTCTGAATGCAGATATCTAGAAAACATAGTATTTTTACTTTCTTTGTTATTTTTTTCATGTTTTTCCCTTTTGTTCTGTTTCTTCTTTCATAAAATGACTAACGTGGAAATATATTTGACATGATTGAACATGTATAACCTATATCAGATTGCTTGCTGTCTTGGGAAAGGAGGGAAGGAAGAAAAAACTTGGAAACTCAAAATCTTATAAAAATAAATTTTGAAAACTATCTTTCCATGTAATTGGAAAAATAAAATACTATTTGTATAAAAGAGAAAGTAAGTGAAAGAGTGGAGATAAGAGAGAGGGCAGTCTGTTGGAAGAGGAGATGGAATGAGATCACTTCAACAAGTAGACGAAAGGTCAAGCAAAATACGATCTTTTGCTGTTTTTGTTTTAGTATAATCAAGAATTATAATGCCTCTATTTGAATGTGATTAAAGAGGATATTTCCCACTCATTGTTGGGCCCAGGGAAGATCTGTAGGAAGGTCCATGCCTTTTGTTAATGAGGTGCTAGTTCTCAAGGGATGTGATGCCCGCTGGCTCTAAAAAGTGTATAAAGATTTTGAGAGCTGGGGTTTTACTGACTGGAGGTGTTTGTTTGGCCAGATGAGGATTATGGGCAGCTGCTTTAAGAAGCCCTCCCAGCTCTGAAAACCCAAATGCCAGTGCTTCCCTCTCTGATAACCATGGTCAGATAGTTGGGGTCCAACTGTTGAATTCAGGCAGAGGAAGCCATGTGTGTTGACTTTAAATTTCTTTGCATTTTCTTTGAAGTTCATGGTGCTGATGCCCCTGAACTAGGTGAACGACACATGTGCTTGGTTAAAGGGATGATACATGTACTTGATTAAAGTGATTGTTAAGCCCTCAAAAGTTGCCTTTCCTTTTATGATTACAGAACTAAGAACCTGTGATAGCAGGCCCCCTGTGTATTTTGGGGTGCTTAGTGATGCAGTAAAGAAGTTAGCCTTGGTAAAGAATGAAATCACCTCATCATATAAAATGGATGAAGGAGGAAAAAGTGAGAGAGACAATCGAATTATAGAAGATAAGGAAGAGGGTAGAAGGAGGAGCTCACAGAGAATACCATCAACATTTTTCTGTCAAATATTTCTTTTGATTTAAATCTTTTTTTTCTAAATTTTATTTTTCATTTTTAATACAGTTTATAACAGATAAAACAATTTAAACTTTTAGTCAGGTGATACTTCTTTTTAAAGTATTTACAATATGGACCACAAAAGAATTTTTTTAAAACATTAACCAAATGAGACACAAATAATATTTATGTTGCTAACTTCACAAGCTCTTGACCTAATGGTCTTCATACTATTACTAAGAATTAAAGGGCCCTAACTTATGGTTGTTGGTCTAAAATCCTATGCCTAATAGCTTAATTTTAGACTTAACCTTGGATGTTCTCCTACCAATAATCTATAATTTAATAGAACTGGTATAAAACTTGCAAACCTTTTGACTATAGGAAATTGCCACCAAGAGTAGGGACATTGCAGGGATACATTATCTCCCCAACTTCATGACAGTTCCAGGCAGTATTAGATTGTCCACTTGCATTCAGTCAAGCTTAAAGTCTGCCAGGTGTCAGTGGGGAAATTGAGTCAGGAGAATCATACCTCAGCCCAGGAAGAACAGCAGCTCTCCCACCCTTCCCATGAGATCACCTTTTGCAGTTCATACCAGCATCTCACAGGCTTACTGGCATCATGGATTGGAGGCTCAGACTACCTTTCTTGCTATCCATACCTTGAGTTAGACTCAGAAGAACAGTCACTTAATAGTCCCATAGCATCTAAAAATGGCAAGTTCCAGTAGCTAGGTTTCAAAAATGATTATAATTTCACTTTGGCTAAGGAACATCTTTTGAGGCAAGTCTTAAGTGGCTTACATGCCTTTCTATGCATGTTCTAGTTTCTGATTAAATAGCAATCATAAAATCAAATTTACCATTAAAACTTTAACTTTTCCATCAATGCTAAATTTTACCCGAGGTTACTTTCCTCTAGGAAATTTAGACTAAAATTCTTTTCCCCAAACTAAAAATGTCATTGCTTTATTCTCAGTAACTAATTCAGTCAATTGTTTTATACTAATGGCTTTTACCTTACTTTGTAACATGTCCAATTTTTCTCCCCATCACTCCCCTCCCCCTGCTTCCTAATACCTTGCATTCTGATTACTACTTCCATCAATGTACCGTCCCTTCTATCACACCGCACCCTTCCCTTATTTCCATCTTCTCTCTTTTCTTGTAGGGCAAGATAAATTTCTATACCCCATTTCCTGTATTTCTTATTTCCTGATTATATGCAATAAGAATTCTCAACATTTGTTGCTAACACTTTGAATTCCAACTTCTCTCCCTCCCCTCTCCCTCCTCAATCACACTGAGAAGGCAAGCAATTCAATACAGAATAAATATGTTTTGTTTTGCAAAAGACTTCCATAATAACATGTTGCATAATATTGCCCTCAGTCCTACTCTATCTCCCCCACAATTGACCTTGTCCCTTCTTGAAAGTGTTTATTTCTAGTGACTCCTTTCTCCCATTTGTCCTCTTCTAACATTCCCCTCATCCCACTTGTTGCCTCTTCTCCTACTTTTCTGTGGTGTGATATAAATTTTCATATCAAATTTAGTGAGAATGTTATTCCCTCTTTCAGCCACATGTGGAGAGAGTAGCTTCATTTTTCCCCTCTCCCCTTCTCCCTTTTCTCCTCCACTGAACAAGAGTTTTCTTATCTCTTTTATAAGTTATAGCCTGCCCCGTTTCATTTCTCCCTGTCTCTTCCTAGAATTTTCTTCCTTCACCCCTTAATTTTTATTTTATTTTATTTTATTTTTTGTGTGAATATCATCTCTTCTGATTCAACATACCCTGTACTCTCTATGTATGTATATATGTGTGTGTGTTTGTGTGTGTGTACAATCTCTCCATCTACCCAAATACTGAGAAAAGATTCAAGAGTTAAAACTATTTTCTTTCCTTGTACTAATGCAAACAGTTCAGCTTTAGAGAGTCTTTTATGGTTTTTCTTTCCTGTTTACCTTTTCATGCTTCTCTTGATTCTTGTCTTGGGAAGTCAAATTTTCTATACAGATCTATTCTTTTCCTCAGTATGAATGTTTGAAAGGCCTCTATATCATTGAATGACCATTTATTCCCTGGAAGTATTATACTCAGATTTGCTGGGTAGGTGATTCTTGGTTTCAATCCCAGTTCCTTTGACCTCTGAAATATTCCATTCCAAGCCCTTTGATCCCTTACTCTTGAAGCTGCCAGATCCTGTGTTATCCTGATTGCATTTCCACAATAATCAAATTGTTTATTTCTAGTTGCTTGCAGTATTTTCTCTTTGATCTGGGAACTCTGAAATTTGGCCACAATATTCTTAGTAGTTTCTCTGTTTCCATCTCTTTCAGTAGGAGATTGGTGGATTCTTTCAATATTTATTTTGCCCTCTAATTCTCGAACATCAGGGCAGTTTTTCTTGATAATTTCATGGAAGACTGTCTAGGATCTTTTGTTGATCATGGGTTTCAGGTATTCCCATAATTTTTAAATTGTTTCTCCTGAGTCTATTTTCCAGGTCAGTTGTTTTTCCAATGAGATGTTTCCCATTATCTTCTATTTTTTCAAATTTTTGGTTTTGTTTACTAACTGCTTGGTCTAACTTGTAGTCATTCATTTCCCTGAATTCAATTCTCTCTTTCAACGAATTATTTTGTTCATTGAGCTTTTGAAACGTCTTCTGCATTTGGCTAATTCTGCTTTTTAAAATCTCCTTCTCCTCATTGACTTTTTGGAACTCTTTTTCCAATTGAGTTAGCCTCTTTGTAAAGCTGTTATTTTCCTCAGCATTTTTTTGATTCTCCTTTAGTAAGTTGCTAACTTGTTTTTTAAGGTCTTCTATTGCCTGAGTCCAGGTTAAGTTCCCTTTGGAGGCCTTGGAGACAGAGGTCTTGACTTCCTCTGACAGTATGCCTTGTTCTTCCTCATCCAAATGGATGGGAG
This sequence comes from Potorous gilbertii, assembly GCA_028658325.1. Classification (NCBI taxonomy): domain Eukaryota; kingdom Metazoa; phylum Chordata; class Mammalia; order Diprotodontia; family Potoroidae; genus Potorous; species Potorous gilbertii. The sequence continues at coordinate 169,465,755 of CM053770.1, forward strand.
GAGACACCTGTTCTCCAAGAAAGTAACCTTCTATGGTCTTTATTTTTTCCCTTTTTGGAGCATTTTCTCAGCCATTTACTTGACTTTTGAGTTTCCTCTCCACAACCACCTGGCCTCCATTTCCACCAAGCCAGCACTGGGGGCTGAGATTCAGATGAGCTGCTCCAAAGCCTCAGGGGCTTTAGGTGGGGCAGGGCTCCTATTCAGTGTGAGATTAAAATCAGTTGCTCAGAATGGGGCAAGGCTGCCACACAGGGCTCAATTCCCTCAGGGGGTTTACAATAAGACCTTCAACAATGGATGCAGGCTACTGCCTGCTTTGGGAGCCCCATCTGCTGCTGCCTCTATTGCTGCCACCTGAGAAGGCCCGAGTTATTAGGACACCTGCTCTCTTCTTGGCCAGCTGAAAAGACCCTGTCACTGACCTTTGGTGCCTGTGGGTTGAGAGATCTGCACTACTGCTGGAGATTCTGTCCCTGAAATTTGCTCAGATCTGCTCTTTTCATTGCTATGTGTCCAAAGCAGGGCTGGGCTCTGCTCCAGGTCTAGTGCATGATAGACCTTTCCCATTAGTCTTTCAGGTCAATCTGGGATAGAAATCTCCACCCCATTGTTCTGTGCCTTCTGTTGCTCTAGAATTTGTTGAGAGATCTTCTTTACAGGTATTTTATGGGCTGTGGGGTAAGAGCTTAGTGTATGAGTATCTTTCTACTCCACGATATTGTCTCCACCCCTTTTTCTGTGAAATATGAAGCAAGGTTCTCATGTAAGAGAGTTGGGGGAGGAGGAACCATAGTAGGTCTGAGGATGGGAAGTGCTGCTGTGGAGAGCAGTATAGTTAATAAAGGGAGGTATATAGTAGGATTGCCTAGCAGCAATGAGGGCCCAGTTGAGATGAGATAATATAAATTTGTAGTGAACCTAGTTAGAATGGTTGACTGATTTTCTTCACATTCATTCAGAAGCATGTAGATGTTGAGGTAGGCATAATTGATGATATGATAGTGGGATTAGGGATTCAAGAGAGAAGGACAGTATGGAGTTGAATTGGTTTACCAGAGTGTAAATATGGGGAGAAGGGGAGAGAAAGGTTATTGTAGGGAAGACAGTCTTGGAGAGAATTGAGGGATCAAGGTATGTTCCATCACAATGTGGATGAAGGCAAAGAGAAGTGAAAATTCAACAGATTGTGTAGACATAAAGGGATATCAGAATTCTTGGTACATTTCTGGGTGGTGGCAAGATTGCAATTAGGGCTATCTTTTTGTGTGGGACTGAAGTGGGATAGAAAAGTAGCTCTTGAGAAGTGAGTAGGTTGAGGAAATGAATGATTAAGTTATTTGAGGGAGAATCAATATGTATGTTGAAGTACCCTACTATGAGGGTGGGGCAGTTATGTGGTACAATGGAGAGAGTGTGCCTGAAGTCAAGAAGACTCATTTTCCTGACTTCAAATCTGCCCTATGACACTTATTAGCTATGTGACCCTGAGAAAGTCCCTTAATCCTTTTTGGTTCAGTTTCCTCCTTTGTAAAATGAGCTGGAGAAGGATCACAAACCACTTTAGTGTCTTTGCCAAAAAATACCCCAAATGGCATCATGAAGAATTTCATGATTGAAAAACGACTGAACAAAAAATAGTATAAGCACAAGAGTTGGGAAAGAGAGAGAAGTTGTAAGTCAAGGGGTGATGAGGGAGACTTCAGAGTGAGGGGAAGAAAGGCATCTAAAAAATTCATCTAAAATAACAGGAGACATGATACTGCATTGAAAGTGGAACAGGAGATAAAAAAGTATACTTGGGGAAAAAAACAATGGTACAGGCAAATGAAGTTTAAAAGTGATTTTATTGAACAAACCAAAAAAATAAAATAAATAATAAATTGAAAAAGATAACTATCTAAACCCCCCACACAGCTGCTTATGAGAATCACATTTTTAAGACAATGACATATACATAATAAAATGAAAATATTTGGAAAACATTTGCTCTCTATTAACTGAATCAAAAAAAATGAGTTGCTTTTATTCTATCAGACAGAAAAAAAAGCAACTATTGAAAACATATAAAAGGATAAACAAGGAAACTATACTATGCCAAAAAAACCTACATGCTTCAAATATCCTACCATATAAATTCATAGAGGAAACATGAACTGAGCTACAAGAGGACATAGACTAATGCAATAGTGAAAGGAGGTTCCAATCTCTCTCCGATTTCAGTATTTCTCACTTCTCTTCAGTCTTTCTCAATAATTAGCTTTGGATAAGTCTGACAGAGAGATAAGCAAAAGGAAAGATACAGGCCTGAAGAAATTATTGGCAAAACTAGAGCTGAAAGACTTGTTGTCTTCTCCAAATGGAACTGAAAAAGAATATATTTATTTCTTGAATATACTACTAAGAACTTAAAAAAAAAAATTGACCATGTGTCAGGGCACAGATATAGTGCAAACAAATGTGAAAAGGAAGAATATTTACTTCATCATTTAAACACCATAACCCAAAAAATAGAATAATCAATTAAGAAACTACAAACAAAAAACAAAGACGAAATGAAGATTTAACAAGGAAACAGCATTTAATGAGGAGATAAGGAATAAATCATTAGAAACAATTAAGAATTAGGTTAAACAAATGATAATGATGAAAAAACATAAAAAATTCTGGGATGTGTCTATAGTGATTCCCAGAGGAAGCCATGTCTCTATAAACATACATCAAACTAAAAAAGCAGTTTAACAAACTGAATATGCATCAAGAATTGAAAAGCCAATAAATATACCAAAACTAATCACAAAAAAGAAGATAATAAAATGAGAGGAGAAATAGAAAAATTGGAAACAAAAAAATAATAGAAATTATGAATAAAATTAATAGCTAGTTCTTTGAAAAGACTCACAAAATTGATAAATCTTTAACCAAAATTGACTCAGTCAAAAAACATTTATTAAAAGTCAGTTATTATATGCGCCAGGCATGCTGACACAATTGTTAACACAAATAGAGGAATGCCTTCAAAAATATAAAATACAAAAACTAACAAAGAGTTTAAGTAACCTAATCCCATAAAATTAAATAGAACTAGCTATAAATGAACTACAAGGATGAGAAGACGCTTCTGGCACTGATGTATTCTTGGGAGAATTCTATTAAATTTTAAAAGACCAATTAGTTCCCATACTACACAATTAAACACCAGATTCCTTTTATGAGCTGCAAGAGAAAAATAAAACAAAGAATAACTATAAATCAATGTCATTAATGAATATCAATAAAAAATTTATTTTTATTAATGTATTTTAAACTTAAATACTAAAACTTAAATACACAAGAAAAGAAAAACATAAATATAAACACTGAAACATAAATATAAAATAAGAAAAGAAAGAAAAAAGTATTGCCATGGGTTCAGAACATGAGAGGCTTCAAAATATTCAGCAATAAATATCCATTTCAAGAAAGCCTATATAGACCTGAGCCAAGATGGTGGTGGAGTAGAAAGATGGACATACTCTACCTCTTCCCCCACAACCCATAAAATACCTGTAAAGAATGACTCTTAACAAATCCTAGAGCAGCAGAAGCCACAGAACAATGGAGTGGAGGAGACTTCCAGCCTAAGGTGACCTGGACAGTAAAGGTCTGTTGCACAGGATGAGGAGTGGCCAGGAGGAGCAGAATGAGAGCAGGCCTTGGGGGAAGATTCTCCAGCAGCAGCGGTTTGCAGATCCCTCAATCCAAGATCAGTGAGAAGGCTTTTCAGCTGGCCGAGAAGGGAACATGGATCTCCATAGCTCTGGTTCGAGGCCAGGGTGGCAGAGGCCATGGTGAGCCACAGCTGCCACAGCAGGCAGCAACTGGCATCCATTGTTGGAGTCCTCATCATAAAACCCCAGAGGGAATTGAGCAGCTGATCTGAACCTCAGTCCTGAGTGACTACCCTGCCCCTGCCTAAAGCCCCTGGGGTAATCTGGCATGGTGGAACTGGATGTGAGGTGGTTGTGGAGAGGAAATTCTACTACTCACAGATTCTGGGCAAAAAAGTCTCTTGTTTCTCTCAGACCAGTGTTCAGGCTTGATTGTGCCACCTTGGAGGAACTGAGAATTTACAGGTCCCCAGGGTATACCCCACTCTTGACAAAGAACCCAAAAGTCAAGAAACTTGTTGGGAAAATGCCCCCCAAAAGGGGAAGAAATAAGACTATAGAAGGTTACTTTTTTGGTGAACAGATATCTTCTCCCATCCTTTTGGATGAGGAAGAACATTGCTTACCATCAGGAAAAGATATAAAAGTCAAGCCTTATAAAAGTCAAGTATCCCAAGACATCCAAAATAAATATTCAGTGATCTCAAACTATGACAGAGCTCAAAAAGGATTTTGAAAATCAAGTGAGAGAGGTGGAGGAAAAACTGGGAAGAGAAAATCATGAAAAACAAGTCAGCAGCTTGGTAAAGAGACCCCAAAAATGCTGAAGAAAACAACACCTTTAAAAATTGGCTATCTCAATTGGAAAGAGAGATTAAAAAAGTCAATGAGGAGAAGAAAGCATTAAAAAACAGAATTAGCCAAATGAAAAAGGAGGTCCAAAAGCTGACTGAAGAAAATAGTTCTTTAAAATTAGAATGAAACAGATGGAGGCTAATGACTTTATGAGAAACCAAGAAATCACAAAACAAAACCAAAAGAATGGAAAAATGGAAGACAATGCGAAATACCTCATTGGAAAAACAACTGACCTGAGAAACAGATCCAGGAGAGACAATTTAAAAATTATGGGAGTACCTGAAAGCCACAATCAAAAGAAGAGCCTGGGGGGCGGAGCCAAGATGGCAGAGTAGAAAGACTCACATATGCTAGCTCCCAAACCACAGCCCATAATTATCTATAAAAAGAACTCCCAACAAATTCTGGAACAGTGGAGCTGCACAGCAACGGGGTGAAGGAGATTTCCGTTCCAGAGAGCCCTGAAAAACTGATCCCAAGGGTCCATCACGCACCGGATGGGAGCGGAGCTCAGCCCTGCCCTGGCCGCTCAGCACTGAGAGGAGTGAGGAGATCTGAGCAGGTTTCAGGGATGGAATCTCCAGCAGCCGCGAAGGTCCCTTTACCCACAGATGCACAGGTCAGTGAGAGAGACATCTGGATGGGCTGAGAGGGGAGTGGGGTGTCTCCATGACTTGGGCCCCCTCAGGAGGCAGCAGCAGAGGTAGCAGCATTCAGAGGCTCCCAGAGCAGGCAGGAGTTCGGCAGGAGCTCCATTACAGAAGGTCTCTGCAGAAACCCCCTGAGGGAACTGAGCCTGGGAGGTGGCC
>CM053770.1:169471571-169527251 GCA_028658325.1 Potorous gilbertii
GAATAACTGTCAAGTATTGTTCTTGCTACTAGGAAATAAGAAATACAGGTAATGGGGAATAGAAAGTTATCTGGCCCTACAGGACAAAAGAGAAGATGGGGACAAGAGAAGGGAGGGATGATAGAAGAGAGGGCAGATTGGTGATAGAGGAAATTAGAATGCTCAGTGTACTGGGGTGGGGGGAGGGGACAAATGGGGAGAAAATTTTAGAAACCAAATTTTGTGAAAATGAATGGAAAAAGTTAAATAAATTTATATTTAAAAAACCCCAATTAGTTAAAAAAAATAAATAAAATTCTGTTATCCCTCAATAAAAAAGAGCCTTAATATCATCTTTCATGAAATTATGAAGGACAACTGCCCTGGTATCCTAGAACCAGATGGCAAAATAAATATTGAAAGAATCCACTGATCACCTCCTGAAAGAAATCCAAAATGGAAACTCCTAGGAACATTGTAGCCTACTTCTAGAGTTACCAGGTCAAGGAGAAAATATTGCAAACAGCTGGAAAGAAACAATTCTTGTATTGTGGAAATACAATCAGGATAATACAAGATCTAGTATCTTCTACATTAAGGTACCGAAGGGAGTGGAATATGATATTCCTGAAGTCAAAGAAACTAGGATTAAAACCAAGAATCACTTACCCAGCAAAACTGAGTATAACACTTCAGGGGAAAAATAGACTTTCAATGAAACAGAGAACTTTCAAGCATTCTTGATGAAAAGACCAGAGCTGAAAAGAAAATTTGGCTTTCAAACACAAGAATCAAGAGAGTATGAAAAGGTAAACAGGAAACAAAAATCATATGGGACTTACTAAAGTTGAACTGTTTACATTCCTACATGGAAAGATAATATTTGTAATTCTTCAAACTTCTCTCAGTATCTGCCTGGTTGGTAGGATAATACACACACACACACAGATACACACACACACACACACACACACACACACGGAGAGAGAGACAGAGCACAGGAGGATTTGAATAGGAAGGAATCATATCTAAAAAAATAACATTAAGAGGTGAGAGATATGTTGGGATGAGAAAGGGAGAAAAGGTATGAGGCAAATTATCTTTCATAAAAGAGGCAGGAAAAAGTCTTTTCAATGGAGGGAAAAAGGGGGGAGGTGAGAGGGTAAAAGTGAAATTTAATCTCATCACATTTGACTTAAGGAAGGAATAACATGCACACTCAATTTGGTATGAAAACCTATCTTACAATACAGGAAAGTAGGGAAAGTAGGGGAGAAGGGGATAAGCAGGGTAGGGGGGATGATGGAAGGGAGGGCAAAAGGGAGGAGGGAGCACTTGGAAGTAAACACTCTTGGGGAGGGACAAGGTCAAAAGAGAGAATAGAAGAAATGGGAGGCAGGATAGGATGGAGTGAAATATAGTTAGCCTTACACATCATGATTATTATTGAAGTCATTTGCAAAACTACACATACATAGCCTATATTGAATTGCTTGCCTTCTCAGTGGAGATGGGTGGGGAGGGAGGAAGGAAGAGAAGTTGGAACTCAATGTTTTGGGAACAAATGTTGAGTATTATTCCTGCATACAACTGAGAAATAAGAAATACAGGTAATGGGGTATAGAAATTTATCTTGCCCTGTAGGACAAAAAAGAGGATGGGTATAAGGGAAAGGAGGGATTTTAGAAGGGAGGGTACATTGGTCAAAGGGGTAATCAGAATGTCAGAAGTTTGGGGGTAGGGGGAGGGGAGAGATGGGGAGAAATTTGGAACTCAAAATTTTGAGGAAGTTAATGTTGAAAACTTAAAATAAATAAATAAATTGATAATCTAAAAAAAGAAAACCTATGGGGGGAGGAGCCAAGATGGCAGAGTAGAAAGACACACTTATGCTAGCTCCAAAACCACAGCATATAAAATATCTGTAAAGAAGAACTCCTAACAAATTCTGGAGTGTTGGAAGCCACAGAACAACAGAGTGGAGGAGATTTCTGTTCCAGAAAGACCTGAAAAACCCTCACCAAAGGTCCATCGTGCACAGGACCAGAGCAAAACTCAGCCCTACCTTGGCCACACTGCCCTGGGAGGAGCAGATCTGAGCAGGCTTCAGGGATGGAATCTCTGGTGGCTGCAGGGGTCCCTCCACCCACAGGTACTGCAGGTCATTGAGAGAGACTTCTGGGCTGGCCAAGAGGGGAGCGAGGTGTCTCCATAACTCAGGTCCTCTTGGAAGACAGCAGCAGAGGCAGCGGGCAGCCAAAGGCTCCCAGAGCAGGCAGGAGCTCAGCAGGAGCTCCATTACAGAAGGTTTCTGCAAAATCCCTCTGAGGAAACTGAGCCTGGGAGGTGGCCCTGCCCCCACCTGAGAACCTGATTTAATCTTACCCTGAATTTCAGCTGGGCCCCGCCACTGAAAGCCCTGAGGCTGGAGAGTAGCATTTGAATCTCAGACCCCAAGCACTAGCTGGGTGGATCTAGGCGGGGGTGGAGAAGAATCTCAGAAGTCAAGTAAAAAAGAAAACCTATGTAATTCATAAATACATAAAGCAAGGAGCCAAACAAATATATAAATTATTGTGCTCAGAACTATTGATCTTTTCTTTGCTTTCTTGTAAATTTTTTTTTAGTTTTAAAGCGCAAGGTTTCCTACTGCATCCTGGAGCATCTACAGTAATCCTGATGAATATCTGGCCACTGGACCCTTTCTTTGGAGGAGAAAGTGGTGACTTTGCACAGCCCTCAAATAAAAGTCAGCTGTAAGTCCTGTGATCATCTCCCTGATGGCATGATCCTTTTGATAACAAAGGACAAACCACATCTTTTGCTTACTGTTATGCACTTTTTACTTTGTTCTTTTCATTACTTTATCCTCACCTCTTTATCCTACTCCTGTTAATATAAACACACTTCTGTACCACCTCCTTTATTCTATTACTGCGCCCTCTTATTTCTCTATAACTTTGGAAGACTTCTTCCAAATGTAAATATTGTTCTCTCATTAACCCATATCTGATGTGAGAAGGGTTCTCTAAAGGGTTCTCTCTAAAAATCCCTCCCTTATCCCTTCCCCCATCTCTGTACTCTTAGGCTTTTATTTCTTTCTATATTTAGAAGACTTTTATGGTCTACTAGATATATATGTATTGTCACCTCTTTAACCCATTCACAAGGAAAGTGGAGGTGCAAACCATCAGTCCTCTTCCTTCGTTTAATTCTTCTGTGTCAGTTATTTCTCTTATTTGTATGAGATAATTACTTTTTACCCTTCTCTAAATGGTTCTACATCTTAGAATCACATCATAATGAGTTCTACTTTAATTTTTCTTTCAAACTACCCAATTACTAGTAACAGTCTCAGACATATATTTTATACTTCCTTATATAAAAAGTAAGTAGTTTGTCCTTGATGAGTCCTATGTAATTAGTCTTTGATGTGTACCTCATATTTCTCTTGCATTTTGTATGTTAAATTTTCCATTTCAGGGGGTTTTTTGCAAAAAAATCCTGCACTTTTGACAATTCAATGAATGTCCTTTTTTTTTTCATTCAGGATTGTGCTAAACATTGCTGTGCATACTTTTGTCCACCACTCCCTTTCTTATGCTCATCAATAGTGTCCTAAGACCTGCAGTCTTCCAGTGCTTTCCATGCTAGGTTTCCTGCGATACTAATTGTGGATCCACTATGTTTGAATTGTTTTCTTTTTGCCCATAATATTTTCTCCTGGCACTGGGTTTCAAAATTTGACTGTGATGTTCCTGTAATTTTTTCTGATAGGATCTCTTTCAGGTGTTGAACAGTGGATTTTTTGTTCTACTTTTCCCTCTTGTTGCAGTACTTCAGTATAATTTTCCTTGATTAATTCTTATATTATTTTATCAAGATTCCTATTTTTGATCATAGGTTTTAGGTAGTCAGATTTACTCTTATATTTTGTCTTCTTGATGTGTTCTCCAGATTAGTTATTTCTCTTTTGAGATGTTTCACATTCACTTCTATTTTTTTAATTCTTTACGTTTTATTATTTCTTCATCTCTTACAACTTCACTGGCTTCCTAGGGCCAACTTCTAATTCTCAAGAAGTCGTTATCTTCCTTAATATTCTGGATAGGGAGAGAGGGATTCTAGGAAGATGGTGGAATAGGTCAGAAAATTCCAAGCTCTCAAGATTTCCCCCCACAAAAGAAATAAAATAGCAACTTAGAGTGAACAAATAGGGGTTAAAATGAATAAAAATGGAGATTCAACAGGGGTCTTCCTGGAATAATTTGAAAAGATCAGAATAAAAATCCAGGGAAGAGATTTGGTCCATGTGAAGAGTAAACACCTGCAGACTAGTGTCCATTTTGACAAGTGGAAAGACACTTAAATAAATGGCAAGCCCTGGGATTAGTTGGTTTGAGAGACTGCCTCCATCCTAGCCAAAGGAATTTTTACTTGCAGATAATCAGGAAAGTTTCATGTTTGGGTGAGAGAAGATCAAGGGAATGAACCTCTGCTGACAAGGAATATCATACCTAACTATGCTGAAAAGAGCAGCAGGGACAAGAAGTAACCAGCACATACCAGATGAGTGCACAATCAGTGGGGTAGGAAGCTCCTGACTATGGACACTTAAGGGAAGTTGGAGGTTTAGCTTTGGTTCCAGGTTAGAGGGGAGAACTAAAGATCTGGGGCAAGAGGCACCATCCCTCATATCCCAGGGCTAGAGGTAATTACAAAAATTAAGCGAGTACTAAAAAAAAATACACAGGCAAAACAGAAAGAATACAACCATAAAAAAGCTATTATGGGAGTAGAAAACATCAGGGTTCATCTTTAGAGGAGGATATTTGAAGTTAAGAAACCCCCAAAGGGTAATGTCAAATGGTCACCTGCCCCCAAAAAATTCATTAAAAAAATCCTTAAAAAGAATTTTAAAAATCAAATGACAGAAATGGAGAAAAAAAAGAATAGTTCAATAAAAAGGCAAGAAAGGAAAGTCAACCAACTAGGAAAGAGGATACAGAAACTTAAGGGAGAAAATGACACTTTGGAAATTAGAATTGGACAAGGTGAAGGCAGCAAAATTATGAGATAAAAAAACTTTTAAACAAAATATGTATAATGAAAAAACAAGAGAAAGTGAAACATAAGAAAAACAACAAATTTTGAATCAAGAAAACACAAACATAAGTGAAGTAACTGAAAGTTACAATAAAAAAATGAATCTTAATACAATAATACAAAGCATAATCAAAGAAAATTGTCTTGAATTATTAGAACAAGTGGAGATAAAGAAAAAAATCTATCAATCACCACTTAAATGAGAACCTATGAGGAAAACTCATAGGAATATCTTAGTCAAGTTCTAAAATCCTCAGCTCAAGGATAAAATATTAAAAGCAAAAACAATAAAACAATTTAAATATGATGTCACAACAATTAGAATCAGGCAAGACATAGTAGTGGAGGTGTTAAAGGACAGTAGGTCTTGGAACAGTGTACTTCAAAGAGGAAAAAAATAGAGTCTCTGACTGAAGATATTATACCCAGCAAAGTTAAATATACTCATTAATTAAAAAAAATGGACATTTGATCAACTGTCAGAATTTCAAGACTTTCCTAAAAAATAGAAATCCTGAACCTAGAAGATTTTGCAAAAAAGAGTAAAAAAAAAATGTAAGGTACATACCAACATCTGATTATAAGGGATTCAATAAGGACCGACCATTTACTTTTTATATATGTAAAATGTGAAACATATTATAAGATTCTTATTAATAATTGGGTAGCTCACAAGAAAGATTGGGGGAAAACTAGATATGATACAAATTTCAAATGTAAAACTATTTAGGAACAGTTAAAAGAGTAATTATATTATGCAAATGAGATACAAGAGGAAGAATAAATACAGAGGAATTAGATGGGGAAGGAGGGCTGGTAGTTCTGGTAACCTGCTTTTATCAGGAATAGATTTAAGAGGGAATAATACATATAGATTTAGAAGAGCATAAAAGTCTTCTAAATTCAGAAGAAATAAAATGGTAGGGGTATAAGGAGGGGGAGAGGACAAGGGAGAAATCTTTAGAAGGGAGGGCAAGGGGATAGGTAAAATGAAGGTGTTTAGATTTGGGAGAAGGATCCTTGAAGGGAGGTAGGTAAGTAATAAGTAGGTAGAAGTAAAGTAGAGGAGGCTGGAGGGATAGGAAACGAGAAACAAACAAAGATCAGGAGTAGAATTTGTTTGGGAAAGTATGTGTTTATATATGTGGGTATATAGGTATATGTGTATGTATATATCTATAGTTATAGAGAAACATATCCAAACTTAATTGTAGACTTTCCGAGGTGATTTGGGGGAGCAGGAAAAAGAACAAAGTTAAAAAGTGCATAGCAGAGAACAAAAGAAAACTTACAGGGAAACACAGAAAAGATGACCAATTCTCAACACAAAGTGTATTACTTATCATACAGGCTTTCTTGAAATGAAAATTTATTGTTATATATTTTAAATCTTGTCTTATGTTCTGCTATGTACATAACATGCTTTCTTGTTTATACTTTGCATTTAAGTTCTAATATTTAATTATATGTATTTTATCTTTTCTCTATTTTGTATTTGTGTTTTGACATTGAGTCTAAAATGAAATTTAAATTTTTTTTTAAAAAAAGATTCTGGATGCGGAACTAAGATGGCAGAGTAAAAGAAGGGACTCACTTGAGCTTTCATGCAAACCCCTGCAAATACTTGTAAAAATGACTCTAAATAAATTCTAGAGGAGCAGAACCCACAAAATGACAGAATTTCCAGCCCAAGACAACTTTAAAGGTTAACAGGAAAGATCTGTTGCACCTGGCTGAGAGAGGAGCACAGTCTAGTGTAAAATGGACCAGCATAGACTCAGTCCTAGAAAACCATGAGCAGGACCCAGAGGACTGAATCACTGGCAGCTGTGGTAGTTTTCAGACTTCTCAACCTACAAACAACAAAACCAACTTAGAAGATCAGTAGGAAAGATCTGTTGGACACGAGTGAGAGAAGAATGTGGTCCAGCCCCAGCCCTGGGGTGGTGGATTCAGTAACAACTGTGGTTGCTTCTAAAGCTCTCAGCCGACAGATGGTGGGAGATCAGGCAGCTGATCAGAGAGGGCTTGCAGGGATCTCTTTGCTGGTGATGAGTCAGGATTTGCTTGCTTTGCCCATGCGTGGATCTGAGTCACAGTGCTGGGTGTCATCCCTGGGGTGATTGGCATAGCACAGCTTCTGATGGCAGTAGAGAAGAAATCCTCCTCAGTTCCAAGGCAGAAAAGAGTGCTTGTGGTCACTCAGAGAACAGAGCATAGGCCAAGAGAGGAGTAAACACCTCTCCTTTGATCGTACAGCCTTAGAAGAAATGAAAACTTACAAGTGCCCAGAAATATGTCTGAAAACAGTTGCACAAAACCCTGAAGCCTGGGGCAGTACAGCCTTCACATTGAAAGCGGAATCCTACCTTAACAAAGAGTTAAAAAAGTAAAGTAATTAACTGGAGAAATGAGGAGACAGAAGAAAAAAACCAATCAGACTATAGAATCTTACTTTGGTGAAAAAGAAAATCAAAATATACAACCAGAAGATAACAAAGTCAAAGCTACTACATCCAAAGTCTCCAAGAAAAATATGAATTGATCTCAGTTCATGGATGATCTCAAGAAGGATTTTGAAAATAAAGTTAAAAAACTAGACAAAAAAATGGGGAGAGAAATAAGAGTGATGCAACACAATCGTGAAAAATAAAGTCAATAGTTTGCTAAAGGAAACCCAAAAAATACTGAAGAAAATAACACCTTAAACAAAAAGACTTGGCCAAATGACAAAGGAGGTCCAAAATAAGTGAGCAGAAGAGTGCCTAAAAATTAGTATTGTTCAAATGGAAAAGGAGATCCAAAAGCTCACTGAAGAAAATCATTCCTTGAAAATTAGAATGGAGCAAATGGAAGTTAATGACCATGAGAAATCAAGAAATGATAAAATAAAACCAAAAGAATAAAACCTTAAAAGACAATGTGAAATATTGACCTGAAAAATAAATGTGGGAGAGATCATTTAGGACCTGAAAGCCATTATCAAAAAGGAGCCTTCATTTTTCAAAAATTATCAAGGAAAACTGCCCTAATATTCTAGAATAAGGAGGTAAAATAGAAATTGAGGAAGTCCACCAATTAACTCCTGAAAGAGATCGCAAAACAAAAATTCCTAATAATATTGTAGCCAAATTCCAGATTTCATCAAGGAGAAAATGTTGGAAGTATCCAGAAAGAAACAATTCAAGTATTGTGGAAACATAATCAAGATAACACAAGATTTAGCAACTTCTACATTAAGTAATCATAAGGCTTGGAATATGATATTCCAGAGATCAAAGGAGTCAGGATTAAAACCAAGAATCACCTACCTAGGAAAATTGAGTATAATCCTTCAAGAGGAAAAATGGATATTCAGTGAGATAGAGGACTTTCAAGCATTCGTGAATAAAAAAGACCAGAGTTGAATAGAAAATTTGACTTTCAAATATAAGAATCAAGAGAAGCATGAGAAGATAAAATAAAAGAGAAACCATAAAGGATTTATTACAATAGAACTGTTTACATTCCTACATGGAAAGATTTAGTGATGATGTGATGGTTTACTTGGAAAATACTAGGGAATAAACAAAGATAATTGAGACAATAGATAGTTTCAGAAGAGTTGGGGCCTATAAAATAATCCCTCAAAAATAACTGCATTTTTGCAACAAAATTCAAGAGGTAATAATAGATAGGGAAAATACCATTCCAAATGACTACAAGATGCTAAAATGTCTGGGGATTGACTCAAAACACAAAAAAAGAACAGAAATAATTTGAGTGAATTTTATTGCAGAGTTCTTCTCAAAGAGGTAAAGGGCAACTTAGATAATGGAAGAAAATAAAGTATTCATGGATAAGTTGTGCCAATATGATAACATTCTAATAGTGCTTAAGTTAGTTTATAATTTAAATGATATACCAATAAAATCATCATTGACATACTTTATAGAACTGGGTAATATATAAGCAATCATTTAGAAGATAAAAGATTTAGAATATAAAGGAAAATGATGAAAAGAGGTAGAGTCAGGGGGAATAGCACCTCTATATCTCAAATTGTATAACATAAAGCTTCAGTCATCAATATCATCTACTTTTGGTTAAAAAATAAAGATACCAACAAAACAGAGAAGACAAGGGAGAATCAAAAACAATGGAACTCAGTAACCCAATGTACAGTAAAGTAGAAAACATAAATTGCATAGAAAAGAACTCCCTATTTGATTAAAAATTGATAGGAGAACTGGAAAGCAGTTTGATATCACTCTTAATAGATATATGACCATAATATTAAATTTCATATTACAAAAAATTATAAGAGAAGGTATCAAGTCTATGGCTCTGGACATTCTCCCTACCTATGCTCCCTGCCTGGAATGTTCTTATTCCTTCATGCTACTAACTTCCCTTGCTTGAAGTTCTAATTAAAATCTCACCTTCTCTTGGTAATCTTCCCCAACTCCTCTTAATTCTAGTGTTTTATCATTTTTGATAATTTCCTATTTATCCTGTATAAATTGGTTTGTACATACTTGTCTACATGTTGTGCACCCCAGAAAATTCTAAGTTCTTTGAGGGCAGAGACTTTTTGCTTCTTTGTATTTCCAAAACTTAGCACAGTGCTTGGCACATAGTAGGTGCTTAATAAATGTTTCCTAATTGACTGAGTCATTGCTGGATTGCAGTTTGTCTTTAAAAAATTCCCTTCAATTTTAGTATTCCTTCAAGCTCCATATAAATGAAGACTATGATATGGTAGATAGAAAACTAATGTGATCTTGGGTTGCATTAAGACAAGCACAGTATATAGATTAGAAAGTTTACTAGGTAGGTGATAGTCTCCATTCTGTCCAGACTACATCTGGAGTACCATGTTCAATTCTGGACTTCACATTTAGGAAGGACCCTGATAAACTAGAGAGTAACCAGAGGAGGGTGGCAAAAAAGTCCTGGAGATCATGTCAATGTGAAAATCCATTGAAGGAACTAGAGATGATAACTTGGAGAAGAGAAGATTTAAGAGGCACATTGTGCCTTTTTTATAGTATTTGAAAGGATGTTTTAGGGAAGAGGGATTAGAATTATTCAACTTGGCACCAAAGGTCAAAAGCAGGAATATTGGTGAAAAGTTTCAAAGAGGCAAATTTAGGGTTCATATGAGGAAAAAAATTTCACCACATAGCTATCCAAAGAAACCTTCCTCCATGAAAGTCTTCAAGTGTTGAAGTCTGCATGACCACTAAAAAGATTGCTGTGAGGATCAAATGAGATAGTATCTGTAAAACAGCAGAGTGTCTGGTATACTGGTATATAGTAAATATTGTTTAAAATCTAGGAGTCATGATGAGAAGAGGAAGCGGAAAAGAAGAAGAAGAAGAGAAAGGAAGAAGAAGAAGGAAGAAGAAGAAGAGGAAGGAAGAAGAAGAAGAGGAAGGAAGAAGAAGAAGGAAGAAGAAGAAGAGAAAGAGGAGGAGAAGAAGAAAGAAGAAATGTTCTGAAAGCAATTCTTAAGTGGCCTGCAAAATCCCTTCCAGCTCTATACCTATTAACTCATGGGTATAATTTTTGCCACATTTTCTTAATCTTGGTTTCATTCACAAACTCATATGGTAAGGAAAACTAATTAAGGAAAGATATATTTTCATTAGCAACATTTCTCTTTCATATATTGAGATCTCCTTTATCAAGTTTTACTACCTTTCCAAAGATATATTTGACTTAGTTCTCTACAGAATTTCAGAGAAACAAAATAGGAAAGAACCTTTAAGATCATCTAATCCAACCCCAGATGCACAGAACTGTTCCCTAAGACATGAGTAATTCATAGCCCTCTGTAGTTCTCTTCCAAAATCATATTCAGGTAATATCATACACTCTTTTGAAAACAAAGAGGATATGAAATCCTAATTATAATACTAATAAAAAGATGTGGCATATAGTGGAAAGAACATTGCAACCTGGATTTGCATACAAGTCCTGTACTAATTAAATGAAAGAATAAATCAATTACATTCCCTGAACAGTTTTCTCACCTGTAAAAATGAGGCTAATACCACTTGTGCCACAAGATAATGCTAAGGTTCAAATGAGATTTTGAAAATAAAGACCTTAATTATTCCAAAGTCTTATATAAATATAAGCTATTGTTATCATTAATCCTCAATTACCAATTGTAACATTCATGAAATAAAGAATCACATTGTAGGAGAAGAAAATAAACTCTTACCATAATATGTAAGGTACTCTGCTGTATGTAGAAAGGTCAGTGAAACTAGAACATTGAAAATCCAGTTTATTCCAGATGAACATGCATTTCCTGTACTTCTTGCCCAAAGTGGATAGATTTCAGAATTCACTGTCCAAGGCATTGGTCCCATTCCTCAGAAATGCAAAATAGGAACTTTAGTAAATCAGAAATAAACAAAAATCTTGATAAGTAATAGCTTGTCAATTCAAAATTTTCTTTTTTTTCCTCAACTAAACATTTGTAAAAATGAAGCATTTGTTTACCAGGTGCGAAGAAAATGAGATATAAAATAAGGCCCAAGAGTGCAGTCCAGGAATATGGAGTTGGGCAGAAATTGTAAGCCCAAAATAACTCTTCTTCTTTGAATTTGGTTTCATTTGTACACCTAAAAGAAGTGCAAAAACAAACAAGTATTATTTCAGCATTTTCAGTCATGACTGAATAATTTTAGTGTGGACAAAGCAATCTATTAATCAAACACCTATAGCAATGTATGGTTGTGAGAGTTCAACTCTAAGGAAAACTGAGTGCCACAAAATTGATGCTTTTGAATTGAGGTGCTGGAAAAGACATTTGAAAATCCTTGAACAGCAAGGAAGTTAAGTTGGTCAATACTTAAAAAATTAATTCAGACTACTCACTGGAAGGTCAAATACTGAAGCAGAGGATGAAATGGATAGATGGTGTAATGGAAACAATGAACATGAACTTGGATAGACTTCAAGAGGCAGTGGAGGATAGAAGGGCCTAGTGTTTTATGGTCCATAGGGTAACAAACAAGTAAACATTATTGAATGATTGAACAGCAGCAACATGTGTTGGTCACTTAATTTTAAGTATATAAAAATAGAAAAGAAGACAGACCTTTCCCTCCATCAGCTTACATTCTATTGGGTGAAAATTAAATGAAAATAGGCAAATAAATACAAAGGAAGAAGATATTAGGAAATGGGAGAATTAAGAAAGACTTCATGTATAAGGTAATATTTGAGCTGATCTTTGAAGGAAACTGGGGAAAATAAGAGGAAGAGATGAAAAAGAATTGCATTTCAGGCAGAGGGTAGGAAGGTATGTGATCTATTTTGAGGCCATGGGAAATATAACACTTTATGGAAGGAATACTAGATATAACAGTTTGGCTAAAATGTAGAGTGCATGAAGAGGTCTGAAAAGAGAGTATGAAGCTAGATTTGAAGGACTTTTAATGTGTTTTTTCCCAGAAGGAATAGGTAGCGATTGGAGGATTTTGAGAAGGGGAATGACATGGTCAGGGCTATGTTCTATGAATATCACATGTTTGTGTGATAGAATATCAGGTGATTGTGCAGATTGGAAAAATAGCAAATTGAGGCAAGGGTACCATTAGGAGACAATTATCATAGTTCAGGCAAGAGAGATGATAAAGGCCTGAATTAAGATATTGACTATATTAGTGGATAAAAGGGGAGAGATGTGAGAGATTTTGTGGGGATAGAATATGCCAGAATTCAAAAATGGTTGTGGGATAAAGGAGACTAGTGTGTGATTTGAATCAGAATAAACTGAGAGTTGGAAAGGACTTGATCTCCAAATAGGTCCAACTTATACCCAAAAAAATTCCACTATAACATGCCCAATGAGTGCTCTTCAAAAAGCTTTAAGCCTCTTCCTGAGGATCTGGAAGAAGAGAAAATCTACTACTTCACAAGGCAGCTCATTCCACTTTGGGGCATCTTTGATTGTAATAAATATTTTAATTACATCAAGACTAACTTTATCTTTGCAACTTCTACCCATTTTTCCTGGTTCTATTCTCTGGGATCAAATAGAGAAATTTTCGACTTAGTAGCCCTTCAAGTACATGACAGAAGCCATTTTTATATATCCTAAATGTAGCCAGGTACTAAATCTATCGTCATGTAATGTAACCTCAATATAGCCCACAGTAATGCCCTCTCCTCTAGATGTCTCAAGCCCATCATTGTCCTTTTTAAACTGTAGTGGTCTGAATGGAACACAATACTCTAGATAGATTCTGACAATGGAAGAATATAGAAGGACCACCTTATTCTTGGAAGGGATGCCTCTCAATACTAATGGATTGTTTTTGGTTTGTTTGTTTGTTTTTTGGTACAACGTTGAATTATATTGAACCTGCAATCCACTTAAACTTCCAAGTCTGATAAAAATGTTAAATAGCACGTCTGACTTACATGACCACCAAAATAGAAGAATGGTAAGTTTCTTAAAACCACTTGAATTCTCCAATAACCCCCCAATATGCACTAGATGTAGTGTTATTATAACTAAATAAACAAGTGCATACAATGTATACAAAGGAAAGAAGATAAATTCTGACAGGGTAAAATCATTGTGAATTAACACAGGAGAATTCTAGTTTTTTTTAATTAAATTGTTTTTATTTGTTTTCAGTGTTCAACAATCACTTCCATATATCTTAGATTTTTTTCCCCTCCCTCCCTCTTTCTCTCACCCTCCCTGAGATAGTATACAATCTTAAATAGGTTCTACATGTACATTCCTATTAAATACATGTTGCATAGAAGAATTAAAATGAATGGGAGAAACCATAAAACATAACAAAACATAATATAAAAGAAATTAGTCTACTTTGATCTGTGATCCAATTATATAATTCTTTCCCTGGATGTGGAAGGCATTTTGCCTCAAGAGTCTACTGGAAATTTTTTAAGGTTTTCCATTGCAATGAAGTACTAAGTCTACTAGAAAAATTCCTCTCACATTGGGGTTCTTACTATGTGCAAAATTCCCCTTGTTCTACTCCTTTCACAAAATATCAGTTCATACAAGTCTTTCCAGGCCTCTCTGAAGTCTTCCTGTTCATTCTTTCGCATAGCACAATAGTATTCCTTTACATTCATATGCCACGACTTGTTCAGTCATTCCCCAATTGATGGGCATCCCCTTGATTTCCAGTTTTTGGCCACCACAAGGAGCTGCCGTAAATATTTTTGTACATGTGAGACTTTTTCGCATGTCTATGATCTCTTTGAAACAGATACCCAGACACAATATTGCTGGGCACATTTTTGTGGCCCTTTGAGCATAGTTCCAGATTGCTCTCCAAAATGGTTGGATCAGCTCACAGCTCCACCAACTAATGAATTACTGTTCCAACTCTCCCACGTCTTCTCCAACATTTGTCATCTTCCTGTTTTGTCATGTTAGTCAATCTGATAGGTGTGATGTGGTACCTCAGAGTTGTCTTGATTTGCATCTCTTTAATCAATAGTGACTTAGAACATTTTTTCATATGACTATAGCTTTAATTTCTTCCTCTGAAAACTGCCTGTTCATATCCTTTGACCATTTATCAATTGGGGAATTACTTGTATTCTTGTACATTTGACTCAATTCTCTATAGATTTTAGAAAGAAGGCCTTTATCACAGATGCTAGTTGCAAAAATTCTTTCACAGTTTTCTGCTTCCCTCCTAATCTTGGCTGCATTGAGTTTGTTTGTGCAAAAACATTTCAATTTAATCTAATCAAAATTATCCATTTTGTACTTCATAATGTTCTCTATCTCTTGTTTGGTCATAAGTTTTTCCATTCTCCATAATCCTGACAAATACACTATTCCTTGCTCCTTTGTTTTCTGTACCTAGTTTCTGACAAACTGATTTTCAACTTTCCCAGCAATTTTTGTCAAATAGTGAGTCATTACCGTAGTAGCTGGAGTTTTCTCATTTATCAGAGTAGGCAATTGTGTTCATTTTCTTCTACATATTATGCACAGTAATATGCTGCATTGGTTGACCTTCCTATTTCTCCACAATTACCAATTTCTTTCATTTCTTTCAGAAATTGTAACTGAACTTGTGCCTATTATGTGTTTTACTTTGAGGTCTTGTTTGTAGATATTTTGCAAGCATTTTCTTCAGGATGTTTGTCTTTGGTATTTTTAGTCACTGTAAAGCTCTTAGGTTTTGTCATTGCTATTTATTTACTCTTTTTGCCTTACTTCCTAAATTTAGACTTTGTTCAGTATTTTCATATTTTTGGAGGGAACATCTGTTGGTGCAAGGATAACAGGGACAGCTCTAACTGGAGGCCTGGAGGCATTCATGTGTTCAAATTGGTCTGATCAATGCTGTCCTTTTCTGAGCTTTGAAAGCTATTTTTAAGTTAAACAACAAAACTATAAGCTTGTCTTGGTTGTATGCTTGTTGCTAGATCAAAGTACAGTAAGCTGAGTAGAAAACTGAAGTTTCAGAGCAAGAGAACTTCAGGCCTCCTGTTAGCTAATTAGTAATTCCAATGTTTAAATGAGATTGGGCTAGGAGTTGTGTCTGGCCCAAAAGGAGTCAGATCCATACAGCTGCTGCTCAATTCTCTTTCTGTTCCTTGCTCAGTACACAGCCTCAATTCTGAGACCACTTCAAGATAGAGAAATCTATCTTGTCCTACAAGTAAATAGAGGAACAGGGATAAGGGAAGGGAGGGGTGTGCTAGAAAGGAGGGCAGATGGGGGAAAGTAGTAGTCAGAATGCACCTTGTCTTGGGGTGGGGAGGAAGGGAGAGGTGGGGAGAAAATTTGGAAAAATCTTTTGGAAATGAATGTTGAAAACTAAAAGTAAATAAATAAATTTTTAAAAACGAAAAAAAAATGACTTCCTGTTGAGCAAAAGAGAATCCTTAAAGAAAAAATAGGGGTTTGATTTTCAAATATATTTCATCTAAAAGATATATTTATGTATGTTAATTTGAAGATTTATGGACAATCTTTGTGAAATTCTGCAATGTACTTAATTTCAAGTGATATATTTAAGGAAAATTTCTTTTTGTGATAATGCTAACTTAATTGGATATGATCTTCTTGACCTATTGAAACTAACTCTTTCCATTACAAATGCCTTTTTGACTAAGGAACTTTGTGATATCTAGGAATTCTGTGATAACTAAGAATTTAGTTTTGTTATAATACTTTTTACATTTGTGTTGCTTTACAACAACTTGGTTTTGATGAATTCCAATTTTAAAGATTTATTTTTGCTTATAGTGGAAGAAAGATAGCTATCATTTTAAAGGTTTCCAACTAATTTTCTCCATAAAAGTTCAATGAACATCAGAATAAATTATATGTTTTTTGAGAAAGGGGAAATAATTTAGAAGAAATGTTTTAAAATATCTTGTGTGATTTTTAGTAGACCTACTAAATTTTCAATGTATTTTGCTGTTTAATTAAGCTGTAAAGCAGAAGAGATGTTGCTGTTTTTCCTGAATTTGTAGTTATTCCATGGCCTAAGCAAGTGTTAAATTAATGTTTGAACCTATCATAGGTAAAAGATTTACGTCCTGAAGTATTTCATTCTTCCAGTGTGAGTATAAGTAGGGAAGAATAAATAAGCTTGTGAAAGAAAGACATAAATCCATCAGTCTGTTATGTTAGTCATTAACCTCTTTGCTTTAATTTGGAATGGGATTACAATGCAGTTACGTTAGTAAAAAGTAATAACTTATGGTTATCTTGTCTTATAAAATGTAAAGCAAAGCTGAATGATATGAATAATGGGATTGAGAGATTTGGAAAGATAAAGGTCCAATGGAAAATATGGAAGGCAAATAAGAAGTTTTTGGAACAACTAGGGGTTATCCAAACCCCGCTTGTTCCTAGATTGTTGTTCTGGGTATTTTGGGATCCGTTTCAGATGGCTTAAGTATGTTTAGAGAGTGTGAGAAAGTATTTTAAGAAAACAAGAAAATTATGTGTCTTTATTTGATAATAGCTCAATCAAATTTGAGATGCCCTATCTGAAGGACACCAGTCAATATTTACTTGCTGCTTAAGACTTTATTGGACTGCAATTTACTATTGTTTTATGCTCTGATTACAGGAATAGTTGTCTAAGTTATCATAAAGTCAATTGATATGTGATGTAGCTTGAGAACTGCTAATGGTGGATTCCTGGAAAGGTTTTGATGATGACCTTGGACATGGCCTACATAAGATCTTGCTAATTCTATTTTCAATTACAGTGTTTCCTTTCTTTAAAAGGACAATTCTCCACCTGATTACTCCTGAGCCCTGCTTTCAGCACCTAGTGACCACATGATTGGCTGTCAGATGATGGCTCATTCCTGGAATCAAATGGAGCCAAGGAAGGTCTTTCCTTCTGTTAAGATATATGACATTAACCCTCTTTTTCTTTTATAACAAATTTCTATAATCAAGTAGTTACAAGGCTAAATCTGTTAAATAATAAATGGAAATTGAAATATCCATGAATTATTACAATGGGATGCAGGAATGAATAGTTTACAATTTTAACCTACATTCATGGCCAAATAAACAAATAAGTATGGAGATAACATCTTCCAAATGAGGAAAGTATTAAGACAAAAATGTAAGGTGATAAATGTCTTATTAAGTAGGATAGCAAATTTTGAGGAAAAGAAACAGGATCAGACTGACTGCTGTAAGAATTATATGTGATGTATATGATTGACTTCTAAAAATTTACCATGTTTTGGTAATAAGATCTCAATTTTTGATTTTTGCACAAAAATTGTGTACAGGAAGTAAAAGGAAGTGAAATTATTTCTTCTTTCTTAAAGTATCTTTTTTAACGGTAGATGAACTCATGTTATTGTTGGAAACCTCACATTTAAAAAACAATTCTTATACCAGGTGTAGGATTTAGGTACAGACAGAAGCAGCAAATAATACAAACTGAAATTCTATGAAGTTTCAAAAAATGGAGAACCAAATTTAAGTGATTGTACTAATTTGAATTTTTAGAATTATCCAGGAACTTTTAGATCTGAACCAGAGAAGCAGAACTCCCTTTTTTAATTGTCCCAAGAATAAAACTTATTGTCAAAGAGAGGATATTTAGGCATCAGATATCTACATGAGACATCTTGGATTCAAAAAGTAATGTTTAAATGGATATTAAGAATGGATTGCTGGGATACAAGGAAATTAATGTTCATTAACATTGGTAATTGCATTGATTTGTATAGTTCATGTTTAAGTATTTTTGTTTATCTTGGTGACATGCCAA
Source organism: Potorous gilbertii (assembly GCA_028658325.1). Lineage (NCBI taxonomy): Eukaryota > Metazoa > Chordata > Mammalia > Diprotodontia > Potoroidae > Potorous > Potorous gilbertii. The sequence goes on from CM053770.1 coordinate 169,489,916, forward strand.
TCTCTCTTTTCACCACTAGTCTATTATGAACCATCTAAGTTTAATCTGTGCCTGACGATGTAAAAATACAATTTTGTGAATTGTGAGAAAAATTTTATTGTGTCATTTGAACCTAGCCCTGTGTGACTGGGAAACTGAACCATTCCTATGTGCCTTTAGCTATGTAAGCTATGCTGTACAGTTTGTACTTAATTATCAAATCATGTTTTCTGGGAGCCTCAGTCAGTTCTTTTTGACTGTATGGACTCTTGGATCCATCTTTCACATCTAAAGATTTCCCCTGCCCCTGAGTGGACTTCTGAGTCCATAGGAAACATTGCCCTCCAATTTCAAAGGGGCCTGAAAAAGACAACCTCAGATGTGGATAGCTTTCCCAAGAGTCTGGATCAAACTTTCCCCAAAAATCTAGGACTGGTTACTTATATCTTTGGTAACTTTATGCTCCCTGCTTTGATCCCCCTTACAACCCACTTCTTTTGCTTGTTTGCAATTGCTCTGCAGTGACTGCCCATCTCTTGGGATGCCCAGCAGCAGGGAAAGAGTAACCTCATATTTCACCTCCCCACTCATCCCATGAGGCAGATTCTATGTGACAAAGAAATCAACCTCATCTTTAATGGTTGGGAAAAACCTGAATCCACTTAGATAAGGATTTTTAGAATTCTTCCCCCTCTCCCCTCTTCCCCCCGCCCAAGGAAGAGAGAAGTTTTTCCATACCTTCCTTGGTCAACAGGTGAAGCTTTTGATTTGCCTTTGACCAAAAGGAGGAAATGATCATCATTTAATATCAGTTTTGGACTTTAATAAGGACCAGCGTTTGATTTAATCAATCAGAAGAAGAGCCTGGAATTAATAGTCTCTTTATTCTCTGAAGTAAACTGAGTGAATACATCTCCCTATGTTAAGAAGGATAGATGAGGCTGACTTAGCAAAATTTAGGAAACCCTTAACCTGAGACACTCCCTTGAATAAGGGAACTTTTTCATTATTTTAATATTTTGTGAAAATATACTATATTGTAGCATGTTAATGGTAAAGAAAACACAGATATCCTGGGTCATAATTTCAATTGACACTGTCAACTCTCTTATTTTATTTGCAACTTACTCAATTAAGAAAATTATTTTCTCTTGGTATAGTTAAACACACATAGAGACCCTAAATCTGAGGAACACAGACATATCTGGATTGTCCTAAAGCAGATTTAAGTCTGGCCATTCTTGTATTAGTCAAAAGTTTCCTTCTGTCTCCATGATCATGTAACTGCTAGCTTTAAGGGAATAAACAATATGAATTTGGTCTGTTTGCCTTCTTTAATCAAATTTTCAGGTCAACAAAAGTAATATGTCCACTGCCACAACAACCAGGAAGTAGCATAGTGACTATTTAATGAGGTAGAAAACAATCAAACACCCTTTGGGGTGACAAGAATCATTATCAATGATAGGTTGATAGAACTTCAACAACCTGGAGGGTCCTAAGGGTCTTTTCCTTCTCCTCTCTGACCCCCTCTCTCCAGTTATTTTCCTGGAGATGAAAACCCCCAACAGTATCTCTTTTTTTGCTATTAACTCCTCATGGTGGTGGTACCTTGTAAATCTAATTCTGTTTTATAATCCATTCATTCACATAATTTCTGAATGATACACCTTAAGATCAGTCAGACCTGAGAGGTTTTGAAATTCACTATCTATTTAGAAAATCTTACAGTTTTAGCATGGAAAGTTAAAAGACCTCTCTGGGTGTAGCAAGGTTACAGTTAAGTTTTATGAATAATCCCTTAATTGTCCCAAGCAGAAGGCTCAAATTTGAATTTGGAGCTCCCATAAAAAAGTGATTAAAAAACATTTGTATTATCTACCTTGTTGTATCATTGTGAGTCTATGACTTCCTCAACTTTAAAGAATTATGTAAAATGTTATCTGTTATCAATTTTTAAATATTTTAATCTAAAAGATACTTTTATGAAACTAGATTTTTTTTCCTAATTGAAGTGAGCTCACTGTGTCTCAGTGTAAAATAGGGATAACTTCCTCCTTGTGACACTATAATCAAATGTAACTTTTCTGTAAGGACCAAGTTTAGCTATCCAATGGCCTATTGATGTGCAATTAAGTCCCCTGTGGATTTTATATTTGAGGGAAGAATTTCAATGGTATGGTTTCTCAGAGTAGAAGGTTCACCACTTTCTTGAAAGCATAGCTCAGAGAAAGTGTTCTCGAGGGAGTCTCCTTTTTTAAATCCCTGTTTTTTTGGGATCATCATTCTTCATCTTTTTAACATTTATATGAAATAACATGCACACAGCGGATCACTCATAGTAGGCATTCAAAAACATTTTTAATAAATACATATCCTTGTATTTCGTGCTATTTAATACATGGATTACACAATTGTTGATATTTTACTTTCTCACGTCTCTCATGTCATTTCTCATATGTTTGTTTTCTTCCTAATTAGTCTATAAGCTTCTTAAGAAGAGGATAAAAGTGCTCTTCATTTGGAACAAGTGGATTTGACCTAAAAGTTTTGCTTTGCTTCTTAATACCTGGCTGTCCTTGGACAAGTCACTTAAGCATCCTGGTTCTTAGTTCCTCACTTGTAAAATGAAGTGCTTGATCTCAATTACCCCTAAACTCTCTTCCATCCCTAAATCTAGGATGCCATGATTTTCCTAAACAAGAGATCTGATTTCTATAAACTACCACTCATTGTTACTGATCAATGTTCTTACCTAGTTCTCCTCATATCTGAGGCTTATTAATCACATCTTTATTCATGTGGGTTTATCAATAAAATATATTACTATATCCTTTATGTGCCAAATTTATCAAAGAGAAAATGTTTTGGATATACTAATTATGTTTTCTCAATTTCCAAAATAGCTATTAAAATTTTTCTCTTCAGTTGGGAATAGCATGTTTCAATGGAAAGAGTGCTAGATTTAAAGTTAAGAGATCTGTGGTTAAAAATTGGTTCCTGCTCCTACCACTGTTGGATATTCAGTGTTACTTAGCCCATATTAGCCACAATTTCTCACCTGTACAATAAATATATTGAACTACCTGACTTTAAAGGTTCATTCCCCTTTCACCTATGTGGTTATATGATCCTATTCACAATCACAAGTAGTTAAGCCCTGATATTTTTTATTTATATTAAAAAAAGTCTTTTGGATATTTGGATTTTTGCATTTATCCTCTATTTAATATGGATTCACATCCCTGAAAACTGACTTGGGTATTTCATTGTTATTAAGAAGGGATATTAAAAACAATTGAGAACCAGAAAAGTTAAGGGTGTTGTTACCCAAGGTCACATAAATAGGATCATAGGATCATGGAATTCTTTATACTTACCAAATAGAAAGATAGATCATAGATTATCTTAACCATGAGACCCTGGACAACTCAGTTAATCTATCTGAACCCTGTAAGTGGATGAATTAGGGTCTGAATGGGCTTTTTGACCTTAAATCTCATGACTCTTTCTATCAGTTATAATATGGTAGCTTAGACAAAATGAATCCTTGTTACATGAAATATCACAAATTGGATTTCCAATGTGAATTGGAATAAAGATATTACCTAATCATATAGCTGATTATATTAGTATCATTAATTACAGAGTTAAATTACTATAGTGTATTAAACAAGCATTGAATCAGCACATTAAAAAAGTTCTACTTACTACTGACAGTCTTAAGTTTTGTAGTCCAGGAGTGCTAGGAACCCCAAAATTCAAGGACAAAAGGTGTAGATCTACCTCATGGGAATTAACTCAATCAAATCTTCTTTCAGTCAGAGACAAGGTTTACTTGTGACACCAATACAAGCAGGCCAGATTTTAAGAACCTGAGCAATTTAATAGGCAAGATGGACACTTTTATATGGAAGATCTGGATATAATCTAGGAGTGGCGAATTACCTGGAGTGATCAGGAGGTAACAGAAGAGACTTCTAGATGGGAATAAAGGTGGGAAATAGCCTAAAGTTGAGAGGTAACAGACAATGAAGCATTGGACTGGGTCCAAGCCACGGTGAAAGAATAGTTGAAAGGATTGCTAAGCATCTAGGTAGGGCTGTGTGGGAAGGTTCAGGACCTGAGTTGACTTTTTGGGGTCCAGGTCCCATATCCCATCATTAGGACATTCAAATAATCAAATAGTTCTAAAATGCCAGCATAAACTATTTCTACTTTTGCAAGGATGACTATGACTATGAATACGCAGAGTTTTTTTAAATGACTAAATTACACGTTAAAATATTTATTTATAAATGTGTGTAAATTCTTGAGAGTCAATTTCTGAAAGCATGTTTGAAGATTAGAAATGCTCATTTTAAGGAGATTAACACTTTTCATTTCATAATTTTCATTCCATAAAAAAATGCTACTGATTTTAATATCCTAACCCCTTCCCTATTCAGCCAGTTTTTGCAAGTTGGAGAAATTTTACCTTAAAAGGTTAAGATATTCCTCAAGACTCAGAGGATAATGACCCAGTTTATTTACATCTTTTCCTTGCCTATGTACAAAGTAGCTACTAGCTGGAGAAGCTCTCAGGTGCTTGAATGGTGAATTGAATTATAGTAAGAGCTTTGGCCAATTGAATTATCTGAAGAGACTTTCAATGCCTCTCTTTATTGACTGTCCTTCTCTGTATATGGTTAAATAAACCTCCTTTTTGTCAGTTATTGAAATAACTATGATTGTCTTATTTTGTTGAAAATTGAACCTAAATTACCACAGGACTGGCCTGACTCAGGCCCAGGCCAGAATATCATTTTACGAAAAGGGAAACTGATATGAGATTTAACATCTGGGAGAAGATTATCATAGTTTGGAAGTGTCAGAGCCAGATCTAGAAATCAGGTATCTTAATTCCTAGTTCAATGTTTTTTTTTCTATATAGCATTAGTGATCATTTTTGAAAAAAATTAGACAAGTGCCAATTTCTAACAATATTTACTGACTACCATTCTATTCCATTCCAATTAAATTAAATAAGTATTAATTATTAAAAGCCCTTAGGTTTACCAGTGCCTATATAAACTTAGTAAGTGAGAATAAAACATTGCTGAATATTTTAAAAGCTAAAGTTGACTAGACTTAATTCAAAAAATATTTATTAATGTGCTTACTTACTATGTTTGAGGTCCTTCAAAGAGTCAAAGGGAACTCTAGATAGTACAATGGATAGAATGTTGGACCTAAATACCAGAGCTAAAATTCAGCTTCAGATATTTTTCCATGTCACCTAACCTCTCTCTGGTTCAGTTTCCTCAACTATTCATGAAGACTGAATGAGATAATATTTGTTAAATGCTTAGAACAATGTCTCACATACAGTCGGTACTTAGTAAATGCTTGTTCCCTTTCCCTCATTTTAAAAAATTTTCCCTTCCTACTATTCCCTTCTCATTATGGTGTCATAACCTTAGGGTTATTGATTTTTACAGTTTTTGAAACATACAAGTTCTGGTAGGTTCTTCCAAGCTAGAAGCCTAGACAATAGGCCATGTTTACTTTTCAAAGGTAAACCTGGCTAAAAATGGAGAGACTGACTTCAACTAGCCTGGTTATATGGTGATGAATTCTTTAATGATGATAATCTAAAACATAAAGAAGATTCTCTTTCCTTTAGGTAGTTTTCTCACTCTGTAGTAATAGTGATGGAGTGGCAAAAAAGGGGTAAAAGAAGCTAAGAGTTATATCAGGTATCGTATTGCCTATAAATATTTTCTTAGCTGTTGGTACTCTAAATGTTAGGTTCTTATCCAATAATTTATGAGTGGTCATGCTAGAGGAGAAACTGAATCACATAAACTTTGAGATCCTTGTTTACGAAAGTGGGACTTTGTGAGTGACAGTAAAATCAAGGGAGATTAGCCCTGTATGTGACTGATGTAAAATGAAGGAGTAGGTCATGAAAGATGAAGAAACTGAGGAACTAGGAGGCCATGAGTTTGAGAAAACATCAATATTTATGTTGAAATCCTATAGTATAAATGAGAGCAGAATTTAAAGAAGAAAGGAACTTTAAACAACATACTCTCTTCTTGCCAACAGGATATTAATAAGATGACATAGAGTAAATCTTGAAGGAGAAGTTACTGATTAATGACAGTAAGAAGATTCTTCAGGGAGGAATGGTGATCAAGGAATATTTCAACTGAGAGAATGAGAAGAAGGTAACTAAAAAGAATCAATACGAAAATGCTGAAGTTACACGGAAGATTAGCACACAGATTCTCTTTATAAAGACAAATGAGTTGGCAGAATTGTTTTCTCTGTTTTAAGGCTTATCAGTTTAGGAATCAAGACCATATTTGTATCATAGAAGGAATTTGGTAGAATCCCTTCTTTTCCAATTTTGCAAATAGTTTGTTTCATATTGAAATTAATTGAATTTTGCATGTTTCCTAGAATTCACTTGTAAATCTGAGCGGTCGGAATTTTTTTTTCTTTCGTGAGTCATTTATGTCTTCTTCAATTTCTCTTTCTGAGATTACATTATTTAAATTCTCTGCTTGTTTTCTTAATTTGTTCATTTTATAATTTTGTAAATATTTATTCATTTCATGTAAATTTTTGGTTTCATTGGAATATCATTGGGCAAAATGTTTTCTGAATAATTTACTTTATTTCTTCCCATTAGTTGTGAATTTCTCTTTTTTTTGTTCACTGCTTTAGTAGCAATTTGGTTATGTAATGGTTAATTTACTGCACTTTTTGTGATCAAATTTTGTTAGTAGGGAATTTCATGCTCTAATACATGGCTAGTTTTGGTACGGGTACTACATACATCTGAGAAATTTATATTCTGTATTTTCCAAATAGAAACATTTAGAAGTCGCCAGAAGACCATCATATCTTTCTAACTAAATATCATAACTTTCTAAAATTCTATTCAGGCCTTTAGCTTCTTTCTTTAAAAAAAAGTTGTGTAGGTCTAAAGCAGTCCATTGAGATGCTGTACTATTATAGTTTTAGTTTCTATTTCTATTTGGCTTTTCCTTTAAGAACTTAAATGCAATGCCATTGAGAGTACATATATCAATTTTTCGTATTTATTCATTATAAAATGTATCTTGGAGTATAACATATTTTCCTGGTTTATTTCTTTGAATCAGTTCTATTTCTGATGTTGCCTTGTGTGAAATCATGATTGTGATTTCTAACTTTTTTTAACTAAAGGCATAGTAGTCCATATAGTCCAGTCCTTTGCTTCATGCTTCATGTTGTGAGCATATGTTTTAAGTGTTTTGTGTAAACAGTATATGAGTGGGTTTTGCTATCTAATCCATTATTCTTCTTGTTCATTTTATAGATATGCTCATCCTACTCATGTCTAAAGTTATAATTATTAATTGTGCTTCTTATTTATTAATAATTTTTCCTCTACTCTCCCCTATATCCTCTTTTTATGAAGTAATGATGAGAAAGGGAGGGTGCTCAGTTCAAGTTCTCTATGTTTGCTTCAATCTGCTTCTGCTCCCCTGCTCCTTTTTGTCTAGTCATGGATTTTTATTAATTCTTTTTTTCACTTTAGACCTTTCTTTACAAAGCACCCTCCAATGTTTGTTTGTTTTGCTTATGACTGACTACTTCCTTATCTGCCATTCCTTTCATTCCTCTCTCTCCTCACTCCCTCATCTCTCCATATTGAATTCAATATATTTCTACACCAAATGTTATTATGTGTTCTATTCTTCTCTGACAAGTTGAGATGTGAGATTCTAGTGATATCCAGTCTTCAAATTTCATCCATTTTTGTATAGTCTTGTACTTTCACATCACAACCTATTGTGTGATAATGTAAGACCCCTCCACCATTCTTCACCTTTCTTCTCACAGTATTCTTTCCTCCCTTCCTTTTCCTTTCCTTGTAAAAGATCATTAAAAAAATAAAAATACCATTCTCAGTTTTACTTAACTCCTTCTATTGCCATTAATGAAATTATAGTTTAGAGGGGGATCCTTATTTATTCTCTCCATATTAAAATGTAAGCATTTATCGTGGTATAGTGATTATTGCTCAATCAGAACAATCTTTTTTATGTTACTATTGAGTCCAATGTTTCTGTTTCAAAGTTTCTACTCAGATCTGGCCTTTACATCAGGAATGATTAGCAGTCTTCTATTTTATAAAAAACCATCATATACTCCAAACCTCTTACATGATTTTATTCAGTTTGTTGACTAATTTATTCTTGGCTGTCAGATTTTTAACATGTTCTCTGCTCGTCTATAATGTAGGCTGTGAAATCTTCTATGATCTTGACTGGGCTCTTGAGTATTTCTGGATAGAAAGGACTGTAGAAAAACTAAATTTGGTGTTTTATTCATCAAATGTCAACTTAAGGCATATTGTGGAGTCTATGAGATCCTAAAATTCTCCCATAGTGAGTGTGATAGTAGTCTTTCTAGTTGCTTACAATATTTTTTCTTCGATCTGGAGAATGTAGATTTTGGTTATCATATTTCTAGTGTGACACTAGGATATCACATTTATTTTGATGTTTTTCAGGAGGTGGTCTTTGGATTCTACCTCTTTTTATCTCGCTTTCTGTTTCTAATAGTTCTTGGTATGATTCAGTCATAATTTGTGACATCATATTCAGGCTATTTTCTTTGAGATGGTTCAATGATGTTCAAATCATCTTTCTTTTATCCCAGGACAATTTTTTAACATGAGATACCTTATATTTTCTTCTGTTTTTTCAATCCTTAGAATTTATTTTTATATTTCTTGTTATCTCATAGAGTCATTAATATTTGGTACATACTAATGTCATGAAATTCTTTTTCTTGAGTAACGTTTTATCCCTCTTGTAATAAGCTGTAAATTTTTTTTTGTTTTTCCTCCAAACTCTCTTTCCTTTTCCAATTCTTTCCTCTACCACTTTCATTTCATTTAAATATCGTTTTAATCTTTTGGAGATCTTGTACCCTTTTTAAATTAACTTTATTTGATCTTTTGACTAAGTTATGGCTGCCTATTTATTAATGTTGTCCCTCTATTCTTCCCTATGTCCTCTTTTTATGAAGAAGTGGGGAGAAAAGGAGGGTGCTCGGTATAAGTTCTCTATGCTTGCTGCAGTCTGCTTCTGCTCCCCTGCTCCTCTTTGCCTAGTCATGAATTTTTATCCATGACTACTCAGATCTAGCCTTTATGTTACATTTTGTCCATTGCTGATTGATATTCTTCTGGGTTTATTTCTTGGCTGTCCATGATTTTTATTACTGTTGTCTTTTTTAATTTTTCATTCATCCAACTTTAACTTCCAGAATTGGAACTTTGCTTTTATGTCAGGGTATGTGCCCTTGGGATGGTATATTTTTGCCTCGCATAGGCCTGCTTTTGTGGTCCTTCACTGGAGAAAGGATGTCAGAGGTTTTACACATGAGAGATGTAAATTTCCAGTGTGTCCAAAGTAGTCTGAAGGGCAACTAAGTGGCATAGTGAATAGAGGGCCAGGCCTGGTGTCAGGAAATCTCCTTGAGTTTAAATCTGGCCTCAGGTACTTACTAGCTGTGTGATCCTGTTCAAATCACTTAATTATGTTTTCCTGAATTTCCTCACCTATAAAATGATCTGGAAAAAAAGGAAACAACAAACCATTCCAGTATCTTTGCCATGAAAACTCCAGAACTCAGGGGTCACAATGAGTCACACTGACTGAAAAATAATTGAACAGTAGCAACAAAAATAAGTCCGATAAATCCCTCCAAATACCTGAAAAAATGACTCTCAACAAATTCGGGAGCTGCAGAGACCACAAAATGTCAGAGTGAAACAAATATCCTGCCCAAGATAGCCTGGAGGGTCGAGAAGAAGTGTCTATCATGCCAGTCTGAAAGTGGAGCACACTCCAGCAGGGGTCATGGTGGCACAGAAGGGGCCAGAGCATGCCTCAGTGGACTGAATCACTAGCAGCTGTGGTGATTTTTAAGATTTCTCAATTCCTATGAGCTGAATTTGACGGTAAATAACAGATCATATACCTGCCCCATGCAGCCTCATTTGCTGATGCTTTATTGACTGGAACACATGAGGAGTCAACCACATCTGATTTGTTCATCTTATAGCAAAATCCACAGCCTGGATCAAGCATGCATCCGTCACAGAAACTGTAAAAGAAAAGGAGAGTACAAGTCATATTCTTCTTGTCTATAGGAAAATAACCAGAAACAATTATCTAAATATGCATATATTAAAGTGTCAATCTGAAACCTTCCTTTCCCTCACTTTTTCCGTTACTGCCAACTTTTTCTCACTCCTGTAAGGACATGGAGAAATCTTTTTACATCACTTGCTATGACACATATTTTACTTACTATCACTTAAACTTTAATTTCAGGCTTTGAGAACTCGGTTTGGTTAAATTAGAAAAATAGGGGAAGATAGAGTTAATCCAATGCAATTGCTTCACTAGCAAAAAAACTTGATAGTAAGTGAATAATATGTATCTTCTAAGTCATGCACTTAGGATTGGGAGGGGTGCAGGTTTTGCCTGGAGTGCAAATTTATTTTGTTATTTTGAGGTTGCTAGTAGTTATGAAGGTCAAAAGAGACAATATATTTATAGCCCTTTGCAAGCATAAAGTGCTATATAAATGCTAGCTATCAGATAGGATGCTGGAGGAGCTAATTCCCATAGATTATGGTTCCTGGAGTTAAAATTGGAAGATACCTGAGCAGTAATTATTTTATCATTTTACATATGAGTAAACTTCATCATTTTACATATGAGTAAACTGACATCTTTAGAGCACATAAATGATTTCCCAAAGATCATGCAACTAGTAAGTGGCAGAGTCTGGATTTGAACCCATGTCCTCTAATTTCAAAAATAGTACTTTTCACTCTGTCATCCTCTTTGCCATTGATATGTTTATATTGGGATCACCAATCCACTCGTATTTTTTTAGCTAAGACTAATTGTTTCAAGGGCCCTAAATGTTTTTCTGCATTTAGGAGACCTAAGTTTATTATATGTAAATGGGACAGTTTTACACATAGACTTATGAAAGAAAACCCACAAACAAAAAGGATCATCAATCTTAGCTGTCGTTTGTCATTTCCTATTCTGATGTGTTACTTGTCTACTTGTTCTAGCTCTACTAGTTTTATTCAGGGAACTTGGAGAGAATATCATCCAAAGAAAGACTTCCTATGACTTTATAACACATTCATTAATGAAACAAGAGTGCAAAAATTCCAATCTATTTGTAAAAACAACTACCTGACATAAGAGAATATGGAAATTTATTACTTTAGTTTCCTTCTTTTTGAAAGTTTTGTTGATGTTTTGCTTGTAAAAAAAAAAGTAACAGCCACATAAAACTAAAAATACAGCAATTTTATCTGAAAGTGCATGCAACATTTCACATCTGTAGCATACCCTTTCCATTACTTGAAAATAGAAAACTATTTTACATCTATCTCTCTCACCCTCCACCTCACTAAAAAAACAGAAAAGAAAAAATTCTTGTAAGAAAAATGCAGTTAAGCAAAACAAATTTCTAATGATTAAATGCGAATATAAATGCATATATGTATATATTTATGCATATGCATTTATGCACACAAGTATACATACATAAATACATACACACATATATACATACACCTAAAATATTACACCTTAATTCAATGACCTTTCTTTACTAAACAGAATGTTTTTTCATTAGTCCTATGGAATCCTAAAAGATCATTTGATTGATGATAGGTTTTACAGCTTTCAAAGTTGTTTGCTTTCATGGAATTATTATTATTGTGTAAATTGTTCTTCTAATTGTTTTTATTATTTTTTAGTTCTTAAACTTTTCCCTTCCATGTGAATTCTATAATTATTTTTCTTGTTCAACAGAATAATCCTTTGTTAGATTACTTGGCAAAGCATTGAATAAATAAATAAATTTGGGTAGTATAGTTATTTTTACTATGTTGACTCATCCTACCCATGAGCGATTAATACTTTTTTTGATTTATTAGCAAAACTGAGATTATTCTTTAAATTTTCTTTTCTTCTTCTTTTTTGTTTATTTGTAATTTTAAACATCCACTCCTACAAGATTTTGAGTTCAAAAATTTCTCCCCATGTCTACATTCTGCCCACCTAAAAAGAGTGTGCATTCTGATTACCCTTCCCCCAATGAACCCTCCCTTCTATCACACCACTCCCTTCTCTTATCCCCTTCCCCTCTATTTTCCTGTAGGGCAGAACAGATTTTAACATCTGTTTTTAAAACTTTGAGTTCCATCCGGAAGCCAAGATGGCAGAGTGATCGGTAATTGCTATCTCCCTCCTCTTGCTGACCTTGACGAGCCCCGAGAATATCTCCCAGGGAAAACAATCCCTGGAACAGTGGGAGGAGGTGAAGGACTAAACAGACTGTTAGTACATGAGGCTAGGAAGATCCCTATGGAGGGTCCCTCTTGCTGTGCCAGAAGGGGATCAGTGCAGAATCAGAGATGTCCAAAATATCCCCACCTAAACAAACCAGGAGAAGATCCTGAGTCCCAGAGGGGTGAAGCCAGCAACTGCCAACACTAAGATGCCAGGCATGCCTCAGCACTCCAGAGAAATCAGGAAGACTGGATCCCCAACAGCTGAGTTTGCCTAGGTTCTATCTCAGCAGAGGAGACCTCCCTTGGTCAGACCACCTGTCCCCCACATTTAATGAGCTAGCTCCAGGGTAGCTGCAGGGAAACCCAAAAAGACCTCATCTGGCCTCTGTTTTTCTACATCAGCCAGCTCAGCACCAGGTCAGCTGCAGCATTTTAGCTTCTGGCTGAAAGAACCAGAGGTCACAACACACAAAGCCTAGTTTTGGGCACAAGAATTGTGGGACAGAGGCCCTTGTACTCCAGATGCAGAGATATAATTTAAAAACCAGGGAAAGGGTGTTTATTATGAGTAAGAAGTTAAGCGGAAAAGAAAAGTCCATAGAATCTTTCTATGGGGACAAGGAGCAAAATAGAAATACCAAAGAGGTCAGCATTGATAACTGTACTCCCAACTGAAACTTCAGAAGGGAATATGAACTGGTCTGAAGCACAAAAAGTCTTCTTGGAATAGCTCAAGAAGGACTTTAAAAGCCAAATTAGAGAAATAAAAGAAAAACTGACAAATGACTTTAAAAATATGGAAAAAGAAATCACAGAAGAATTCAAAACAACAACTGGACAAGTGGAAAAGGAAGCAAAAAACCTAAGTGGAGAAAATAATTCCTGAGCAAGAACGATTGGACAGATGGAAAAGGACATGAAAAAGTTAACTGAAGAAAACAATTTGAAAAAAAAAATTAGAATCGGGCAAGTAGAAGCTACAGATTCTATGAGACATCAAGAATCAGTTAAACAGAATTTACATAATGAAAAGATAGAGAAAAATGTAAAATATTTAATTGGAAAAATAACTGACCTGGAATATAGATGCAGAAAAGAAAATCTAAGGATTACTGGCCTATCAGAAAAGCATGATGAAAATAAAGGGCCTGGAAAATATCATCCAAAAAATTATCAAAGAAAATTACCCGGAAATTCAAGATCAAGAGGGCAAAATAGTCAATGAAAGAATTCACCATTCACCTCCTGAAAGGGACCCCAAAATAAAAACACCAAGGAATATTGTTGTATAATTGAGAACTATAAATTAAAGGAGAAAATACTGCAAGTAGCCAGAAAGAAACAATTCAAACATCAAGGAGCTACAGTCAGGATCACACAGGATCTTACAGTTTCTACCTTAAAAAAATAAAAGGAATTGGAATAAGATATTCTGTAAGGCAAAGGAACTGGGACTACAACCAAGGATTAAATACCCAGCAAAATGGAGCATAATATTTCAGGAAAAGGAGATGGACATTCAATGAAATAAGGGATTTCCAGACTTTCTTGATGAAAAGGCCAGAACTCAATAGGAAATTTGATCTTCAAATGCAGGTCACAAGAGAGGTATAAGGAGGTAAACAAGGGATAAAAAAAACTTGTTACTCAGTATGGGCAAACTGGTTACATCCCTATAAGGGAGGATGATACTTGTTAATTTTGAGAACTGTATATTTATTATGATATATGAAAGGGATATACATAGATACAGGGAGTGGGTATAAATTACATGATGTGATGATAACAAACATGATTTAAGGATGAGAAGGGATTGTAATGGGTGATGTGAAAAGGATGAGGCAGAAAAAAATAAATTCCATTTAAAAGAGGGGCATAAAAATGTTACAGTAGAGGGAAAGAAGGAAGGAAGATGAGTATTGTTTGAGAGATACTCTCATTTGATTGGATTCAAGGATGGTATAACAAACTCAGTTAAGTACAGAAATACAACTAGCTCAACTAGCAGTAGGAGGGGAAGGAGGAAAGAAAATGGAGGGGAGGCTAAAAGGCAGGGGAAGAAAAAGTAAGGGAAAAGGGAATTAAAAGGGAGGGGGCTGAAAGAAGGAAGGTGAAGCTGAGGGAGACAGTGGTGAAAAATTAAAACTATTGTGGAGGGCAAGGGAGAAAGGAAAACTAAAAGCATAAACATGGGGAAAGGAGATGGAGGGAAAGATGCAGACACTACATGGGAATGAGATGAACTCTCCTATAAAACAGAGAGGGATAGAAGAATGAATTAAAAACCATAATCCAATAATATATTGTTTACAAGAAACACATTTGAACTGGGGGCCAGTGTACAGAGTAAAGGTAAAAGGTTGGAGCAGAATATTTTGTGCTTCAGCTGACATAAAAAAAACCAGGGGTTGCAATCTTAATCTCAGACAAAGCAAAAGCAGAAATAGATCTAATCCAAAGAGATAAGTTAGGAAACTATATTTGCTAAAAGGCACCACAGACAATGAAGCAATATCATTACTAAACATACATGTTCTAATAGTATATCATCCAAATTCTTAGAGGAGAAGTTGAGGGAGTTACAGGAAGAGATAGACAACAAAACTATACTAGTGGAGGACCTCAGCTTCCTCCTCTCTGAACTTGATAAATCTTACCTCAAAATAAACAAAAAAGAAGCTAAGGAGGTGAATGAAACATTGGATAAGGTAGATATTATAGATTTCTGGAGAAAATTGAATGGGGATAGACAGGAATATAAATTTTTCTCAGCAGCACATGGCACATATACAAAAATTGACCATCTACTAGGCCATAAAACCTCACAGTCTAGTGTATAAAGGCAGAGATAGTGAATGCATCCTTCTCAGATCATAATGCAATAAAAATTATATGTAATCAAAGACCATAGAAATATAAATCCAAAACTAATTAGAAACTAAACAGTCTAGTCCTAAAGAATGAGTGAGTTAAACAACGAATTATAGAAAAAATCAACAATTCATTCAAGAGAATGACAATAATGAGGCAACCTACCAAATCTTATGGGATATTACAAAAGCAGTTCTTAAGGGAAGTTATATATCTTTGAATGCCTACATGAATAAAATAGAGAAAGAGAGGATCAATGAATTGGATGTGAAGTTGAAAAAGTTTGAAAAAGAACAAGTTGAATATCCCCAAGCAAATACCAAATTAGAAATATTGAAAACTAAAGGAGAGATTAAAAAAACTGAAATTAAGAAAACTATCAAACTAATAAATAAAACTAGGAGTTAGTTTTATGAAAAAAAAACAATAAAATTGATAAACCTTTGGTCAATTTGATTTAAAAAAAAAAGAAGAAAACCAAATAACCAATATCAAATATGAAAAGGGTGAACTAGCCTCCAAAGAGGAAGAAATTAAAACATAAGTAGAAATTACTTTGCCCCATTGTATGTTCATAAATTTGACACTCTAAATGAGAATATGTATTTTAAAATATGTAAATTGTCCAGATTAATAGAAGAGGAAGTTGAGTACTTAAATGAAAGAACTCCCTAGGAAAAAATATCCAGGATTGGAAGAATTTACAAATGAATTCTATCGAATATTTAAAGAATAGTTAATTCCAATAACATCTTGACTAATTGGGAAAATTGGGGAAGAAGGAGTCCTCCCAAATTCTTTTTTTGATAGAAATACGGTTCTGATACATAAACCAAGAGGAGTCAAAACAGAGAAAGAAAATTATAGATCAATTTCGCAAATGAATGTAGATGCAAAAATTTTAAATAAGATTTTAGCAAAAAGAATACAGGAACTTATCACGAGAATAACACATTATGATCAGATAGGGTTTATACTGGGAATGCAGGGTTGGTTCAACATTGGAAAAACTATTAACATTATTGATCATATCAACCACAAAACTAACAGAAACCACATGATTATCTCATTAGATGCAGAAAAAGCTTTTGATAAAATACAACTCTCATTCCTATTGGAAAAACTGGAAAGCATGGGAATAAACAAAATTTTCCATAAAATAATAAGCAATATCTACCTTAAACCATCAGTAAGCATTATATGCAATGGGGACAAGCTAGATGCATTTCCAATAAGATCAGGAGTGAAAGGATGTCCATTATCACTACTGTTATTGAATATGGTCTTAGAAATGCTAACTGTAGCAATAAGAGGAGAAAAAGTAATCAAATGAATTAGAATAGGCAAAGAAGAAACTAAATTATCACTCTTTGCAGAAGATATGATGATATACTTAGAGAATCCCAGAGAATCAAGTAAAAAACTACTTGTAATAATAAACAGCTTTAGCAAAGTTGCAGGTTACAAAATGAACCCACATAAATCATCTGCATTTCTATATATTACTAATAAAGCCCAAAGTAGGAGATAGAAAGAGAAATCCCATTTAAAGATACGGTAGACACTACAAAATATTTGGAAATCTACCTGCCAAAACAAACCCAAGGACTATATGAACACAACTACATAGCACTTTTCACAGAAATAAAGTTGGATCTAAGTAAGTGGAAAAACATCAGTTGATCATAGATTGGCCGAGCTAATATAAGAAAAATGACAATTCTACCTATATTAATTTACCTATGCAGTGCCATATCGATCAAACTACCAGAAAATTATTTTCTAGAGCTAGAAAAAATAGTATCAAAAATCATCTGGAAGAACAACATGTCCAGAATATGAAAGGAACTAATGAAAAGAAATACTAGGAAAGGTGGTCCAGTTCTACCAGATCTCAAATTGTATCATAGAGCAGCAATGATCAAAACCACTTGGTACTGGCTAAGAAACAGAGGGGTAGACCAGTGGAATATGTTAAGTGTTCAAGGCACAGTAGTTGAAGAATATAGTAATCTACTCTTTGAAAACTTTGAGTTCTGACTTCTCTCCCTTCTTGCTCCTCACCCAATCTCATTGAGAAGGCAAGAAATCCAATAGAAGTTATACAAGTGTACTCATGCAGAACACTTCCATAACAGTCATGCTGTGAAAGACTATTATTTCCCTTCATTCTATCCTAACCCCCAGTTTTCTATTCTCTCTTGACCCTGTCTACCTCAAAAGAGTTTACTTCTATATACCCCCTCCTCCCATATGCCCTCCCTTCCATCATCCCCCAACATATCCCCTTTTCCCCCACTGTCCTGTAAGATAAGATGTATTTTCATACAAAAGTGAGTGTGCTTTAGTGTGCTCCTTAAAGCAAATACAATGACAGTAAGGTACACTCTTTACCTCTTGCCTCCCCCTTCTTCCCCTCCATTGAAAAAGCTTTTTCTTGCCACTTTTATGTGAGATAATTTACTCCATTCTGTTTCTCTTTTTCTCCTTTCCCCAATATATTCCTCTCTCATCCCTTAATTTTATTTTCTTAGATATCATCCCTTCATATTAAACCGACCCTGTGCCCTCTGTCTACATATATAATCTCTTCAACTACCCTAATACTGAGAAGAGTTTCAAGAGTTACAAATACAATTTTCCATATAGTAATATAGAGTTCAACTTTAGAATGTCCCTTATGATTTCTCTTTCCTGTTTAAATTTTCATGCTTCTGTTGATTCTAGTGTTTGAAAGTCACATTTTCTATTCAGCTCTGGTCTTTTCATCAAGAGTGCTTGAAAGTCCTCTATTTCATTGAATGATAATTTTCCCCCTTGAAGTATTACACTCAGTTTTGTTTGGTTGGTGATTCTTAGTATTAATCCTAGCTCCTTGGACCTCTGGGATATCATATTCAAAGCCCTTTGATCCCTTAATATGGAAGCTGCTAGATTTTGTATTATCTTGATTGTGTTTCCACAAAACTCAAATTGTTTCTTTCTGGTTGCATGCAATATTTTCACCTTGACCTGGGAGTTCTGGAATTCAGCAAAAATATTCCTATATTATATTGTATCGTATTGTATTGTATTATATTATACAATAACCTTTTGAGGTCTCTTTCAGGAGGAGACCAGTGGATTCCTTCAATATTTATTTTATCCTCTGCTTCTGGAATATCAGAGCAGTTGTCCTTGATAATTTCATGAAAGAGGATGCCTAATGCCTTTTTTTGATCATGGCTTTCAGGTAGTCCAAAACTTTTCAAATTATCTCTCCTGAATCTATTTTCTAGGTCAGTTGTTTTTCCAAGGAGATGCTTCATGTTGTCTGCTATTTTTTCATTCATTTGGTTTATTTCACAACTTCTTATTTTTTTATAAAGCCATTATCTTCCATCTGCTCCATTCTAATATTTAAGGAACTATTTTTGTTACTGAACTTTTGGACCTCCTTTTCCATCTGGTCAATACTGTTTTTTTATTTTATTTTATTTGTTTTCAGTGTTCTACAATAACTTCCATATACCTTAGATTTTTTTCCTTCCTTTCCCCACTTCCCCCCATCTCCCAACTCTCTCCCTAAGACAGCACACAGTTTTATATAGGTTCCACACATACATTCCTATTAAATACATTTTCACCTTACTCACGTTGCATAGAAGAATGAAAATGAATGGGAGAAATCACAAAACAAACTAAAACATAATAAAAAAGAAAATGATCTACTTCATTCTGCAATCAAATTCCATAGTTCTTTCCCTGAATATGGAAGGCAATTTGCCTTAACAGACCATTGGGAATTATTTAAGTTCTTGCATTGTAATGAAGTACTAAGTTTACTAGAAAAATTCCTCTGACACTGTGATTTTTGCTGTGTACAAAGTTCTCCTGGTTCTGCTCCTTTCACTCAGCCTCAGTTCATGTAAGTACTTCCAGGCCTCTCTGCAGTCCTTCTGTTCATCATTTCTTACAGCACAATAGTATTCCATTACATTCATATACCATAATACAGTGTCAGGCATTGGTCTATGCTAGTGCAGCTGAAAAAGCTCAAAAAAACCAAATTGAAAATCTCAATAAATGCCAAATTAGAGATACTGAAAATCAAATGAGAAACTAATAAAATTAATTATTACAAATTACACAACACTTTTGGTACAAACAAAGTCATATCTAAGAGGAAAAACATCATTTGCTTGTGGGTGGGCTGAGCCAGTATAATAAAAATACTAAAAAAAAAATAATAAAAAAATAATAAAAAAATAAAAATTCTACCTAAATTAATTTACTTATTCAATATCATACCAATCAAACTATCAGATAATTATTTTCGAGAGATAGAAAAAATAGCATCAAAATTCATATGGAAGAATAAGGTCCAGAATATGGAGGGAATTGATAAAAAGTAATGCTAGGGATGGTCGCCTAGCCCTACCAGATCTCAAATTGTATTACAAAGCAGCAATCATCAAAGCCACTTGGTACTGGTTAAGAAATAGAGGAGTAGGTTGGAATAGGTTAGGCACTCAAGACACATTAGTCAATGAATGTAGCAATCTACTGTTTGATAAACCCAGACTCCAGCTTCTGGGATAAGAATTCACTGTTTGACAAAAACTAATGGGAAAACTGGATAACACTGTGTCAGAAACTGGGCATAGATCAATGCCTGACACTGTGCACAAGAATAAATTCCAAATCGATACATGATCTAGGAATAAAGGGTGATATTATAAAGAAATTAGTGGAACAAGGGATACTGTATCTGTCAGATTTATGGAGAATGGAGAAATTTATGACCAAACAAGAGATAGAGAACACTACGAAGTGCAAAATGGATACTTTTTATTACATTCAGTTTAAAAGTTTTTGCACAAACAAACCCAATGCAACCAAGATTAGGAGAGAAGCAGACAACTGAGAAAGAATTTTTGCAACTAGTGTCTATGATAAAGCCTTCATTTCTAAAATGTATAGAGAACTGAGTCAAATTTGCAAGAATACAAGTCATTTTCCAATTGATAAATGGTCAGAGGATATGAACAAACAGTTTTCAGAGAAAGAAATTAAAGATCTCTATAGTCATATGAAAAAATGCTCTGTCACTATTGATTTGAGAAATGGAAACCAAAACAACTCTGAGGTACCCCATCACACCTATCAGATTGGTTAACATGACAAAACAGGAAGAAGATAAATATTGGAGAAGATGAAGGAGAACTGGAACACTAATTCTTCCTTGGTGGAGCTGTGAGTTAATCCAACCATACTGGAGAGCAATTTGAAATTATGCCCAAAAATGTGTATACTCTTTGACTCAGCCATATCACTTAGTGGATTGTACCCCAAAGAAATCATCAAAATGACAAAGGATCCCACATGTACATGAATGTTTATAGCAGCTCTCTTTGTGGTGGCCAAGAAGTGTATATCAAAGGGATGCCCATCCACTGATGAAAAGCTGAAAAAGTTATGTTATACGAATGTAATGAAACATTATTTTGCTACAAGAACTGATGAATATCAGAGAACATCAGACATCAGAGATGTCTTTAAAGACTTATAAGAAGTGATGCTGAGTAAAATAAGAAGAACCAGGAGACCATGGTGAACAGTAACAACTACAAAGTGTGAGGAATTCTTCTGGTAGACTTAGCCCCTCTCAGCAATGCAAGGACCTAAAATACTCCCAAAAGACTCTTTTCTTTCTATGTTTATTTACGTATTTTTAGTTTTCAACATGCATTTCCACAAAATTTTGAGTTCCAAATTTTCTCCTCATCTCTCCCCTCCCCACACCTCACAGTACCTTGCATTCTGATTACTCCTCTCAATATGTCTACCTTCTACCACACCCATCCCTTCCCTTATCCCTGTCTTCTCTCTTTTCCTGTGTGGCAAGATAAATTCCTGTACCCCATTACCAGTATTTCTTATTTCCCAGTTGTATGCAAAAACAATTCTTAACATTCGTTCCTGAGACTTTGAATTTTAACTTCTCTCCCTTTCTCCCTCCCCACTCATCACCACTGAGAAGGCAAGCAATACAATATAGGCTATATATGTGTAGTTTTTCAAAAGAGTCCCATAACAGTCATGTTGTGTAAGACTAAATGCATTTTCCCTCCATTCTATCCTGCCCTTCATTTATTCTATTCTCTCTTTTGACCTTGTCCCTCCTCAAAAGTGTTTAGTTTTAATTACTCTCCCTCCCTCAATTCTATCATCACCTTCACCCCACTTATCTCCAATTGAGTGAGCATATTATTCTCTCCTTTAGTCAAAAGTGAAGAGAGTAAGAGTCACTTTTTTCCTCTCACCTCCTCCCTTATCTCCTCCATTGAATGATTGAATTTCTCCCTTTCTCCTCCCAATATGTTCCTCTCTCACCTCATAATTTTATGATTTTATATATCATCCCTGTGTATTCAATTCACAGTGTACTCTCTGTCTATACATATATGTATGTATATGTATATATGTGTGTATATGTATGTATGTGTGTGTAAAAACCCTCCAACTCCCCAGATACTGAGAAAAGTTTCAAGAGTTACAAATATTATCTTTCCATGGGGAATTTAAGCAGTTCAACTTTAGTAAGCCCCTTTGATTTCTCTTTTCTGTTTACCTTTTCATACTTCTCTTGATTCTTGTGTTTGAAAGCCGAATTTTCTTTTCAGTTGTTTTTGTTGTGATGAATGCTTGAAAATCTTCTGTTTCATTCAATGACCATTTTTTCCACTGAAGTAACATACTCAGTTTTGCTTGGTAGGTGATTACTGGTTTTAACCCTACTTTCTTTGACCTCTGGAAAATCATATTCCAGACCCTTCAATCCTTTAGGGTAGAATCTGCTAGATATTGTGTTATTCTGATTGTATTTCCATAATACCGGGAATTGTTTCTTTGTAGGTACTTTCAATATTTTATCCTTAACCTAGGAACTCTGGAATTTGGCTACAGTATTCCTAGGAGTTTCTCATTTTGGATTTCTCAGGAGGTGATCAGTGAATTCTTTCAGTATTTATTTTACCCTCTGGTTCTAGAATATTGAAACATTTCCTTGATAATTTCATGAAAGATGATGTCTAGGCTCACAATTTTTCTTCCACCTCTCTTACTTGATTTTCAAAATCCTTTTTGAGCTCTTCCATAGCCTGAAACCATTGCATAATCTATTTTGGTGGTTTTGGATGCAGAAGCCTTGACTTCCTCTGATGGTTTGCCTTTAGTTTCCTCATCTGAAAAGATGGGAGAAAATACTTGCTCACCAAGAAAGTAACCTCCTATGGTCTTATTTTTCTACAATTTTGGGCATTTTCACAGCCAGTTACTTGACTTTTGAGTCCTTTGTCAAGAGGAGGGCATACTCTAGAGACCTGAAAGTTCTCGATTCCTCCAAAGTTGCACAATCAAGGGAGAGGAGTTTATTCTTCTCCTGGCCTGCACACTGGCATGGGAGCAATCAAAGCTTTTTTGCCCAGAATTTGCAATTAGAATTCACCAGCACTCCTCCTCACTCCAGGGATGAGCTTTGGGCTGAAATTCAGATCAGGGGCTCAATTTCCCTAGGGGTTTTAGATGGAGGTCTCCCAGAACTGCCACTCAGGGCTGCGATTCAGAGCAGCAGCTCAGTTCTCCCAGGGGCTCTAGGCAGAAAGCTCCAAAAATGGAAGCTGCAGCAGCAACTGCTTACCAGCATTTCAGATTGTACTCCCTTCTTATGGGTGAAAGAGCATTCCCACTGACCTTTGAAGCTGCCTGTGGTATTTGTGGATTGAGCAATCTGGGAATTGTTGCTGTGGTGGCTCCCTGAAGCCTGTTCTGGATCTTGTCCCTGCCACCCTGCTCCACACTGGGCTGAGATACCTCAAAGGACTCTTCAAACAAAATGCCATCCACATTCAGAGAAAGAGAATGATGGAATCAGAATGTGCAATGAAGAAGACTATTTTCTCTTGTGTGTGTGTGTGTGTGTGTGTGTGTGTGTGTGTGTGTGTGTTTGGCTTGTTTTTTTTCATAGTTTCCCCTATTCATTTTAATTCCTCTCACTATTTGTCCTCTGTGCAAATGTGCTTAATAAGAATGTATGTATAGAAACATATAAGATTGAATGTTGTCTTGGGGAGGGAGGGGGCATAGAGGGGGAGAAAATCTAAAATTTATGAAAGTGTTTGTAGAAAACTAAAACCAAATAAATTAATGAAAAAGAATAAATTTACAGATGTTATTGGACATGTGCAAGAGTCCTTTGATCCAGGTAGGTTAGGTATCCTCTATCTCCATATCTTAACCAGATTGGAATACTTATTTTAGTTATGGAATGATATATTGAGTTCTTTGACTAGGAGGAATAGAGACTCCTTGGAGAGAGTGGTCAGAGGAAAATGGTTTTAGGAAAATGATTCTTGGCAGTGTGCTGCCACTTTAAACTCTGAACTCTTGACCTCAATCTTGACTTCATTTTATTTTTGTGGTTTATTTGAGAACATTACAAATTGTAAACCACAAAATGCTGTGTTATATATAGAAACAGGTATGCAAATATTTACATTCCTTTCTCTTTTTCTCTTCTTGTAGAAAATTAAAATAAAATTGTTTTTGCCAGATATGTACCTAAACTTCAGAGTATGTCAAATTACAAATCTCCATTTTCCTCAATGTACTGCCAAAGCAGGGAGCAGCTGATTCTATCACAATACCAAGGTGCCATGGGAGTGTAAGAAGAAATGGTACTGACCATAACACTGAAAAATATTTAAGATATTTATTCATCAACTCAAGGAAGGAGTATACTTATATTATCACCAAAGCCATTGAGCATCAGAAAGTAAAGGCTTTGTATAATAAAAGATTTTAAAATAAAAATTCTAATCATGAAGTAGATACATGTGTTTTCAAGGTATAAAGCAAGTCAAGAGAGGCAGGAACTCCAGTCTCTGAGAACAGGAGAAAATATCACAAAAACTCAGAAAGTAAAGTGTGTATAGGAGGAAGGGGTGAACAACAACATAAATTGTTGCACCTTCCTTCTAGTCTTTTATTCCCAATTGCCCTACTGTGTATGTCAAATTATATTTTCCAAAGGCATCTCAAACTCAATTTATCCAAAATAGAATTCATTGATCCACACCTTTTCTGAACTTCCCTATTTTCTTTCTAGACCCATCCCACCATCCTTCTAGTTACTCAGGTCCAAAACCTAGGCTCATCCTTGACTTCTCACTTTCCCTTATTCTGCATATCCAATCTGTTATCTTTTGATTTCTGCCTCCACAATGTTCTTTGTATCCATTCTCCTTTCAACATCTCTTGTTTGCTCCAAAACACTAATTCAAATCTTTATCAAATAGAACATTTGAGACTCTTGTTAACTTCCTACTCCTGAATATACTTTTATTCTCTACGTGCTCATGATACTATTCTCCTCATCTCTTATTACCTAATTATTCCTTCTCAATCTCTTCCCATAATCATGTATGTCCCCTAATGCTATCCTGGCTATCTTCTATCTTTTCTCCACATACTTTCTCAGTGATTGGAAAAGAAGGCTTATGAATTGCTCTCTCTGACTCAAATCTCTCCCAGAATAATATGGTAGAAAACACATTAGGTATCAAAAATTTTCATGTAATCTTTCTGGGCCTCAGTTTTACCTTTGCAGTAAAATGATGGAGTTGGGCTAAATGATTTCTGAAGTCCTTTTCAGCTCTATAACAAAGTAACTGGTATAAAACAAAGTAGCTAAATTTGTAGAAATAAACCTCACAACTTTTTGCATCTCAAAAAAATTTAATATATAATTTGTTCATGATGTGGCATTGAATTCACAAGATTTTGGCACATTCTTTAATTTTCTTAAAACTGCATATTTATCACATTGAATGCAAAGTGCATGCTTAACCAAAAGTCTATTTCCCTTCATTTTATCTGGATTAAAGTCCATAGACCTTTCAATGGAGTTTAAACCAAATGAGATCCCAGCACACTGCAGCAGGCTCTTCACCATGCCTTGAATATATTTTTTCTCTTTTCATGGTATGCAACCTGAGGCAAGATCATCTTGAAGAATTTTATTTCAATTTGCTAATTCTTATAATTCCAGAAAATTCTGTTTCTCAATATAACACTATATTTATTAGATCTTATCCTTTCAATGTGGAAAAGGCCTATAGAAAATAAGATATCTACAAAATGTTTCTGGGTTGATGTTTTACAGTTTGGTTGACCTGAGAAAAAAAGGTGAGTAATCAGTAAAAATTCATATTTTTTCAATCTTTACTTTACCAGTGTTCATATCACCTTAACATAACAGTTGGCAACAGTTTTAAAAATCAGTTTCTTTTTCTTCCAACTTCAAAAAGCCTACGCTATGTGAAACATTCATAACAACTTCTACAACTGCCACACCTTATGAATGTCATAGCTTAGTTTTGAAAGATTAATTATGCTATTTCCCAGCTTGTCAGTAATGAGTATTTTTATTAAACTTTTGACCAAAGATGCTTTTTTTGCTTTAATAGGATATATCTAGTTTAATTGTACACTGAATGGTTCTTTTTTCTTATTTATTTGAGATTCTTACCCACTTGCTTCTTTTTTAAAATTTATTTTATTTTTCTCAACGTAAAAACAAATTTTAACATTCTTTTTCTTTTAAATTTGAAGTTCTAAATTTCCTCATTCCCCCTTCTTGTCCCTCCTTGAGAAGGGAAACAATTGGATATAGGTTATACATGTGCAGTCAAGCAAAACATATTTCTACATTAATCATGTTGAAAAACAAAGACAAAAAAGCCAAGAAAAATAAAAGAAATAAAAGGATTCTGCATTGAGAATATGTCAGTTCTTTCTCTAGAGATGGGTAGCATTTTTCAATGTAAGTTTTTATGAATTATCTTAAATAATTGTATTGCTGAGAATAGTTAAGTCATTCAGAATTAATCATCGTATAACATTGATGTTACTATATACAATGTTCTGATTCTGCTCACTTCATTTTGTATCAGTTCATATAAGTCTTTCCAGGTTTTTCTGAAACCATTCTGCTCATCATTTCATCTGTTGCTTTAGTTGATCCTCTTGAATTCTCTAAGGACATCCTTATATCATCTGCAAAGAGTGTTTTGTTTCCTCATTGACTATTCAATTTCCTTCAGTTTATTTTTCTTCTCATTGTTATTGCTGGCATTTCTAGTGGAATTCTAAATAATAATGTTAATAGTGAATATATTTATTTCACCCTGACCTTACTTGGAAGGCTTCTACATTATCCCCATTACAGAAAATGCTTGCTGGTGGTTTTAGATATATGCTACATATTATTTTTTTAAATTAATTTATCGGTTTTCAGTTTTTAACAATCACTTCCATAAGTCTTACATTTTCTCCCCATCCTTCCCTTCTCCCTCTCAGAGATATTATGCAGTCTTATATGGGTTCTACATATACATTCTTATTAAATATATTTTCACATTAATCATGTTGCATAGAAGAATTAAAACGAATGGAAATGCCATGAGAAAAAACAAAACAAAACAAAATATATCACAAAAGAAAATAGTCTGCTTCATTCTGCATCCCAGTTCCATAGTTTATTCTCTGGATGTGGATGGCATGTTGCCTCAAGAGACAAGGTTTTGGTCCTTGCCTTGCAGTGAAGAGCTAAGTCTATCAGAAACAGTTCTCGCACACTGTTACTGTTACTGTGTATAATGTTCTCTGCTCATTTCACTCAGGATCAGTTCATTTAAGTTTTTCCAGGATTTTCAGAAATCCAGCTGCTCATCATTTCTTACAGAAAAAAAGAGTAGTCCACTACATGCATATACCACAACTTGTTCAGCCATTCCCCAGCTGATGGGCATCCCTTCTATTTCCAGTTCTTGGTCAAAACAAAGACAGCTGTCATAAATATTGTTGTACATGTGGGACCTTTTCCTACTTTTATGATCTCTTAGGAATACAGCCCTAGAAGCAATATTACTGGGTCAAAGATTATGCACATTATTTGTAGCCCTTTGGGCATACTTCCATATGACTCTCCAGAATGAATGGATCAGTTCACCGCTCCACCAACAATAAATCAGTGTTCCAACTCTCCCACATCTTCTCCAACATTTATTATCTTCCTGTTTGTCATGTTAGCCAATCTGATAGGTGTGATGTAGTAACTCAGAGTTGCTTTGATTCTAATCTCTCTAATCAGTAGTGATTTAGAGCATTTTTTCATATGACTATAGATAACTTTATTTCTTTCTCTGAAAACTGCCTGTTCATATCCTTCGACCATTTATCAGTTTGGAAATGACTTATATTCTTGCAAATTTGGCTCAATTCTCTATATAGTTTAGAAATGAGGCTTTTATCACAGTCACTAGTTGTAAAAATTCTTTCCCAGTTTTCTGCTTCCCTCCTAATAAAGGTTACACTGGATTTATTTGTACAAAAACTTTTCAATTTAATGTAATAAAATTATTAATTTTGCATTTCATAATGTCCTCTATCTTTTGTTTGGTCATAAATTTCTACATTCTCCATAAATCTGACAAATACAGTATCGCTTGCTTCCCTAATTTGTTTATCAATATGGTACTAGAAATGCTAGATTTAGTAATAAGAGAAGATAAAGGAATTGAAGGAACTAGAATAGGCAAAGAAGATACTAAATTATGAATTTTTGCAGGTGAAAGGATAAATCCTTAGAAAATCAAGTAAAATCCTAGAGAACTGAGTGAAAAACTACTTGAAATAAGAAATAACTTTGGCAAAGTTGCAGGGTATGAAGTAAACCCACATAAATCATCTGCATTTCTATATATAACTAACAAGGTCCAACAGCAAGGGACAGAAAGAGAAATCCTATTTAAAGCTATGACAGACTCTGTAAAATATCTGGGAGTCTACCTGCCACAACAAACCAAGGTCCTATATAAACACAATTACAAAACACTTTCCACAAAAATAAAGTTAGATATAAGTAACTGGAAAAACACCAGTTGCTCATGGGTAGGCTGAGTTAATATCATAAAATGACAATTCTAATTAAATTAATTTACTTATTCATTGTCATACTAACAAACTAAAATAGTGAATATATTTATTTCACCCTGACCTTACTTGAAAGGCTTCTACATTATCCCCATTATAGAAAATGCTTGCTGGTGGTTTTAGATATATGCTACATATTATTTTTTAAATTAATTTATCTGTTTTCAGTTTTCAACAATCACTTCCATAAGTCTTACATTTTCTCCCCATCCTTCCCTTCTCCCTCTCAGAGATGTCATGCAGTCTTATATGGGTTCTACATATACATTCTTATTAAATATATTTTCACATTAATCACGTTGCAAACTACCAGATAATTATTTTCTACAGTTAGAAAAAATAATATCAAAATTCACCTGGAAGAAGAAAAGGTCCAAAATATCAAGAGAATTAATGAAAAGAAATGCTACAAAAGGTGACCTTGCCATACCAGATCTCAAACTGTATTATAAAGCATCAAAACCACTTGGTACTCGTTAAGAAATTTAGAGGTAGATCAGTGGAATAGATTAGGTACTCAAGACACTGTAGTGAACGAATATAACAATCTATTGTTTGATAAATCCAAGGACCCTGGCTTCTGGGATAAGGACTAACTGCTTGACAAAAACTGCTGGGAAAATTGTATAGTATTGTGGTAGAAACTGGGCATAGATCAATGTCTGAAACCATGCACAAGAATAAAGTCTAAATGGGTACATGATCTAGGTACAAAGACTGGGACTATTGCATATCATTTTAAGGAAAGCTCCCTTTATTCCTATGCTCTCTATTGTTTTTCATAGGAAAGAGTGTTGTATTTTGTCAATATCCTATTCAGTATCTATTGAGATAATCATATTATTTTGTGGGTTAATTTTTTAAATGGTCATTCATACTGATAGTTTGCCTAATATTGAACAAACCCTGCATTCCTTACATAAATTTGTAATATATTGTTGTGATCTCTTTTCTAGTATTGATTTAAACATTTTGCATTATTAATGAATATTAATATATTAGAGAAATTGGTTTATTTTTTTCTGGTTTTGATCTATTTGGTTTAGGTGTCAGTAACATATTTGTGTCATAAAAGGTATTTGATTGGATTCTTTTGCCTAATTTTTCAAATAATTTATATAATGGAAATTATTTGTTCTTTAAATTGATGGAATTCACTTGTGAATCCATCTGGTCCTGAGGATTTTTTCTTAGTGAATTTATTGATTGCTTATTCAAGTTTTCAATTTCCTTCTCAAAGATAGGGTTATTTAAACAAACTGTTAATCTGAGCAATTTATACTTTATACATATTTACCCATTTTTCTTAGATTGTTAGATTTATTGACATATAACAAGTCTGAACAACTTCTGATAATTGCTTTACTTTCCTTTTCATTGCTAGTAAATTCATCTTTTTTCATTTTTTACACTTGTAGTTTAATTTTCTTATTTTTACACTTTTAAAAAAATGATTTAACATTTTATTTCCTCCAACTGCATGGAAAGCAAAATTTAGAATGTTTTTTATTATTCTAAGTTCCAAATTCTTTATTTCCTCCCCACATTGAGGAGGCAAGTGGTTTCATATAGCTTATATATAAATGTCATGTGAAACATATTTCTGCATTAGCCAAGTTATGAAAGAAAACATAGACCCCTGTCCCCCCTGCAAAAAAAGAAAATCACAAGAAAAGTGAAGAAAACAAAGAAAAGTATGTTTTGATCTGTCTTTAGACTCTATTAGTTCTTTCTCTGGAGATGGGTAGCATTTCTTGTCATAAGTCCTTTGGAATTGTCTTGAATCATTGAATAGCTGAGAATAGTTAAATCATTCACCACTGATCACTGTACAATATTTCTGTTACTGGCTATGGCATTCTCCCGGTTCTGCTCATTTCAATATGGCATTCAATGATATAAGAAACTTTTGATAGTTGACTGATCTCCCTATAACATCTGACACTGTTGATCACCTTCTTTTCCTAGATACTCCCTTACCATACATTTTCATGACACTCTTCTCTCCTTTTCCCCCCTCTTACCTGTTTGACTGCTCCTTTTAAACTTCCTCTGTGGGAATCTTCATTCACATCATGCTCATTAACTGTGGGTGTCCTCAAAGGCTCTATCCTATGAACTCCTATTTTCTCTTTATGCTCTCACTTTGTGCTATCATCAGCTCTCATAATTTATCATTTTAATTATCATCTCAATTCAGATGAATATAAGATGTATATGGTCTGCGTTGGAATCTCATTCCTAGCTATAATCATGCATCACCAACTGTCATATGAACACATCAAACCAGATGTACCACAAACATTTCAAACTCAACAAGTCTAAAACAGAACTCATCACCTACTACTCTTCCTCTCCCCAACTAAACAACAAGAGCAAACCCAAACAAAAAACAGCACCCTCTTCTATTGCAAACTTTACTATTACTATCAAGGATACTAATCATCCTCCAAGTCACCTAAGGTCATAATCCTAGTGTCATCCATACATCTACTCTTGAAATAGCCCCATATATCAAATCTATTGCCAATTCTTATCATCTTTTACTTTCACAACAGCTCTAATATACTCTCCTTTCACTGCAACATTTTTCTTCCTCCCTTACATGCCTCCCCACTTTAATTTGTCTTGTATTCAGCTGCCAAAGTGATTATTCTAAAATATGTTTGACTGTGTCATCTTACTTTCCATCCCCAACATAGTAAATTCAAGCTGCTCTCTATTACTTCCAAAATCTATTAGAAAATCTTCATAAACTGTCTCCTTCCTACCTTTTCAATCTTTTTATACTTTTTAACTTTTCACAGACACTACAATTCATTTACAATGTCTTACCTGTTATTTCTTTCACCAAACACTTCATCTCCCAGATCTATGCCTCTGTACTCATTGTCCATAATGACTAGAATGCTCTCCTTTACTTAGTTTCTCTGCTTTCCTTCAAGATAACTTAACTCCCATCTTCTACAAGCTACCTTTCTTGTTTTCCAAGGTGGTAGCATCTTCCCTTCGAAGACTGACTTGTAGCTACTCTGGCTATATCTTATTTTTAGCATGTGAACTTGTATAGTTTTCTAAAATGATGCTTTGACATTTTTATTATTATGACATAGAAAGTAATTTATGTAGCACTGGAATTTTTGTAATTTATGTAGCATGGGAATTTTTATTACATTAAAATGGCCACTTGCACTTAAGTAACTATATTTTCACAGTTTCTATTGTATCATGGTAGGAAGAGTTCAAGTATTTTATACATTCTGTAGTGAGAGAAATGATTTTTTTCTTTCATATTTATCACGATTTATTAAAATTCATTAGACATCAGCTATTTTGCTCTGTCCTATTTCCTTGTTCATTTTCTCAAGGACAGGGCTGAGAGAAGATTAGAATTAATGTTCTCTTCTTTCTGAATATTGCTTTCCACCCAATGAGATCAGATTTTTAATCTAAAGTGAAAACTCTTTTCTGCTCAGGCTTTGATGGGGTATAGATTCTTTGAATATATTGCATAAGGCTGGAGGTAAATTAGAAGTAAATGACATAATCAAAGTTCAGGTTCACATTTGTCCATCCTTGCAATATACATTCTCTAATTAATTACCACCTTAAGTAATAGCCTTCTTCAAATAAACATATAAATTGTAAGACCACAGTCATGATTGTCCTGGGTCTAAGAGAAAGATGTACAAAGGGCCATCTTTTCATTAGTAAACATGTTGGCAATATTAATAAAATGATTACCTTGAAATTATGTCTCTCAAGCTTTTTTTTCTTCTAAAATATCTTTTTAAATTATTTTATTTGTTTTCAGTGTTCTATAATCACTTCCATATATGTTAGATTTTTTTCCCTCCCTCCTTCTTCCTCCCTCCTTCCTCCCTAAGACAGTATACAGTTTTATATAGGTACTACACATATATTTCTATTAAATATATTTTAACCTTAGTCATGGTGCATAGAAGAATTAAAGTGAATGGGAGAAATCATAAAACATAATACAAGAGCTAATGATCTGTTTCATTCTGTGTTCAAATTCCATAGTTCTTTCTCTGGATGTGAAAGGCATTTTGCCTTAAGAGACCACTGGGAATTGCATTGAAGTACTAAGTCTACCGGAAAAATTTCTCTCACACTATGGTTGTTGTTGTGTACAAAGTTCTCCTGGTTCTGCTCCTTTCCCTCAGCAACAGATCATATGTCTTTCCAGACTTCTCCGAAGTCTTCCTCTTCATCATTTC
Source organism: Potorous gilbertii (assembly GCA_028658325.1). Taxonomy (NCBI): domain Eukaryota; kingdom Metazoa; phylum Chordata; class Mammalia; order Diprotodontia; family Potoroidae; genus Potorous; species Potorous gilbertii. The sequence continues at coordinate 169,522,421 of CM053770.1, forward strand.
TTATAGAAAAATAGTATTCCATCACATTCATATACCACAATTTATTCAGCCATTCCCCAATGGATGAGCACCCCCTTGATTTCCAGTTTTTGACTACCACAGGGAGAGTTGCTATACATATTTTTGTACATGTGGGACTCTTTACCATTTTCATGATTTCTTGGAGATACAGTCCTAGAAGTAGTATTGCCGGGTTAAAGGGTATGTATATTTTTGTAGCCCTTTGGGCATAGTTTCAAATTGCTCTCCAGAATGATTGGATCAGCTCACAGCTTTACCAGCAATGAATTAGTATTCCAACTCTCCCACATTGTCTCTAACATTTATCATTTTCCTGTTTTGTCATGTTAGCCAATCTGATAGGTGTGATGTTGTGTCTCAGAGTTGTTTTGATTTGTATCTCTCTAATCAATACTGATTTGGAGCATTTTTTCATATAACTATAGAAATCTTTAATTTCCTCCTCAGAAAACTGCTTTTTCTTATCCTTTGACCATTTATCGAATGGAGAATGCCTTATATTCTTGTACATTTGACTCAGTTCTCTATATATTTTAGAAATGAGGCCTTTATCACCAATACTAGTTGCAAAATTTCTTTCCCACTTTTCTGCTTTCCTCCTAATCTTGGTTGCTTTGGGTTTGTTTGTGAAAAAACTTTTCAATTTAATGTAATCAAAATTATCCATTTTGTACTTCATAATGTCTGTCTCTTGTTTAGTCAAAAATTCTTCCTTTCTCCATAAATCTGATGAATACAGCATTTTTTGCTCCACTAATTTGTTTATAGTATCAATCTTTATACTTAGATCATGTACCCATTTGGACTTTATTTTTGTGTATGGTATCAGAAATTGGTCTATGCCTAGTTTCTGCCACACTGTTATCCAGTTTCTGTCAAATAGTGAGTTCTCATCCCAGAAGTTGGGGTCTTTGGGTTTATCAAACAGTATATTGCTTTTTCACTTGACTACTATGTCTTGACTACCTAACCTATTCCACTTGTCAACCTTCTGTTTCTTAGCCATTACCAAGTGGTTTTGATCATTGCTGCTTTAAAATACAATTTGAGATCTGATAGAGGTAGGCCACATTACGTAGCAATTCTTTTCATTACTTTCCTTGATATTCTGGATCTTTTGTTCTTCCAGATGAATTTTGATATTATTTTTTCTAGTTCTACAAAATAATTATCCAATAGTTTGATTAGTATGGCGCTGAATAAGTAAATTAATTTAGGTAGAACCATCATTTTTATCATATTGACTTGGCCCATCCATAAGCAACTGGTGTTTTTCCACTTACTTAAATCTGACTTTATTTGCACAAAAAGTGTTTGGTAATTGTGTTCATAGAGCCCCTGGGTTTGTTTTGGCAGGTAGGCTACTGAGTATTTAATAGTGTCTACCCTAGCTTTAAATGGAATTTCTCTTTTTATCTCTTGTTGTTGGGCTTTGTTAGTAATATTTAGAAGTGCAGATTTGTGTGAGTTCATTTGTAACCTGCAACTTTGACAAAATTGTTTATTATTTCCATTTGTCTTTTACTTGATTATCTGGGATTCTCTAAGGATATCATCATATCACCTGCAAAGAGTGATAACTTAGTTTCATCTTTGTCTATTCTAATCCTTTCAATTTCTTTTTCTTTTCTTATTGCTACAGCTAACATTTCTAGTACCATATTGAATAATAGTGGTGATAATAGACATCCTTCTTTCATGCCTGATCTTATTGGAAATACATCTAGCTTATCCACGTTGCATATAATGCTTGCTGAAGGTTTTAGGTAGATATTGCTTATTATTTTTTGGAAAGTTCCATTTATTTCTATGTTTTTCAGTGTTTTCAACAGGAACGGGTGTTGCATTTTTTCAAAAGCTTTTTCTTCATCTACTGAGATAATCATGTGATTTCTGCTAGTTTGGTTGTTGATATGATCAGTAACGTTCATAGTTTTCCTAAAATTGAGCTAACCCTGCATTCCTGGTATAAATCCTACCTGATCATATTCTATTATTCTCCTTATGTCAAGCTTTCTAAATGTCAAAATTATGGTGAGTAAATGAAAGGACCAGAAACTTGCACCCTAGATTCTTAACAAAATATTCCCCATCTCTTGGGCGAACATAGACAGTTTTTTCACATTGGGAGTAGTTAGGACTCTGGTTGTGATCTGACTTTCCTTTTCACCAGTAATTAGACTTTTTTGCTGCATGCATTTATATGTTATGTCTGTTTTTATAGTCTGAGGGGCAGCGTTCTAACTTTTACTCTCACAAGTGGACATTACATAATTACTTGAAAAAGATTATCTGAACTAAGCTATATGGGGATAAAAGTTTACCAGCAAGATAGTTCATCTGTCTCTAAGATGGCAGACTTTAATTCCATTAAAAGTAAAGTACAAACAAAGCTTAGAGAGATGCAGGATTCTTGGCTCAGTAAGAAGGCAGATGAAAATCAGTTTTATGTTGATAGTAACAATTCAAAGGACTTTTATGATGCCTTGAGGCTATTTATGGGCCAAAGACCCATGGTGCATCTCAACTACTCAGTGCTGATGGAATCACATTGATTAGTTATAATGCCATCAACCTAGAGAAATGGGTTAAACACTTCCATAAAGTTGTTAACAGACCATCATCAATTTCCATGTTGTCAAATGCCTTCCATGAGGATGAATGCTGAATCAAGGTGAACCACCACACTGATGGTAAATTCTTCAACTTGGAAGGACTACAAGCCAAGACCAAAGTGGAGAGAGTGAAACAGGTGCACGATTTTTTTCTTCACAAATGATTTTACATTCAATGAAGCCTCTAAAACTGGGACCTAGCAAAATATGGATCAATTCTCTGCTGTTTCTGCTAATTTTGGCCTAACAATTAACACCAAGAAAACAGGTGCTCCATTAGCCAACGCTGCACCATCCACATGTGAAACCATTGGTAACGGGAAATGGAAAAATTTTGAATTCTTTGAATGAGTTCACTTATCTTGGCAGAATTATTTCTAGGGATGTACACATGGATAATGAGGTTGACATATGAATTATCAGAGCTAGCTCAGTGTTTGAGAGACTCCAAAGGAAGGTGTGGTAGGGAAGAGGTATTAGACTGACTGCCAAACTGAAAATCTATAGATTTGCTCTGCAGGCGTCATTGTTGTATGCCTATGAAACCTGGACAGTATACCAACACCATTCCAGGAAACAGAATCACTTCCATTTGAATTGTCTTAGGAAGATTCTGAAGAACACCTAGTTGGCTAAAACACCAGACACTAAGTTTCTTTCTCAAACTAAACTGTCAAGAATTCAAACTCTACTGCAGAGAGTGTGACTGTGATGGATACGTCATGTTATTTGAATGCCATATGAACTCTTTCGAAAAAGACTGTTTTATGGAGAACTCACAGAGGACAAGTGCTTACATGTTAATCAGAAAAAGCAATACAAACACACTCTCTAGTTTTTTCTTAAGAATTTTGCAATTAGAGGTGAGGAGCCAAGATGGCGGAGTAGAAAGACACACATATGGTAGCTCTGAAACCACAGACAATAAAATATCTGTAAAGAAGAACTCCTAACAAATTATGGAGCAGTGGAAGGCACAGAACAACGGAGTGGAGGAGATTTCTGTTCCAGAAAGATCTGAAAAACCCTCACCAAAGGTCCATCACGCAGGGGACCAGAGAGGAGCCCAGCCCTGCCTTGGCCACACGACAACAAAAGGAGCAGATCCGAGCAGGCTTCAGGGATGGAATCTCTGGTGGCCACGAAGATCCCTCCACCCACAGGTGCACTGAGAGAGACTGTTTGGTGGGCCGAGAGGGGAGCAGGGTGTCTCCATAACTCAAGCCCCCTTGGAAGGCAGCGGCAGAGGCCCTGGCAGCCAGGGGCTCCTGGACCAGGCAGAAGCTCGGGACCATTATTGAAGGTCTCCGCATAAACCCCCTGAGGGAACTGAGCCTGGGAGGCAGCCCTGCCCCAACCTGAGAACCTGAATTTAATCTTACCTTGAATAGCAGCCCCACCTACCGCTGAAAGCCATGAGGCTGGGGAGCAGCATTTGAATCTCAGACCCCAAGCACTAGCTGGACGAATCTAGGAGGGGGTGGAGAGGAATCTCAGAAGTCAACTAACTGGCTGGGAAAATGCCCAGAAAAGGGAAAAAAATAAGACCATAGAAGGTTACTTTCTTGGTGACCAGATGATTCCCCGCTTCCTTTCTGATGAGCAAAAACAATGCTTACCATCAGGGAAAGACATAGGAGTCAAGGCCTCTGTATCCCAAGCATCTGAAATAGATATCCAATGGGCTCAGGCCATGGAAGAGCTCAAAAAGGATTGTGAAAATCAAGTTAGACACGTGGAGGAAAAACTGGGAAGAGAATTGAGAGAGATACAAGAAAAGCATGAAAAACGGGTGAATACCTTGATAAAGGAGACCCAAAAAATGTTGAAGAAAATAACACCTTGAAAAATAGGCTAACTCAATTGGCAAAAGAGGTTCAAAAAGCCAATGAGGAGAAGAATGCTTTCAAAAGCAGAATTAGTCAAGTGGAAAAAGAGGTGCAAAAGCTCACTGAAGAAAATAGTTCTCTCAAAATTAGAAGGGAACAGATGGAGGCTAATGACTTTCTGAGAAACCAAGAAATCACAAAACAAAACCAAAAGAATGAAAAATTGGAAGAGAATGTGAAATATCTCATTGGAAAAACAACTGACCTGGAAAATAGATCCAGGAGAGAAATTTTAAAAATTATGGGACTACCTGAAAGCATGATCAAAAAAAGAGCCTAGACATCATCCTTCATGAAATTATCAAG
>CM053770.1:169527751-169618553 GCA_028658325.1 Potorous gilbertii
AGCTAGAAAGAAACAATTCTAGTATTGTGGAAATACAATCAGGATAACACAAGATCTAGCAGCTTCTACATTAAGGGATCGAAGGGAGTGGAATAGGATATTCCAGAAGTCAAAGGAACTAGGACTAAAACCAAGACTCACCTACCCAGCAAAACTGAGTATGATACTTCAGGAGAAAAACTGGTCTTTCAATGAAATAGAGCACTTTCAAGCATTCTTGATGAAAAGACCAGAGCTGAAAAGAAAATGTGATTTTCAAACACAAGAATGAAGAGAAGCATGAAATAGTAAACAGCAAAGAGAAGTCATAAGAGACTTAGTAAAGTTGAACTGTTTACATTCCTACATGGAAAGACAATATTTGTAACTCTTGAAACTTCAGTATCTGGGTAGTTGGTGGGATCACACACACACACACACATACACACGCACACATGCACGCACACGCAGAGACAGAGAGCACAGAGTGAATTGAGTAGGATGGGATCGTATCTTAAAAATATGAAATTAAGTGGTGAGAGAGAAATGAATTTGGAGGAGAGGTGGAGAAATGGAATGGGGCAAATTATCTCTTACAGAAGAGGCAGGCAGGAGACCTTTTAGTGGAGGGGAAAAGAGGGGTGCTGAGAGAAAAACATGAAGTTTACTCTCCTCACATTTGGCCAAAGGAAGGAATAAAATGCACACTCATTTTGGTATGAAAACCTCTCTTACAATACAGGAAAGTGGGGGAGAAGGGGATAAGCAGGGTGGGGGAGAATGATGGAAGGGAGGGCAATGGGAGGAGGGAGCAATGTGAAGTCAACAACACTCTTGAGGAGGGACAGGATCAAAAGAGAGAATAGAAGCAATGGGGGGCAGGATAGGATGGAGGGAAATATAGTCTTACACAACACAATTATCATGGAAGCTATTTGCAAAACTACACAGATATGGCCTATATTGAATTTCCTGCCTTCCCAAGGGAATGGGTGGGGAGGGAGGAATGGGGAGAAGTTGGAACTCAAAGTTTTAGGAACAACCACTGAGTATTGTTTTTGCTACTAGGAAATAATAAATACAGGTAATGGAGAATAGAAAGCTATCTGGCCAGACAGGACAAAAGAGAAGATGGCATAAGGGAAGGGAGGGATGCTAGAAGAGAGGGCAGATTGGTGATAGGGGTAATTAGAATGCTCAGTGTATTGGGGTGGGGGGAGGGGACAAATGGGGAGAAAATTTGGAACCCAAAGTTTTGTGAAAATGAATGTAAAACATTAAATAAGTAAATTTATAAAAATAAGTAAATAAATGAAATAAAATAAAATAAAAAAAGAATTTTGCAATTAATTGTGTGACATGAAAGACACTGTCACAGGACTGCCCAGCATTCTGTACACTCATCAGAGAAGGTATTATGCTCTGTAAGGCAGAACTGAAGTAACGCAAAAGAAATACAAGAAATGCTAATTTAGAGAAGCCACCCCAAATGTTCACATGGTCTATTTGTGCCTGAACTGTGGGAGAGTATTCTGAACTCATACTAGTCCAATAAGCCAAAGTGGTACGCCTTGCAATTTGACACTAACATAGTGATGTCTTTTTGGTACTCTTCAAGAATGAAAGACAACTAACCTAACAACCTGTGTGTAGAGCATGCCCTGAAATGCATGCAGGCTAGCTATGAATCACCTTAAAGATGTTGTCATTGTTTAAAAAGATTCTGAGAGCAGTAGCCTATGTTTATGTCCATTTGAACATGGTTAATAACTGAATCTTTTTCAAGTATAGAATGTGTTTCACATAAGGTGTTTTTTGTATACAATTTGGGATTATTATATTTATATGTGACATCCCATTTTTGTAGTTCACTATTAAGAATCTTATTGAAAATAGTGGTTTATTTTTCCCAGTTACATATCAAGACATTTTTTGCTTTCATTTTTACAAGATTTTGAGTTTCACACTTTTCTTTCTCCTTTCCTTTCCTCCACTCCCCTCTTCCAAAAATAGTAGGCAATTTGATGTGTTACACATCACGTATAACACGTACAACATATTTCCAAATTAGTCACTGTTGTGAAAGGAACAGATCAAAATGGGAAAATAGCCTTGAAAAAGATTAAAGTTCACTGAAAATATGCTTTGATTTATATTCAGAGCCCATCAGTTTTTTATCTGCATGTGGTTGCATTTTCCTTTACATGTTCTTTATATTTATCTTTGATCATTGTGTTGCTGAGAAGAGTAGAATCATTCATAGTTGGTTATCACACGATGTTGCTGATACTATGTACAATGGTTTCCCTGTTTCTGCTCATTTCACTTTGGAGAAGTGAAATCAGTTTGGACAAATCTTGCCAGATTTTCTGAAATCTGCCTGTTCTTCATTTCTTATTGCACAGTAATATTCTACTACATTCATATACCACAACTTGTTCAGTCATTCCTCAATTTCCAATATTTTTCCAGCACAAAAGACTGCTAAAAATATTTATGCACACATCGATCTTTCGCCTTTTTCAACAATCTCTTTGGTATACAGACCTAGTAGCAGTATTGCTGGATCAAAAGGTAAGGACTGTTTGGTTGCCCTTTGGTCATAGTTTCAAATTGCTACCCAGACTGATTGGATCAATTCACAACTCCAGGAACAGTGCATTAGTGTCCCAGTTTTCCCACATTTTCTACAAATATTTACCATTTTCCGTTTTTGTCATTTTAGACAATCTGACAAGTGTGAGGTGGTATTTAAAGCTATTTTAATTTGCATTACTCTGATCAGAAGTGATTTAGAGTATTACTTTATATGTTTATAAATAGCTTTGATTTCTTCATCTGAAAACCACCTATCCACATCCTTCACCTATTTATCGGTTGGAGATTGACTTGTATTCTTATAAATTTGTGTCAGTTTTCTACATATTTGAAAAATGAAGTGTTTATAAGAGATGCTTGCTATAAAGATTGTTTCCCATCTTCCTACTTTCCTTGTAATCTTTTTTGCATTGATTTTGATTGGACAAAAGCTTTTTACTTTAATATAATCAAAATTAGGTTTTTACACTTCATAATACTCTTTATCTCTTATCATCTTTTAATTAGATCTATTTTTGCTTTTACTTTGTCTAAGATCATAATTGTTCCCTCTGTTTTTGTTTTTAACTTCAGCTGAAGCATAATACATTTCTGATTCAGTCCTTTGCTTTACTCTATGTGTGATTCTGTACTTCAAGTGTATTTCTTGTAAATAGAATATTCTAGGATTCTGTATTTTTATTCACTCTGCCAATTGGAGGGTATACTACCCCAGGTTTCAAAGATCTTGCACAGCTGTTTTCCAAGATATCTCTAGAGACATGTAATTTTTCAGTTCTTCCACAGTGGCATAGTCAAGGGAGAGTTGTTTACTCCTCTTCTGGCCTGTACTCTGGGTGTGAGCAACAAATATCACTCTCTTATGCCCTGGAATTGTAAGATTCTCTCTCCACAACTACCACCAGCCCCACCATGCCAGTGCTCCTTCTCACCCCAGGACTGCCACTCAGGACTAAGACCCAGATCAGTTGCTCAATTCCTCCAGGGTGTGTAGACCTAGAGATACATAAGTGGCTGCTAATGCAACAGTGGCTGCTGCCATCCTGGAGCTGGGGCTGGGTTTGGGGTCAACCTTGCTTCCCTCTCACCCAGGTGAAAGAGCTTTCTCACTGACTGCTGAAGCTATCTTTGGCATTTTTAGGTTGAGAAATCTGGAAACTGCAGGAGCCTCTCATGATTCAGTGTCCTGAGGCCTACTCCAGTCCTGTCTGTGCCAACTCAGCTCATGTTGGGCTCTGTTCCACACTTGTGTAATAGATCCTTCCTGTTGTTCTTCCAGGCTATCTTGGACTGGATATCCATTTCACTTTGTCATTTTGTGACTTTTGCTGTTATAGAATTTGTTTAGAGTCATTTTCTGTAGGTATTTAAGGGCTTTGGGGGGAGAGTTCAAGTAGATACATACTTGTACCATGACATCTTGGCTCCAGAAAAGTTTATTTTTTCGTATTTTTTAAATCTTTGGCCATTTTTTCTTCTGCCTTTCTAATTTGGCTTTCAAACTTCTTGAGCTTTTCCAACAATGCCCCTTGGGCTTGAGACCGGTTCATATTCCTTTCTAAAGTTTTAGATGGGAGTACAATCTTAATGCTGATGTCTTCAAAATTTGTGTTTTGGTCCTTATCCCCACGGTGAGATTCTATGGTCTTTTCTGGTTTGCTTGCTGCTCTTGATCATTGCCTTTTTCCAGACTTTGTAAGTGAATCTCTGCTTATGGTGTGCCGGGGGTTCTGTCCTATTGTTCTTGTGCTTAGAACTTGAGGCTTTGTGTGTTGTGGCCTCTGTTTCTTTCAGTTAAAAGCTAAAATGCTGCAGTTTACCTGGTGCTGAGCTGGCTGGTGTGCCAAAGCAGAGGTCAGGTGAAGTCTTTCTGAGTTTCCCTGAAGTTACTCTGGATCTCACTGTGTGAGGTGTGGGGGAGGGGTAGTCTGGCCACAAGAGGTCTCCTCTCCTTAGCTAGAGCACAAGAAGACTCAGCAGTTGGTAAACCCCTACCGGTGCTAGTGTCTTCCTGATTCCCCTTGTTGTGCTAAGGCATGCCTGATATCCTGGTGTTGGTGCTTAGGGGCTCCACCCCCCTGGGGAGCAGGATCTCCTCCTGGTTTGCTGAGATGGAGCTGCCTAAGAGAGCACCGATACTGGGCTGGACCCCTTCAGCCACAGCAAGAGGGACCCTCTTTACAATTTTGCTAGCCTCTTGAGCTAAGAGACTGTTTACCCATTTGGCAGATCCCACTATTCCAGAATTTTTCCTGGGGAAATAGTCTCTGTGTTTTTCAAGGTCAGCAAGTGGAGGGAGAGAGCATTTACAGATCACTCTATCATCTTGGCTCCCAGAAGTTGCAGTAGGTGACTTACAGACATTTAATCTGTAAACTGATATTCCTAAGAGAGGCTGCTGCTGTTACCGGAGATCTTGCACTTCTCTCTCACTCAGATCCACTGAACTCCCCCCTACCCCCCACCCTGGGCTGATACGTTTGAGAATCTGCACTGCCATTTCTACTTCAGTCTGCACCAGTGCTCAGCAATAGTGCGGTCTATGCTAGTGCAACCTGTGTGCTCTGTTCTCTTCCAGCCCTGTACAACAGATCCTTCCTGTCAACCTTCCACAATGTCCTGGGCTGGAAATCTGCCACACTCTGTCTCCTTGTGGATTCTTCCACTCTAAAATTTGTTCAGATTCCTTTTTAGGTATATCTGAAGGAGTTTCTCATAGATCTTAGGTGAGTACTTACTTTCACTTTGCCATCTTGACTCTACCCCCTCCCAAAATGTTTCTAAGGAGAAAGTATAGCCAGTCAGAAAAACCGCTAAAAAGATGAAGCAAAAGAGTTTAGAATGCTGGGATATATTAATGAAATTTAACATTTGAAGTGGTTATCCCAGATGACAAACACTCTCTCCCAGTAAGTAAGACTATTCCCACTCTTGGCTTTCAACAGATTATATTAAAAAGGGAAAGATCCTGAAAAATTTTTTCTCTGCTATTTCAGCCCTAGACATGCTAGATTACAGAGATAAACTCAGATAATCAAAGAAAGCAAACTGTAGAACTGCTAAAAATATCTTAGTAGATTTTGGAGATTAGAAGATTAAAGAGATTGGAGATTTACCAGTTAGACGTTTAGAAATTAATCATTTTAAGATTACAAGAAAGATATAGGTTTGTATCCCAAAGAGATAATAAAAATGGTAAAAGGACCCACATATACAAAACTATTTATGGCAGCTCTTTTTGTATTAGTGAAAGTTTGGACATTTTGGGCAAACCTATCATTTGGGGAATGACTGAACAAGTTGTGGTATACACAATGAAATACTATTGTTCAAAAAGAAATGATGAGCAGGCAGACCTCAGAAAAGTCTGGGAAGACTTATATGAATTGATGCTAAGTGAAGTCAGCAGAACCAGGAGAACATTGTACATAGAAATAGTAATATTGTATGATGACTAATTTTGAAAGACTTAGCTCTACTCAGCAAAACAAAGATCTAAGACAATTCCAAAAGACTCAGAAAGAAATAAGAGGCAAGGGGATGCAGCACAGGAGAGAGAAAAAAAAGAGTTGGAGGGCAAGGTAGTTGGTAGAAGTAAAGCAGAGGTGCGAGGAGGGATAGGGTAAATAGGGTGAAAAGGATGGTTAAGAAAAATAGGAAGGAGGAAAATATACAAGTATTAGCTGAGAATGTGAATGGGATGAATTTACCCATAAAATGGATAAAGTACTATGTACATTACATATAATGTGCATAAAAGTGTATAAAATATGCACAAAATGGAAATGGATAGCAAACTAAAAATTTGAATTCAGGAGAGTGATTTGAAACTAGGCTCAAAGGGCTGAAAAACTGTGCATACCTTTTGATCCAACAATACCACTTCTAAGACTGTATCCCAAAGAAATCATAAAAATGAGAAATGGTTCAAAGTGTACAGAAATATTTATAGAATCTCTCTTTGTGGTGGCCAAGAACAAGAAATTGAGGGGAGATCCATCAACTGGGGAGTGACTGAACAAGTTGTGGTATATGAATGTAATGGAATACTATTGTGCTATAAGAAATGATGAACAGGAAGAGAAGCCTGGAAGGACTTACATGAACTGATACTGAGTGAAAGGAGAACCACGAGATCATTGTACACAGTTTGCAAGAAATTTTTCTGGTACACTTAGCCCTTCATATCAATGCAAGGATGTAAAACATTCCCAAAGGACTCTTGAAATAAAATACCATCCACATGCAAAGAAAGAACTATGGAATTAGAAAGCAGAATGAAGCAGAATATTTTCTCTTGTGTTATGTTTTGTTTTGTTTGGGTATTTTTCATGGTTTCTTCCATTTATTTTAACTCTTCCATGCAACATGACTGATGTGAAAATGTGTTTAATAAGAATGTATGTGTAGAACCCATGTAAGAATGCATGCCATTTCAGGGGCGGAGAAGGAGAAAGTCTAAGACTTACAGAAGTGATTGTACAAAACTGAAAACAAATAAATTAAAAAAAAAATTTGATTCAACAACATGTTGCTTTCAGGAGGTACAATGAGAGGCACACACAAAGAAAAATAAATGGAAGGAGTAGAATTTATGTTAAAAAGAAAGAAGAGGGCTAGTAGTTACGATCTCAGACAAAGTTAAAGCTAAAATAGATTTAGTCAAAAAAGAAAAATAGGGAAACTCCACTGTGTTGACAATATTATTTAATATTGCTTTCAGTCATTTAAGATAACTAGACAGTATAAAGTACTTGAGAGCATGTCTACCAAAACATCCACAAGAACTAAATGAAAACAGACATAAAACACTTTTTTTGAAAATAAAGCCAGATCTGAATAATTGAAGTAATATTTATTGTTCGAGTCAATATAATTTTTTAAATAACAATTTTATTTAAGTATTTATTCAAAGCCATCCTAATTAAATTGCTAAAAATATTTTACTAAATTAGAAAAAATAATAACCGATTTCATTTGGAAGAACAAAAGGTCAGAAATTTCAAAGGAACCAAGGGAATAAGATATAATGGAAGAAGATTCAGCAGTATCAGACTCTAAACTATATTTTAAGGTGAGACCATTATTGAAGGGTAAAATGGAAAATTTCTATTACTTTTATTAATTTTTTCTTGTATAAATAAAACCAACGTACCCAATAACAGAAGGAAGCAGAACTCTGGGGGCAGGGGGAAACTTTCATAGGCAATTTCTCATGTAGGATGTGATTGGGTTGGAATCTTTCTGTAGTGGAGGAAATGACAAGCTATTTGATTTAGAAGAACATGGAAAGACTTGGATTTATGAAGAAAAATGCTATCCACCTTCAGAGAAAGATATACATGGAAATATGTACAATGCATTTTGTATATACATGTATGAACATATATGTGTATGTATGTATATGTTTATAGATATCTTTGTATATGTGTACCAGATTAAATGCAGAGATGTGTATGTCTACACACACACACACACACACACACACACACACACACACACACACCCCTGCATTTACTTGTAGTCTTCTTTAGTCCCAGAGTTAAATCTGAAAATAGCAGCAGGAAAAACCTGAAGTTTGGGCAATACCTCTTCAGCCCTGGAAGCAGAGTACAGCCTCAACATAAAATTATAAATCAAGAGAAAGTCTAGAAAGTTATAAATCAAGTAAAAGGCTAGAAAAAATGAGCAAAAGAAGAAAAGACTCTGACAATAGAAAGTTACTATGATGACTGGAAGATGAAGACATAAACTAAGAAGGAAATGAAGCCAAAACAACTTAATGCAAAATTTCAAAGAAAAAAATGTGAATTGGTCACAAACCCCAAAAGAATTTCTACAAGTATTCAAAAAAGGTTTTCAAGAAAAAGAGGAAAAGAAAAAATTGAGAACAAAAATTAATGTAATGCAAGAAAATTATAAAAAGATAGTGAAGAGCTAGGGAAAATTGGCAAAAAAAAAATACTGAAGAAAATAGCACCTTAAAAAAAAAATTGGCCAATTGGTAAGAGAGGTGTAAAAATTTATTGGAGAAATAATTCCTTAAAAATTAAAATTGGGCAAGTGAAAGCTAATGACTCCATGAGACATGAAGAAACAATTTTAAAAAATCAAAGGAATGAAAAGTAGAAGAAAAATTTGAAATGTCTCAAGGGAAAAATCACTGACCTGGATAAAACATTAAGGAGAGATAATTTAAGAATTATTAAGACCATCTGTAAGCCATCATAAAAAAGGCTAGACATAATACTTCAAGTATCAAGAAAATCTAAAATGATACCCCAAAACCCAAAGATAAAAGAAAAATGGAAAGAATTCACTGATCACCTCCTAAAAGAGATTCCAAAATGAAAACTTCCAGGGATATCATAGTCAAATGCCAGGCAAAGGATCTAGAGTTACAATCAAGACTAAGCTATCACCAACTAAATATAAACAGTCAGGGAAAAGACATTCAATGAAATAGAGAACTTTCAAGTATTTCTGATGGGAAAAAATAGCTGAATAGAAAATGTGACTTTCAAATATAAGACCCAAGAGAGGCATAAAAAGGTAACCAGAAAAAAGAAATCATAAGGACTTCAATAAGGTGAAACTCTACATTACTACATGGGAAGATGATTCTTGTAACTCCTAAGACTTTATCACTATTAATTAGGGCATGAATAAACAAAAAATATATATAAAAGTATTGGTGTGAATTGACAATAGTGTGATGATTTAAATAAAAATTAAGGAGTTGGAACAGGAATGCATTGGGAGTAGGGGGAAGGGAGAGGCAGAATGGGAAAAATTATCTCACATAAAAAGGAAGAGCTTTTACAGTGAAAGGAGAAATGCAGGAGAGGGGTAGTATCATGTAATGCTTGAACCTTACTTTCAAAGAAGTAAACATACACACACTCAATTGGGTATAGAAATCTACCTGACTCTTCGAGAAAGGAAGAGAAGGGGATAAGAAAAGAGGAGAGTGATAGAAAGGAGGGCTTATTGGTGGAGGTGGCAGTCAGAAGCAAAACAGACTTTTGTGGAAGGACAGAGTAAAAGGAGAGAGAAAAAAAGACAAACATAAAATAGGATGGAGGGAAATAAATCTGTAATAAAATGGAAGGAGATAGCGGAGTGGATTAAAAATCAGAAACATACTTGAAGCTGAGGGACAAACAGTAAAAGTTAGGAGCTGGAGCAAAATTTAATATGCTTCAGCTGAAGTTAAAAAAAAAGAAAATAGAGTTAGCAATTATGGAAATGGATCTAATTAAAATGGACTTAATTAAAACAGATAAATAGGGAAACAACATTTGCCTTTCATTTTTGGACTTCCTTTTTCATTATTCCAATTCTGCTTTTTAAGGCGTTATTTTCTTCATTAGCCCTTTGGACCTCTTTGATCTAGTGTATTCTTAAGGTTTTTTTTTCAACATTTTTGGATCTCCTCTAGCAAGCTGCTGACTCATTTTTCATGATTTTCTCGTATTACTCTCGTTTCTTTTCCCTATTTTTCCTCTACTTCTCTTATTTGATTTTCAAAATCTGTTTTGGACAGACATGGCTTGATATCAATTCATATTTTTCTTGAGGCTTTGGATGTAGGATCTCTGTCTTTAATGTCTTCTTCTGAGTTTATGTTTTGATCTTCCTTATTACCAAAGTAAGTTTCTGCAGTTTGAATTTTTTTCCTCTGTTTTCCCATTTTTTTTTACTTCTTTTTAAGGTAAGTCTCTGCCTCCAGTGTGGAGGGTGTACTGTCCCAAGCTTCATGGGTTTAGTAAAGCTCTTTTCAGAGACACTGCAAGGGACCTGTAAGTTTTCAGTTCTTTCAAGTTGGTATAATATAAAGGGAGGTGTTTACTTCTCTCCTAGCCTTTGCTCTGGGCTGTTAGTGACCACAAAGACTCCTTTCTGCCCTGGAACTATGAGGGTTCCCTCTCCACTTCTGTCTTCACAAGCTCTGCTATGCCAGTGCTTCTTGCCCCAAGACTACAGTCTTGACATAGATCCAAGCACAGGCAAAATAAGAGAATCCTGCCTCAGCACTACCAAAGAGACACTTGTAATCTTCTTCTGATTAGTTGTTTGATGCTCTTACTATCTGTGGGCAGAGAGCTCTGGAAGCAACCACTACTAGAGCCACTACCACCACTTCCATCACCACCACTTAAGGGTTATGCTGAAGTTGAGGCTGGACTGCATTTTTCTCTCACCCAGGGACAATAGATCTTTCTTTCTGACCTTCTAAGTTGTCTTTAGTATTTGTGGGTTGAGAAATCTAGAAATCCTTCAGCTGTCTGCAATTTAGGCCCCTGAGGCCTGCACTGTGTTTACTGGCTCCTGTCCATGCTGGCATGCCTTCATTGGACTGCATTCCTCTCCCAGCTCGTTTCGATAGATCTTTCCTGTTGACCTTCCATGTTGTCTAGGGAGGGAAATTTGTTTCACTGTCTTTTTGTGGATTCTGATATTCTTGAATTTATTTAGAATATTTTTACAGGTATCTGGAAGGGTTTAGCAGAGAGCTCAAGCAAGTCTCTGTCTTTAATCCAACATCTTGACTCTACTCCCCACATTTTGCTTTATAACAACTCTTCTTGTGAAGGCAAAAATTTGGAAACTGAGATGATGTTCACTTGGGAAATGGGTGAACAAGTTGTGATATATGGTTGTGGTTGTGTTATAATTACTAAAAGTCCAATCCTCTTCAATTTATCTCAACTCCTTGGTGAACCAATTCAACTCTACATTGTTCTCTTCTCTCTAATTCCTAGTCTCCTTATTATATAGCCAATTATGCCCAGCAAAGCCTCAGACTTGGATCATTTCTACCATTTGTTGCCTTCTTGTCTACATATGTGCTGAATGAAGATGGATAAAATCACTTAATTCTTCTGCTTAAGTCCACTACATATTTATATTACATAGACTCAACTAGGCTCTCACTGTTGCTAGATGATATTATGCCTAAGTACTCTCTGCAATGGTTCTTTAAAGCCTTTTAATCCCTCCTCAAATCTCTCCCTCCCGCAACTATCTCAGCTAAGAGCCTTGTCTCATATATTACAGGAAAATTGAGGCCATCTGCCATGAATTCTCTCTTTTTTATCTCCTATCACTCAGATAGCTTCTCCTAGGTCCCTCCTATAGTTTTGCCTTCTTAATACATTAGACCCTATCTTCAATCTAGTGACAATGGTCTCCTGGCTATTCCATGGACAAAACACTCCATCTTTTGGTTCTGGGCTTCTTTTTTTCTGCCTATGCTCTCCCTTCTCTGCTCTGACTGCTAAACTCCCAGGTTTTAAGTTTCAAAATCCAGAATTCTACAAGAAGCCCCTTTAAGCAGTTCCAGTGATTTCCCTCTTTATAATTATTTCCTATTTATCCTATATCTAGTTTGTTTTATACATGATTGTTTACATGTTGTCTTCCCCCCATTAGACTGTAATCTCCTTGAGAGGAGAGAGGCAGTCTTTTTGCCTTTTTCTCTTTTTGTATCCCCAATGTTTAGCACAGTGACTGGCAGATGGTAAGAACTTAATAAAATTTTATTGAGGTGAATTAAATTGAAATACTAGCAGGAAAATATAGCAATATATTAAAAAGATCATACAAAATGACCAGGTGGGATTTATACTAGGAATGTAGGGCTGGTTCAATAATAGGAAAACCCTAAGCCTAAATAACTATATCCATAATGGAAACAAAACCCATATAGTTATATAAATTGATGAAGAAAAAGCTTTTGACACTAGAAAACATTAAAAAGAATAAGAATAAATGACAATTTTCTTAAAATAAATATTATGTATCTAAGCCTTATCTGTAATGTGGACAAACTAGAAGCTTCCCAATAAGATCATGGTAAAAAAGAGATCATCACCATCATTGTTCAATACTGTACTAGAAATGCTGACTATATCAGTAAGACAAGAAAAGGAAACTGAAGGACTAATAAGAGGCAATGAGGGGGAAAAACTATCACTTTTTGCAGATGGTAAGATGGTATATTTAGAGAATAAGGGAATCAACAAAAAAAACTAGTTGAAACAACTTTAGCAAAGTTGCAGGATATAAATTATATTCACATAAATCAGGTTTTCTGTATATTACCAGCAAACTCAACAAGAAGAGATAGAGAAATTCCATTTTAAATAATTGTAAACAGCATAAAATACTTGGGAGTCTTCCTGCCAAAACAAACTCAGGAACTATATCAACAGAATTATAAAATGCTTTTCACACAAATAGAGATTAGACACTTTTAAAAATATTAATTTCTCATGGGTAAGCCAAGTCAATATATTAAAAATGACAATATTACCTAAATTTATTTACTTACTCAATGCCATACTGATAAAACTACCAAAGAATTATTTTTTAGAGCTGGAAAAAAGCGATATAACATTCCCAATAATTGGTCTCTCACCTTGAATTCCTCATGGTAAATATGGTAAATATTACCTCATGGTGAAATTCCATGGTAAAATTCTAACAAGTTAGAAAAAATTTATAAATAAAATATACTATAATGTTGATAAATGTCCTGTGGTATAGACTGTTTTGCATAAGATCTATCTTCAGAATACTAATTTTAAAGGCATTTTAAAAACTGAGAAATTAAAATCTTCCAGAAGGTGAAAAAAAATCTCACCTGTATTTTGTGCAAGAAGAGTTCTGATTTGAAGGAGCTGTTGGCTTAAGAGAGATTTGTGGTGAGACCTGAGCTGACAGCAAAAATCCCAAAGCAAGGATAATGAGCGCTACAGAAGTACCTAAAATAATAATAAAAATAAATTATACTTCAGAGAAGGATAATGTCCTACAATATTGCATTCAATTTGCTGTAATATAGCTGTTAGAAAGTACTCCATACAACAAAAAGTGTGTTCCCTAAGTTGTCTACAGCATAAATATCAGACAATAAACTGGTATCTCACTTTGAACTATCACAAGAGCTCCATTAAACTATATTCATGAGTTTAAATAGCAAATTGCAAATGAAAATTTAAAATCATTGACTGAAGACAGATATATGGTACAGATTAGTAAAGGTGGTTTCTTCCAAAGATAATTCCCTTCAATAAACACTGATCAAGCAAGAAACTTGCTCAGTCAAAGTGCTGTGCTAGGCATTACGGATGCAAAGACAAAAAATGACACAGCCCCTGACAGCATAGGACTTAAGATCTAATGTAAACACACAAAAGGAAGACTACAAAATCCCCTCCTACAATGGAGAAATGTGATGGAGGAAAGGAAATATTGAGACCACATGCTCAAGTTGAAGAGGGAGACACCATTATGATTGCTGAGAATCAACTAAAGTTTAATTGCACCGGAGAGGAACCTTAAAGGAAGGTAAACATTTCTATAGGTGGAAACTCACAGGAACTATGACATAGGGCTAGAAAAATATCTGAACAGTTGAGATGTGATATAGCAAATATAAATACAAAAATACTACCCATAAAACATTAAATGCTTTATCAGTAGACTCTATTAAAATATTATTATTAAGTACTGAGCTTGTGAACCATGATAGATGCCCTATTAAAAGGTCTATAACAACTAACATAAGATCAAATGAGAAAATAACTTTGCAAGCTTTAAGGTGCTGTATAAATGTTATCTATTGTTAACCTCAGTATTAACACAGGAATATCTCAATATGATGGTAAAACACCTTTAGGTTAACATATACTTATCTTTCATTTCTGCATTTTGGGTGTAGCTGTATTTAAGAATATAAAACATGACAGCTATTAATTCCAACTAAGGTGCTTCTATCAGTTTCTGTGAGCAAAGTTCTAAATGAGGTAAGTGGTTTCCTACATAACAACTGCATAGTTGCTGCAAGTAAAGAAATGATACAGAAGACAGAAAAAGTAGGGAATAGGAAAAGGGAATGAAGAATATAAGTTAATACAAAGCTTTAAAAAAAAAGCAGTGGAGAGTCAGTGAGAAAATCCTAAAAGGAATGAAATATTTTGGAGGTGGTTTGTGGAGACCATCTACACATGGCAAGATTAATCACTTGGATCCTGGGAAGAATATATGAGTAGAGAAGTTGGTTGTTTTATCAGATAATCAGTATACTTGTATACATTTTTTCTAAAGCAATATTTGGAGGAATCAAAACTTTTAAATAAGAAAAATGAGATGCTAAGATGACTTTTAGAGTGTTTTTGAGAACAGACACTGATCTCCAAAATAGGACAAATTTTCCTACTATATGTTAGAATATCATGCTTTAGAGCTGCAAGGGACTTTAGATATTATTTAGTCCAACTCTCATTTTTACATTGGGAAACTGAGGCCTGGAGAGATTAAGTGATTTAAAATCACACCAGCAGAAAGGTACCAGTGCCACATTCCGAGATCAAGTTTTACCTAAATTTAAAGTCTTCTTTTCATTAAATCTTGTACTTTCCTTGAATTCAAACAATAATTACAAGTATTTAGGATGTTTTCAAAGCACTCTGAAGTCCCCCAAAGCAGTCAATGGACAAAAAGAGATTTGAAAAAATTCAGAGTAAACAGTACAGCTATTACAAGTGCCTCCAGTCTTTCCTTCTTAACCTCCTGTACTTTTCACATTATTAAGTCTATAAACAAAATATTCTCACTTATTCTGATATTTTGGTGGGGTAGAGGGCAAACAAAGTTAAGTGAATTGCCCAGGGTCATATAGCTAGTAAATACCTGAAGTCGGATGTGAACTCAGGTCCTCCTGACTCCAGGGTCAGTCCTTTATCTTAAAATATTTGCAGTTCAGTGTATTTTGAGATCAAGTGCTTTGGCACAGATTGTAGAATGCTATGGTGGAAGAAAGCTGGAGTAAAAACAAGAAGCCCTGATGTATTTATACCACTTCCACCACTTATTAGTCATATGACCCTAACAAAGTCAAATTTCTCTGAGTCTTAATCTCCTGATTTCCAAAATGGGAAGCATAATATATTTTTTTCAATCTCGATTCCCCTTAATGACTCTGCAGCTTTTGAAATGTTGACCAAGTTCTCTTTCTAGATACACCCTCTTCCCTTGGTTTCAGATAACCTCTTGATTCTCTTCTCACTAACAATTCCTTCTCTGTCTTCTTCAATGGCTCTTTTCTCTGATTGCACAGTGTTGGCACTCTGCAATACTCTATCCACAGCATGCTCCTCCCTTTGTTATTTTTCAATGATTTCAGTTGGCTCTGATTTTCACGGATGAAGAACTTGAGGCAAAAAAGATTAAGTGACTTGCCCAAGGTCACATAGCTAGAAAGGGTCTGAGGCTGGATTTGAACTCACAACATTAGTTGGCTTCAACCCTTTATTTTAACTTTGCACATGTATCCTTCTGTTTCAAGTGTGTCTTTTGTAAACAACATATTATTGGATTCTAGTTTCTAATCCATTCTGCTATCTTCTTCCATTTTATGAGTGTGCTCATCTCATTCACATTCACAGTTATGATTCCTGTGTATTCTCTTCATTCCATTTTCTTCTGTTTATTCTTCTCTTCTTTTTTCATCCTGTCCCTCCTCAAAAGTCTGTTTTGCTTCTAATCACTTCCTCTCTTAATCCAACCATTTTTTCAATCATCCCTCACTTTTTCTCTTATTTTCTTTCCCTCCTATCTCCATATTGGATAGGACAGATTTCCATACACAACTGAGGGTGTGCGTATGCGTGCATGCATGCGTGTGCACGCACATGCATCTTTTTCTTTTTTTAAACAATTCTGATGTGAATAAGGCAAACATTGACTGCCACTCCTCCCACCCATTTTTCTGTCCACTATGAAAGTTCTTTCTTGCGTACTTTTTTTTATCAGAATATTTTCCCCATTCTATCTCTCCCTTCCCCTTATCCCAATACATCCCTCTTTGTTACCCCTTCATTATTCTGGGGGTCATTCCAACATAATTGACTCACTCATGCTCTCTATCTTTGTGTTTTGATGGGGTAAGGGGCAATCAGAGTTAAGTGACTTGTCCAGGGTCACAGAGCTAGCAAGTATCTGAGGCTGGATTTGACCACGTCTCTCTTTATAAATGGTATGAACTCTGTCTCTCTTTATAAAGGCCCTAATAAAGTTCTGAGAAGTTACACAAATCATTTTCCCATACAAAAATGTAAACATTTAATTATATTGAGTCCTTTACAATTTCTCTTTTATGTTTACCTTTTTAGGCTTCTCTTGGGGCTTGTGTTTGAATGTCAAATTTTCTATTCAGCTCTGGTCTTTTCATGAGGAATTAGATGTTTTCTATACCATTAAATATCCACTTTTTGCCTGAAGGATCATACTCAGTTTTTATGGGTAGTATATGCTTAACTGTATTTCTAGGTCTTTTGCCTTCTAGAATATCATATTCCAAGCCTTCCACTTCTTTAACATGGAAGCTGTTAAATCTTGTGTGATATGTACTGTGATTACATGACATTTGAATGGTTTCTTAGTAGCTGCTTGCAATATTTGCTCCTTCACTTTGAAGGCCTGGACTTTGTCTTATAATATTCCTGGGAGTTTTGATTTTTGAAGTGCTTTCAGGAGGGGATTGGTGGAATTCTCCAATTTCTATTTTAACTTCTGGATCCAAGTTATGGAAGCAGTTTCCTTGACAATATCTTGAAAGATTATGCCTAGGCTCTTTCTTTGACCATGGCCCTCAGGCAGCCCACTGATTCTTAAATCATCTCTCCTCAATCTGTTTCAGGTCAATTCTTTTCCCAGTAAGATAGTTAACACTTTGCTCTGTTTTTTCATTCTTTTGACTTTGTTTTGTTACTTCTTGATGTTCCATGGGCTCATTAGCTTCTAGTTGCTCAATTTCAATTTGAATAGTTGTGCCTTTTTTAACATTAGGCCAGTTCTGGTTTATAAGATGTTATTTTCTTTAGTATTGTTGTGCCTTTTTTTTACCAAGCTGTTAATTCTCTTCATAATTTTCTTACATTACTTTCATTTCTTTTCCCAATTTTCCCTCTACCACTCTTATCTCTTTTTTTAACTTTTCCAGGAATTCTCGTTGGATATGTGTCTAAGTTTTGTTTACTGATATGTTTTCATTGTAGCTATTTTTGTGTTATTGTCTTCTTCTGAGTTTGTTCTTGGTATTCCCTGTCACTGTAGTTGTTTTTTTATCATCAGGTTATTTTGTTGATGTTTTTGGTGTGTGCCCATTTTCCTGGTCTATTTCTTGCCTTTGAACTTTGTATTAAAGATAGGCTCTGATCACTTGAGGATGGGGAGTTACTGTGCTAAGTTTCAGGCTTTTATGTGCTCCTGTTTTCAGAGCTACATCTAGGGACTGGAAAGTATTCAGTTGCTTCCAAGGTGGTATGATCTGGGGAGAGGAGAGTTGTGTCTTAATGGGTCCACTATGAATTTATGTTGCACAACTTCAATAAGGCCTTCATTGCTCCTAGGCAATTCTACTATACCTTCTTTATCAACTCACTGTTTCAATCTCTGCATTGACTCCTCCAAAGTTTTTCAGCTCTCTCTGAATCTCTCATGGTTCTCTCTCCAACCACTCTCTCAGCTAAAAACCTTGAGGAAAAAATGAAGTCTTTCAGTCTGAACTTCCTCTTTTCTTCTCTTCCTCATCTATGAATCAGGGGTCCTGATCCACTAGCTCCCCCTTCACTCATGTCTCACATGATGAAAAAGTCAAACTCCTTACCATGGTTAGCTCCTACATTTATTTAACTGGACCCATTCCATCTTGTCTCCTTCACAATATTGTCCCCTCTGTTGTCCCCACTTTTCCACATATTTTCAACTTCTCCTTCTCTAATGGTTCATACCTACAAACATGTCCCATGTCAACTCCATTCTCAAATAATCCTCACCTGATCCTTCCATCACCACTATCTGCTATGTCTTTTTACCATTGTAGCTAAATTCCTTAAAAAGATTGTCTGCAATAGGTACCTCCACTTTCTCTCCTCTCATTCTTTTTTTAATTCCTTACAATCTAACTTTGAACTTTATCATCTTATATACTGTTGCCAAAGTGATTTTCCTTTAGCACAGATTTCACCATGTAATTTACCTACTCAATGAACTCCAGTGATTCCCTACTATACCTAGGGTAAAATACAGCCTCCTCCATTTGACTTTTAAAACCTTTCACAACCTGGTCCCAACCTAGCTTTCCTGCATTCCTCTTCAGATAAGAAGTTACTCCACTTTCCACATTCAGCAATCTAACCACACTGGGATTTTCTGTGCTCATTACATATAACGCTTCATTTCCATCTCCATACCTGCAATGCATTTGCTCCTCACTTTTCTTCTCAGGGAATCTCTCATTTTTCAAGATTTAGCATCTGCACCATCTTCTAAATGAAGCCTTTCATAATTCTCACAACTTGCTAGTATCATCCTGCTTTGTAGTAATTCTCTTGCTGCGATCATTCAAGAACTCAACTAGTTAGGTAATCAAAACAGTATGAGTTAACTTATTGTAGCAGTAGAAGCATCCAATCAACAAAGGAACTATATACATCAAGGAATAGTTCCTGAGAGAAAAATCGCATCACTGTCTGTAGTCCTGGCTGTGAGTTACCCTAAGCACATTTGTTTTCCTCACTTATATTTCCCTACCTCAGATTTGTGTGTAAAGTCATCCTCACAGATACTGAGTACATTTGGTGGGAAAGTATGAAATAGTTATATATTGTGATGTCTTTATTATTCCTGAATTTGATTTAATACATGTGATATTATTTCTGTTGCTTTATTGCTAAGTAAATAATTATGTTTAAGATCTATATGTGTCATTATTTTGAGGATCTACTTAGTCAAAATGAAAACATATTGGTGCTTTGGTGAATATGAACAGGAGTTGCCAAAGTTAAAGTGATGATTAGAAGAGTGTATTACTCCATTATTCCTAAGATTGTAAGGGAATTTGAGTATAATTATGATGGTAGTCCTTTGGGAAGCTAGTCTTGCTAGTGAGAGAGCAGGATAGAGTAAATCAACCCAGAAAGAGAGAAGGTATCTCCATAACCCATATCAGAGTTGTAAGATGTTGCAGTTTGGGTAACCACATGATACATATGAGATATTTTGATTTCTGCTTAGATTTTAAATTGCTCAATAAATTTCACTAAGGAGTGATTGCCATCATCAGGGAGATCATTCTTCAACTTAAACTCATTATTCATTTTTGATAAGTAAGGTAGCATAAAAATAAGGTAGTATATTCATAGTTTTTAGTGTTTCAGAAGGTGCAACAGGAGGTGTGGAGCCAAGATGGGAGAGTAGAGGGAACATTCAAGACAAACTCTCCAGCCACTTCCTTCCAAATATCTTTAAAACAATGGATCAAATCCTGGAGTGGCATAGCCAACAAGTGGTCTGAATGAGACATTTTACTAACCAAAAAAAACTTACAAGATCTGAAGGAGAGGTCTGTGACATTGAGGTGGGGGCTGATTGGGTGTTCAGAGTGTTGGGTGTTGTGGTCACAACAGCTGTAACGAAACAAATTACAGTTGCAGCACCAGCAGCTTCAAAAATTTCCTCCAGAGATGGTAAAGGGATTGGACAACTGGCTAAAGAGAGATTACCAGGGATCTTTATGTGAGCAATGAGTGATGAATGTGAAACTATTTGGCAACTCCATTGTTAATTACCCACTTTAGGGTCATAGTTGTAGAACAGAGAGGAGTTTCTTCCTTACGAATTTAATATTGTTCAATGTAGAGGGTATCTTTAACAGACATTGACTTATTATAATTTACTTGTTTATTGATGCAGTTATTTTTATTTTTTGCTTTGTCTGATAGTATGATTATAATTCTTTTTGGTTTGAGATATTCGTGATACATGGTAAATTTTGTTTAAGCCTCTCATTTTTAATCTCTGTCTTTAACTTTTAAATAAGGTGCCAATGCACAATAGAATGCTGGATTTGTTTTCTTATTCATTCTGTTACTTTCTTTTATTAAATTTATTCACATTTAAGGTTATGATTGCTAGACTTTTGTTTTCTTCCATCTGTGTCTTTAACACTGCTTTTCAAAACATCTGCTTCATCAAAGCATCCTGCATAACACTTGATATAAGAGCCTCTTTTTACTTCCCCAGTTTAAACTCTGTTGCATCCCCCATTCTCTCATAGCATCCCCTCTTGCCACCAAAGACAGTTAATTGGTCCAGTACACGTAGTGTTAGGCCTATGGTCAAGAAGATCTAAGTTCAAATATAGTCTTAGATACTTACTAACGGGTCACTTAACCTTTACATCCTGTTTCCCCGATCTTAAAATAGGTTCGTTAAGTAGTACCCTACCCTCACAGGGTTGTTGTGAGAATCAAATGACATATTTGTATAATACTTAGCTTAGTGTCTGATACACAGTAGCATTTAATAAAGACTTTTTCTTTTCTCTTTTCATCCCCTTTTCTAAGAATCAAAGTGTGGAGAGAATTAGAGTTTGGAACAGAAAATTAAATAAAAAATAAATCTAAAAAATTCTGATACAAAAAATTAAATAGTATACTTTGATAATATTTCTTTGTTCTTTTACCTTACACGACTTTTTTTCTTAAACAACAGTCACTGCACTTGTTTTAATTTCCTGTTGATTGTGATATTCACACACCATATTATTCAATTTTGATTTTCTCTGAAGGAATATCTAAAATTCTTTTCTTTTTTTCAATAGCCATTACAAAGGATTCTATCTTTTATAAGGAATTTGGTTAATGTTCCTTTGCATGTAATATTTGTAAAGAGAGGGGATGGAGGACTTAGCTGGCAGTGGATGTATCATTTTTCTGAGCCCAGAGCATGTTATTCATCTCACCAGATATGGGTAACTACGAATCTTCTCACTAGCTGTGAGAGGACCAGATCCTGGAGTTATATACTGAAACTCCACACAGAACAACATTTATAGCTATGAGTGAGTCTCTGAATTTATTGCATAGGAACTGCTGAGAGTTTGTAGTTCAATAAGAGTAGAGCAAATATGGCAGATAAGAAGGATGGATCTGCTTTAGCTCTACCCCATAGCCCTTGAAAATGCCTGTAAAAATGACTCTAAACAAATTTTAGAACAACAGAAGTCACAAAACAACAATGGGAAAGCGATTACCAGCCCAAGACAGCCTGGAAGGTCAAGAGGAAAGGTCTATCACACCAGATTCAGAGCAGAGAACAGCCCAGTCTTGGCCACGTGGCATGACAGGGACAGGACCAGAACAGGCTTCAGGGTGTGGAATCCTGGGTGGGTCCCAGATCGCTAAACCTACAAATGCTAAAGACAGCTTCAAAGGTTAATGAATAAGCTCTTTCACCTAAGTGATAAGGGAGTAGGGTGTGGCCCTAGTCCCAGCCACAGGGTGGCAGCAAACCATTTTTAGAGCCCTCAGTCTAAAGATCCTGGGGGAATAGGGCTGCTGATTTAGGTTTCAATTCTAAGAGGAAGCCCTGAGGTGAGGAGGAGAGCTGGCTTGGTGAAGCTGGTGGAAGATCTGGAGAGGAAATCTTACTCACAGATCTCGGGCAGAAAACCTTGTGGTTGCTCCCAGACGAGAGAGCATGCTCCTCTCCCTTGATTGTGACACCTTGGAGGAATTGAAAACTTACAAGTCCCTAGAGTACACTCTCCACTTGACAAAAGATTCAAGTCATGTAACTGGCTGGGAAAATGCCCCCCAAATTGGGGAAAAAAATAAGACTATAGAAGGTTACTTTCTTGTGAAAAAGATATTGTCTTCCATTCTTTCAGATGAGGAAAAACAAAGCATACCATCAGAGGAAGACATCAAAGTCAAGTCTTCTACATGCAAAACCTCCAGAAAAATGTGCAATATTGTCAGATCATGGAAGAACTAAAAAAAGATTTTGAAAATTAAGAGATGTAGAGGAAAAAATGAAAAGAGAAATGAGAGTGATGCAAGAAAATCATAAAAAGCGAGTCAATAGCTTGCTAAAGGAGACCCAAAAGATGCTGAAGAAAGTAACATCTTTAAAAATAGACTAAACCAAATGGCAAAAGA
Source organism: Potorous gilbertii (assembly GCA_028658325.1). NCBI lineage: Eukaryota > Metazoa > Chordata > Mammalia > Diprotodontia > Potoroidae > Potorous > Potorous gilbertii. The sequence goes on from CM053770.1 coordinate 169,550,341, forward strand.
GGTTCAAAAAGCCAATGAGAAGAAGAATGTTTTAAAAGGAAGAATTAGCCATACAGAAAAGGAGATTTCAAAGGTCACTGAAGAAAACTGTTCTTTAAAAATTAGAGTGGAGCAGATCCAAACTAATCACTTTATGAGAAATCAACAAATTACAAAACAAAACTGAAACAATGAAAAAATCCAAGGCAACATAAAATATCTCATTGGAAAAACAATTGACGTGGAAAATAGATCAGACAATTTAAAAATTATAGGACTAACTGAAAGCCATGATCAAAAAAAGAATCTAGACATCATCTTTCATGAAACTATCAAGGAAAACTCCCCTGATATTCTAGAACCAAAGGGTAAAATAAATATTGAGAGAATCCATGAATCACCTCAAAGAAATCTCAAAAGAACTCCTAGGAATATTTCATCCAAATTCCAGAGTTCCCAGGTCAAGGGGAAAATATTGCAAGCAGCCAGACAGAAACAATTCTAGTATTGTGGAAATACAATCAGGATAACACAAGATCTAGCAGCTTCTACATTAAGGGATCAAAGTTTTTGGAATATGGTATTCCAGAACCAAGAATCACCTACGTGGCAAAATTGAGTATAATACTTCAGGGGAAAAAGTGGTCATTCAATGAAATAGAAGACTTTCAAGCATTTTTGATGAAAAGACCAGAGTTGGATAGAAAATTCACTTTCAAACACAAGTTTGAAAGTTTTCCTACCTCATAAAAGAGGCAAGAAAGAACTTTTCCAATGGAGGGAAAAAGAGTGGAGGTGAGAGGGAAAAAGTGAAGCTTACTCTCATCACATTTGACTTAAGGAGGGAATAACATGCACACTCAATTTGATATGAAAATATAGCTAACACTGCAGGAGAGTAGGGGAGAAGGGGGGAAATGGGGTGGGAGAGATTATAGAAGACATGGCATGTGGGAGGAGGGAGTAATTGGAAGTAAACACTTTTGGGGATGGACAAGGTCAAAAGACAGAATAGAATAAATGGGGGGGGCAGGATAGGATGGAGGGATATATAGTTATTCTTTCACAACATTACTATTATGGAAGTCTGTTGTATGACTACACATGTATACCCTGTATTGAATTGCCTGCTTTCTCTGTGAGGATGGGTGGGGAGGGAGGAAGGGAGAGAAGTTGGAGCTCAAAGTTTTAGGAACGAATGTTGAGAATTGTTTTTGCATGCAACCGAAAAATAAGAAATATAGGTAATGGAGAATAGAAATCAATCTTGCCCTACAAGAAAAGAGAAGATGGGGATAAGGGAAAGTGATCAATTGTATGTGATCAAATGGGAGGGCAGATATGGGGAAGGAGTAATCAGAAAGCATAGTGTCTTGAGATGGAGGGAAGTGAGAGATGGGGAGAAAATTTGGAACTCAAAATCTTGTGGAAATGAATGTTGAAAACTAAAAATAATAAATAATTTTTAAAAATAGTTCAAAAAATTTTTTAAAAGTTTGTACTTCTCTAGACTGAGAAATTGCAATGATTCCTGAAGAAAACATAGAGAAGCAAGAAACAATCAAAACAATTAACAACTTAAGCGAAGTTCAAAGATATCAAAGAAGCTCACATAAATCATCAGTATTTCTATATATTACAACAAAACATTGCACAAAGAGATAGAAAAAGAAATTCCATTTCAAATAAAATAATGTGTAAAATACTTGGAAGTCTGTCAAGTCATACAGAGGAAATATATGAAGATAACCCCAAAATACATTTATGAATTTAAAGACAAAGTTTAACTATTGGAGAAATATTTGTTGTCCATGGATACATAGAGCCAATATAATACAAATGACAATATTACCTAAATTAATATACATATCTAGTTATAGACCAATCAAACTAAAACATGATTATTTTGTAGACCTTGAAACTATAATAAAATTTATCTGAAGGAACAAGAATTCAAGAATGTCAAGAGAAATAATAAAAAAGTTGTAAAGGAAAGAATACAGCAGCAGCTAACTCAAACAATACTGAAAAACAGTACTCTCCAAAATGATTTGCTATGAGTTAAAATAAAGACATTGATCAGTGAGAAAGATTGAGTATACAATATACAGACCATCAAAATCAAGATGACATTGTACTGAGTAGTATGATAAAATTCTTCCAAACGTATCTAGAAAATCAACAGATAAAATTCTGAAGAAAAAATTCAGAAAAATATCTAAATGGGACATCTGTCCAGCCTACACCAACATAGGGATCCAGAAGTCTGTGAAAAATGGAGATGGAAAGTACACCACACAAAGAGCATGTCTGATTCTAGGAAGACTCTGTGCAAGAGGACAAGAAGAGAGCCCAGTGACATAATGGAGCACTAAAAGACCCATACCAGAGCACCACAACAATGAGAGATGAAAACTGGCAGTTTTGTTGTCAATTACCCAGTTCTAGTAAAAAATTCTGGATGGGCTTGGAAGAGGACCTGTGTACAAATGGCTGTAGCCAGGTGAGGAGGCCCAGGGTGGTGTATGAGAAAGAAGGAAGTTCAAAAGCAATCAGAAGTGGCAAGGCTCAGACCCTAGGGGCAGAGCAGGGATTCAGCTTCAGCATCTAGCCCAGACTTCAAGAGGGAAAAGGAATTTGAGACCAAAAGAGAACCTACAATTTTGTCACTCTGTACCAAAAGTGCTTCCCATGTATACAAAGTTCTCAGTCCACAGACAGTAGGGAGATTGAACAACTGGTCAGAAGGAAGTTACAGAAGTCTCTTTGGTGGAACCAGGGGTAGGCTTTGTTTACACATACTGATCCAGGTTCCAGTTCTGAGTGGCAGTCTCAAGGCAAAGAGCAGAACTTGCACACCAGAGCTTATGTTTTTTAATCAATTTGATCAAAGGTTTATCAATTTTATTGTTTTTTTCATAAAACTAACTCTTAGCCTCATTGAGTGGTTCAATAGTTTTCATAATTTCAATTTTATTAATGTCTCCTTTGGTTTTCAATATTTCTAATTTGCTATTTTCTTGGGGATTTTCAATTTGTTGTTTTTCTAGTTATTTCAGCTGCATGCCCAAATCATTGATCTCCTCTTTCTCTATTTTATTCATATAGGTGTTAATTGATATAAAATTTCCCCTAAGAACTGCTTTTTCATAAGTTTTGGTAGGTTTTCTCATTGTCATTCTCTTGAATGAAGTTGTTGATTGTTTCTATGATTTGTTGTTTAACCCACTCATTCTTCAATATTAAATTATGTAGTTTCCAATACATTTTTGGTCTATCTCTCCATGGTCTTTTATTACATATAACTTATTGCATTGTGATCTGAGAAGGATGCATTAAATATGTCTGCCTTTCTGCACTGAATTGTGAGGTTTTTATGCCTTAGTACATTGTCAGTTTTTTTATATATACCATTTCCACTGAGAAAAAGGTATATTACTTTCTATCCCTATTCAATTTTTCTCCAGAGAGCTATGATATCTACCTTATCCAGGGAGTCTTGATAATGTAAAATTGAAAATGTATTGCACAGATAGAGTTGATGCAGGTAAGATAAGTAGAGAAACAGTTAACTAGGATTCCAACTTCCTGGAGCTAAGATAGTGGAATAAGCAGTATGTCATTCTCAATCTCCATTACTGACCTTGAAATACCCAGAAAATATCACTCCAGGAAAAATCCTGGAATAACAGAACTAGCAGAAAGATGGGGTACAGCAATCTTTTAGCCCAGGAGACTTGGAGTATTAATGGGAAAGATCCTTCTCACTCTAGTGGAAGGGGAGCAGTACAGGTTAGGAGGCACCCTGGTAAGCTACATCTCAGGAAAACAAAAGCTCCTGAGTCTTAGGGAGGTAGGGCAGACAAGAACCAAAACCAGGAGGAGAACCAGTAGACTCAAACAATCACCATGTGAGTTGGCAGGTAGCCATCCCCCAGCAGCTGAACCTCCCATGCTTCAGTGCAGCCTCTGGTGAGCAGTTGTGCTCCACTGGGCAGATCATACTTCCCCAACCCACGAGTTTCAGTGCAGCCCTGGGTAAATGCAGAAAAAAATACCTGACCTCAGCACACACCATTCCCCATCACCAGTTCCAGCTTAGCACCTGGTAAGCTACCAGACGCCTCCAGTTCCAACTGCCAGCATGAGACTCCAGCATACAAAGCCAGTGTTCTGGACTCTGACTGCTAGCACAAGAAGCATGGAACACTGCCCACTATGCTTCCACAGGAAAGCTCAACTCTATTTCTTTTTCAAAAACACTAATCATTTTAATATCACTGGATGTACAGTTTTCAAAGTAAGCAAAAGCAAATTGGGAGAGAGAGAATAAAGAGATGGAGAGATACCAAGTAATTGATCATATTTTCTTTCACCTATACAACATTACTAATTTTAATACACTAGTTACAAATAATATCTCTAAGTACATCAATCAATGCATTCATACATTTAAAATTGTCAAATGTAGGATTATACAATGGTAACATTTTGGAATCTTTATTACTTATTCATTATAAGCTACTAAAACTTGAATGAAAAATATATTATGATTTAATTATGGTATATTTACAAATTTCATATATTGATAAAACATACCACATTCCTCCAATAAAAACAAAAAAAAATAAAACCACAATAAATTCTGTTGGAATGTTGACTAAATGTAAGCATCTATGTTTAAAATGTGACTAATGGGAGAAATTTCTTTTCTACCAAACTTTTCATCTAAATCTACACTTTGAAAATGTACCTGAAAAATATCCTTCCTAGTTTTTAACACTAAACAAATATGAACTAAACTAGCACTTTAAGTCAAATAAAAGCATTCCCTACTTCTGTGATCAGTTTTGATTTTAAGTCCATAGATGATAACCATCAATTAAAAGATTTGATAAATAGTATCAAAATTCCTAAAATGTTAAGTGTATCAAAGTATTCTAAGGTCAAATAAAAATATAAACAGAGGACCATCAGTCAAAGAGGTCTTTTTAATTTTTACTTTAAATTGTGCATTTTTTTCATTCATGTAACTTTCTCTAGTTTCTATTTACTATAATTTGCTACTATGAGAGCTCAACTTTAAAAACTCAGGAAATCAGCAAACATTATGACCAAAAATCAGAAATGGGCAATGACCATAGATTTTTTTCTATAGGGACAAGGTTGATCAAGGCACAAATTTAGAAGAGGGCAATATTTTCAATACAACTACATCCAAAACCTCAAAGGGAAATATGAACTAGTCTCAAGTCCAAAAAGCTTTCTTGGAAGAGCTCAAGAAGGATTTTTAAATTCAAATAAGAGAGGAAGAAGAACAACTGGGGAAAGAAATAAGAGGTATGTAAGAGAGAGCAAATAGCTTGGAAAAGGAAGGACAAAAATTGACTGTAGAAAACAAGTCCTTAAAAATATAACTGGCTAATTGGGGGAGAGAGAGAAGTACACTGAAGAAAACAAGTCCTTAAAAAGTAGACTTGACCAGATGGAAAAGAGGCACAAAAACTCACTGAGGAGAAGAACTTAAAAAGTAAAATGGGACAAATGGAAAAGAAGGAGCAAAATCTAATTGAAGAAAATAATTCAGTAAAAATCAGAACTAGGCAATTGGAAGCTAGTAACTCTATAAGAAATCAAGAATCAATTGTAGAAAATTTTTTAAAAATGAAAAAAAACTGACTTGGAAAACAGATTCAGGAGAGATAATTTAAAAACTTTTGGTTCACTTGAAAGATATGATGAAAAAAAGAGTCTGGATAGCATTTTTCAAGCAAAATTGTCTTGCACTCCTAGCACTAGGGGGTAAAATAGTCATTGAAAGAATCCACTAATCACTTCCTGAAAGAAATCCCAAACTGAAAATGCTAAACTCCAAAATGATCAGGTCAAAGAGAAAAATACATCAGAAGTCAAAAAGAAACAATTTAAATAACATGGAACCACAGTCAGGATTAAACAGAACCTTGAAGCTTTTACATTAAATGATTGAGGGGCATGCATGGGATATGATATTTCATAAGGCAAAAGAATTTGGATTACAATCAATTACCACGCAAAACTGATAATCTTTCAGGAGAGGCCATGGCCATTCAAAGAAATACTGGACTTCCAAACCTTCATGATGAAAAGGCCAGAGTTCAACAGAAAATTAGATCTTCAAATAAATGACTCAAAGGAGGCATGAAAGAGTAAATAGGAAAGAAAAAACAAAAACATATTATTAATAAGGGCAAACTATATACACCCCCACAAGGGAAGATGACATTTGTAACTCTTGAGAACTATATTGGCATTACCTTATTTAAAAGGGATATTTGTAATAGAAAACATGAGTTTAAGTTGACTTTGATGTGATGCTAAAAAAAATCTAATTATATTGTTGAAAAAGGATTGTACTGGAAGAAGAGGAAAAGAGGAGGCAGACAAGGGTAAATTAAGTCACATGAAAAGGCACAAAAAGCTATTACAGTAGAGGGAAAGGAGGGAGGCAATGAGCATTGTTTGAGCCTTACTCTCATCAGAATTGACTTAAAGAAGGAATAACATAATTAGTTAGGTATAAAAATCAGACTTACCATATGGGAAATAGAAGGGGAAAGGGGAAAGAAAAGGAAGGATGTGGTAGAAGGGAGGAGCAAAGTGTTAAGTGTAAAGAGGAAGATGAAGGAGGAAGCTGATAGAAGGGAGGGCAGACTGCAGGAGGCGGTGGTTGAAAGCAAATGTCTAGTGAGCAGAGAAAGGAAGAAAGGAGAGAGAAAAGCATAAATGGGAAAAATAGGATGGAAAAAAGACCCAGATAGTAATCATAACTGTGAATGTGAATGGGATGATCTCTCCCATAAAACAGAAGTGGATAGCAGAGTGGATTAAGAACCAGAATCGCATAACATGTTGTTTACAAGGAACACATATGAATTAGAGGAATACCCACAGAGTGAAGGTAAAAGGCTGGAGCAGAATCTATTATGCTTCAACTGAAGTAAAAAAGGCAGAGTAGAAAAGCAAAAATGGCCTTAAAAAAGAGATATTTTGGTGAAAGATGCCACATAGAGTTATATCAATACTAAACATATAAGCATCAAATGGCACAGTAACCACATTTTTAAAGGAAAAGTTAAATGAATTACAGGAGGAAACATAAGGTAAAAATATACTGATGGAGAGCCTCAATTCATACCCCTTGGAGCTAGATAAATCTAACTATAAAATAAAGAGGAAAAAAGTTAAGGAGATAAATAGAATCTTAGAAAAGTTAGATATGATACCTCACTTGAGAAAATTTAATGGGAATAGAAGAGTTAATTTTTTTCTCAGCAATACATGGCATGATTAAAAAATATTACCACATATTAGGTCATTGAAAACATCACAAAAAATACAGAAAAGCAGAATGTTAAAATGCACCACTTTCAGACAATAACACAATAAAACATTAAATTCAATAAAAGGCTTTTTTATTATTCAATTTTCCCAGCACTTTTTGTTACACAGTGAGTTCTTATCTCAGAAGGTGGGATCTTTGGGTTTATCAAGCAGTAGACTGCTCTATTCATTGACTATTGTGTCATGAGTAGCTAGCCTATTTCACTGATCTATCCCTCTATATCTCAGGCAGTACCAAGTGGTTTTGCTGATTGCTGCTTTATAATACAATTTCAGATATGGTAGGGCTAGGTCACCTTCCCTAGCATTTCCTTTTATTAATTCCTTTGATATTCTAGACCTTTTGCTCTTCCAGATGAATTTTGTTATTATTTTTTCTAGCTCTAGAAAATAATTTTCTGGTAGTTTGATTGGCATGGCACTGAATAAGCAAGTTAATTTAGGTAGAATTCTCATTTTTATTATATTAGTTTGGCTTACCCTTGAGCAACTGATGTTTTTCCAATTACTTAGGTCTGATTTTACTGTGTGAAAAGTATTACTATGTTGATTTTGCCATATAGACTCCAAGATATTTTATAGTGTTTACCATAACTTTAAATGGGATTTCTCTTTCCATTTCTTGCTATTGGACTTTGTTGGTAATATACAGAAATGCAGGTGATTTGTGTGTGTTTATTTTGTAACCTGCAAATTTGCCAGAGTTGTTTATTGTTTCAACTAGTTTTTTACTTGATTCTCTAGGATTCTCTAAGTATGTCATCATATCATCTGCAAAGAGTGATAATATAGTTTCTTTTTTGCCTATTCTACTTCCTTCAATTTCTTTTTCTTTTCTTACTGCTAAAGCTAAGATTTTTAGTACCATATTGACAAATTAGGGAAGCAAGGGATAGAGTAATTCATCAGATTTATGGAGAATGGAGAAATTTATGACCAAACAAGAGATAGAAAACATTGTGAAGTGCAAAATGGAAAATTTTGATTGCAATTTGGAAAGTTTTTTTTCACAAACCCAATGCAAACAAGATTAGAAGGCAAGAAGAAAAATGGGAAAGAATGTTTTACAGTTAGTGTGTGTGTGTGTTTGTGTGTGTGATAAAAGGTCTCATTTCTGAAATATATAGAGAACTGAGTCAAATTTACAAGAATACAAATCATTCCCCAATTGATAAATGGTCAAAGGATATGAACAGGCAGTTTTTAGAGCAAGAGATTAAAGCTATCTATAGTCATATGAAAAAATGCTCTAAGTCACTATTGATTAGAGAGATGCAAATCAAAACAACTCTGAGATGCCACATCACACCTATCAGATTGGCTAACATGACAAAACAAGAAGTTGATAAATATTGGAGAAGATGTGGGAGATTTGGAACACTAATTCATTGTTGGTGGAGCTCTGAGCTGATTCAACCATTCAGGAGAGCAATTTGGAACTATGTCTAAAGAGCTACAAAAATGTGCATACTTTTTGACCCAGAAATATAACTTTCTCTTGTGTCATGTTTTGGTTTGGTTTGACTATTTTCATGGTTTCTCCCATTCATTTTAATTCTTCCATGGAGTATGACTAATGTGAAAATGTGTTTAATAAGAATGTATGTGTAGAACCCATATAAGACTGCATGCCATCTTGGGGAAGAAGGGGAAATGGAGGGGGAGAAAATGTAAGAGTTATGGAAGTGACTGCTGAAAATTGAAAACAAATTAATTAAATAAAAAATAAAAAATAAAGGGCCTTGCAACAGATTGAAAAATTATTGGAAATGAAATAATTTAATCCTAAAGAGTGAATGAGAGGGCAAATTAGAGGCAATCACCTAGTTGGAATTTTCCAACATTCCTCTCCAAACAACTTTAAAATAATACCTCAAATTAAATTTTGGAGTGACAAAGACAATAAAAAGTTGGGGTGAGATAGTTTTCTGACTTAAGGAAACTTAAGAGGTAGAGAGGAGAAATCTATAACATCAGAATAGATATCTTATGGAGGTCTGTCTGAAGCCCACACATTCACCAGGGACAGCAGCAACAGCTTTGGTATCTCTAAGAGGTGGTGAGGGGAATGCATAACTGTGCAGAAAGAGATTACAGGGGAATCTTTGCTGGCACTGACTGGCAAAAATATTTCTCATACACAGTTCTGAATTGTAGACGAATGCTGGTGGTGGGTCACAAGGGACCAGAGGCCCTTGTCACAGTATCAAGGAAGAGAAGAACGCTAGCCCATTGAGCTGAAGAGAACCCTTCCTTGTAAAGACCAGAGTGTAAATCTGGAGAGCAGTGGCCATACCTCTTCCTTTTTTTCATACCACCGTGAAAGAATGCAAAACATACTGACCTACAAAACTAATTTTTAAAACAGCAGTACAAAAAAAGCTTGGTATAATATTTCTCTCACCATCCCTCTCCCAGGAAGTAAAGTCCAATTTTAACATTTTGTTCAAAATCAAGAAATAGACTGGGAAAATGAACACATAAAAAATAATTTGCCCAGAAAAACCTACTATGGTGGCAGGAAAGACCACGACATAAACTAAGAAGAAGATAATAATGTGAAAACAGCTATTAGAAAAGGCTTAAATGTGCAAGAATGAAGTTAAGCAGGATATAAGAAGCACTTCTAATAATAAGGCTAGTGGAGACAATGGAGTTCCAGCTGAAGTATTTAAAACCCTAAAAGATGATGCTGTTGAAGTGCTATGCTAAATATGTCAGCGAATTTGGAAAAACAACTACAGTGGCCACTGAATTGGAAAATAACTTTACATCCCAATCCTAAAGAAGAAAAATATCATGGAATTTTTAAATTACTAAACAATTGCACTCATTTTACACACGAGCAAGATTATGATACTGCAAGCTGGCTTACAGTAAAATGTAGGCTGAGAATTTCCAGAAGAACTGACTGGTTATCAGAGGCAGAGCAACTAAAGACCAATTGAAAAACTCCTATTTCATTGACATCACTAAAATCTTTGTGTGGATCACAACAAAATGTGATGTCACAAAAAAATGGGAGTACCAGATCATCTTAATTATCTCCTGAGGAACTAAGAAGCAACAGTTGGGCCAAGCATGGGCCAAGAAGCAACAGTTGGAAGTGAACATAAAACAACTCATTGATTTAAGATTTAAAAAGGAGTTATGACAAAGAGGTTTATTGTCACATTGTTTATTTAACTTATATGAAGATTACATAACGTGAAACACAAACTAGATGAACCAAAAGTTGAAATTGAGGGTTGTGCGAGAAATAATCAATAATTTCCAATATGCAGATGACATTCTCTGAGGTTAGGAAAGTGGAGAGGAATTGAAAAGCCTCTTGATGAGGGTAAAAGAGGAGAGTGTAAAAGCTGGTTTGAAGATTAAAATAAAAAAATACCTAAGATCTTGACAATTAGTCCAATTACTTCAATGTAAATAGAGGAAGAAGAAATGAAAGCAGAGTCAGAGTTCATATTCTTGGGCTCAAAGATCACTGCAGATAGCAACTGCAGCCATGAAATTAAAAGATGACTGCTCCTTGAAGGAAAAGCTATGGCAAATCTGGACAGTATACTAAAATTCAGAGATATCCTTTGCTGACAAAAGCCCATATACTCAAGCTATAGTTTTTCCATTATCCATGTAGGCCAGTAAGAGATGGTGTATAAGGAAAACTGAACACTGCAGAATGAATGCTTTGAAAATGTTGTTCTGGAGAAGTCTTTTAAGAGTCCTTTGGACAGCAAGAAGATAAAATCAGTAAAAATTTAAATAAATTAATTCAGGCTATTCACTTGAACATCAAATACTAAAGCTGTAGGTTAAATACTTTGGCCACATAATGAGAAGACAGGACTCATTGGAAAAGAGCCTGATGTTGGGAAAGACTAAAGGGAAAAGATAAATGGAATGGGAGAGAATGAGATGAATAGAATGAGATACTGGGGGAGAGAAGGGCCTGGTGTCCTATGGTCAACAGGGTCACAAAGAGTCAGATATGACTGAACGTTGAGCAACAACAACATCAAATGTATGTCTATTAAAGTTGGACTATAAGGAAAGCTAAGCACAGAAGAACCAATTCTTTCAAATTGTGGTGTTGAAGAAGCCCTTTGGGAGTTCCTTGGACAGCAAGGAGATCAAATCAGTCAATACTTAAAGACATTAATTCTCAAGCTATTTACCAGAAGGTCACATACTGAAGATGTACTTTAGATACCTTAGTCACATAAAAAGAGGATGTCCCTCATAGGAAAAGAATGTTGGGAAAGAGCAAAGGCAAAAGGAAAAGAGAATGAGGATGAATTAAATATATACTGTCATGGAAACAATAAACAGGAACCTGGACAGAGGATGAGATGGATAGTGTCATGGCAAGTACAATTGTGAACTTGCATGGACTTCAAAAGATAATGGAGGACAGAATGTCTGGCATGATATATAGTCTAACGGATTGCAGAGAGTCAAACAACTACCCAAACACTGAGAAAAGTTTGAAGAGTTACAAATATTATCTTTCCATGTAGGAATGTAAATAGTTCAACTTTAGTAAGTCCCTTATGATTTCTCTTTCCTGTTTACCTTTTCATACTTCTCTTGATTCTTGTGTTTGAAAGGCAAATTTTCTATTTAGCGCTGATCTTTTTATCAAGAATGCTTGGAAGTCCTCTATTTCATTGAATGACCATTTTTCCCCTGAAGTATTATACTCAATTTTGCTAAGGAGGTGATTCTTGGTTTTAATTTTAGTTCCTTTGATTTCTGCAATATCATATTCCAAGTCTAGATCCCTTAATGTAGAAGCTGCTAGATCTTATGTTATCCTGATTGTATTTCCACAATACTCGAATTGTTTCCTTCTGGCTGCTTGCAATATTTTCTCCTTGACCTTGGAACTCTGGAATTTGGATACAATATTCCTAGGAGCTTTTCTTTTGAGATCTCTTTGAGGTGATTTGTAGATTCTTTCAATATTTATTTTACCCTTTGGTTCTAGAATATCAGGGCAGTTTTCCTTGATAATTTCATGAAAGATGATGGCTAAGCTATTTTTTTGATCAGGGTTTTCAGGTAGTTCCATGATTTTTAAATTGTGTCTCCTGGATCTATTTTCCAGGCCAGTTGTTTTTCCAATGAGGTATGTCACATTATTTTCTATGTTTTCATTCTTGTGGGTTTTTTTGTAATTTCTTGGTTTCTCACAAAGTCATGAGCTTTCATCTGCTCCATTCTAATTTTTAAAGAACTATTTTATTCAGTGAGTTTTTGAACCACCTTTACCATTTGGCTAATTCTGCTTTTTAAAGTATTCTTCTCCTCATTGGTTTTTTGGACCTCTCTTGCCATTTGGGTTAGTCTATTTTTAAAGGTGTTACTTTCTTCAGCATTTTTGAGATCTCTTTTAGCAAGCTATTGACTCACTTTTTCTTGCATTGCTCTCATTTCTCTTCCTATTTTTTCCTCCACTTCACTTTCTTGATTTTCAAAATCCTTTCTGACCTCTTCCATGGCCTGATACTCTTTGTATATTTATTTGGGAGGGTTTGGAAGCCTTGACTTCCTCTCATGGTGTGCATCATTCTTCCTCATCTGAAAGGATGGAAGAAATAACTGTCTACCAAGAAAGTAACCTTCTATAGTCTTATTTTTTTTTCCTTTTTTGGGCATTTTCCCAGTCATTTCCTTGATTTTTGAGTCCTTTGTCAAATGGAGGGCATACTCTAGGGACCTGTAAGTTCTCAGTTTCTCTAAGGTGTCACAATCAGGGGAGATGAGTTTCCTCCTCTCCTGGCCTGCACTCTGGTCTGGAAGCAAACAAGCTTTTTTGCCCAGGATCTGCGAGTAGAATTTCCTTTCCAGATCCTCCACCAGCTCCACCAGGCCAGTGCTCTTCCTCATCCCAAAGCTGCCACTCAGGGCTGATACATATCAGTTGCTGGATTCTCCTAGGGTCTTTAGGCTGAGGGCTCCAAAAATGGATGCTGCTGCCCCATTGACTTCTGCCACCCTGGGGCCAGGCCAGACTTCATTCCCTTCTTATCCAGGTGAAAAATCTTTCTTACTGACCTTTGAGGCTATCTTAGGTGTTTTTGGGTTGTGAAATCTGGGAACCATAGTTGCTGTCCATGATTCTGCACCCTGAAGCCTGCTCCAGTTCTGTCTGTGCCATATAGCCAAGGCTGAGCTCTGCTGCACTCTGAGCCTGGTGCGATAGACCTTTCCTCTCAGCTTTCCAGGATATCTTGGGCTGGAAATCTCTTTCATTCTATCGTTTTGTGGCTGCTGATGCTCCAGAATTTGTTTCGAGTAATCTTTTACAGGTATTTTATGGGCTATGGGGGAGAGAGCTACAGTAGGTCTGTCCTTCTACCCCACCATCTTGGCTCCACTCCTATGATTTCTTATAGTGCAATAGTATTCCATCATAATCACAAACCATAACTTATTCAGCCATTTCCCAATTAATGGGCCTCCCCTGAATTTCTAATTTTTTTACTCCTATAAATAACTGCTTTAAATATTTTTTTTTACATATAGTTCCTTTTCCTTTTTGTTTTTATCTCTTTGGGGATATAGAGATAGACTTTGTAGTAGTATTGCTAGATCAAAGGGTAGGCAAGATTTTATAGCCCTTTGGATGTAGTTCCAAATTGCTCTACAAAATGGTTGATTCAGTTACCAACTCCACCAACCATGCAATAGTATCTCATGTTTCCCATATTCACTCTACCATTTGTCATTTACCTTTTCTGAGTACCTCAGAATTGTTTTAATTTGCACATCTCCAATCAATAAGTTAGAGTGGTTTTAATATGGTTACAGAAAGTTTTTACTACTTCATCTGAGGATCAATCATATCTTTTGATCATTTATTAAATAGGGAAAGGCTCTTATTTTCATAAATTTGACTTGGTTCTCTATATTTTTGAGAAATGAGGCCTTTATCAGAGTAACTTGCTTCAAATTTTTTCACAATTACCACTGCTAACTGTATCTCCTTCCATCCCATTCCCCCCTCATTTATTTTATTTTCTCTTTGCTATCATCCTATCCCTAATCGAAAGTGTTTTGTTTCAAACTACCACCTCCCCCAATTTGCCCTCCATTCTATCACTCCACCTTTTCTTATCCCCTTCACTTCCTAGATTCATGTAAAGTAAAACAGATTTCTATTCCCAGTCGAGTGTGTTCCTTCTTTGAGAGTAAGATTCACTCACTCCCACACACTTCCCTCCACATCCCCTCCACTGCAAAAGCTTTTTCTTGCCTCTTTAATGTGAGATAATTTACTCCATTCCGACTCTTTCCTTCTCCAGGTACATTCCTCTCTTTCTCCTTAATTTTATTTTTTAGATATCATCCCTTCATATTCAACTCATACTGATGCTCCCTCTGTGTGTGTATATGTGTGTTTGTATATATACATATAAAAATATGTGTGTATGTACAAGTCTTTCCAGGTTTTTCAGAAAACATCCTGCTCATCATTTCTTTTAGTACAATAGTATTCCATCATAATTATATACCACAACTTTTCAAACATTCACCAATTGATGGGCATATCCTCAATTTCTAATTCTTTCCCCCCAAAAAGAGCTGCTACAAATATTTATGAGTAGATACATTTATATATGTATATATAATATATAAACACATATATCTCTATATAGATATTAATGTCCATTGATCTCTACATATATATGTGTGTGTGTTATGTGTGTGTGTAAAAATTCTAATTACTCTAACAATGAAAAGAGTCTTAGGAGTTAGTAATATTCTCTTCCCATGTAGGAATGAAAATGTATTAAGCCCCTTATGATTTCCCTTTCCTGTCTATATTTTTATGCTTCTCTTGAGTCTTATTTAAATTTTCTATTCAGCCCTGCTCTTGCACCAAGGGTGTTTGAAAGTCCTCTGTCTCACTGAATATCAATTTTTCCCCTGGAAGGATTATAATTAGTTTTCCTGGGTAGGTGACTCTTAATTGTCATTCTAGCCTATGTGCCCTCTGGGATATAATATGCCTAATCTTCTGATCCTTTAATACAGAAGCTGCTAAATCTGGTATTATCCTGACTGTGACTTCATAATAACTGAACTGTTTCTTTCTGGTTGCTTTCAATATTTTCTCCTTGACCTGGGAACTATAGAATTTGGTTATAATATTCCTGGGAGTTTTCCTTTTGGTAACTCTTTCAGGAGATGTTCAGTGAAGTTTTTCAATTTTTATTTTACACTCTGGTTCTATAATATCAGGTGAGTTTTTCTTGATAATTTCTTGAAAGATGATATCTAAGCTCTTCTTTGTCTTCTCATTCAGGCAGTCCAAAAATTTTAAAATTATCTCACCTGGTTTTATTTTTCAGGTGAGTTGTTTTTCCAAATGAGATATTTCTTTTTTTCTTCCCTTTTTTTCATTCTTTTGGTTTTGTTTTGTTATTTCTTGATTTTTCATAAACTCCATTTCCATTTGCTCTATTCTAATTTTCAAGGGATTATTTTCTTCAGTGAACTTTTCAACTTCCTTTTCAATATAGTCAATTTTACTTTATAAGGCATCCTTCCCATTGACTTTTTGGACCTCATTTACTATTTGACTTAGTCTGTTTCTTAAGGTGCTTTTTATTTCAGTATTTTGTGTCTCTCTTACCAAGGTGTTCATTTGTTTTTCCCCAATTGTCTTGCATCTTTTTCATTTCTCTCTCCAATTTTTCTCTCTCAATTGATTTCCTTTTCTTTCCCTAGGTTATTTATGTGTTTATTTATGTGTTTATGCAAAACATATCAATAATAGTTATCTTGTGAAAGAAAACATAAATAAAAAACTCTAGAAGAATAAGGAAATTGAAAAAAACCTGAAAGTTGCTTCAATCTGTATTCAGATGCCTAAAAGATGAATATGGGGATGCTATGGGGTTCAATAGCATCTTTCATCCTAAGTCTTTCAGAGTTGTCATGGATCATTGTATTGCTGAGAATAGCTAAATCATCAACTGATCATCTTACAATACTGCTATTACTCTGTACACAGTGCATTTCACTTTGCATCAATCCACACAAGTCTTTCCAAGTTTTTCTGAGAGCATCCTGCTCATCATTTCTTACAGTACAACAGTAATTCATCATAATTACACACCATAAGTTATTCAGTCATTCCCCAATTGATGAGCATTCTCTCAATTTCTAACCCTTTACTTGCAGAAATGAGGTGCCATAAATATTTTTGTACATACACGTCCTTTTCCTTTTTTATTTCTGTCAGGATACAAACCAGGTGGTGGTATTGCTAGGTCAAAGGATATCCATGGTTTTATAGCACATCATTCATAGTTCCACATTGCTCCAAAGAATGGGAGAATCAGTTCACATCTTCACCAACAGCGCATTAATGTTTCATTTTTCACACATCCCCTCCAACATCTGTCATACCATCTCTATCCTATTATCTAATATAATAGGTATGAGGTAGTACCTCAGAATAGCTTTAACTTGCATTTCTCCATTCAATAATGAGTTAGAATATGTCTTTCATATCGCTATTGATAGCTTTAATTACTTCATCTGAAAACTGATTCTATCTTTTTATCATTTATCATTTGGAGAATGACAATTATTTTTATAAATTTGATACAGTTCTCTATATGTTAGAGAAATGAAACCTTTACCTAGCCATACCAGATCTAAAATTGCACTATAAAGCAGCAATCATCAAAACCACTTGGTACTGGCCAAGAAACAGAAGGATAGATCAGTGGAACAGGTTAGGTACTCAACATACAGTAATCAGTGAATATAGCAGGCTACTTTTTAATAAACACAAGGACCCCAGCTTCTGGGATAAGAACTCACTGTTTGACAAAAACTGCTGGGAAAACTAGAAAATGGTGTAGCAGAAACTGGGCATAGACCAATGCCTGATACCATATATCAGAATAAAGTCCAAATGGGAACACAATCTAGGTATAAAGGATAATACTGCAAATAAACTAGGGGAGCAAGGAATAGTTTATTCACCAGGTTTATGGAGAATGGAGGAACTTATGGTCAAACAAGAGGTAGAGAAAATTATGCATGCAAAATGGGTAACTTTGATTACATTAAATTCAAATCTTTTTTCACAGACAAAGTCAATACAACCAAAATTAGGAGGGAAACAGAAAACTGGGAAAGAATTTTTACAACTACAATATGTGATAAAGGCCTTACTTCTAAAATATATAGAGAACTGAGTCAAATTTACAAGAATGCAAGTCATTCTTCATTTGATAAATGGTCAAAGAATTGACAGTTCTCATAGGAAGAAATTGAAGCTATCTATAGTCATGTATAAAATGCTCTAGGGATGGAGTCAAGATGGTAGAGTAGAAAGACAGACCTGTAGAAGCTCCCCCATATAGCCCATAAAATAACTGTAAAAAGTGACTCTAAGCAAATGCTAGAGCAGTAGAAGGCATAAAATGCCAGATTAAAAGAGATTTTCTGCCAAAGAAACCTGGAAAGCTGACAGGAAAGGCCTATGGCACCAGGCTAGAGCAGAGGCAACCCAGTGTGGGCCATGCATGGTGACAGGGACAGGACTTGGAATAGGCTTCACGGAGCCACCAGCAGCAGCAGTTCCCAGATTGCTGAACCCACAAATGCCAAAGACAGTTTCAAAGGTAAATGAGAAAGCTCCTTCACCCCATGGGAATGGAACACCATCTGGACTCTGCAGCAGCATCCATTTTTGAAGCATTCTGCCTAAAGTCCCAGGGAGAATTGAGCAGCTGATCTGAATCTCAGCCCTGAGGGTCAGCCCTGACCTCTGCCTAAAACCCTTGGGGGAATTGAGCAATTGACCTGAATCTGATCTGAATCTCAGCACTGAGCATGACTCTAGGGTGAGGAAGAGTGCTGGCATGGTGAAGATGGAGGTGGTTGTGAAGAGAGAGAATTCTATTACTCAAAGATTCTGGGCAGAAAAGATTTTGGTTGCTCCCAGACCAGTGCAGAAGTCAGGAGAGGAATAAACTTCTCTCTCTTGATTGTGCCACTTTGGCAGAAGTGAGAATTTACAGGTGCCCAAAGTATACCTTCTTCTTGACAAAGGACACAAACGTCAAGTAATTGGTTGGGAAAATGCACAAAAAACAGAAAAAAATAAGACTATAGAAGGTTACTTTCTTGATGAGCAGGTATTTTCTTCTATCCTTTCAGAGAAGGAAGAATGATGCACACCATGAGAGGAAGTCAAGACTTCCAAAACCTCCAAAATAAATATACAAGGATTTCAGGCCACGGAGGAGGTCAAAAGGTATTTTGAAAATCAAGTAAGAGAGGTGGAGGAAAAATTGGGAAAAGAAATGAGAGAAATGCAAGAAAACCATGAAAAGCGAGTCAAGAGCTTGCTAAAAGAGACCCAAAACAATGCTGAAGGAAATAACACCTTTAAAAGTAGGCTAACTCAATTGGAAAAACAGATGCAGAAAAATCAGTAAGGAGAATAATGTTTTAAAAAGCAGAATTACCCAAATGGAAAGGGATATTCAAAATTTCACTGAAGAAAATGTTCTTTAAAAATTAGAATGGAGCAGATAGAAGCTAATGACTTTGTGAGAAACCAGGAAATTACAAAACAAAATCAAAAGAATGAAAAAATAGCAGATAATATGAAATATCTCATTAGAAAAACAACTGACCTGGAAAATAGATCTAGGAGAGACAATTTAAAAATTATGGGACTACCTGAAAGTCATGATCAAAAAAAGAGCCTAGACACCATCCTTCATGAAATTATCAAGGAAAACTGCCCTGATATTCTAGAACCAGAGGACAAAATAAATATTGAAAGAATCCACCAATCACCTCCTGAAAGATATTCTAAAAGAGAAACTCCTAGGAATTTTGTATCCAAATTCCAGAACTCCCAGGTCAAGGAGAAAATATTGCAAGCAGTTCGAAAGAAACAATTCGAGTATTGTGGAAATACAATCAGGATACAATACAAGATCTAGCAGCTTCTAAATTAAAGGATCAAAGGTCTTGGAATATGATATTCCAGAAATCGAAGGAATTAGGGTTAAAAGCAAGAATCACCTACCCAGCAAAACTGAGTATACTACTTCAGGGAAAAAACAGTCATTCAATGAAATAGAGGACTTTCAAGCATTCTTGATGAAAAGACCAGAACTGAATAAAAAAATCTGACTTTCAAACAAAAGAATGACGAGAAGCATGAAAAGGTAAACAGGAAAGAGAAATCACAAGGGACTTTCTAAAGTTGAACTGTTTACATCCTACATGCCAAGATAATATTTGTAACTCTTGAGACTTTTCTCAGTATTTGGGAAGTTAGAGGAATTACACACACACACACACACACACACACACACACACATTTACATATATATATACACAGAGATCACAGGGTAAGTTGAATAAGAAGGGATGATATCTGAAAAACAAAACTAAAGACTGAAAGGAGAAATTGAGAGAAATGGAATGGGACTAATTATCTCTCATAAAAGATTCAAGAAAAAGCTTTTTCAATGGAGGAGAAAAGGGAGGAGGTGAGAGGGAAAAAATGAAGCTTACTCTCTTCACATTTGACTTAAGGAAGGAATAACATTCAATTTTGTATGAAAATCTATCTTACACTACAAGAAGGTAGAGGAGAAGGGGACAAGTGGGGTGGAGGGATGATAGAAGGAATGGAAAATGGAAGGAGGGAGTAATTAGAAGTAAACACTTTTTGGGAAGGACAAGATTGAAACAGAATAGTATAAATGGGGGCAGGATAGGATGGAAGGAAATATAGTTAGTCTTACACAACATGACTATTATGGAAGTCTTTTTTGCAAAACTACACATCTACAGCCTATTTTGAATTGCTTGCTTTCTCAGTGGGGATGAGTGGGGAGCGAGGGTGGAAGAGAAATTGAAACTCAAAGTTTTAAGAAAGAATGTTGAGAATTGTTTTTGAATACAACTAGGAAATAATAAGTACAAGTAATGGGGTACAGAAATCTATCTTGCCCTATAAGAAAAGAGAGAAGATGAGGATAAGGGAAAGGAGGAGTGTGATAGAAGGAAGGGCAGATTGGTGGAAGGGATAATCAGAATGCAAGATGTTACGGGGTGGGGAAGGGGAGAGAGGGGGAGAAAATTTGGTACTCAAAATTTTGTGAAAATGAATGCTGAAAACTAAAAATAAATAAACATTAAAAATGCTCTAAATCACTATTGATTAGAGAGATGCAAATCAAAACAACTCTGAAGTATCACATCATACCTATCACTTTGGTTAACATGACAAAACATGAAAATCTTAAATTTTGAAGAAAAAGTGGGAGGATTGGAACACTAAGTCATTATTGGTGGAGCTGTGAGCTGATGCCACCATTCTGGAGAGCAGTTTGGAACTATGCCCAAAGGGCTATAAAAATATGCACACCCTTTGACTCAGAAATATTGCTTGTAGTGTTGTGCCCAATGAGATCGTAAAAGTGGGAAAAGGAGCCACGTGTACAAAAATATTTAGAGCAGCTTTTTTTGTGGTGGCCAAGAACTGGAAATTGAGGGAATGCCCATTAAATGGGGAATGACTGAACAAATTCTGGCATATGAATTTAATGGAATACTCTTGTATTAATGAACAGATGGACTTCAGAAAAACCTGGAAAGACTTGTGTGAACTGATGCTGAGTGAAGTGAGCAGAGCCAGGAGAATATTATACACTGTAACAGCCACAGTGCATGAAGAGTGTTTTTAAAAGACCTATCCCTTCACAGCAATGCAAGGATCTAAAACATTCCGAAACATTCACAATCCAAAATGCCATCCATATCCTGAGAGAGAATTATGGAGTCAGAATGCAGAATGAAGCAGACTACTTTCTCCTTTGTTATGTTTTGTTTTCCTCATGGTTTCTCCCATTCATTTTAATTCTTCTATGCAACATGACTAATGTGAAAAATGTGTTTAATAGGAATATATGTGTAGAACCCATATAAGATTGCATGATGTCTTGGGGATGGAAGGTAGAGAGGGAGAAAATTTGGAACTGATGGAAATGATTGTTGAAAGTGGAAAACAAATTAATAAATTTGGGGGGGAAGAAAAAAATAAATGAAACCTTTATCAGAGAAACTTCATTTAAATTTTTTGCCCCGCAGTTAGCAAATATAATTAACTGTATTTCTCTCCATTCTATTCCCATTATTTCCATTTGTTTTGTCATTTCACTTTTGTCAGCCTGTCCCTACTCAAAAATGTTTTGCTTCTGATTAACCTTCACCCAATCTTCCCTCATTTTGATCACCCCTAACTCCTTTGTGTTAGCCCTTTTTCTTCTGTTTTCCTGTAGGGTAAGATAGATCTCTATATCCAGTTACCTGTGTATCTTATTTCCAAGTTACATGTGGAAACAATTTTTAAGATTCATTTTTAAAATTCTGAGTTCCAAATTTTCTCCTTTCCTCCCCACCCACCCTCATTGGAAGTGCATGCAATTTGACATGTCATACATGTGTAGTAATACAAAGCACTTGTGCAAGTCATGTTGTGAAAGACTAACAATATTTCCATCCATCCTATCCCGTACCTATTTATTCTATTCTCTCCTTCAACCCTGTCCCTTGTCAAAAGTGTTTGCTTGCATTACCTCCACACCATTCTGCCTTCCCTTTTATCACTTTCCTCTCTTATCCCCATTACCCATAATTTCTTATAAATGTTTTTTCTTGCACTTTTTATGAGAAAATTTGCTCCATTCTTCCTCTCCCTTTATCTTCCCCCAGTGCATTCCTCTAATACTTTGGTTTTATTTTTCCATTTGTGTCCTTGACCTGTCCTCCCACAATAGTGTTTCCCAAATTTGCCATCCCTTCTATTATCTTCCTTCTCCTAACCCCTTCCCCCTGCCTTGCTGCAGGGTAAAATAGATTTTGATATACACTTGAGAGTGTGTTATTACCTCCTTAAGCCAAATTCCATGAGAGTTAGGCTCACTTATTCCCCTTCATCTCTCCTGTCTTCCCCTCCACCTATATAATATGAGATTATGTGACCTGCTGACTCTCCCTTTCTCTTACTCCTAGTACATTCACTCAATAGTAAATTTTATTTTTTGAGGTAATCTCCCTTCATATTCAGTTAACCTTGCGCCCTCTGTGTGTGTGCTTGTATATGTATATATGTATGTATGTATGTATGTATGTGTATGTGTACATATGCACATACACATACCTAAACATATCGAATACATACACATGCCCCTACATACATACATATATATTCCCTCTAACTACCCTTATACTAAAAAAGGCATCATGAGTCACAAATATCATATTTCCATGTAGAAATATAAACAGTTCAACTTTAACAAGTTCTTTATGGCTTCTCTTTCCTGTTTATCTTTTCATGTTTCTCTTGATTCTTGTATTGGAAAATCAAATTTTCTATTCAGCTCAGGTCTTTTGAAAAAAAGAGTATGGGGAAATCCTCTGTTTCATAGATTCATTTTTCCCCTGAAGTATTATACTCAGTTTTGCTGGGTGATTCTTGGTTTTAATCTTATCTCCTTTGACCTCTGGAATATCATATTCCAAACCCTTCAATCTCTTTAGCTGGTAAATCTTTAACTGTATTATTCTGATTGTATTTCCACAACATTTGTTGTTGTTTTTTTCTTTCTGACTGCTTGTAATATTTTTTCCTCGACCTGGAAATCTGGAAAAAACTCGTAGGAGTTTTTTCCTCCTGGGGTCTGTTTTAAGAGGTGATTGGTGAATTCTTTCCATTTCTATTTTACACTCTCGTTCTAGTATATCAGGGGAGTTTTCCTTTATAATTTCTTGGAAGACGATATCTAGACTCTTTTCATGATTGTGGTTTTCATGTAGACAAATAATGTTTAAGTTACCTCTCCTGGATCTGTTTTCCAGATCAGTTGTTTTTCCACTGGGATTTTTCACATTGCTTTCTATTTTTTCATTCATTTGGTTTTGTTTTACAATCTTGATTTCTCATAAAATAATTAGCTTCCATCTGCTCCATTCTAACTTTTAAAGAACTATTTTCTTCAGTGAGCATTTTGACCTCCTTTTCCATTTGTCCCATTCTGCTTTCTAAGGCATTCTTCTCCTCATTAGCTTTTGGGACCTCTTTTGCCATTTGGGTTAGTCTGTTTTTAAAGTTATTAATTTATTCAGCATTTTTTATTCTCCTTTAGCAAGCTGTTGACTCATTTTTCTTGATTTTCTTTCATCACTCTCATTTCTCTTCCCAATTTTTCCTCCAGTTCTTTTACTTGATTTCCAAAATCCCTTTGAGCTTTTCCATGGCCTGAGGCCACTGCATAGTTTTTGTGGACTTTGGATATACTTTGATCTTCCACTGATTGCATGCTTTGCTCTTCCTCATCTAAAAGAATGGAAGAAAATTCCTTTTCACCAAGAAAACAGACTTCTATAGTCCCATTCTTGGGTATTTCTCCAGCCAATAATTTGACTTTTGACTTCATTTTGTCAAGGGAAGGGTATACTACCCTAGGCTTCAGAAGTTTTGTCAGCTATTCTCTGAGATTTCTTTAGGGATCTATAAGTTTTCAGTTGCTCCAAAGTGGCATAGTCAAGTGAGAGGTGTTTACTCCTCTCCTGGCTTGTGCTGTGATCTGTGAGCAATCAAATGCACTCTCTTCTGCCCTGGAACTGTGAGTAGAATTCCCTCTTCACGGCTGTCACCAACTCTTCCATGCTAATGCTCTTCTTCACACCAGGACCACCACTTAGATCTGAGACCCAGATCAGTTGTTTGATTCCCCCAGAGTCTGTAGGCTGAGAGCTCCAGAAGTGGCAGCTGTTGCTGCAGAGGCTGCCACCACCCTGGGACAAGGGTTGGAGCTGGGGACAACGATGCTCCCCTCTCACCCAGGTGAAAGAGCTTTCTCACAGACCTTTAAAGTTGTCTTTGGCATAGTTGGGTTTAAAAATCTTGAAACTTCAGGAGCTGTCCCTGATTCAACACCCAGAAGTCAGGTCCAGTCCTGTCAGTGCAGCACAGCCTACACTAGGCTGCACTCTGCTCTGCACCCAGTGCTTTTGCACTGTCAACTCTTCCTGTCTGCTTTCCAGGCTGGCTTGGGCTGGAAATCTGTTTCACTCTGTCATTTTGTGGCTTCTGCTGCTCTAACATTTGTTTAGATAAATTTTTTATAGGTATTTTAATGGCTTTGGGTGGAGAGCTATGGCAGGTCCCTGTTTCTTCTCCACCCTCTTGACTCCACCTACCATTTATTCTTTAGAAACATGTTTAGGAGGAGAAAGGGAAAAGAAAAGGGAGGGAGTGGATGGAAGAAAGGGCAGAAGGGAAGGCAGAAGTAGTAGGGAAAAGGGGAAAGAAAAGAAAGGGGAGCTGATGCAAGGGAATACAGATTAAGGGAGGGAGTGGTCAGAAAAAAAATATTGGTGAAGAAAGGTGAACAGAGGGAGAAAAGTATGAAAAGGGGGGGAAATAGGGTAGATGGAAAACACAGATAGTAATCATAGCTGTATACATGAATGGAATGATCTCCCCAGTAAAACAGAAGCAGATAACAGATTGGATTATAAACCATAATCCTACAGTATGTTGTTTACATGAAAGACATTTGAAGCATAAAGATATATACAGAGTGAAGGTAAAAAACTGGAGCAGAATATATCATGCTTCAGCTGAAGTAAATAAAGCAAGGGTAGCAATTCTGATATCAGACAAAGCTAAAGCAAAAAGAGACCTAATTAAAAAAAATTCCATCTTGCTAAAAATTATCATAAACAATTAAACGATATCAATACTAAACATATATGCAAAAAATGCTATAGCATTCACATTCTTAGAGGAGGAGTTAAGGGAGTTAAAGAAAGAAACAAACAACAAAAATATACTAGTAGAGTACCTCAACATCTCCCTCTCAGAACTAGTTAAATCTAACCACAAAAAAAAACAAGAAAGAAGTTAAGAAGATGAATAGAATCATAGAAAAATTATGGTAATCCTCAAAAGAAAACTGAATGGCTATAGAAAGGAATATACATTTTTCTTGGCAGTACATGGCACCTACTGACCATGTATAATGGCAGAAAAATCTCATAATCCAATGCAGAAAGGAAAAATATTAAATGCATCCTTTTCAGATTATGGTGCAAAAAAAATTATATGTAATAGATGACTATGGAAAGCTAACGTAAAAATAACTGGAAACTCAATAACCTAATCCTAAAGAAGAAGTGATCAAATAACAAATCATAGAAAGAGCCAGCATTTTCATCAAAGAGAATGACAACAGTGTACCAAAACGTCTAGGATGCATCCAAAGCAATTTTTAGGGAAAATTATATATCTCTAAAAACTTACCTTAATAAAACAGAGAAAGAGGAAATCAAGAAATTGGGCTTACAATAGAAAAAGTGAGAAGAAGAAACTGAAGATCCCCAATTAAGCACCAATTTAGAAATTCTGAAAATCAAAGGAGAATTCAACAGAATAGCAAATAAGAAAAATATTGAACAATAAATAAAACTGAGCCTGTTTTATAAGAAAACCAGTAAAATAGATAAATCTTTGGTCAATTTGATTAAAAAAGAAAGAAAACAAATTACCAGTATTAAAAGGGGTGAATTCACCAGTGATGAAGAGCCAATTAAAACAATCATTTGGATTGTATGCCAACCAATCTAAATGAAATGAATGCTTATTAACAAAAATACAAATTGCACAGATTAGCAGAAGAGGAAGTAAAATACTTAAATAACCCCATTTTAGAAAAAAAAATTGAACAAGTCATCAATGAAGTCTCTAAGAAAAAAATCAGATGGATTTACAAGTAAATTTGATCAAATATTTAAGGAACAATCAATTCTAGTACTATATAAACTATTTGGAAAAATTGGCAAGGAAAAAGTTGTACCCAAATGCTTTCTATGACAAAAATATGGTGTTAGCACTTAAAATAGGAAGAACCAAACCAGAGAAGAAACTTAGAGACCAGTTTCACTAATGAATATAGATGCACAAATTTTAAATAAAATATTAATAAGGAGATTACAGCAACTTATCATGAGGAGTATACACTATGATCAGATGATATTTATACCAGGAATGGAAGAATGGTTCAATATTAGGAAAATTAGTGGTATAACTGTCCATATTAAAAGTAAAATCAACAGAAAGCATGTGATTATCTTAATAGATGCAGAAAAAGCTTTTGACAAAATATAGCACCCATTCCTATTACAAAGATACTAGAGAATATAGGAATAAAGGAAATTTTCCTAAAAATGGTAAGGGGTATCAGTAGCAGAACCAAGATGGTGGAGTAACAACACAGATGTGCTAGTCCTCTACCCCCAAATCCAGTAAATACCTGTAAAAAATGACTCTAAACAAATTCTGGAGTGGCAGAACCCACAGAACAACAGAGTGAAGCAAATCTCCAGCCCAAGACAGTCTGGAAGGTCAGTGGAAAGTATTTATCATACCATGCTGGGAGCAGAGCATAGTACAGTGTGTGCCAGACAGGACCTGAGCAGGCCTTGGTTGAGGGGACTGAATCTTGGGTACCTATGGCAGTTTCTGGACTTCATGACTCCAAAATGCTAAGGAAAAATTGGAAGGTCAGTGGAAAAAGCTTATTGCACCAGTGTGAGAGAGTAGAGTGGTCTGGCCTGGCCCCAGCCCTAGGGTGGCAGAGGGTGTGGAGACACCCATAGCTGACACAGCAGCAGCAACAGTGGCAGGAGCGGAGGCAGTGGCTTGAGCTGGAACCATAGGCCCACAGATTTTGGTGGGGGAATCAAGCAGTTGACAGTATACCCTCTCACCCCCACTGGAATGAGAGAACTACCTTGACAAAGAGTTCAAAGGTCAAGTCAATGACTGGGAAAATGAGGAAAAACCAGAAAAAGAATCAGACTAAAGAATATTACTTTGGTGACAAGGAAGACCAAAGTAAACAAACAGAAGAAGACAACAAAGTCAAAGGTCCTACATCAAAAGCTTCCATGAAAAATATGAATTGATCTTAGGCCAAAGAAGAGCTCCAAAAGGATTTTGAAAGTCAAGTAAGAGAAGTAGAGCAAAAATTGGAAAGAGAAATGAGAGTGATACAAGAAAACCATTAAAAACAAGTTAACTGCTTGCTAAAAGGGACCCAAAAGATACTGAAGAAAGTAACACATTAAAAAATAGACTAATGCAAATGCCAAAAGAGATGCAAAAAGTCAATGAAGAGAAGAATACCTTAAAAGGAAGAATTGGCCAGATGGAAAAGGAGGTCCCAAAGCTCAATGAAGAAAATAATTCCTTAAAGATTAGAATGGAGCACTGGATGAAAGCTAATGACTTTATGAAAAATCAAGAAATTATAAAACAAAGCCAAAGGAATGAAAAATCGCAGCCAATGTAAAACATCTCACTGTAAAAGTAACTGACCTGGATCTAGGAAGTACAATTTAAAAATTACTGGACTACCTAAAAGCCATGATCAAAAAAAAAAAGCGTAGACCTCATCTTTCAACAAATTATCAAGGAAAATTGCCCTAATTTTATTCTAGAACCAGAGGGTAAAATAGATATTGAAAGAATCCACCAATCACCTCCTCAAAGAGATCCCCAAAGCAAAACTCTTAGGAATATTGTAGCCAAATTCCAGAGCTCCCAGGTCAAGGAGAAATTATTGCAAGCAGGCAGAAAAAAACAGTTCAAGAACTGTGAAAATAGAATCAAGATAACAAGATGTCTAGCAATTTCTACATTAAGGGACTGCAGGACTTGGAATATGATTTTCCAGAAGTCAAAGGAAGTAGGATCAAGAATCAAGAATCACCTACCCAGTAAAATTTAGTATAATACTTCAGGGGAAATAATGGTCACTCAATGAAATGGACTTTTCAAGCATTCTTGTTGAAAAGACCAGAGGTGAGTAGAAAATTTTCTTTCAAACACAATAATCAAGAGAAGCAAGAAAAGAGATATCATAAGGAAATTTCTAAAGTTGAACTGTTTACATTCCTGCGTGGAAAGATCATATTTGTTACTCTTGAGACTTTTCTCACTATTAGGGTAATTGGAGGGATTATAAACATATAGACAGAGGACACAGGGTAAGTTAAATAGGTAGGGATAATATCTAAAAAAGAATAAAATTAAGAGGAGAGAAACATATTGGGAGGAGAAAGGGAGAAATAGAATGGGGTAAATTATCTCACATAAAAGAAGCAAGAAAAAGCTTTTTCAAAAGAGGGGAAGAGGGGGAGGTGAGAGGGAAAGACTGAGCCTTACTCTCATTGCAATTGACTTAAAGAGGGAATAACATGCACACTCAATTAGATGTATTAAAATCTATCTTACAGTGTAGGAAAGTAGAGAGGAAGGGGATAAGCAGGGTGTGGAGGGGATGATAGAAGGGAGGGCAAATGGAAGGAGGGGATAATCGAAGTAAATACTTTTGAGGAAGGATAAGGTCAAAAGAGACAATAGAATAAATGCGGGTCAAGATAGGATTGAGGAAAATATAGTTAGTCTTTCAAAATATTACTGTTAAGGAAGTGTTTTGCATAACTGCATGTGTGTAACCTATATTTAATTGCTTGTCTTCTCAATGGGGATGGGTGGGAAAGGAGGAAGGGAGAAGAGTTGGAACTCAAAGTTTTAAAAACGAATGGTAAAAATTACTTTTACTTGCAACTGGAAAAAGAGATATAAAGACAATGGGGTATAGAAATCTATCTTGCTTTACAAGAAAATAGAGCAGATGGGGATAAGAGAAGGCAGGGGATGTGACAGAAGGGAGGGCAGATTCAGGGAAGTAGTAATCAGAATGCACACTCTCTTGAGGTGAATCGAGGGGAGAGATGGGAAGAAAATTTAGAACTCAAAATCTTGTGTTTGTGTCTGTTGAAAACTTAAATAAATTTTTAAAAAAAGAAATTTTAAAAAAGACAATGAGAAATGGTGTCTATTTACAACCATCAGGGAGCATTATATGTAAAGGGGATAAGCTAGAAGCTTTTCCAATAAGATCAGGGTGAAGCACAGATACATATTATTACCTGTATTATTTAATATTGTACTTGAAATGTTAACTTTAACAATAAGAGAAGGAAAAGATATTGGAGGAGTTAGAATAGGCATTGTGGAGGCAAAACTATTTTTTTTGCAGATGATATGCTTAGAGAATCTTAGAGAAATCAACTAAAAAACTACTTGAAATAATTAACAACTTTAGCAAAATTATAGGATATAAAATGAATCCACAGAAATCACTGGCATTTTTATACACTACCAACAAAACCAACTGGCAAGAGATAAAAGAGAAATTCCATTTAAAATAACTGTAGACAAGATAAAAGATTTGGGAGCGTATCTGCCAAGAAAAATTCAGGAACTATATGAACACAATTACAAAATCATTCCCACAATTAAAGTCAGATCTAAATAATCAGGAAAATATCAGTTGCTCATAGGTCGTGTGCGCTAATATAATAAAAATAGCAACTCTTCATAAATTAATTTACTTATTCACTGCCATATCAATCAAACTACCAAAAATATTCTATTGAGTTAGAAAAAAATAACAGCACAATTTATCTGGAAGAACAAAAAGTCAAGAATATAAAGGGAATTAATGAAAAAAATGCAACAGAAGGTGGTGTAGGTATACAAGATCTAAAATAATACCTAATATGTCATAAACATTAAAACTA
This sequence comes from Potorous gilbertii, assembly GCA_028658325.1. Lineage (NCBI taxonomy): Eukaryota > Metazoa > Chordata > Mammalia > Diprotodontia > Potoroidae > Potorous > Potorous gilbertii. Next base: position 169,580,419 of record CM053770.1, read on the forward strand.
TTTGGTACTGGCTAAGAAACAGAGCGATGGATGTGTGGAATGGATTAAGTACACAAGACACAGTAGTCAATGACTATAGTTATTGACTCTGATAAACACAGACTCCAGTTTCTGGGATAAAAACTCACTACTTTATAAGAAACTTGTGGGAAAACTGGAAAATATTATGAAATAAACTAGGTATAGACCTACATCCTACATCTCATACCAATATAAGGTCAAAATGGGTGCCTGGTTTAGGCATAAAGAGTGTAGGCAAATTAGGAGAGCAAGGAATAGTTTACCTGTCATATCTATGGAGAAGGAAAGAATGTATAACCGAACAAATGATAGAGAAAATTGTGAAATGGATCATTTTGATCATATTAAATTAAAGAGGTTTTGCACAAACAAAGCCAATGCAACCAAGATTAGAAGGAAAGCAGAAAGCTGGGAAACAATTTTTACTGTCAATGTTCTTGATAAAGGCCTTATTTCTAAAATATATCGACAACTGAGTCAGATTTATAAGAACAAAAGTCATTCCCCTACTGATAAATGCTCAAAAGATATCAGGCAGTTTTCAGATGAAGAAATTAAAGCTATGTAAATTCACATGAAAAAAATACTCTAAATCACTGGTTAGAGAAATGCAAATTAAAACAATTCTGAAATACCAACTCACTCCTATCAGACTGGTTTAAAATATAACATGAAAGGAAACTGGTATTGGAGAAGATATGGAAAAATTGGAATACTAATGCACTGTTGGTAGAGTTGTGAATTGATCCAGCCATACTAGAGAACAACTTGGAGTTATGCCCAAAAGGAAATCAAACTGTGCATATTGTTTGATCCAGCAATATCATTACTAGGTGTATATCTCAAAGAGATCATAAAGAGGGGAAAAGGACCCACGTGCACAAAAATATTTGTAGGAACTTTTTTGTGGTGGTACATATGTCTTGTGGAGAGGAGAAGGGAGAGAGAGGGAGCAAATTTAGAACTGAAAATAATATGGAAGTGTTGAACTAAAAATAAATTAATTTAACAAAAAAGAAATAAATAGCAGGCAGATTTCAGAAAAACATGGAAAGACTTACATGAATTGATGCTGAGTGAAGTGAGCAGATCCAGGAGAAAAACATACACCATAACAGCAACATTGTAAGATGATCAACTTTGCTAGACTTGGCTCTTCTCAGCAATACAATGATCTAAGACAATTCCAAGAGACTTACAATGGAAAATACTATTCACAATCAGAGAAAGAACTATGGAGTATGAATACACATCAAAGCATATTATTTTCACCTTTTTATGTTTATTATTTTCTTTCTCTTGGTTTTTCTCTTTTGTTCTGATTCTTCTTTCACAACATGATTAATGTGGATATATATTTAAGACAGCTGTACATGTTTAACCTATATCAGATTGCTTGCTGTCTTGGGAAGAGAGGGATGGAGAAAAAAGTTTAGAACTCAAAATCTTATAAAGTGAATACTGAAAACTTTCTTTACACATAATTGGGAAAAAACTATCTAATTTCAAAGGGAAGAAAGAAAAAAAGATTGGTTACTATCATTAAATAACATTCAGGTTTTTTCTTCTTTTTTTTGACTGAGAGGTTGTTATGTTTGTTTTTCCTTTAAATTTAACGCAGCCAGGGGCTTAGTTTTTGGAAGAAGCTTTGTGTGCCAGACAAGACTCTGGGAAGCTGCTAAGGAGTCACCTGGCTTTGAAAATCCAGATGATGGTGCTTCCCTCTCTGGCAACTATAATCAGACAGTTGGACTTGTCTGTTGATTTGTGAAATATGTATTTCTTATGTCAAACAGTTTGGAAGCTCTACTGACTTTTCCCCCTTAACTAACTGATACATGTACTTGATTAAAGTGATTTTTAACCCCTCAAAAATTGCCTTCCCTTTTAGAAAAGCAGATCAAAGAACCTGTGATAGCAGGCCCCCATATATGTGATAGTGCTTACTGATACATTATGGCGATGAGGATGGGATGTGCATAAATTAAAAGGGAAGTATGAGGACTGGGATTATTGTGTGTTGTTTCCCAGTTGTCATGGCTATGATTCTGTGGAGCCCTGGGATATAGGGATGGCCAGAGCCAGGCTCAAGTTGATTAGCCAGGCTCTGGACTGTGTTAGAGGAGTGAAGGCCCTGAAAGTATATTGTATTCAAAAACCAGACCAGAGCAGAAAGAGTTTGAAATGGAGCCCTGGAACCAGAGGGGAAAACTGCATGAAGAAGCAGAAACAGATAAGGGCCTATCTGCTGACCTTGGTGAGGTGAGAGGAACAAGATTTCAGAGCTGCCTTTGTCACAGTCCCAGATGGAAGCTGAGAGTGGCTGGCTTCTATTGGGGGAGAAGGAACTCAGGAGCTTGGAGTTCAGCCCTGGGGCAAGATTGGCACTGTGCAGCAAGGTACTAAGTGTATGTTTCTGCAGCATTCTCCTGGGACAATTTGGGACCCAGGGGAAGGAGTTGCCTATTGTGGGTGGGGGAAAAGTGCCACATAACCCTACAGACCCCACTCTGATGGTTTTGTTGTCCAGCAGCTCCTTATACTTGGAAGTGGTACCGACGCATTGTTAAAACAGAACTTGACTCATTAGAGCATGTACTTGAGAGTGCAGGGTGGGGAGGACACACTCCAAAGAGGATTTTGCTTGGATATGTTGGTTTGGGATTGAGGAAAGAGGAGATGGTTGCTTTCTCCTTTAACAATGATGTTATGATAGGCATATACCTTTACGTTTGTTTAAAGTCATTTGGTCACCGTGTTAATAAGTTGTTAAGTTAAAAATTCTACTAATGGGAATTATTCTGTATTTTCTTAAGAAATGTTAATGCCTAGTTGTTCCAGGATCCATGGCCATTTAGATTGTAAAGCCAAAGATCCTGGAAGGGTGGAATGTGAGGGCAAAGTGGGATTTTTCTGCTATTTTTGTTTATATCAAGAAATATATTGCCTTTGAATAATGTGACAAACGAAAATCTTTTCCATCCATTGTTGAGTCTGACCATTGAGGGAAGCTTGATTAGGGGAGCTGCTTTGTAAGAGGCTCCCAAGAACTTTTTGTTTTTTCTACTGGGGCACTGGGGCAGAGGATCATGCCCTCTGACTCTGAAAAGTGTATATATATTCTGAGGGTAAAGTTTTACTTTGGGGACTAGTTTTTGGAAGAAGCTTTGTGTGCCAAATGAGACTCTCAGAAGCCACTAAGGAGCCCCCTGGCTTTGAAAACCCCGATGTTGGTGCTTCCCTCTCTGGCAAGTGTGGTCAGACAGTTGGATCAGTCTTATCAGACATATGCTTGTCAGGCAATTTGGAAGCTCGGTTTACTTTTGATTTCTCTGTATTTTCTCCGAAGTTCAGAGTGCTCACTTTTCCTTATAAACTAACTGATACATATGCTTGATTAAAGTGACTGTTAAGCCCTCAAAAAAATGTAATGCTACCGCCAAATCATATATAAAGTTTGAGTTCCAAATTCTTTCCATCCTTCACATTCTTTCCCTTCCCACCTTGAGGAAGCAAGCAATTTGATATTTGTTATAGATATTCACTCATGCAAAACATATTTCCACATTAGTCATGTTGTGAAGGAAAACAAAGACAAAAAAATACAAGAAAGACAAAGTAACACAAAAGTAGGCTTTAATCTCCATTCAGGCTCCATTAATTCTTAACTCTGGAGTTCATACATATAGATCCTTTTCCTTTTTGGATATTTTTTTAACATCTTTAGGATATAGTCCTAATAGTGCTTTTGCTTTGTGAAAGGTTTTATAGCCTTTGACTATTGTTCCAAATTGCTCTCAAGAAGAGTTGTATCAGTATACCATTTACCAAGAATGCATTAGTGCCTAAATTTTCCCCCATCCCATCCAACATTTGTCATTTTCTTTTTCTGTCATATTAACCAATCTGATAGATGTGGGGTGTCAGCTCAGTTGTTTTAATTTGAATTTCTCTAATCAATAGTGATTCAGACTAGACAGTTTTTGTGATTTTGTCTCAAAACTGCCTGTTCATATTCTTTGACCATTTATCAATTGAGGAGTCACTCTTATTTCCATGAATTGGACTCAGTTCCCAATATATTTGAGAAATTGGGTCTTAACCAGAAAAACTTTCTATTAAGTTTTTTCCACAGTTATGATTACTATGCATTTGCCTCCATCTTATTTTTATCATTGGTTATACTTCTCTTTCTTCTTTAACCATGTCCATTCTCAAAAGTGCTTTGCTTCAGATTTTTAGCATTTCCAATCCACTCTCCCCTCTATTGCTCCCCTACCTTCTCTTTGCCCTTCCCCTCCTAATTTCCTGGATGATGACAGATTTCTACACCCAGCTAAATGTTTTTGAGCCAGTTCTAATGGGAACAATTTCCCATGCTTAGCCCCACAGAGCCCATTTGTTACTCCATGATAAAACCTCTTTTGTGCCTCTTTTATGTCAGATAATTTTCTATCTCTCTGCTTCTCTCAGCGCATTCCTCTTTTTCACTCCTTAATTTAATTTCTTAGATATTTATCCTAACATATTCATCTCACACCTATTCCTCTGTATACGTAGACTCCTTCTAATTGCTCTAATAATGCAAAGGTTTTAGAGTTACATGGATCATTTTCCTATGTAAGAAATCTAATTGAATCCCTTACGATTTCCCTTTCCCATTTGCCTTCTTCTGCTTCTCTTGAGTCCTGTTTGAATGTCAAATTTTCCACTTTGATCATGGCTTTCTGATAGTCCCATAATTTTTAAATTACCTCTCCTGGATTTACTTTGCAGGTCAGTTGTACTTCCAATGAGCTAGTTCACATTTTCTATTATTTTCATTCTTTAGATTGTTTTATGTTACTTGATGTTTCATAAAGTCATTAGTTACCACTTGCCCAATTCTAATTTTTAAGGATTTTTTAGTGAGTTTTTTTGTACCTCTTTTTCCATTTGGCTAGTTCTACTTTTTTTTAACTCTTAGATCTGAAAATTTGTCTTTATTTTTTACAAAATGGAATTCAGAAAATTTAAAAGGCTAGATACCAGAGGACTTAAGTGTAGTAGAATTGGGTGGTCATTCAAAGAATTCAAGGAATATGGTAATTTAAATACCTGAAAAGCATACTTTATAATAATAACTTTTCAAAACAAAAATATTTAACTCATTCCAAACTAAAAATTGAACTTCATAGCACATTTTCCTGAACAGAAAATACTGAACAGTTGAACATTTGTGAAATCTCTCTGAAAGCTTTTTCCTTGGTTAATTACAGCAGAAGACTTGCTTTGACTGAATTCCTTCCCTTTCACACAATGAAAAGTATTACAGAGGTCCACTATTAAAAAGAGACAAAGTTGCTGAGGTGGCCTCTAGCCCTATTTGATAGTCTTCTCCTCTTCTGACAACTTCTTTACATAGTATGCATAAGAGGATGGTGTGCTCAAACTGTGCTCTATAGGAGTCTTTGATGCTACATAAGATAGGTTAGGGATCCATTATGGATTTACTTTCTCCTAGGAGATCTAGTCACCTGTGGCAGAAGGCCAGAGCCCCAGTGTCATTTAATAAAAGTTTTGTTCTTGGAAGTCTTACTGGCCCATGTCCAACATCAAAATTTTCATATAATGTGAACATTCCATATACTCATGTGCCACACCTTTTCCTATTCTACCAAAGATTTCTATGGCATATACTTCATGTTCCTCCATTCTCATTGCTCCTCTTCCTTTCATAACAGGAACCATTTCCTGAGCATGTGTTCTATATGGTCCAATTGAATGTCTATTAAGATTTCAAATGGATTTCACTTGATATGTTTTTTTCATCAGTTTCAACCTCATAAGATTCCGTTACTTCTTGGATGGCCTCACCAACCATCATTTCCAGCACACTTTATTGCCATGTTAGTAGCCACTTTTACCTCATTCAACATGTCATATTTAGAGTTGAAAGTGGCAGTAAAAGTACAATCAAAAATCCTATCACTGTTGTGTGTTCCAAAATCTATCTTACAGCTGTCCTTGTATTACAAGACTGGGGGTGTCTCCAGCACGATGAGTGTAGCAGGCTGCTGTTATTGAGGGAGCAGCCCATAGGGAAGGCAAAACCACTATTAAGACAATTCTCTTTTATTAGTTTATGAGAGTAATCTTCCAGTTTTTCACAGATTTCTATCATGGTCATCCCAGGCTTGATCCAGCTCATCACCCACTTCCTCATTTCTCTGTGTGCCTCCACAGCTTCCCAAAAAATAATTCCAGATATCTTCACTGAACTGTTCTAATGCTTTCTTTTCTTCACTTGTGGTTCTCCAAGTTACCATTCACTTGTCTTGTATTCAGGAGTATTCACATTCATGGTCCTTTGGAAATACACCACTAGGATACAAGTCAAAAATGGGAATTGAGGGTGGGTCTGTCTGTACCTTCAGTCCTTTCTTCTTTTTATTTTTCTTTCATGCTGCTTTATCTCCATCATAATCTCTATTTTCATCATCATTCTCTTTTTCTTTTTCCTCCAGGGCCTGTTTTTCCAGTTGTTTGGCTCTCTCATTCACTGAAATCCCTATTTCTCCCTCTATTTCCTCTTGTCCTGCAGCCCCAGCCTTGCCCTTCTTCTTCTTTCAGTTTTTCTAGGCCAATTGCTCAGTCATCATGGCCTCACCCTTGTCATTGTCCTCAGGCTCCAGCTCACCATTCATGTTCCTCTCTGAGGTTGCCACCACTTGAACTGTCTCTATGCCTGCCATGGTGTTAAAGAACTAGTTCTGCTTTTTAAGGAGTTTTTCTTCAGTAAATTTTTGTGCCTCATTTACCATTTGGTCTATTCTGGTTTTTAAGGTGTGGTTTTCTTTAGCATTTTTTGTGCTTTCTTTACCAAGTTGTTAATTTTTTCCCTAATTTTCTTGCATTATTCCCACATTTTTCAAAATTTTTCCTCTACCTTTGTTACTTGATTTTTAAAATCCATTTTGACTTCTTCTATGGTCTGGGGTCAATTCAATTGACCAAATCAATTCAGAGTTTTCCTGGAGGGTTTGGATGTATCAGTTTTGACTTGGTTATCTTCTCCTGAATTTGGGTTTTGATGTTCTGTCACCATAGTAACTTTTAAAGTAAAGCTTTGCTTCCAGAGAGGGCTCAGGCTTCAGGTTTTTTCTACATGTTTTTAGAATTTAGGGACTTAAAAAGTTTTGATTCTTCCAAGATTGTTTGATCTAGAAAAAGGTATATTTACTACTCTCTTAGTCTGTACTCTAGTCTATAAGCAATCACAAGCACTATTTTCTTCCCTGGAATTGTGACCAGGATCTCTGTCCCCCTGCACCCATAAACTTTGGTGTGCTAGTACATCTCCTTACTCTGGGATTCAGACCTGGGATTGTGACCCAAATGCAAGCATGGATACTGCAACAGCGTTCTGTCTCTGGCGCTAGCAGAAAAACCCCTATAATCTCCTTTTAACCAATTATCTGATCCCTTTACTGTCTGTTGGCTGAGATGCCTGGAAACCACTACCACCATCACTGATTCAGCCTCCAGCAAGGCCTACTGCTGGTTTTCTGGGGTGCAGCCTGTGCTGGACTGAGTTCCACTGTCACCCTGGTGAAATAGATATTTACTGCTGAACTAAGTTACTGTAGGCTGTAAAATTGTTTCAGTCCATGCTTTTGGGGGTTCTGTTGCTTCAGAGTTTGTTTTAGGTGTTATTTAAAATTATTTAGAGGGGTTTGGGAACTCAGGAGGGTCCCTGACTTTTCTCCATCACCTTCACTGTATATTTATATTGACATAATTGTCCGGGTCATGTTTCTTCACTTCATATATGTCTTTCAGTACTTTCCTGTTGCCTTCATATTTATGTTATCTTATATAAAGTAACACTCTATTACATGTAGACTCAACAATCTGTTCAGCTATTCCTCAATTAATGGACATTTAGTGTGGTTCTAGTTCATTGCTTTAATTTTAAGATACTCCTATGAATATTTTGGTATTAATTATTTCACATTTATCTTGTACATAGCTTGCTTTGTGTGATATATATATGCATATGTATGTATACACACACATACATGTATTATTATATTTAATAATGTATGAGTGTTGTTATATATAATAATGAGATTGTTTTTTCCATTTGATTGTAAGCTTCTTGAAGGCAAGGACTTTCTTTTTCCTCTTTTTGTATCCCCAACCCTTAGAACAATACTGGGCACATAGCAGTCACTTAATAAATGTTTATTTGTTGTGCTAAGGGAACATTTTTTTCTGTCTTTTACCTCCATTCTTTCTCCTCAATTAAGTAATGAGATATTTTGGATCATGATGCTACCATCCATATTACTGATATCTTCCAGCTTTGTTGCATCTGCAAACAATAAGCAGACTAAGCCTGTTACAAGTATAAGGTGACACTAAAAATACCAGTGTTTCTGAAGGAGAATATTTGGGAGAACTAATATACTTTCCTTACAATTATTTCTTTCTAAACTTAATGTTTGCAAAGCTCCTCATAATCATGCTCATCTGTAATAAATATTTTACTCCCTCCTCTCTACTTTCTTCAAAACCTCCACACCAAGTGCCTTGCTGTGGACACCAGAAACCAGGTACCGAAGGAACTTCCACCTTAGGGCATGATTAATGATTTTGCCTTTGCAAAAGTATTATTTTGGGCAAGCTCCCAATTATGCTTACCTTTACTCCCTTCTTTTCAGTCATCTCCTCCACAACTTCCTCACCAATTCCCTTGTTATCAGTCAATAAATAAACATTAATTAATTTCCAGCTGTGTTCATATCTGGTGTTAAGTGCTAGGAACATAAAAAAAAAGAGGAAAAGAATAGTCTCTAACCTCAAAGAGCTTGCAATCTAGTTGGGGAGATAATATGTAAACAAATATATACAAAACAAGAACTCTCTGTCTCTCTCTTTCTCCCCCCCCACCCCACACAAACACACATACACTCAAATGTGTACATACGTGTGTGTGTGTGTGTGTGTGTGTGTGTGTGTAGTATATAAATAGGAAATAATTACCAGAGGGAAAGTATTAAAATTAAGAGGTGTTGGGGTAGCCTTCCTGTAAAAGGTAGGATTTTAATTAGTACTTAAAGAAACCTAGTAGGTAAGCAGTAGGATTGGATGAGGGAGAGTATTCCAGGCATGGGGACAGCCTGAGTAAATACTCAATACTGAGAGATGGAGGGTCTTATTCATGGAACTGTCAGGAAGCCAGTGTCACTGGATCAAAGAATATATGTCAGAGAATAATGTGTAAGAAGACTAGAAAGGTTGGTTGGTTGGTTGCTGTACTTTATTCTAGAATTGGACCAAAATGACATCACTATGATAAAATCAAATTTCAATGGGTCCGACTCTGACTGATCAGACCAATACAAGCTCAGAATTCTCTACCACAGGTTGGGTACAAATATTCTGTGTGAACACTTGGGGTGGATACTCTAAATTTGCATATGCTGTGTTTCCTTTGAGCTCTTTCAATTCTGCTTTGCTCACAGAGCACAGCACCTTCTTTGATATGGGCATGTCATGCTGAGCAGCCCTATGTCAGTGTCTCCCATGTCACAGAATGAATTCTAAAGTTCTTGAGAAAAACCTTGATAGTGTTCTTATATCACTTCTTCTGATCACCTGTCTCCAAAAAGAAGTCTTTCTGGCAAGTGTACATTTTGCATTCAAACAACATGGCAAGTCCATTTGAGTTACACTCTCTGAAGCAGAGTTTGACTGCTTGGCAATTTAGTTTGAGTAATAACTTCAGTGTTTGGTACCTTATCCTGCCAGGTGATCTTCAGAATCTTCCTAAGACAATTCAAATGGAAGCAAATCAGTGTCCTGGTATGGCGCTAGTAGACTATCCAGGTTTCATAAGCATACAGCAATGAGATCAACAAAATGACTCTGTAGACCTTTAGTTTAGTAGCCAGTCTAATATCTCTTTTCTCCCAGAAGAACTTTGCAAACACTGAGCTAACTCTGGCAATGCATGTGTCAACCTCCTTATCAATGTGTACATCTCTGGAAAGTACACTACCTAGGGAAGTGAACGTATCCATAGCATTCAAAATCCATTTGCTGTAACCTATGGTTTCACATATAGATGGTGTAGTGGTGGCTGATGGAGCACCTCTGTTTTCTTGGTATTAACTGTTAAGTCAAAATTAGCACAAGCAACAGAGAATTGATCCATACTTTGTTGCATTTCAGCTTCAGAGGCTACATTGAGTGCACGATCATCTGCAAACAGAAAATCATGCACGAACACTCTCTCCACTTTGGTCCTGGCTTGAAGACTTTTCAGATTGAAGAATTTACCATCAGTGCCATAGTTGACTTTGATGCCAAGCATATTATCATTGAAATTTTTATTTACTAGAAAGGTAGGAATGGGGTAGTTTATGAAGAGCTTTGAATGCCAATTAGCACATTTTGTATTTGAACTTTGAGTCAATAAGGATGTACTAGAGGCTTTTGAGTTGGGGACAGAGGGTGACGTGGTCATACCTATGTTTTGAAAAATCACTCTAGTGGCTGAATGGAGGACAGATTAGAATAGGGAGAAACTTTAGGCAGGTACACCTACCAGGTGCAGGCTATTGAAGTAATCAAGACATGGGGTGACCAAGGAACTGCTTTCAATTGAGTGGTGGCAGTGTCAGAGGAAAGAAGATACTGGAAATGTGAAATCAATAGACCTTGGCAATAGCTTGGATATAGGGGGAATGGGGTGAGAGAGAGAATCAAAAGCTGCAGAGAGGTCATGGAGAATGAAGACTTAGAAAAAGTCACTGGATTAAGGAACTAAGAGATAGTAACTTTGGAGAAAGTAGTTTGGGTGGAATGACAAGGTAAGAAGAAAGATTGTAAGGGGTTATGAAGAGAATGAGAGAAGAGAGTGGAGGCACTTTTTGTAGATAGACTTTTTGAGATGTTTAGTTACAAAGGTCAGAAGAAATAGAGAATAATAGCATGGATGTTAGGGTAAAGTGAGGGATTTTTTCAGACTAGGTGAGACATGGGCATGTTTCTGGGCAGTGGGAAATGAACAAGAGGGAGAGATTGAAAATAACTGAAACAATGACAAAAGCAAAAAAACCCATATGATTATCTTAATAGATACAGAGTAGGTTTTGACAAAATATGACACTCATTTCTGTTAAAAAAAAAAAAACCTCTAGAAAACATAGAAATAAATGGAACTTTTCTTAAAATAACAAGTAGTATCCATCCAAAACCATTAGCAAGCATTATCTGTAATGAGGATAAGCTAGAAGCCTTCCCAGTAAGATTGGGGGTGAAGCAATTTTCACCATATTATTCAATATTGTACTAGCAATACTAGCAATAGCAATAAGAAGAAAAAGCAATTAAAGATATTAGAATAGGCAATAAAGAAACAAAATTGTCATTATTTTTGCAGACAATATGATGGCATATTTATAGAACCCTAGAGAATCAACTGAAAAAAAAGTTGAAGTAATTACCAAGTTCAACAAAGTTGCAGGATATTAATTAAACTGCATAAATCATTAGCCTTTCTATTTATTACCCACAAAACCCGGTAGGAAGAGATAGAGAAATTCCATTTAAAATAATGGCAGACAATATTAAATACGTGGGTTTCTACCTGCCAAGACAAACCCAGGAACCACATAAACACAATTTAAAAACACTTTTCCAACAGATGACAAATCTAAATAATTGGAGAAATAGTAATTGCTCATAGGTAAGCTGAGCTGTTATAATAAAAATTACAATGAAATTTTAATTTAAAATTAAATATTATTAAAATTAAATTTAAAATGAAAATTAAATTTAAACTCCAAAATGAATTTACTTATTCAGGGCCATACCAATGAAATCTACCAAAAATTATTTTATGGAGCTAGAAAAATTATAATCCATGTGAAAGAACAGAAGTTCAAGAATATCAAAGGAATCAATGAAAAAAATATGAAAGAAGATGACTTATCCTCAAACTGTTTTACAAAGCGGTAATCATTAAAACAATCTGGTACAGATTAAGAAATAGGATGATTGATCAGGGGACTAAATTAGGTACATAAAAACACTATTAAATGACTAGAGTATTCTATTGTTTGACAAATATTTGATAAAGCTTTTTTGGGGGGAATTCAATATTTGGCAAAAATTACTGGGAAAATTGGAAAAGAGTTTCACAGAAACAAGGGACAAACTAATATCTCACACTTTATAACAATATAAGGTTGAAATGGGCACATGACATACAAATAAAGAGTAATATTATAAGCAAATTCACAGAGCATGGAATAGTTTGCCTTTCAGTTCTATGGATAAGGGAAGAAGTTATGACCAAGGAAGAGGCAGAGAGTATTGTGAGATATAAAATGGACATTTTATTATATTTAAATTTAAAAGCTTTTGCATAACCAAAACCAATGCATCCAAGATTAGAATGAAAACAGGAACTGGAGTAGGGTGGGGGATTATAGTAAGTTTCTCTAATAAAGGCCTCATTTCTCAAATATATAAATAACTGTCAACTTTATAAGAATAAAAATCATTCACTAAATGATAAATGGTCAAAGAATTTTAGCAGGCAGTTTTCAGAAGAAGAAATCAAATCTATTTATTTATAGGCATATGAAAAAAATTATTTAATCACTATTGATTAAAGAAATGTACATTAAGACAATTCTGACTTACCACCTCAAATCTATCAGATTGGCCAATATTACAGAAAAAGAAAGGGATAAATGTTGGAGAGGACATCAGAAAACTGGGACACTAATACATTGTTGGTGGAGTTGTGAACTAATCCAACTATTCTGGAAAGCAATTTGGAACTATACCCAGAAAGCTATAAAACTCTGCTTCCCTTTGATCCAGCAATCCCACTACTAAGTCTGTATTCTGAATAGAATTTTCAAAGCAGAGGAGGAAGGCCTATTTTGCAACATGACTAATAAGAAATATGTTTAAATGAGTGCACATGGATTAAGTATTTGCTTTCTCAAGGAGATAGGAGGAGAGGAAGCAAGGGAGGCAATTTTGAACTCAAAAATAACCAAAAAATGAATATTAAAAATTGTTTCTACATGTAATTAAAGAAAAAAAACATTCTTTTAAAAAAGAAAATGAGACAGAGGCAGTCTTTTGGAAGAGACAGGATGAAATGAGATTACTTAAACAAGTAAAGAGGTTAGTGCTATTCAGGAATAAGGCTACTTTATCATGTGAGCAGGAGTGAAGGAAGAGAAAGTGGCAGAAGACACCAGAGCAATAGCCAGTATTAAAGAGAGGAGAAGAGGGATTCCACGATGAATGGATTCTTAAGCTTATTTATGCCATGGACCCCTTTAGTAGTCTGGAAAAACCTATGGATCCCTTATTAGAACAATATTCTTAAATACGTAAAACAAAATACACAGAATTAAACCAAATTAATTCTGGATTGTTAACTCCTTGAGAGTATACTTTTTGTGGCAAAGTACTTAGCACAGTACTTAACAAATCATAGGCACTTAATACTGATTGTTTGAAATATAGTTACCAAAATGTGTTAAAAAATTCATAAACTCCAGGTTAAGAACCCCTGAATTATTTTTTCCTAACTCCAAGTCTAACATAACACTTCATTCTAACTGCATATCCCTTATATTTCCTGTTTCAAACTTAACTTTTTTTCTAAATAAAATTACCTCATCTCCATAGGATTATCAGGTCTCATTGCTAATATTTTTAGGAAAACAGATTTTGGTGCTGGTAATAGAGCAAAATTTTAAAAAAAACCCAGCTATTGAAGACCTATAATGTTTGTGTTTTTGACATTATAATTTTAAAAGGGTTATTGCAGACAGAGAAAAGTTCAAAATTGTCTTCTCAGCAAGGGTCTAGGGTGCATGTATATCACTATGAGAGGCCTGAATACTCTCCCCCCTTTTTTTTTTTACAAAGCCTGTAATTTTATCAATTAAACTGAAATATTCCTCTACTTTATCAGAACACCAGTGATCGTAGTCATTACAAGGAAATGTTGAAATTTAGCAAATTCTTTGTATCCATGAGTATTGACTCTTAGACTCTTACCAGAGCATCAGATACTACTATTAATATATAATCTTTTAATTGAGAGAATCTCCACTTACTAGGCAGAACTGGAAGGAAAATTTAGGGAAGTTTTGATCTTGTTGTTGAGGTACTTGAAATTGTGCTCCTATTGATCCAAATTCTAACTAAGAAAGCATTATCAAAAGAAATAAAATTAAAAGTTTAGTGTAGTCAACATATTACTTTAATATGATGTTTGTCATACATTTAAATACATTTTTGTGGGCTGCACCAGGTATTTAGTTTCCATTCATAAAGCTGTTGCTATGAGAAAATGAGTTCTGAATTCCAAACTCCTTTCCTTTAGAATACAATTTTGTTTAAAAAAATTTGTTTTTAAGTTGAAAACTAGCTACATATTTAAATAATTCTCGGCTCCTAGAAGAAAATTTAAAGGAAAGAGATTTTATCCATGCATAAGGATTATGAGTCAACATTGTGGCAAATAAAGAGCTTTATATTGTGCAGAAATCATGAATGGATAAGCAGAAGGTAAACGGGAAAAAAACTCAAAACCAATTTTTTTTTTTATCATGGACAGCAAACAGAATCTAGTTTTAAATTACACTAGAATTTAGATTTGCAAAAGTCTAAATTTTGTGTTATTCTTTAGTATGGAAAATAGTGTTTCTCAAAATTCCTTCCTTGAGTAATTTGGAAAATTATGAGTCTACATTTGCTTCCACAGATTCTTCAATATATGAAAACATAATATACTTTTAAAATTAAATTACTTTATAAACAATCTTTCAAACCACTATGAAATATGCATAAGATAGGCACTTCTCACTCATTTTAACAGTACCCTTGAGCATAAATAAAAGTAATAAAAGGAAATAAACACTTTCATAATAGCAAAACTGATTTTACAGTGCTAGTTGCTAGACACAATTTCCATTTACCCCAGTGGAAATCATAATAATTTTTAAGTGACTCTTCTTTAAGAGAGAGGACATTCAATTTTTCTGGTTTACTTATGAGACTAACAATGGTTAAGTATTTACTGACATGGAATATTCCTTTTTTATATTCCTTCCTGTTTATTAGAAACTTTACAATAGAATTTCCAGATCAGTTACTTACCTGCTAAGCTACCAAGTGTCAGTTTTCTTCGGCCCACTTTCTCAACAAGCCAGACTCCTACTAGTGTGAAGATGAAATTTGTGAAAGCTGTAAGTGAGGCTAGCCATATTGCAAGTCTATCATCTTCAACTCCTGACATCTGCAAAATGGTTGCACTATAATACCTATAAGATAAGAATAGAAACAAATTTTTTCTTGTAGTTCTATTAGTAAGAGACAAAGTCATTCAGATATACTACATATAGACTCACCTCATAAACCCCAGGAAGGTCTGTAGTAGTAATGACAAGTTAACCATAACATTGTGTAGAGGTTAGAGATTTAGAATGAGAGATGGAGACACAAACATTGCCAGTGGGTTGATTTGTTTTTTCTGGACAATACATATTTGTTGTAAGTGAAGACAAAAGGTGGGAGCTATGGGGCAGTAGATTAGTGGGTGATGTTTCATTGTTTGTCCTTCATAGTAGCCAGATACGGATCATAATGTAGACAACTTCCAGAGTTCCCAGGTCAAGGAGAAAGTACTGCAAGGAGCTAGAAAGAAATAATTCAAGTATTATGGAAGCACAATCAGGATAGCACAAGATTTAGCAGCTTCTACATTAAGGGATCAAAGAGTTTGGAATATTATATTCCAAATGGTACATACCTTATCTTGCTCTTGGTTCTTGTATGTCAAATCTTCTATTAACTTCAGGATTTTGTTTAATGAAGTCTTGAAAGTCTGAGAGTTTATCAAATGTTTTTCTTATAACGTTTCACTTTCTCTTCTATTTTTTCATTATTCATGTTTTGTTTAATAATTTCATAATCTTTTATAATTTCACTTACTTCACTTTGTCCAGTTCTAATTTCCAAAATATCATTTTCTTCCTTAAGATTCTGGAGCTCCTTTTCGAACTTGTTGACTTTCCTTTATGACCTTCTTATTTTTCTTTGATTTTTCTAATTTTTTTCTTATTTCTTTTTCCTCTATCTCTGTCATCCAATTTTTAAAGTCTTTTTAAAAGATCTTCTATAAATTGTTTTTAGCAGATGATCATTTGACTTGATCTTTGGGGGTTTCTCTACTTAAATGTCCTCTGGAGATGAAGGCTATTCCCATAATAGCTTTCTGTGATTGGATTTTTTCTCCTTTGCCAGTGCATTTTTGTACTAACAGCTTAATTTCTGTAATCACCTCTAGCCCTGGGGTATGAGAAATGGTACCTCTTTCCCCAAATCTTCAGTTCTCCCCTCTAAATTGGAACTAAAGTCAAACCTCCAGTCTTCTGTTAAGTGCCCACAGCCTGAGGCTTCTATATTCCCTGGGCATGTACTAGTTCCTTCTTGCCCCAGTCACTCTTCACAGAACATCTGGGTCTGTTGTTCCTTATCAGCAGAGATTCCCTCAATCTTCCCAGGGGTTCAAATGCCCAACTACCCTCACTATCCTGGGGTCAAAGTTCCTGTGACTGGGGCCAAGGCAGCCTCTCAACCCAACTAAACACAGGACTTGCTGCTTGTTGTTTAAGCAGCTTGCAGCTTATTGTTGAAATGGACAAAAGCCAAGAGGTATTTACTTTTCACATGGACCAAAACTCAGCCTAGGTTTTTTCTTCTAATCTTGGATTTTCCCAGGAAGACCCCTGTTGTACCCCTATTCTTATTTATCTGCACCCATACTTAGTTTGCCCTAAGGTGCTATTTTGTGGGAGGAAATCTTAGGAGGCTGAAATTTTCCGACCTACTCCAACATCATCCCAGAATCCTCTCTAGAACTCAGTTTTAGAAATATATGTTAAAAATTATTTTTACATGCAACTGGGAAATAAGATATACAGTCAATAAGGTATGGAAAACTATCTTGCCTTACCAGAAAATAGAGGGGAAGGGCATAAAAGAAAGGGTGGGAGGTGAAAGAAGTAAGGGCAGATTGGGGGAAAGGGTAATCAGAATACACACCATCTTGAGACAGGGTCAGGGAGAAAATTTGGAATTCAAAATCTTATGAAAGTGAATGTTGAAAACTAAAAATTAATTGATTAAAGACGGAAAAAAAGAAAAAAAGACACCAGCTGAATAGAAAATTTGACTTTCAGACACAATACTGAAGAGAAGCATAAAAAGGCAAACATGAAAGAGAAATAATACATACATACATATATATGCATGAATGGATACATGTGTGGATACACACACACATACATAGGCCACAGGGCAAGTGGCATATGAAGGTATGATATCTAAAATATAAAATGAAGAGTTGAGAGTGGAATGAACTGGGAGAAGTAGAAAGGGAAAGGTAAAATGGGGTAAATTATGCTACATGAAAGAAGCAAGAAAAAGTTGGTACAATGGAGGGAAAGAGGGGACAGGGGAGAGGGAATGCATAAACCTTACTCTCACTGGATTTGGCTTAAAGAGGGAATAATGTATATGCCCAGTTGGGTATGAAAACTATCTCACCCTTCAGGAAATTAGAGGGGAAGAGAATAACAGAGGGGTATATGGTAGAAGGTAAGACAAAAATGGGTTGAGGAGATAATCAGAAGTAAATATTTTTGAGAAGGGACAGTTTCAAAGGAGAGAATACAACAAATAGGGGGTAGGATAGAATAGAAGGAAATATAGTTAGTTTTTCACAACATGACTCTTATGGAAGTGTTTTGCATGAGTATATATGTATTACCTATATGAAACTGCTTGCCTTTACAGTGAGGGTGAGTGGGGTAGGAGGAATGGAAAGAATGTGAAACAAAGTTTTAAAAGCAAATGTTAAAAATTGTTTAATTGTTTTATTTGCCAGTTGGCAAATACTTTTCACATGGACCAAAACTCAGCAAATAAAATATATTGGAAATGGGGCATAGCAATCTATCTTGCCCCCTAAGAAAATAGAGGAGAAGGAGATATGAGAAGGGGAAGTGTGATAGAAGGTAGTGCTTAATGGGGTAAGGGGTAAGCAGAATGTATCCCATTTTGGGTTGGGGGAGGGGAGAGATGAGGAGAAAATTTGGAATGCAAAATCTTGCTAAAGTGAATGTTGTAAACTAAAAGAGAAAATAATAAAAAGGAAAAAAGATAATCAAAATAGAACAAAATTGATTTCAGGTTCCCTGTCTCATGTAAGTCCTATATGATACTTGAAGATACTAAGATTCTTAGGGGACAAATTTCTTCATCCATTCAAATGTAAGCATTTCATCATACTTCTCTTCCCAGTTACTTAAATATACATTTTATGGGGGAATAGAGCCAAGAAGGCAGAGGAAAAGCAGGGACTCTAGAGCTCTTCCCCCAAACCCAGCCATATACCTTTGAAAATGACTCTAAACAAATTCTAAAGGTGCAAAACCCACAGAATGATGGAGTGAAGCAAGTCTCCAGACCAAGACAGGCTAGGAGGTCAACAGGAAGTATCTATCACACTAGGCTGGGAGCACATTGCAGTCCAGTATGAGCTGAGCAGGCCTTGGAGGACCTGAATCACTGGTATCTGTGGAGTTTTCAGAATTCTCCACCCCAAAACACCAAGGACAAATTGGAAGGTCAGTGGAAAAAAGCATATCAGGCCTCTGTGAGATAGTAGAGTGGTCCATCCCCAGCCTCAAGGCAGCAGAGGGATTGGAGCAGCCACCAGAAGCCACAGCAGCAGAAAGGGTAGCAGCAGAGGCTATTTGGCCATTTCTGGATGTCGAGACTCACAGATTGTGGGGGGATTGAGTGGCAAAGAATAGATTTAACCACCCCCACTGGAAGCAGAGAATTACCTTGACAAAGAGCTCAAAAGCCAAGTAATTGGCTGGGGAAATGAGCAAAAACAGGAAAAAGAATAGACTATAGAATCTTATTTGGGGACAAGGAAGACAATAAAGTTAAGGCTCCTACACTAAAAGCCTCCAAGAAAAATGTGAATTGGTTGTAAGCTATGGAAGAGCTCAAAAAGGATTTTGAAAATCAAGTAAGAGAAGTAGAAGAAAAATTGGGAATAGGAAAGAGAGTGAAGAAGAGCGAAAACCATAAAAAAGAAGTCAACTGCTTGCTAAAAGGGACCCAAAAATGGTGAAAAAAAACCTTAAAAAATAAACTAATCTGAATGGCAAGAGATCCAAAGAAGCAATAAGGATAAGAATGTCTTAGAAAGCAGAATTGGCTGGATGGAAAAGGAGGTCAAAAGTTCATTGAAGAAAATAATTCCTTAAAAATTAGAATGGAAGGGCAGAGCCAAGATAGCAGAGTAGAGGGACTGATCTGATCTAACTCCACTCCCAAAGCCCATAAAATACAAGTAAAAAAAATAATTCAAAACAAATTCTAGAGCAGCAGAAGGCACAAAACAACAGAGTGAAAGAGATTTCCAGCCAAAGACAGCCTGGAAGGCAGACAAGAAAGGTCTATTGCACCAGACTTGTAGAATCACACAGCCCAGCCTTGGCATCATGGCCCAGAAGGAACAGGACTGCAGCAGGCTTCAGGGTGTGGAATCACAGGCAACAGCTCTGGTTCCTACATTTCTCAACCCACAAATGTGAAAGGCAGATTCAAAGGTCTTTCACCTAGGTAAGAAGGGAGCAGGGTCTGGCCCTAACCCAGGCTCCAGGGTAGCAGTGTCCATTTTTGGAGCATTCCATCTAAATACCTTGGGGGGAATGAGCAGGAGATATGGGTCTTAGTTTTGAGTGGTGGTCCTGGGGTGAAGAGGAGTGCTGGCATGGTGGAGCTGTTGGAGGCTCTAGGGATGGAAATCAGAGCACAGGCCAGGAGAGGAGAAAACTCCTGTCTCTTGATTGTGCCACCTGGGAGGAACTGAGAACTTACAGGTCCCTGGAGCATACCGTCTACTTGAAAAAGAACTGAAAAGTCAAGTAACTGACTGGGAAAATGTCCAAAAAAGGGGGGAAAATGACTATAGAAGGTTGCTTTCTTTGTGAAAAGGTATTTTCTTCTATACTTTCAGATGAGAAAGAAGAAAGCATATCATCAGAGGAGGATATCAAAGTCAAGGCTTCTACATCCAAAACCTCCAAAAGAAATATGCAGTGGTCTCAGGCTATAGAAGAGCTCAAAAAAGATTGTGAAAATATAGCAAAAGAGGTGGAGGAAAATTGGGAAAAGAAATGAGAACAATGTAAGAAAATCATGAAAAGTGAGTCAACAGGTTGCTAAAGGAGACCCTCCCCTCCCAAAAAAAATGCTGTAAAAAAAAGATCTTTAAAAATAGACTAATCCAAATGGCAAAAGAGGTTCAAAAAGCCAGTGAGGAGAAGAATGCTTTAAAAATCAGAATAAGCCAAATGGAAAAGGAGGTTCTAAAGGTCACTGGAGAAAACAGTTCTTTAAAATTGAGAATGGAGCAGATGGAAGCTAATGACTTTACGAGAAACCAAGAAATTACAAAACAAATCCAAAAGAATGGAAAAATACAAGACAATGTGAAATATCTCATTGGAAAAACACTTCACCTGGAAAACAGATCCAGGACAGACAATTTAAAAACTATGGGCCTACTTGAAAGCCACGATCAAAAAGAGTCTAGACATCATCTTTCATGAAATTATCAAGGAAAACTGCTCTGATATTCTAGAACCAGAGAGCAAAATAAATATTTAAAGAATTCACTGATCACCTTCTGAAAAAGATCTGAAAAGAAGAACTCTTAGAAATGTTGTACCCAAATTCCAGAGTTCCCAGGTCAAGGAGAAAATTTTGCAAGCCAGAAAGAAGTAATTCTATTATTATGTAAATACAATCAGGATAACACAAGTTCTAACAGATTCTACATTAAGGGAGCAAAGGTCTTGGAATATGATATTCCAGAAGTCAAAGGAACTAGAATTAAAATCAAGAATCACCTATCCAGCCCAACTGAGTATAATAGTGCAGGAGAAAAAATGGTCGTTCAATGAAATAGAGGACTTTCGAGCATTCTTGATGAAAAGACCAGAGCTGAACAGAAAATTTAACTTTCAGACACAAGAATCAAGAGAAACATGAAAAAGGTAGACTGGAAAGAGAAATTATAAGGGACTTGCTAAAGTAGAACTGTTTACATTCCTACATGGAAAAGATAATATTTGTAACTTTTTAGACTTTTCTCAGGATTAAGGTAGTTGGAGGGATCATATATATATATATATACAGAGACAGACAGAGAGAGAGAGAGAGAGAGAGAGAGAGAGAGAGAGAGAGAGAACACAGGAAGAATTGAATATGAAGGAATGATATCTAAAAAATAATATTAAGGGGTGAGAGAGGAATATGTTGAGAGAAGGAGAAAAGGAGAAATGGAATGTGGTAAATTATCTCTCACATAAAGGAGGCAAGAAAAAGCTTTTTCAACAGAGGGGAAGAGAGGGCAGATGAGACAGAATGAGTGAACCTTACTCTCATAGGATTTTGCTTAAGGGGGTAATAACATGCACACTCAATTTGGTATGAAAATCTATCTTACCCTACAGGAAAGCAGGGGGGAAAGGGACAAGTGGGAGATTGGGGGGGGGGGCAGTGATAGAAGGGAGGAAAAATGGAAAGGGGACTACATATGTATAACCTATGTCAAATTGCTTGCCTTTTCCGTGGGGGTGGGTGAGGAGGAATGGAGAGAAGTTCAAACTCAAAGTTTGAAAAATGAATATTAAAAATGGTTTTTACATGCAACTGGAAAATAAGACATACAGGTAATGTGGTATGGGGCTTTATCTTGCCCTGCAAGAAAAATAGAGTGGAAGGGCATAAGAGAAGAGGGGATATGATAGAAGGGAGAGCAGATTGGGGGAAGGAGTAATCACAATGCATGCTGTCTTGAGGCAGGCAGAAGGCAGAGACGGGGAGAAAATTTGGAACTCTAAATCTTGTGGAAGTGAATGCTGAAAAATAAATAAATGAATACACACACACACACACACACATTTTTATGTTTCTTCTCACTCTTATTTATCTGCTTCAAAATGTCAACTTCTCATGATTTCATTACAAATACTTGGAAGTCCCTTATTTCATTAAAAATCTATTCTTTCCCTGAAATATTATAGTCAGTTTTCCTCAATAAATTATTCTTGTTGTAACTTTCTTCAAATTCTCTTTACTTTCAAAGTGTCAGCTTCCAGGTCTTTTGTGATCCTATTTTGGGCCTTCTTGGTACCTGAACTCACTTTCTAGAAGCTTGCAGTATTTTTCCTCTCAAGCTAGAAGTTCTGAGTTTTAGCTGGGATATTTCAGAAAATTTTCATTTTGTGGTTTCTTTCAAAAAATTATTGGCATATTATTTCTATGTTTACTTTATCCTTTGGTTCTTGGATCTCAACAGTTTTCTTCCATTATTTCTTGAAATATTTTTATGTAGGCTTGTTTTTTTTTATGTAGCTCAAGTTTTCTTCAGGTAGTCTGATGACTCGTGTTTTCACCCTCTGTTTCTCACTGTTTTTTGTTTTTGGTGGGCTTTTTGATAGGGGGAGGGAGTAGATGATGTACAGTTATTCTCTTCTTTTTTATGCCTATAGCACAAATATAATGACTGTAGGTTTATTTCACACACATAAACACACACATTTTTCTAAATTGTCAGTTATTTCCTGTGTTTATTTATTTTTCAAGTAGACAATTTACAGACAGCCCAATGCAGTTCCAAATCCTTGAGCTTAAGATAGCTACCAGTCCCATACCACCCAGTGGCAAGGATTACATTCATATAACCACCAAACCTGGCTTTAAGGAACACTTATTAAATACCTACTAAATATGGAACATTGATGTCCAGAAAAGTTAAGCATAAGCTCAATGAAAAAAATTGGCATTTAATGAAATATCAGACTTTCAGGATTTTATTTTTAGAAAACTGAACTTAATATGATATTTGACATACAGGAGACAAGAAAAATATAAGGTACATACAAAAGAATAATTACAAGGAACCCAATAAGGATAGACTATTTACCTTTTATGTATGTAAAGTATATTTCTAAGATTGTTATGATATGATTTTAAAAATTAAAACCATTTAGGAACAACTAAAAAATTAATTATATTATAGAAATGAGATGCAAGAGAAAGAACCAATACAAAAGAATTAAATGGAAAAGGAAGGCTATTAGTTCTAGAATTGCGCTTTGATCAGGAATGGATTTAAAAGGTAACAATATATATATATATATGTCTAAAAGAGTATAAAAATTTTCTAAATTCAGAAAGAAATAAAATGCTAAAAGAATGGGGAGGGGAGAAGATAAGGGAGAGATCTTTAAAGGGGAGGGTGAGGGAATAGATTAAAAGGGAAAAATAGAAAGGTGTTTAGATTCATGGGAATGGAGGGATAAGGAAGAGATCATTGGAAAGGTGTAGGTTAAGTAATAGGAGGGCAATGTTCTGGGTAGAAGTAAATTAGAGGACTCAGGAAGGATAGAAAATAAGACATATGCACAAATATAAAACAAAGATCACGAGTAGAATTTGGTAGGGAAAAAGGAGCAGAGGTGGTAATCATGATTTTGGACAAAGTTAAGGCTAAAATAGATTTAATCAAATGAGAAAAATAGGAAAACTACAATGTGCCAGCCATTTTTTAACAATGTTGTTTTGGACTATTTAAAACAACCAGACAGTGTAAGATAGGAATATTGCTGTGGCAAAAGAAATGATAAGTTGGTGGACTTGGAAAAGTATGCATACTAAGTCTTATGAAAGTTATCCACCCTCAGAGAAACAGAGGATAAATAAATATAGTACAGTCTTATATAGATGCATATTTATATATGTATGTCTATATATCGCTATGATTATCAATATCTAAGTATATGTATATGTAAGTGTATACATGTATGGGTGTATATGTATTTACATATAGACAGGTATCTTTGTGTGTATAATATCTACATATGTATGTATATATATACATATTTATGCATATATGTGTATGTATATATCTATATATAAATATATTTGCACTCAATTGTAGCCTTCTTGATGTTTGGGGATGAGGAAGAGGAAAAAAAAGAACAAAGCAAAAAATGCACAGCAGAGAACAAAAGATAACTTACAAGGAAGCAAAGAAAAGATGGATAGCCTTCAACAAAATGCATAGAATTTATTATACAGACTTTCTTGAAATGGAAATCTGTTGCTGTATGTTTTGAATCCTTTCTCATGTTCTGCTTTGCACATGGCAATGCTTTTTTTTCTTTTCTTATTTTATATTATTTTAGTTTTAGTGTTTAGGTTTGTTTCTTTTTCTTATTTAAGCTTAAAATAAACAAATTAATATAAAGAGAAAGAAATGAGCAAAGTAGTCTCATGTTTGATAAATTCAAATATTGCAACTATTGGGGAAAGAGCTCTCCATTTGAGAAAAACTGTTGGGAAAACTAGAATGCAGTCTTGCAGAAATTAATTATAAACCAGAATTTCACTGTGTATATACCAAGTAAAGCAACAAATGGAAACATGACTTAGAGAAGCATGACAGATTACTTGTCAAATCTATGAAAAGGGAAAGTTTATAGAAGTGCATTGGAGATAAAATTAACAATTTCAATAAAATAAAATTTTGATTTAAAATAAGGTGTAAAAATAAGTTTGTTTGCATAAACAAAACCAATATAGATAAAATTAAAACATAAGTTGGAAATTGTGTGTGTGTGTTTGTGTGTGTGTGTGTGTGTGTGTGTGTGTGTGTGTGTGAGGGGAGATTTGCATCCAGTTTCTCTGGATCAAACTTAAAAGAATAAGGGACATTCCCCAATTGATAAATAATCTAAGAAAATAGGCAGTTTTCAAAGGAAGAAATCCAAGCTATCACTAGCATATGAACAAGATGTTAACTCACACCGATTAGATTAGCTAAGTTGACAAAAAGGAAAATGAGAAATGCTGGGAAGGGCTATAAGGAAACAGGCACATTAATGTACTTTGGGTGGATCTGGTCAATCTGGGAAACAATTTGGAACCATGTCCCAAAGTGATACCATTATTAGAACTATACCCAAGAGAGATCAAAGAAAGAAGAAAGGGACTCCTTAAGTACAAAGCTATTTATAACAACTATTTTTGCAGTGATAAAGAATTGGAAATTGACAAGGTACTTGTTGATTGAGAAAATGGCTGAACAAATTATGCTTTAGGAAGGTGATGGAATATTATTATGCTAATTGAACTGATGAAGGGAATAATTTCAGAGAAACCTGGGAAGACTTGTATGAACTGAAGCAAATGAAGTGAGTAAAACCAGGAGAATATTTATACAAAAATCCTATAAAGATAAGCAACTCTGAAACACTTAGGAACTATAATTAACACAATGACCAACCATAACTCTAGAGAACTCTTGATGAAAAATGCTACCCACCTTTAGACAGAGAGGCCCTGGATTCAGAACAAAGTGGTTTTTTTTCTTTTGGCCACAACTAACAGAGGAATTTGTTTTACTTGACTAATCATATTTGTAAAAAGTTTTGGTTTTTTATACTTTCTCAATGGGTGGGGAAGGGGAGATGAGAGGGAAAGAATTTGGAACTGAAAATGAAGTAAAATTGAATTTAAAAATGACACAGAAAAGTTGGTTAGTTAAAGCTATAAAGCTAGTAGAAGTGGCAGACTGAGAATTAGAGCCCAGGTTTTGTGGTCCTATTAGTCTCTGTACATCACAAATTGAAACTACTAAGAATGTGTTGTCATAAGATTAATGTGGTGGGATTACACTCTCTGATGCTCTGTCTCTGTCTCTCTTTCTCTTAGATCATAGATACCACATAAGAAGTAGACTAGTTCTATGTGTACCCATTCCCTCTATAAGTTTTGGGCTGCAATTTTTACTCTGTAATAATGAAAGTTATGGCCAAGAATACAAACTTAAATAAATAAAATAACGTAGTTAGCATATAATGGTAATGTCATAGTGGTCTATGAAATTTACTTAGAAAAACTCCTTTAAATAATTTTAAATGCTGAAAAACACCAAAATCAACAATGGTTCCATTATAAAGCTAGAAATGAATACATACATGATAGTGTTAATGCCCGATAATTGTTGGAACATTTGTAGGCCACAACCCACAATTAAAGCTCGGCGAGTTGGAGGATAAGTCAGCATTCTGTAGATCACAGGTCCAGCTTAAAAACAAAGAAATAAACACACAGAGAGATATTATTCTTTCATTCTCATATTAACTACCTACAGTACAATAACTTCCCCTACATTTTAATAAAATTCAGGTGACTGAATTTTGTTAAGACATTTCTAAGTAGTCATGCACTTTTCCAGAATTATTGGTATTACATACTATTTACCTAATTGAATCTGAAAATTCCTAGGATGAACTCTGAAATCAATATGAGAGAATTTAGGAAAATAATTTCATGGAAACCTTAAAGAATTATACAGCTATGAGCATTTAAAAGCCCTAAATTTTATCTCTTTAATTTTTCAGTGAAGAACCTTATCAAGCATTCCACTTTATGTTTACCACTTCTTAAGCTCCACTTAATGGCTGTTTTCTGAACTCTCCTGACTTAGAGTGAATCTCAGTGGTAATTGTTCCTCTTTTGAACAGCAACCCTGAGGACCTTGCCCTCCCAGCTTGATTGTTTTTTATTTTTCTAATTAATGGGGCCATCCCTTGACTACTTCTTAAAGAGGCCTATTCACTGAATGGCATTACCTCACTATAAGTGAGTACCTGAAAAGACCTTAGCCTAAAAAGATCAGAGTCTCCCTTTGCATCCTGGGCCATCTACAGTCACCCTGATGAGTATCAGGTCACTCAATCTAGATGACTGGAGGAGAAAGTGAGACTGGTGAACTTACACAGCCCCCTCACTCAAATCAATCAACTACAAGTCATGTCAACATTTTCCTGATGTCATGGTCCTCTTCAAAAATGAAAATCTATGAGTAGACTGAGCTGCCTGAATGGGGACCCAGCTAGCTAGGTAACTCAGGTTGTCCTCCCCTCTTCCTCTCCCTTTTCTTCTCTTCTACAAAGGAAGGTAAATTTTGGTTGCCAGAAGCTACCCAGTTAAATTAGGATTCACTGGCTAGATACACATTTTCCCAAAGGCTTTTTAAGCATTCCATATTCTCCAGGGAGGGTCTTTTTGTGGTCAAGAGGAACAACTGATCTCAATCTATTAATAATTTGCTAGAAATCATTAATAAATTGATTATTAAATACCCAGAAACTGTCTCTGGGAAAATTTCATTCATCTCCAACCAGCTTCATATGAACAGAGCCCAACTTTAATATAAAGTTCAAAGTTAAAAAATAAGCTGAAAAAATAAGCAAACAGCAAAAAAGAACTTGACCATAAAAACCTACCATACTGTTAGGGAAGAACAACATCCAAACTCAGAAGAAAATATGAAAACAGCTACAAGGAAAACATAAAATGCAAATTGACACAAACCCAACAAGAATTCCTGGAAGAGTTAAGGAAAAAAGGTAAAAGTGGTAGAGGAAAAAATTATTTTAAAAAATGATAGTGATGCAATAAAAGAGAATTAACATCCTAGTAAAAGAGGCACAAAAATACTGAAGAAACGAACATCTTTAAAAACAGAATTGGCCAAATGGTAAAAGAGGTGCAAGATGTCATGAGATATAAAACCTCCTTAAAAGGTAGAATCAGTCAAATGGAAAAAAGACACAAAAACTAGCCAGAGAAATAATTTCTTAAAAATCAGATTTGGAAAAATGGAAGGTAATGACTCCATAAGACAGTAAGAAAAAATAAAATAAAATAGCCTAAAGGATGAAAAAAATAGAAGAAAATGTGAAATATTTCATTACAAAAAAAACCTGACCTGCAAAAATAGATTGAGAGATAATTTAAGAATTATTGGACTATCTGAAAGTCATGATCAAAGAAAAGCTGAGAAATCATCTCTCAAGAAATTATCTAGAAAAACTGCCCAATAGAAATGGAAATAATCCACTGAATATTTCCTGAAAAAGATCACAAAATGAAATCTACCAGAAATATTATAGCCAAATTTCAGAGTTACTAGGTCAAGGAGAAAACATTACAAGCAACCAGAAAAAAAATTTAAATTATATGGAGCTACAGTCAAGATCACATGAGATTTAGTAGCTTCCACATTAAAGAAGTAGAAAGCTTGGAATATGATATTAGAAAAGGCAAAAAAATTATAACCAAGAATAACCTACTAAGCAAAACTGAGTATAATTCTATTGGGGATAAATTGACATTTAATGAAATAGAAAGTATTCAAGCATTTCTTTTGAAAAGACAAGAGAAAATAGAAAAATAGAAAAATTGAAGATTTAAATTAAGTTAAAAATAGAAAATCTGACATTCAAACAAGATGAAAAAAGATACAGATGAACAAGAAATCATAAGGGACTTAATAAAGTTATACTGTTGACATTTATGGAAGATGATACATTTAACTTCTCAAACTTTTATCATTCTTACAATAGGTAGAAGGCATCTTCATAGGAAAAGGGCACAGGAGTGATCATTTATGTTTGGTCTGAGAAATAAAGGAGGAAAATGAAGGAGCAAGGAAGAGGGATGCACTGGGGAAAGATGGAGTGGAAAGAAAGAATGGGGAAAATCATCTCACATTAAAAAATGTGTGTAAGGAATGGAGGGGAGAATAGGGAGAGGGTAGTGGGCAATGCTTGAAATTCACTCTCATCAAAATTGGTTCAAATAGAGAATATATACACACACTCAGTTGAGTATAGAAATAAATTTTACCCAACAGAGAAATAAGAGGGAAAAGGAATAAGAGAAAGGAGGAAAAGTAATAAAAGGGAGGGCAGATTGAGAGAGGCAGTGGTCAGAAGCAAAACAAACTTTTGAATAAGGAAAGGGTAAAAAGAGTGAGAGAGAAGAAAAAAGGAGAATATAGGACAGAAGGTAATCATAATTGAATATGAATGAGATGAACTCACCCATAAAATGAAATCAGAATGGGTAAGAAAATAGAATCCAATAGTATATTGTTTACAGAAGATATGCTTGAAACAAAAAGACCCACACAGAATTAAAATAAGAGCCTGGAGAAAATCTATTATGCTTCAGCTGAAGTAAAAAAAGACAGGGATAGCAATCAAAATCTCAATCAAAGCAAAAGCAAAACAAGACCTAAATAAAAGAGATAATGAAGGAAACTACATTTTGCTAAAAGGTACAGGACAATTCAGGAGGCATTTAGGCAAGCCAGCAGCAAGCCTCACCAGAGCAAACCAGCAGGAGATCCTGAGCTGAAGGGTGGTAGAGGCAGCAAGCACCAACACCAGGACACACCATGTACCTTTATAGTCAGGTGAATCTGTAGACACCAGGACAGTGAACCACCAATTGCATCGTGGATGGCATCCACCAATAGTTGAGCCTACTCATGTTCTATTGCAGCCCTAGAGGAGGAGGAGACCAACCAGATCAATCCTCCCTCCACATGCCATGCTGAAAGCTTCAGTGTAACCCTGGGGACACTCAAAAAGACCTCACCTGACCTCAGCACACATTGGCCAGTTCCAGCTCAGTAACAGGTAAGCTACATCATCATACAGCTTCCAGCTGCCAGAACCTGAGGCCCAAGCACACCAAGTCAGTAAACAGACCCCAAGCTCCCAGCACAAAAAGCATGGGACACAACCCTTGTGACCTAGAAGCAGAGATCCACTTTAAAAGCCATGGCAAAGGCAAACACAACGAGTAAAAAGCAACATAGAAAAGCAAAGACCATACATTCTTACTATAGGGACAGGAAATATCAAAATACAAATTCAAACGAGGACAGCACTGTTAAATGTTAAAACTCAAAGGGGAATATAAACTGGTCTCAAGATAAAAAGCCTTCTTTTTAAAAAAGGATTTTAAAAGTCAAATAAGAGAGGTGGGAGAAAAACTGAATAAATCTCACAATCCAATGGAGAAAGGCAAAAATACAAAATGCATCCTTTTCAGATTGTGATGAAATAAAAATTAGATTTGATAAAGGATCATGGAAAGATAATAAAAATTGATTGGAACTAAAAAAATCTAATGCTAAAGAATGACTGCGTCAAACAACAAATCATAGAAAAAATCAATAACTTCATTCAAGATAATGACAATAATGTGACGATATAGCAAAACTTATGGGATGCAGTAAAAGTGGTTCTTGGGAATAGTTTGTATCTTTGAATGCTTACATGAATGAAACAGAGAAAGAGAAGATCAAAGAATTGGGCATACAACTGTAAAAGCTAGAAAAAGAACAAAATTAAAAACCTCAATTAAATACCAAATTAAAAATTCCAAAAGGAGAAATTATAAAATCGAAATTAAGAAAACTATTAAACTAATAAAGAACACTAAGACCTGGTTTTATTAAAAAACAACAACAACAATAAAATAGTGTTACAGTAAGCACCTCAACATACAAAAAGTGCCTGCTACCACAGGTTCTTGGATCTGCATTCATAAAAGGAAAGACAACTTTTGATGGGTTTAAAATCACTTTATCAAGCACAGGTATCAGAGAAAAATCAAAATCAAAATTTCAGAGAAACCAAAAATCAACATGCAGCATTTCCAAACTGCCTGACCATTAACATACATGCAACTTCGCCAGAGAGGGAGGCACCAAAATCTGGGATTTCAATAGTCCAAGGAGCTGCTAGTTAGCTTCCCAGAGTCACATCTGGCACACAGATAATCTTCCAAAAATTAAGCCCCAAAGTAAAACCTCACGCCCAGAGTATTTATACACTTTTGAGAAAGAGAGGGCATAACAGTGCCTCAATAGCAAAAACAAAAGATAGTTGAGACACTCCTACAAAACAGCTTTCCTAATCAAGCTTCCCTCAATGGGCAGGCTCATCAATGGGAGGGAAGACCTTCTTTAATAACATTATTCAATCAGAGGCACTTTTAGTAAAACAAAAACAGCAAAAGATCCTAATTTGATTGCAGTCACAAATAGATAAATCTTTAGTTAATTTGATAAACAAAAAAAAAAAAGAAGAAAACCAAATTGCCAGTAGCAGAAATGAAAAGGGTGAATTTCCACCAATGAAGAAAAAATTAAAACAATAATTGAAAGCTATTTTGTCCAAATATATGCCCATATATTTGACAATCTTAATGAAATGGATGAATATTTGCAAAAATATAAATTGTCCAGACGGACAGAAGAAGTAAAATGTTTAAATAACCCCATCTCGGGAAAAAGAAATTGAACAAGCCATCAATGAAGTCACTCGGAAAATATCTCCAAGGCCAGATGAATTTACAAGTAAATTCTATCATATAAAGAACAATTAAGTGTTATTAACAGTATATAGACACAATTAATAGTATATAGACCATTTGGGAAAATTGGTGAAGAAGAAATCCTACCAAATTCTTTTTATGATACAAATATGGTACTGATACCTAAACTGGTAAGAATCAAAACAGAGAAAGAAAATTATAGATCAATTTGCCTAATGAATATAGATGAAAAAATTTTAAAAAAATATTAAAATGATTACAACAATTTATGAGAATAACATATTTTGATAACATAGGATTTATACCAGGAAAGCATAGTTGGTTCAATATTAGGAAAACTATTAGCAATATTCATCATATCAGAAACAAAACCAACAAAACTCTGATTATCTCAATAGATCGACAAAAAGCATTTGACAAAATACAACTCCCTTCCTATTAAAAACACTAAAGGGAATAAGAATAAACGGCACCTTCCTTAAAATGATAAGTATTATCTACCTAAAACCAAACATTATATGCAGTGGGGATAAGCTGGATGCCTAAAGGACTACAAAAAAGTGCATACCCTTTGATCCTGCAATATCACTTCTAGGGCCATATCCCAAAGAGATCATAAAAATGGGAAAAAGGACCCACATGTACAAAAATATTTATAACAGTTGTTTTTGTGGTGGCCAAGAACTGGAAATTGAGGGGATGCCCATCAATTGGGGAATGGCTGAACAAGGTGTAGTATATTGATGTAATGGAATATACCACCATGCTATAAGAAATGATGAACTGGCAGACTTCTGAGTAAAGCGAACAGAAGCAGGAGAACCACAGTAACAATGACAATGAGTGATAACTGAGTGATGGATTTAGCTCTTCTCAGCAATGCAATGTCCTAAAACAATTTCAAAAGAGTCATGATGGAAAATGCCACCCACATCCCAGGAAAGAACTATGGAGTCTGAATATAGAGTGAAGTAGACTATTTCCTCTTTTTTTGATGTTTTATTTTGTTTTTTTTCTTTCTTGTGGTTCTCATTCATTCTAATTCTTCTGTACACCATGACTAATGTGAAAATAAATGCAACAGGAATGTATATGTAGAGACTATATCAGATTGCATACTGTCTCTGAGAGGGAGGAAGGGAGGGAAGGGAAGAAAACTTAAAACTTATGGAAAAGAATGAAAACTAAAAATAAACATTAAAAATTATATTTATATTTTTATGTCTTTATTCATTTTAAACTCATTCCATAATTTTTAGCACTGTTTTGAGATTATTTTAGTGGTGAAAGGTCTCTCAACAAAAATTTAGGGAACTCACCATGAAGGAGTAAGTTATACTAAGAACTTGGGAGGCCTCCTGGAATTATTGTGAGACTGTTTGTCCTCAGTCAAAGCACAGCTCACCTGGTGCACTTTGCAGCATGATGACTTAATTTACTTCTGGCTGAAACCACACTGCAAACTTTTATACTGAAAATTCCCTTAAATCAACTTATTTTCTTAGTGCTTGTTCTGTTCTGAAAGCCAGGTGTGCTACAAATGCTAATAATTCAGGTTTTTACAAATAAAGCTTTAACTATAGTTAGCTGTAAGATACAAGAAAAAAAATGAAACAATGAAGTAATGAATTCTTAAAAAGTAATTTTAAAAGTATAACAGCTGGCAATCACAGATTATAGGATCATAGTTTTGAAGCTAAAATGAAGATTAGATATAATGCCCAATTCTAATATGAATACAAAAAGATTTTTAAAAGTATTACTTCCTCATACAGGTCATATCCAACTTAGAAATCAATCTAAATTTATTTCTAGGTCAGTTCTTAGAATCTGAAATAAATTTTCCCACAAAAGTAATTATACAAAGAGTGATTCCAAGGCAGAACAGGCTGAAAAAGGCTATCTAACCCATAAGGTTTCTCAATAAATAATTTTGTGTAATTTAATAATCTTTTATGTCAACCAATAAAATAAGTCATTTGTAAGTCATTTATTATGTGCTAGGCACAGTACTAGGCACTGGGAATATAAAAGTAAAAATAAAATCCCATACACAAAAGGAGTTTGTATTTTGTTTTGGTGAATCAAGCTGGGGTATGTATATACATGTAGATATATAAATACATATGTGTATATGTATATATACACAGTAAGTGCATAATTTTTCTCCTTTGTTCTCAAAGAGGACTAGAATGACATCACCATGATAAAGTCAAATTTCAATGTGTTCAACTGTGGCTGATCAGACCAAAAGGAGCTCTGAATGCTCTACCACAGATTGGGCACAGATAGTCCATACAAACATTTGGGATGGATATTACAAATTTGCATATCCTACATTTTCTTTGTGCTGTTTCAATTCTGTTTTGCTCATAGAGCATAGTACCCTTTCTGATGTGGGCACCATGCTGAGTAGTCTTGTGCCAGTATCTCCCATGTCTCACAATCAAATCCAAAGTTCTTGAGAGAGACCTTGAGAATGTCCTTGTATTGCTTCTTCTTACCACCATGTGATCACCTGTCCCATGCAAGTTTTCCATCAAATAATCTTTTTGGCAAGTGTACATTTTGCATTTGGAGAATGTGGCCAGCTCATCAGAGTTGCACTCTCTGAAACATAGTTTGATGCTTGACAGTTTAATTCAAGCAATGACCTCACTGTCTGGTACGTTAATCTGCCAGGAAATCTTCAGAATCTTCCCAAGACAGTTCAAATGCAGGGATTCACTTTCCTGGCATGGTGCTAATAAACTACCCATGTTTCACAGGAATGCAACAATGAGGTCAGCACAATGGCTCTGTAGACCTTCAGTTTGGTAGTCAGTCTATTTCCTCTTCTCTTCCATACTTTTCTTTAGAGCCTCCCAAACACTGAGCTAGCTCTTGCAATGCATGTATTAACCTTGTTGTCAATATGTACATTTACCAAGGTAAGTGAACTTATCCACAGTATTCAAAACTTCTCCATTTGTTGTAACTGATGGTCCCACATATGCATGATATGGTGTTGGTTGATGGAGCACCTGTGTTTTCTTGGTGTTAATCATGAGGCCAAAATTAGCACAGGCAGCATAGAGTCAATCCATACTTTGTTACATTTCAGTTTCAGAGGCTGCATTGAGTCCACAGCCATTTGCAAAAGAAAATCATGAACCAACACCTCCATTTTGGTCTTGGCTTGAAGAATTGAAGAATTTCAAATTTTCAAATTGAAGCATGTGCATATAAACATATAGTCAACAAATATATAGCAGAGTTTTAGAAACAACTGTTCTAAAATGGATAATATATAAAATAGATGGTTTCTAAGAATTTTTTTTCACTGCTTGTAATGGTAATGTAAATGTAAAAACCTTTCCCGTTCATTAATAGGTCCATATGACCTGTTTAGATCACATGGAAACCTAAGTCATATGTGATGGGAGGAGCTTGCTGAATGGGTGGAGTAGGAAAGGTGGAACAGAGGTGGAAGGAAGTTGGTTAGTCTAGACAGAGCTCACAATCTAATGCAGAAATACTAAATGTACAATTTCAAATCACAATGCAATAAAAATTATATTTAAAGGACCATGAAAATGTATTAAAATTAATTAGAAACTAAATTATCTAAAGATATGAGGAGAATGAGGAGGTCAAACAACAAATCACAGAAACTATCCATAATTTCAACAAAGAGAATACAAGAAGGAGACAACAACAATAATGAGACAACATATCCGAATTTATGAGATGTAGCCAAAGCAGTAATTATGGGAAATTATATATCGCTAAATGCTTACATCAATAAAATAAAAATCAGATCAATGAACTGAGCATGCAACTGAAAAAGAACAAATTCTTCCTTGCTCATCTCTTTTTTTTAAGATATTTTTCCCCATTCTTTTTTTCATCTGCATTGGCTCAAAGAGAGAATAATATACACAGTCAGCTGCATATAGAAATCTACCTTACCCAACAGGGAAGTTGGAGGGGAGGACATAAAATAAGACTGGGTGGGGACTGACAGAAAGGATGGCAGGTCTGGGGAGGTGGTAGACAGGATGAAAACACTGATGAGGCAGGAAAAGAAAAGGACAAGTAGGAGGAAGAATAGAATGGAAGGAAATGGACAGGTAGTCAACATAAGCTGCGAATGGGATGAAGTCTCCCATACAAAGTAAATGCACAACAGAGTAGATCAAAAAACAGCATCCTACAATATGCTGCTTACATGAAACATACTTGAAGCAGAGAGACATACATAGAGTTAGGGTAAGGGGCTGTAAAAAGTCAGGAGCAGCAATCCTGATTTTAGACAAAGTAGAAGCTAAAATAGACCTAATTAAAAGAGATAAGGAAGGAAACTACTTCTTGCTAAAAGACACCATAGACAATGAAGCAATCAAATTAGAAGAGCAAGGAATAAGTCTACTTGTCAGATTTATGGGGAACAGTAGAATTCACGATCAAAGAAGAGACAGAGAGCATTACAAAATATAGAATAATTTTGATCATATCAATTCCCAGCAGAAAGCTGGGAAACAGTCTTTACAGCAACCGTCTCTGATAAAGACTTAATTTCTCAAATACATAGAGAACTGAGTCAAATTTATGAGAGTACAAGCCATTCTCCAAATGAAAAATGATCACAGGATATGAACAGGCAGTTTTCAGATGAAGAAATCAAAAACATTTATACACATATGAAGAAGTGTTCTAAACCACTTTTGATTAGAGAAATGCAAATTAAAACAGTACTGATATACTACCTTACACTAATCAAATTAGCTAATATGAGAAAAAGGAAAATAACAAATGTTGGAGAGAATGTGGAAAAATTGGGACA
Organism: Potorous gilbertii; assembly: GCA_028658325.1. Classification (NCBI taxonomy): domain Eukaryota; kingdom Metazoa; phylum Chordata; class Mammalia; order Diprotodontia; family Potoroidae; genus Potorous; species Potorous gilbertii. Next base: position 169,616,651 of record CM053770.1, read on the forward strand.
CTAATGCACTGTTGGTGGAGTTGAGAACTGATCCAACCATTGTGGAGAGCAACTTGGAACCATACCCAAGGGGCAACCAAACTGTGCATATCCTGTGATCCAGCAATGCCTCTACTATGTCTTTATCTCAAAGAAATCATAAAAAGGGAAAAAGTATCTATATGTGTAAAAATATTTATAAAAGTTCTATTCATGCTGGAAAAATCTTGAAACTCAATTGGTTAATGGCTGAACAACTAGTGGTATATGAATATAATGGAATACTATTGTGCTCTAAGAAATGATGAACAGGCACATTTCACAAAGAATAGGAAAGATTTGTACAAACCGGTGCAAAGTGAAAGGAACAAAACCAGGAAAAGGCCCTTCACAGTATAAGCAAACACTATGTGATGATTAACTATGAATGACTAGGGTATCCTCAGCACCGTAAGGACTCATGAAAGGACTCATGAAAGTTAATGATATCCATGTTCAGATAAAGAACTGATGGACTCTGAATGCAGATCTAAGCATATTCTTTCACTTCATTCTTTCTCATTTTTTTTTTCCTTTTGGAAATATATTTTATACACTAATATGTATAAATCATATCAAAACATTTTCAGAAGAGAAGATAGTAGGGGAAAGAGGGCAGGAGAAAAATTTGGAACTCAAAATCTTGTAAAAATAAATGGTAAAAATTTTCTTGACACAAAATTATGGGGAAAAAATATTATTTAAAGTAAGACAATATATAAAAATAACTGTAGGCAATAGAAATTAATTGGGAGTTTATCTTCCAAGAACTATATGAACACAAATACAAAATACTTTTTACACAAATAAAGTCTCATCTAAATACTTGGAAAAATATCAGTTGTGGGGTGGAGCCAAGATGGTGGAGTAGAAAGACTCACATATGCTAGCTCCGAACCCACAGCCCATAATTATCTATAAAAAGAACTCCCAACAAATTCTGGAACAGTGGAGCCATGCAGCAATGGGGTGAAGGAGATTTCCATTCCAGAGAGCCCTGGAAAACTGACCCCAAAGGTCCTTTGCTCACCAGATGGTAGTGGAGCCCAGCCCTTCTCTGGCCTTGCAGCAAAGAGAAGAGCAGATCGGGGCAGGCTTCAGGGATGAAATCTCCAGCGGCTGTGAAGGTCCCTCCACCCACAGATGCACAGGTCAGTGGGAGAAACGTCTGGATGGGCTGAGAGGGGAGCAGGGTGTCTCTGTGACTTGGGCCCCCTCGGGAGGCAGCAGCAGAGGCAGCAGGTGGCCAGAGGCTCCCAGAGCAGGCAGGAGCTCAGCAGCAGCTCCATTACAGAAGGTCTCTGCACAAACCCCCTGAGGGAACTGGGATCGGAAGGCGGCCCTGCCCCCACCTGAGCACCAGAACTTAAGCTCCCATTGAATAGCAGCCAGGCCTGCTGCCAAAAGCCCTGAGGCTGGGGAGCAGCATTTGAATCTCAGACCCCAAGCACTAGCTGTGCGGATCTAGGTGGGGGTGGACAGGAATCTCAAGTAACTGGCTGGGAAAATGCCCAGAAAGGAAAAAAATAAGACCATAGAAGGTTACTTTCTTGATGAGCCGATGATTCCACCCTTCCTCTCTGATGAAGAAGACCAATGCTTACCATCAGGTAAAGACATAGGAGTCAAAGCCTCTGTATCCCAAATATTTGAAATAGATATCCCATGGGCTCAGGCCATGGAAGAGCTCAAAAAGGATTTTGAAAATCCAGTTAGACAGGTGGAGGAAAAACTGGGAAGAGAAATGAGAGAGATGCAAGAAAAGCATGAAAAACGGGTCAATACCTTGATAAAGGAGAGACCCAAAAAAATGCTGAAGAAAATAACACCTTGAACAATAGGCTAACTCAACTGGCAAAAGAGGTTCAAAAAGCCAATGAGGAGA
>CM053770.1:169619553-169674647 GCA_028658325.1 Potorous gilbertii
GAAAAACAACTGACCTGGAAAATAGATCCAGGAGAGACAATTTAAAAATTATCAGACTACCTGAAAGCCATGATCAAAAAAAAGAGCCTAGACATCATCCTTCATGAAATTATCAAGGAAATTTGCCCTGATATTCTAGAACCAGAGGGAAAAATGTTAGTTGCTCATGGGTAGATCAAACCAATGTAGTAAAAAGGACAATTGCACCCAAAGTAATCTATTTATCCACTGCCATACAGATCCAACTTTCAAAAAATTATTTTATAGAACTAGAAAAAAATCATAAAATTCATCTGGAAGAACAAAAGGTCAAGGACAACAAGAGGATCAATGAAAAAAATGTAGGCCAGTGGTTTAACCATATTAGATCTCAAACTGTATTATAAAGCAGTAATTATCAAACCATCTAGTACTGGCTAAGAAAAACAGCGGTAGATCAGTGGAATAGATTAGATATATATTACATTACAGTAAATGACCACAGCAATCTAGTATATGATAAACCCAAATATATAAATTTTTGGAACAAGAAATATTTTTTTGACAAAAACTTTTGGAAAAATTGGAAAATAATATGTTGCAAACTAGGTATAGACCACCATTTCACATCAAAAATGGCTTTTTGACCAGATAAGGTCAAAATTTGTTCATGATTTAGGTATAAATGGTGATAAAATAAGCAAATTAGAATAGCAAGTAAAAGTCTGCTTGTGCAAAAGGGAAGAATTTAGAATAAAAAAAACTATAGAGAGCATTACATAATGTAAAATAGATAATTTTTATTATATCAAATTTTAAAATTTTCACAATCAAAATCAATGCAACCAAAATTACAAGGAAAGCAGAAAACTGGGGCAATAATTTTTACAAGTATCCCTGATAAAGGTCTCATTTCTCAAATATACAGATTTGTTGAAAGGGATATAGAAAAATTGGGAGATTAATGCATTGTTGGGATAATTGTAAAGTTATTCAATCATCCTAGAATGAAATTTTGAACTGTGCCCAAAGAGTTATAAAACTGTGCATACTTTTTGACCCAGCAATACCACTACTAGATCTGTATCCCAAAGATATATACAAAAAAAAGAAAAGGATCTATATGTACAAAAATACTTATAACAAAAATTCTGTATGGTGGCAACAAACTGGAAATTGAGGGGATGCCCATCAATTGAGGAATTATTGAACAAGTTATGGTATATGTTTGTAATGGAATACTATCATGTCATAATTTAAAAATAAAATTGAAAATAAAATGATACCTAGTACACAAAGTAATTCCTATGGCATATAAAAGTTACTATGGAAGTTAATTTAAACACAAAATAGCCATTTAACTTTTAACTACAATGAATAAAATCAAATAGAATGAAATTCTAGATAATGTATAGTATATATGTGTAATATATGTTATGCATACATATATTACATATATATAACTTTAACAAACATTAAAATAATAAAGAAATGAGTTATTATTACTTAAATCAACAATTTATTTAGGCTTGCTATATATTTAGTGGGAAAGGGGCTGGATTTGTAGTCTGAGGACCAAGATATGAGAACTGGGCAAGTAACTAGAACTATCTAGGTCTCAATTTCCTTATCGATAAATTGAGATGGTTAAAGTAGATGACCTCACAGGTTTAATTTAAGGCTATGAAGTGGCCCAGTAGATTGAATGATGAGTCTGGAGTCAGGAAGGTATCTTCCAAAGTTCATATCTGGCCTCAGACACTTAATAGCTGTGTGAGAGTGGACAAGTCACTTAACCCTGTTTATCTTAAATTCTTTTCTGTACAATGAACTGGAAAAGCAAATGGCCAACCACTCCAGTATCTTTGCCAACAAAATGCCCTGCAGAGAATTCTGGGAAGATGGTGAAGTAGGTCAGAAAATTCTAAACTCTCAAGGGCTTTTCTCCCACAAAAGAGTAGCACCTTAGGGCAAACAAAGTGTGGGTGGAGATAATAAGGAAAAGGACCACAACAGGGGTTTTCCTGAGACAATTTGAGAAGATTGGAAGAAAAATCCCAGGACCCTAACTCTAACCCAGTGAAAAGTTATCACCTCCAGGCTAGGATATGGTTTAACAACAAGCTCAACCAATAAGCAGCAAGCCATGGGATTAGTTGGTGTAAGAGGCTGCCTAGGCCCCAGTCACAGGAATTTTCAGGCCCAGGACACTGAGGGGAGTTGTACTTTTGAGCCTTGGAAGATTGAGAGAACTTCTGCTGATAAGGAACACCAGATCCAGCTGTACTGGGAAGATTAGCTGGGGCAAGAAGGAACAAGCACATGCCCAGTGAGAACAGAAGCAGTGGGGCAAAAAATCCCTGGCTGTGGGCACTTACAGGAGGATGGAGATTTGGCTTTCATTCCAGGTAGGAGGGGAAGACTGAAGATCTGGGGCAAGAGATACCATTTCCCATACCCCAAGGCTAGAGGTGATTACCACACACACACACACACACACAAAGCACAGGCAAAAGCAGAAAGAATCCAACCACAGAATGTTATTGTAGGAATAGAAATGACAGGAATTCATCTTCAGAGGAGGTTATTGAAGTAAAGAAACCCCCAAAGAGTAATATCAAATGGTCACTTACTCAAAAAAAATTCTTAAAAGATCTTTAAAAAGAGTTTAAAAACCAAATGACAGAGATGGAGGAAAAACTAAAGAAAAAATCAAGAATAATGCAAGAAAAACAAGAAAGTTATGAAAGGAAAGTCAACCAAATAGAAAATAAATCCAAAATCTTAAGGAAGAAAATGACATCTTGAAAATCTGAATTGGGCCAAGTGAGCGAAGCCACCAAAATTATAAGAGATCAAGGTATAATTAACCAAAATATGAATAATGAAAAAATAGAAGAGAAAGTGAAACATCCTATAAGGAAAACAACAGATTTGGAGACTAAATCAAGAACAGAAAATATAAAAATAATTGAACTAACTGAAAGTTATGATCAGAAAAAGAATCTTGGCACAATAATATAAGAAATAATTAAAGGAAAATGTCCTGCAGCATTAGAACAATGAAAGAAAGTAGAAAGAGAAAAAAATCCATCAATCACCACTTAAAAGAGAACCGATGATGAAAACTCATAGGAATATCATAGTCCAATTCCCAAACACCCAGATCAAGGATAAAATATTAAAAGGATCAAGATTAAAACAATATAAATATGGTGATATCACAATTAGACTGATACAAGACCTAGCAGCAGAGACATTAAAGGATCGCAGGTCTTGAAACATATTATATTGAAGAATAAAGAAACTGGGCCTCTGGCCAAAAATATCAAACACTGCAAGGATAAGTGTTATCTTGAATGAAAAAAAATGGACATTTGATAAACTTTTAGACTTTCAAGACTTTGTTAAAACAATAACCTGAATTTAATAGAAGATTTGACATACAAGAACCAAAAGAAATATAAGGTACATACCAAAGACTGATTATGAGGGATTCATTAGGATAGACTGCTTACTACATATATATATATATATATATATATATATATATATATATATATATATATATGTAAGTACATACGTATGTATGTGTGTGTATATGTTATGGATACATACATATATGTACACATATACATCTATACTATGTAAAATGTATGTCTAAGGTTCTTATTAATAATTGGGTAGCTCATAAGTAAGATTGGAGAAAACCTGAGTAGAATATGAATTTGAAAAAGTAAAATCATTTAGGTATAGCTGAAAAGAGTAATTATTTTGTACAAATGAGGTGCAAGAGGAAGAACTGATAACAGAGGAATTAGATGGGAGAGGAAGGCTGGTATTTCTGGTAACCTACTTTAATTGGGAATGGGTTTAATCAGGAGCAATACATACATATATTTAGAAGAGTATAAAGGTCTTCTAAATTCAGAAGAAATAAAATGGTAGGTGTATAGGGAAGAGGGAGAGGACAAGGGAGGGATCTTTAGGGAGAGAGGGAGGGAATAGGTAAAAGGGGGTGAAGGGTGTTTAGATTTATGGGAATGGGAGGATAGGGGAAGGATTCTTGGAAGGGGGTAGGCAAGTAATAAGAGGGCAAGGTAGTGGGTAGAAATGAAGGAGATAGGATGGATAGGAAACAAGAAATAAGCTCAAACCAAAAATAAACCAAGAGTAGAATATGTTTAGGAAAGTATATATCTATATATGTATATGTGTATGTATATATAGATAACTATAGAGCAACACAGCTAAACTTTATTGTGGCCTATGGGAGGTTGGGGAGAGGGGGAGAAAGAACAAAGTAAAAAAGTGCACGACAGAAAACCAAAGAACTCAGAGAAAAGCAAAGATGAATAATTTTCAACACAAGCAATATTTATCATACAAGCTTTCTTGAAATGAGAATTTATTGTTACACAATATGAATTCTCTCTTAGGTTCTGCTATGCTCATGACATGTTTTTCTTTCCTTTTTAACTTTGTATTTAAGTTTATGATGAGTTTTTGGTTCTTTTTTCTATAAACAAATGAATAAATAAAAAGAAAAAAGTATTCAAGAAATTCAGTAATTACAAAATTTTTGAAAAGATAAATAAAATGCCCTGATGAGGTCAGAAAGAACCAGATACTACTGAAAAAGGACTGAATATCATCATTAGGGTCTCTTTTGGCTCTTGTTCTATGATCCTATTATCTTAGATTGTGGAAGACTACATACTACATAATTTAGGGATGCCATATTACTAAAAAAACATAATTTAAGAATGAAATCACCCTATGTTATTTTTATGCAAAAAAAAATACAACTATAAAACCAACATACCTGAACCAACTTCTTTTTCCTCCTCTTCAATATTATTTTTGATACTATCATATTCCTCATCAATTGTCTGGTTGCCTCGGATCTGTGACAAAATTCTCCGAGCTTTCTGAGTCTGTCCCTTCTGAATGAGCCATCTTGGGCTTTCCGGTAGAAAGAGAAATCCAAGGAACTGTATTATTGCAGGGATAGCTGACAGACCCAGCATATACCTACCAAAAGAAAATAAAGTTTTATGGCATCTAATGTCATTAGTAATAAAGTATAAAATAATTATCTTGGCTACATCAAAGATAATTTTAAATGAATCTAAAATAGATTTATTTTCTGTACATTATGGGTCTACTACAATACTTTTGTCCTACATTAAATGTGTCACTGAATTCTTCCAGATTACAATTATACAACACAAGCACTAGGAGCTGCTAAAAAATAAATGAGCATCATCATACATATAAGTACAGACTGGGTCTACCATTTGAGTGTTGGCCTCATTTCAGAAAGTCTCATAATGAAAAAGACACAGAGGTGTGATATGTACCAGACAGATGAGGTCAAAAAGAGTTCAAAGCATAGAAATATGTCCCTGAAACCAATAATATTTAATACTATTACATTATTCTGAAAAACAGGTGACCAGTCAAATGGCAGAGTAAGAGAAGGCAGTGAAGCCTAGCCCTTCCCTACAACCACTCTATCAAGATCTAGAAAAAAGTATCTGTCCAAGTTCAAATCAGGAAATCCAAGAAAACAAATCACAGTAAGTCATTTATTCAAGCCCAGGTCAACACAGAGAGATACACAAAGAAGTCTGTGGACACTGCTGATGGGGCCTAGCAAGGATCACGTCACACCTTGAATTATACAGACTTAACGAGGACCTACCTGTATATGTGTGTGTGTATATATATATATATATATATATATATATATATATATATATATATCTTTTATAGAAATTGACCAAGCGTTAGAGCCTAAAAACCTCACATGCAGCAGCAGAAAGGAGAAATATTAAACACATCAGAAAGAATAGATCAATATATTTGGAATGCCAGCTAAAGCAATGAGGAAACAAACACTTTAAAGATCAAATTAAATACCATAACAGAATCTTGAAAATCAAAGACTAACATAATTGAAAGAGAAACTCTTCCCTCCACTAAGTTAATAAAACTAGGACTCATTTTTTTAAAAAAACAAAATAGATAAATAATTACCAATTTGATTTTTAAAAGCTAGTGATAATAGCTACCATTTATATAATATCTACTATGCTAAGCACTTTGGAAATATTACCTTATTTGATGCTCGCAATAGCCCTGTAATGTAGGTGCTTTAATAATATTATTATTTTCCTTCTTTTATGGATGAGGAAACTGAGGCAAATGGAGCTTAACTGATTTCCCCAAGGTCACATAACCAGTAAGTATTTGAGGTCAAATTTAAATTCAAGTCTGCTGACCCCAAGCCCCCATTCTATACACTCTGTCACCTCAGTGTCCCTTAAAAAAAGAAGAAAACTAAATTTCAAAAATGAAAGAGGCAAATGGCCAAAAAATGAAGAAAATGTTTTTTAATAAAAAATAAGAGAGATAAACCATTAGTTAACTTGGCTTAAAAGAAAAGGAAAGTCAAATTACCAGAATCAAAATGAAAAAGAGTGACCATACAATCAGTGAAGAATTGTAAGTCACCAAATGCTATTTTACTTAATTATATGCCAAAACATTATAATATAAATTAAATGGATTAATGTTGACAAAACATAAAAAGTTCATCTTAGTGGAAAATAAATTATATAAAAAAGGTCTGCTTCAGAAAAAGAAGTTGAACAAGCTATAAATCAATGCCCAAAGAACTCCATTCATAAAAACAAATTCTATGAAATATTTAAAGCACAATTCACTCCAATATTACATTAACTATTTGAAAAATGGGAAAAAGACTGGCTCTACCAAATTCTTGTTGTGATATAAATTTAGACTTAAACTAGAAAGAGTTAGAAAAGAGAGGGAAAATTATGGACCAATATCTATAGTGAATATTGATATAAAAGTTTTAAATAAAATATTAGCAATACATTGCAAAAAGTATGTACTATAACTAGGTCAAAATTATACCAAGATTGAAGAGTTGGCCCAACATTAGGAAAACTATAAACGTAATTGAACATAACAAAACAAAAAAAATCATGTAATTATATCAAGAAATTCAGAATACCTTTTTTAACAATGTATTATGCTCATTTCTGTGAAAAAAAACCCTAGAAATCATAGGAATAAACAAATTTTTCTTAATATGATAAGGAGTACTTATCTAAAATCAAAAGCCTGAGTTATCTATAGTATGAACAAACAAGTATTTTCATTAATATCAGGAGTAAAGTACAAGAGTGCTTATTATCACCCCTACTATTCCATATCATACTAGAAATTCTAGCTACAGCTAAAAGATAATAGAAATTGAAAGAACAAGCACAGGAAATGAGAAAAACAATTATTTTTTTGCAGATGATATGATAGTTTACTTAAATTGACCTAGAGTAAACAAAAAAATAATGAAAGAATGAACAACTTCAGCAAAGTTTCAGAATATAAAATAAACACAGAGTTCAACAACATTTCTATATTACACCAACAAAGTTCAATAGGAAGAGACTATAAATTTCATTTAAAATAACCATATAGTATAAAGTATCAGGGAATCTATCTGCCAATACATACACTGGAAGCATATGAACACAATTACAAAACACTCTTTATGCAAATAAAAACAGACGTAAATAATTGGAGAAACATTAGTTGCTCATGAGTATGAAATGCTTATGGAATTAAATGACAAAATTAACTAAATTAATTTACTTATTCAGTTCAGTACCAAACTACCATAGGATTACTTTATAGAGACAGAAAAATATAATGTATCTAAATAGAAAAAAGATCAAGATTATCAAGAGAAGTAATGGGGGAGGAAAGGAAGAAAGGTGACCTAGCAATATCAGATCTTAAACAATACTCAAAAAGCGTGCTCATCAAAATAATTTGATGTGGATTAACAAAAATATTAGGCATACAATATAAACAATTAGGCATAGTATCCTAGTGTTTGATAAAAACCAAAGATCCCAAGAATGAACTATTCAGCCAAAACTGCTAGGAAAATTGGAACATAGTCTGGAAGAAACTAGGTATTAATTAACATTTCATGCCCTATACCAACATAAGCTGAAAAAGCAGTGTAAGATCTCAACATAGAGTTTGAGATCATAAACAAATTATTTATGAATAGGAGAATAACTTGTGAACAAAAATGGCAAGGAACATAGAGAGCAAAATGGACAATTGATTATATAAAGTTAATAAACAAATAAACACGATGTATCTTAACTGAGACCTAACCACCAAAAATCTGAAGAAGCAGGTTAACCACCATTAAAAAAAATCATTGCATCACATTTCTCTAATGAAGGTCTCATTTCTAAGAAATACAGGGTACTGATTCCAATTTGTAAGAACAAGTAACGTTCTCCAATGGTTAAATGGACAAATGATATAAATAGGCAGTTTTCAGGGGAATAAATCCAAGCTTACCAATTCATATGATAAAAAATATTCCAAATTATTTTTAAAAAATGCAAATTAAAGAAATTCTTACTAATACCCATGGCAAAGTTGACTGGAAAAGAAAACAATAAATGGTAGATGGGCTGTGTGAAAGCAGGTACATCACTGTACTTCTGGTTGAACTATGAACTGGGCTAGTTATTCTGGATAAAATTTGAAACTATGGCTCAAAGTAAGCTAGACTACTAAGTTTATACTCCAATGAGATCAAAGGAAAACAAAAAGGGTCAATATATACATAAATATTTATAGCAGCACTTTTTATGATGACAAAGAGAAGGAAAGCAAGGGAGCACACATCAATTGGGAAACAACAAGACAAATTATGGAATATGAATGTGATGGAATACTATTGTACTATGTGAAATAATGGAGTTAGTTTCAAAGGAGCTTTAGAAGATTTGTATAAACTGACACAGAATGAAGTGAAAACAATCATGAGAATATTTTGCACAGTAATAATATCATAAAGACAAATAACTCTTAAAGACTTAAGAATATAGCTCAATGCAATTACCAAACATACTCCCGGAGGATTCATGATGAAACAAACATCGATAGAGAAAATGAGACATTTTTTAAAATAATGCCAATAAGGGAATTTGATTTGCTTGATGATGTATATTTGTTACAGGGATTTTATTTTCTTTTATTTTTCAATGGGAATGGGAACTGATGGGAGGGAGAGAAAAAATATTTTTGTTCATTGATAAAGCAAAATTTTTTAAAAATGTGAAAAAAGAACCCATTCTTCTCTTTCTTTAACCGCAAAATACTTTGAAAGCAACTGCTAAAATAACCTCCTTATTTTAAATTCTACTCTTTTAAAGAACATGTATTAGATTAGATTATTTTTTAGCTGCAAAACTATAATTTCATTGGTATAAAGGACTTCAAGTGAGGAACTTCATCTAACAACGCATGTCTCCAACTTGCAGACACAGAGTGTTGATTGGGGCACAGAGAAATTCAGTGGCTTTCCCTGATGGTAGAATCAGTATGCGTCAGAGGAAGAACTTCAAACCAAGCCTTTCTGAATGTATGGATACACATATGTAAGCACACACATACGTTGTAATATATTGATATATACACATGTGTAATATTTATTCATATGCACGTCACATATGAAGAGAGAATTTGTCTCAATCATATAGTGACAATATCAGTCCCAATATTTTTTAACTTGAAAAGTATGATATTGATATGGTGATAAGGATATCTAGTAATAAATTCTCATTAATTTCAATTTCTGTACCATTTTTGAAACTAGGTAGCTTATAGTGTTTACAAATGGAAGTCTTAGAATTACATGCATAACACTATTCTAAGTGTATTATAAACTGGCACTTGTATGCTTTCCCCTTCATTTGATCACTATGTGGCTCATTAACAATGACCTAAGAAGAGGAAAAGAAAAATTCTAAGATCCATCATAGTAGAGTCTGCACTGAATTTATTTTTGTTTCTCCAGTGTGTTGGATAAACTTTTCTTAAATGTAATATTTGGAAAAAGGATAGAAAAATGAGGTAGAAAGCAGATTAATCACTACTGAAGTCACAAGATGTAGAAAAGTACCTCATCATCCTAACTAGGTTTGTAATATCCATTGTGGTATGGAAAGTTGTTGTTGCTGTTATTGTTGTTGTTGTTGTTGTTTTGGGGTTGCTTTAGTCCTTTCTGACTCTCTGTGACACCATTTGGGTTTTTTTTTTTTTAGCAAAGATACTAGAGTGCTTTATGATTTTCTTCTTGTAGCACCGGTGCGATGTTCACAGTGCCTATAGCAGCCATAAATATACAGAAGCAATTCTGAATCATGAAATACAACAGGCTCTCCACATGGAAGACAGAACCAAAAACATTCATTCAGACACCAGAAAGCTGAATCCCAACACCTGAAAGCCAAATGCATCATAGTAACAAAGAAATGCAGAGGGTAATACCATCCCTGAGCCTTTCCTCTGTTAGGTTTCCCACCAACCAGCTTCCTTAAACAAATCACAAATAGGGTCCCTTAAACAAATTGTCCTTCTCTCACTCACAGCCAGCTGCAGACTTGTCTGTGTCCTTCAATTCTGATGACTTTCTCATTAACTATCCCTCCACTCTGTTCTAGTTCCACCTTTTCCTGTTGCACTCTTCCTGCTCCACCCTTCCTGTTCCACCACTTCCTGTTCCATATGACTTGGACTCATGTGACTCAGGCTTCCATGTACTTAAGCAGGTCACCTGGGTCTACTAATGGATAGGAAAGAAGTTCCCAATAAGAATCAAAATTACATTAACAATAAGCAAAAATGCATCATGAATACACTCTTCCAACTTGTTTTACAGATAAGTAACTGAAAAAACAGGGTTAAATGATTTGTCCCAGATCACAAAGCAAGTAAGTGTCTGAGACTGGATTAGAACTCAAATCTTCCTGAAACTAGATCTGTTGCTCTATTCATTGCACCACTAGCTGCCTCCTTGAAAGTTTACTTAAGCCTAATTGTTGGCTTAATTCTCACAAAATTAGCATCAGTGTTTACCTGAATAACTTTACCATTGGACTGCTTTACTTTTAAGCCTTGACAGATCTAGGTAGGCCTCAACAAGATATAACAATATGGGATGTCCTTCTAAAGCAGATTTATAATTTTTCTAGGCAATGGCTTCTTAATTGTACCAATTTTCTGTATGTTTAGGGATGAAATGAAATTACACAGAGAGGAGAATAATTCTGTTGCTAAAATGCCACTTGTAGTCTTCAAGATAATGGCAAATACAATTAAAAGTTTGCATGTGTATGTCAAGAAAATTTAGTCAATGAGTATTCAGTACATTGTCTATTAAGCCACCAAATATATAGGGGTTGTTACTCTACCAAGGCCTAATGATCAACTCAACATTTCTGTGACCCTTCAGCTCAAAACTCCCTTATCATTCACTTTGAGTCTCAGGTTCCATATGTACAAAATGAAGGGATAAGAATAAATAGGCTTTGAGGTAATTTTTGATCACTAGATTTATGACCCTATGTTCTTATTATTGTTTGATCTACTCTCTCTCTCATTAAAATATAAGCTCCCTATATGGTGGAGTAAGCAGTAAATCACTGTTTAAACAGTAACCAAGAAAAAATCCTGAAACAATGGAGCCTGTGTAAGCGGAGCAGTCTTTTAGCCCAGGAAACTTGGAGAAGCTACAAGAAGGGGTCTGTCTCACTCAAATAAAGGGAGAACACAGTTCAGGACAGGAAGTATTCCAGCAAGTCAGCCCCAAGTCACACTTCAACAGCCAAATGGGAGAATCTGAGCCCTAGTGTGATGGATCAGCCAAACTCCAATACCAAGACCCCTCCCCCCAACATGACAGGGGAACCAGTAGACAACAGCTTGAAGAACTGCCACATACTTTCATGCAGCCCATAGCAGGCAAGCTTCCTCCAGTGACCAGATATTCAAGTGTTTCAATGTAGTCCCAGGGAAAAGTAGACAAACCCCACCTGGCCTCAGCACATACCAGACTCTACCACTAGGACCCCATTTCAGCACCAGGTAAGCTACCAGATCCCTACAACCACCAGCTGCCACAATTTGAGGTCCTAGTGCACAAACCAGGGACCCGGTCCCTGTTCCCTAGTGGATCTGGCACTGCAACAAGAGAGCTCAACTTTAAAAGACAGGGTATAGGCAAACAATGTGAACAAGAAGCAAAAATGAACATTGATGACCAAAAGTTATTATAGTGACAGGGATGATCAAAACACAAACTCAGAAGAGGACAAAATTGTCAATATACCTACATCTGAAACCTCAAAGGGGAATATGAATTGGTCTTAAGCTCAAAAAGCCCTCTTGAAAAAGTTCAAGAAGGATTTAAAAAGTCAAATAAGAGTATAAGAAAAATTGGGAAAAGAAATGAGAGGTCTGCAAGAGAGCCTACAGCTTTGAAAAGGAAGGACAAAAGTTGGGTGAAGAAAAAAAAACTCCTTAAAAAGTAGAATTGAGGAGAGGGGTGGAGCCTAGATGGCAGAGTAAAAGCAAGGACTTGCTTGAGCTCTACTACAAACCCCTCAAAGTACCTGTTAAAAATGACTCTAAACAAATTCTAGAGCAGCAGAACCCACAAAATGAAAAACTGAAACAAATTTCCAGCCCAAGGCAACATAGAAAGTTGACAGGAAAGGTCTGTTGCACCAGACTGGGAGAGAAATGTAGCCTAGCCTGGGCCATGCAGTCATAGACCAGGACCTCAGATAACCTGGAACAGGGCTCAGGGAATTGAATCACTAGCAACTATGAAGGTTTCAGGACTTTTCAATCCCAAAACACCAAACACAACTTAGAAAGTCAGTAGGAAAGGAGAGGAGAATGGTCCAGCCTCAGCCTTTGGGTGGTGGCTGTGGCAGCAGTGGCAGTAGCTGCTTCTGGAGCTCTTGGCTAATAGACAGTGCAGGGAATCAAGAGACTGATCAGAGGAAGACTGAAGGAATGTCTTTACTGGTGCTGAAAAAAGGAATCTCTCACTTTAACCATGCTTGGATCTGGGTCACAATACTGGGTGTCAGTCCTGGGGCAAGGAATAGCACTGGCATGGTGGACCTAGTGGTTCCATCAAGACAGAAAAGAGAGCTGGTGATCACTCACAGATCAGAGAACAGGCCAGGAGAAGAATAAACACCTCTCCTTGATCATACCACCTTGGAAGAACTGAAACTTTACATGTCCCTGGAAGTATCTCTGAAATCAGCTACACAAATGCCCTGAAGTTTGAGCTACTACACACTCCACACTGGAAGCAAACAAAGAGCGCAAAAGTAAAGTTGTTTGTAGGGAAAATCAGCCAGCAGTGGGAAAAAAATCAGATTACAGAATCTTACTTTGGTCACAAGGAATTTCAAAATATACAACTAGAAGAAGATAACATCAAAGGTCTCAAATCCAAAGCCTCCAAGAAAAATAAGGAATCGATACCAGGTCATGGAAGAGCTCAAAAAGGATTTTGAAAATCATTTAAGAGAAGTAGAGGAAAAATTGGGAAGTGAAATGAAAGTGATGCGAGAAAATCATGAAAAATTAGTTAATAGCTTGCCAAAGGAGACCCCCCCCCCAAAATGCTGAAGAAAATAGCACCTTAAAAAATAGACTAACCAAAGTGGCAAAAGAGGCCCAAAATGCCAATGAGGAGAGGAATGCTTTAAAAAGCAGAATTGGCCAAATGGAAAAGGTGATCCAAAAGCTTATTGAAGAAAACAATGTCTTAAAAATTAGAATGGAGCAAATGGAAGATTTATGAACTTTATGAGAAATCAAGAAATTTAAAACAAAACCAAAAGAATGAAAATTAGAAGACAGTGTGAAATATTTCATTGGAAAAGCAACCAACCTAGAAAACAGTTCAAGAGAAGTAACTTAAAAATTATGGGACTACTTGAAAGCCATCACTGAAAAAAGAGCCTAACCTTTCAAGAAACTATCAAGGGAAACTGACATGATATCCTAGAACCAGAGGATAAAAGAGAAATTGAAAGAATCCATCAATCACCACATGAAAGAGAGCCCAAAAGAAAAACTCCTAGGAACACTGCAGTCAAATTCCAAAGTTCACAGTTGTAACAACTAGCAGTCTAGTATACCCAGGATAACCTGTCAGCACAGGTTCCTGGATCTGTTTTCTTAAAGGAAAGCAATTTTTGAGGGGTCAACAATCTTCTTTAATAACATTCACTAGTTCAGGGGAAAAGTCAGCACCCTGAAAGTCAGAGAAAATAGAAGCAGAGAAAATATAAACAGAGAAATTAGCATAAAGACCAAAAGACAGAATTCAGATTGCCCAACTCAAAGTACTATTGCTATACACTTTGCATACATCACTGGATCAAGAGAGTCTGGAGGTCCAAACATATGGCTACTCAGAGTCTTGATCATGGAAGCAAATGGTCTGTTTCCTAAATGAACACCTAAAAGTAAAATACCAACTCGGAGTATACTTGTTTCAGAATCAGAAGGCAAAACAACCCTTGTGAGTCAGTACTTAATCAAATTAGTTTTTGTTAATTAATTGTTTTCAGTTTTCAACAATCATTTACATAACTTAAATTTTTCCCCCCTCTCTCCACCCTCCCTTCCTAAGATGGCATGTAATCTTATATGGATTCTACACATATGTTCTTATTAAACACATTTTTCACATCAGTCATGTTGCATAGAAGGATTAAAATCAATGGGAGAAATCTTGAGAAAAACAAACCAAAACAGAACATAAGAGAAAATAATATACTTCATTCTGCACTCTGATTCTATAGTTCTTTCTCTGGGTGTAGATGGCATTTTACCTCAAGTCCTTTGGGAATGTTTTAGGTCTTTTGCATTGCTGTGAAGAGTTAAGTCTATCACAAAGAGTCCTCGCACACTGTGACTCTTACTGTGTACAATGTTGTTCTAGTTCTGCTCATTTCACTAAGCATCAGTTCATATAAGTCCTTTCAGACCTTTCTAAAGTCTTCCTGTTCATCAATTCTTATATCACAGAAACATTCCATTATATTCATATACCGCAACTTGTTTAGCCATTCCCCATTTGATGGGCATATCCTTGATTTCCAGTTCTTGACCACAACAAAGAAAGCTACTATAAATATTTTTGTACATGTGGGACCCTTTCCCATTTTTATGATCTCTTTGGGGTACAGTCCTAGAGGTAATATTGCTGGGTCAAAGGGTATGCACATTTTTGCAGCCCTTTGGGCATAGTTTTAAATTGCTCTCCAGAATGGCTGGATCAGCTCACTGCTCCAACAATGAATTAGTATTCAAACTCTCCCACATCTTTCCCAATATTCATCATCTTCCTATTTTGTCATATTAGCAAGTCTGATAGATATGATGTGGTACTTCAGAGTTATTTTCATCTTTCTAATCAGTAACGATTTAAAGTATTTTTTCATATGACTATAGATAGCTTCAATTTCTTCCTCTGCAAACTCCTTATTTATATTGTTTGACCATTTACCAAGTGGGAAATGACTTGAATTCTTGTAAATTTGACTCAACTCTCTACGTATTTTAGGAATGAGGCCTCTCTCACAGACACTACTTGTAAAAATTATTTCCCATTTTTCTGCTTCCCTCCTAATCTTGCTTGCTTTGGGTTTCTTTGTGCAATAAACTTTTCAATTTGTTGTAATCAAAATTATCCATTTTGCACTTCATAATGTTCTCTATATCTTGTTTGGTCATATATTTTTCCATTCTCCATAATTCTGAGAAATGCACTACTTCTTGCTCCTCTCATTTTTATACTATACCCTTTATAGGTAGATCATATATCCGTTTGGACTTTATTCTTGTGCACTGTGTAAGGCATTGGTTTATAGCCAGTTTCTACCACACTGTTATAGAGTTTTGCCAGCAGGTTTTGTCAAAAAGTGACTTCTTATCCTAGAAACTGGGGTCCTTGAGTTTATCAAACAGTACACTGCTATATTCAATTGATTACTCTGTCTTGAGTTCCTAACCTGTTCCACTGATCTACTCCTATATTTTTCAGTCAGTAACAAGAGATTCTGATGATTGCTGCTTTATAATACAATTTCAGATCTGGTAGGGCTAGGCCACCTTCCCTAGCATTTCTTTCATTAATTCTCTTGACATTCTGGACCTTTTATTCTTCCAGATGAATTTTGATACTATTTTTTCTAGCTCTAAAAAATAATTATCTGATAGTTTGATTGGTATAGCATTGAATAAGTAAATTAGATAGAACTGTCATTTTATTTTATTAGATAGAATAGTCTACCCAGGAGGAAGTGATGTTTCTCCTCTCACTAAGATCTGACTGTATTTGTGCAAAAGGTGTTTTGAAGTCATGTTCATATAGTCCCTGGGTTTGCTTTGGCAAGTAGACTCCCAGATATTTTATAGTGCTTATTCTAACTTTAAATGGGATTTCTCTATCTCTTGCTGTTGGGCTTTCTTAGTAATATGTAGAAATGCAGATGATTTCTTTGGTTTTATTTTGTAACCTACATCTTTGCCAAAGTTGTTTGTTAATTCAAGTAGTTTTTTCTACATAGGATTCTCTCAGTATATAATCATATCATCTTCAAAGAATGAAAACTTAGCTTCTTCTTTGCCTGTTCTAATTTCTTCAATTTCTTTATCTTCTCTTACTGCTAAAGCTAACATTTCTAGTACCATATTGAATAACAGTGGTGACAGAGGACATCCTTGTTTCACCCCTGACCTGACTGGAAATGCATCTAGCTTATCCCCTTTGTACATAATGCTTGCTCATAGTTTCGGATAGATACTGCTTAATATTTTAAGGAAGGCTCCATTTATTCCATTGCTCTCCAGTGTTTTCAATAGGAATGGGTTTTGTACTTTGTCAAAACCTTTTTCTGCATCTATTGAAAAAACTAGAGGGTTCCTGTTAGCTTTGTTGTTGATATAATCAATAATGCTGATAGTTTTTGTAATATTGAACTAACCCTCCATTCCTCATAAAAATCCTACCTGATTATAATGTATTATTCACCTGATAAGTTGCTGTATTCATTTTGCCAATATCTTACTTAAAATTTTCGCTTCTGTTTTAATTAGAGAAATTCGTCTATAATTGTCGTCAGTTTGGTCTCTTCCTGGTTTAGGTATCCGAACTATATTTGAATCATAGAAAGAATTTGGTATGACTCCTTCTTTGGCAATTTTTTCAAGTAATCTATATAGTATTGGAGTTACCTGTTCTATAAATGTTGATAGAATTCAAATTGTAAATCCATCTGATCCTGGAAGTTTTTTACTTGGGAGTTCATTCATAGTTTGTTCAATTTCTGTTTCTGATGTGGGGTTATTGAAGTATTTAATTTCTTCTGTTAATCTAGACAATTTATATTTTTTAAAAATATTCATCCATTTTACTTAGATTGAAAAATTATGGGCAAAGAGTTGGGCAAAGTAATTTCTAATTATTGTTTTAATAACCTTCTCATTGGAGGTGAGGTCACCCATATCATTTTTGATATTGGTAATTTAGCTTTATTTTTTCTTTAATTAAATTGACTAAAAGTTTATCAATTTCCTGGATTTTTTCATAAAACCAACTCTTAGTTTTATTTATTAGTTTAATAGTTTTCTTAATTTCAATTTTATTAATCTGTCCTTTTATTTTCAGTATTTCTAATTTGATATTTACTTAGGGATTATCGATTTATTCTTGTTCTAGCTTTTTCAGCTGCTTGTTCAATTCATTGATTTTCTTTTTCTCTTTTTTATTCATATAGGCATTCAATGATACAAAACTTACCCTAAGAATTGCTTTTGCTGCATCCCATAAGACTTAATAGGTTGTCTCATTATTGTCATTCTCTTGAATGAAGTTGTTGATTATTTCTATGATTTGTTGTTTAACCCACTCATTCTTCAGGATTAAGTTATTTAGGTTCCAATTAATTTTTGGTCTGTCTTTCCATGGCATTTTATTACATATAATTTTTATTGAGTTGTGATATGAGAAGGATGCATTTAGTATTTCTGCTTTTCACTGGACTGTCAGGTTTTCATGCCCACAGTCAATTTTTGTATGTGTGCCATGTATCACAGAGAAAAAGGCATATTTGTTTTGATCCCCATTCAATTTTCTCCAGAGGTCTAGCATATCTACCTTTTCCAGAGTTCTATCCACCTCCTTAATTTTGTTCTTATTTATTTTGAGGTAACATTTATCATGTTCAGAGGGGGGAGATTGAGTTGATACCATGAGTATAGTTTTGCTCTCTATTTCTTCCTTTAACTCCCTTAACTTCTCATCTAAGAATTTTGCTTCATTGTCTATGATGCCTTTAGCAGGATATAGTTTCCTTCCATATGTGTTTTAATTAGATCTGTTTCTGCTTTTGCTTTGTCTGAAATTAGGATTGCAACCTCTGCTTTTTTACATCAGTTGAAGAATAATATATTCTGCTCCAACCTCTGCTATCTGCCTCTGTTTTATGGGAAAGTTCACCCCATTCACATTCACAGTGATGATTACTATCTGTGTCTTTCCCTTCATCCTATTTATCCCATTTATACTTTTAGTTCTCCCTTCTCCCTTCCCCTCCACAATGCAGTTTTAATTTTTGACCACCAAATCCATCAATCTTGCCTTCCTTCTATTAGTTCCCTCCATTTTACTCCCTTTTCCCCCTACTTCTTCACTCCTTTTAACCTCTCCTCCTTTTTCTTTTTCCTGTTCCCTCTTATTGCCTATAGGGCCAGTTAGATTTCCATACTTAACTGATTACATTGTTACCTCCTTGAACCAAACCAGAGGAGAGTAACTCTCAAACAGTGCTCATCTCCCTCCCCTCTTTCTCTCTAGCATAATATGTTTTTGTTCCTCTTCCTGTGATGTAATTTACCTTTTTTTGTCTCCTCATTTTCTCATCTCCCATTATAATACCTTAAATCCCATTTTTTTTATCATCACATCAGTTAATTCATACCCTCTCCATCTATGTATTTCCCTTTTAAATATCATGATTAATATAGACTTCTCAAGATTAACAAGTACCATCCTCCCACACAGGGATGTAAACAGTTTGCCCATATTGAATAACAATTTTTTTTTCCCTGTGTATCTTTTAGTGCCTGTCTTGAAACCTGTATTGGAAGATCAAATTTTCTACTGAGTTCTGACCTTTTCATCAGAAAGGTCTGGAAAATTCTATTGAATATTCATCTCCTTGCCTGAAATATGCTGTTTTTCTCGGTAATTGATCCTTGGTTGTAGTCCAATCTCTTTTTTCTCATTGAGTATAATATTCCAATCCCTCTAATATTTTAATGTAGAGGAGGTAAGGTCTTGTGTGATCCCCACTGTAGGTCCTTGAAGCCTGAATTCTTTCTTTCTGGCTGCTTGCAGTATTTTCTCCTTATTTTGATTTGGAATTTGGCAACAATATTCCTTGGGGTTTTCAGTTTGGGATCGCTTTCAGGAGGTGATCATTGGATTCTTTTGATGACAATTTTACCCTCTGGATCTAGGACCATCAAGTTTTACTTGATGATTTCTTGGAAGATATTGTCCAGGTTCTTTTTTTCATCATGGCTTTCCAGCAGACCAATAATTCTTAGATTTTCTCTTGGGGATTTATTTTCCAGGTCAGTTGCTTTTCACATGAGATATTTTACATTTTCTTCCATTGTTTCATTCTTTAGATTGTGTTTGACTGATTCTTGATGTCTCATAGAGTAATTAGCCTCTACTTTCCATTTCTAATTTTTAATACATTCTTTCCTTCAGTTAACTTTTGTTTCTCCTTTTCCATTTGTTCAATTGTTCCAGTTAGGTTTTGCATTTCTAGTTAGGTTTTATCCATTTGCCCAATTTTCCTTTTAAATTCTTCCATAATTTATTTTTTCCTATTTTTAAAAATCATTGGCCAAGTTTTCTTCCACCTCTCTAGTTTGGCTAAAATCCTTCTTGAACTCTTCTGAGAATGCTCTTTGGGCTTTAGACCAGTTCATATTCCCTTTTGAGGTTTCAACTCTAAGTATAGTCTCAATGTTGACCTCTTCTGTATTAGTATTTTGGTCTTTGCCCCCACAGTAAGATTCTATGGTCTTTTCTTTTCTGGTTGGCTTCCTTCTCATGATGATTACCTTTTTCCTGGCTTTTAAAGGGGATCTCTGCTTCTGGGGCACAGAGGTCTCTGTCCCACAGTTCTGGTGCTTGGAACTTGAGGCTTTGTGTGTTGTGACCTCTGGTTCCTTCAGCTTGAAGCTAGAGTGCTGCAGCCTTCCTGGTGCTGAGCTGGCTAGTGTGTCAAGGAAGAGGCTAGATGAAGTCTTTCTGAGTTTTCCTAGAGTTATCCTGAAGCTCCTTGCGTGAGGTATGGGCAAGCAGTGGTCTAGCCACAGAAGATCTCCTCTTACCCTGAACTAGAGCAAAGGCAGGCTCAGCTCCTGGTGAACCTTGTCAGCACTGGTGTCTGCTCAATTTCCCTGACTATACTAAGGCATTGTTGTTGCTTACATGCTCCACTGTCCTGGGGCTCAGAATCTCCTTCTGGTTCATTGAGGTGGGCTGTTTGGGATAGCTCCAGTCCTGCACCAGTCTCCTTCAACCACACCAAGAAGGATTCTTCTTGATGATCCCCCTAGCCTCCCAAGCTGAGAGACTGTTTACCCCTTCAGCTGATCTCACTATTCCAGGACTTTTCTTGGGGAAACATTTGCTGGGCTTTTCAAAATCAACAATTGGAGAGTACAAGCACTTGTACTTGTTCTTTCTGCTATCTTCACTCTTGAAAGTCCAAGTAGGTTACCTTCAAACCTTTAATCTATGGACTGATAATCTGTGCTTCTCTCTCACTCAGTTCCACTGTACTTCCATCCTGTGCTGATACATTTGAGAATCCGCATTGTTACTTCTGCTTCAGGATGGCCCAGGTGGTTCCTGCTCTGCTCTGCTATAGCAGGGTCTGTGTTGGTGCAGCCTGGGCACTCTGTGCTCCCCCAGCCCCATGTAACATATCTTTCCTGTAGACCTTCTGGGATGTCCTGGACTGGAAATATGCTTAGTGTATTCTTCCACTCTAAAATTTGTTCAGATTTTCTTTTTAGTGGTATCTGAAGGAATTTGTGGTAAAGGTAAGGTGAATCTGTGCTCTCACTCTGTTATCTTGGCTCTGCCCCTCCCCCAATCAACTTAGTACCAAAAGGTGTAGAAACCCTCCTCCAAACAAGCCTCCCCATAAGTAAGTTCCAACTTAAGCAAATCTCACCCCCAATGAACTCTACTCAAGGTCTCCTAATGGGCAGGGAAAATTTTATTATCTCATTGACATCACATTCAGCCCCAAGGTCTGTCATGTCCATTACATCAGCAACTTGTACCTGACTCTTCAGAAATAAGTACAACATAATTCTCACAAAATAAACACATCATGAACTTCACATTTCCAAAATACATAGCAACAGAACTACTCATTGTCAGGGTGATCGCATGGCCTTAAACAAACACAAAAGTATGTAACATAACACTCCATTTCCTATACATATTTAGAGGGTCAAAATCTTTGAGCAGTTCTACAAAATTTTCATTTTGCTTCAGCTGATCTCTGAGCTCCAGGGTTCTAGTTCTTGCAGGTCTAGGAGCTGACTGCTCCTGGCTTCTGCTTGAGAACCAACCCAAGCCTCTCTCCACTCCTGCTCCAGGGCCTGCAAAAGTGACCATCATCTTTCAAGGTAAAAGATGGACATTCAATGAAATAGGGGACTTTTAATCATTCCTGAAGGAAAGATCAAAGCTGGACAGAAAATTTGATCTTCAAATACAGGACCCAAGAGAAGAATAAAAAAGTAAACAGGAAAGAAAAAACCAACAACACAGTATTCAATAAGATTAAACTACTTACATTCTTACATGGGAAGATGATAATTGTTATTATTGAGAAGGGCAGTTTAAAATGATGTATATGTAGACAGAGAGTGTGGGTATGATTTGATTTTAATGTGATGATATGAAAAAATTAGTTAAGGAGTGAAAAAAGGATTGTACAGGGAGAAGAGGAAAATGGGAGGCAGAACCATGTTGCGTTTGTCCTTTATTCTTGAAGAGGACCATGGCATCAGGGAGATGATGGTATCACTTGCAGTTGACTTTGATTTGAGTGATGGAAGGCCATGCAAAGTCACAAGCCTCAAATTCTCTTCCAGAGCCTTCTGGGTTCACTGGCCAGATATTCATCAGGACAACTAGAGATGGCCCAGGATGAAATGGGAGACCCTGCACTTTTTTGGCTAAATTCTTTTCAAGTTCTCACTTTGAGTGAAGTAATGTTAAATCAGTGAATAGGTCTCTTTAAGAAGTGAGTCAAGGGATGGGGCCTTTAATTAAAAAAAAAATCAAACTGAGAGGAAAGACACCCAGATTTGCATGCCAAAAGAGAAACAGAGAGCAATTTGGAACTATGACCGAAAGGCTATAAAAATGTGCATACACTTATCCAGCAATACCACTCCTAGAGCTGCATCCCAAAGAGATCATTAAAATAGGAAAAGGATTCACATGTACAAAAATATTTGCAGCAGCTCTTTTTGTATTAGCCAAGAACAGAAAATCAAAGGGGAATCCCATCATTTGGAGAATGAGGGAGCAACTTGTGGTATATGAATGTGATATTGTGCTAATAGAAATGATGAACAGCCTGACTTCAGAAAAACCTAGATAGACTTATATGAATTGATGCTGAGTGAAGTGAGTAGAACCAGGAGAATGTTTTACACAATAATGGCCACCGTGTGTGAAGACAGTTTTTGATAGACTTAGTTCTCTGCAGCAAAGTAAGGCCCTAAAACATTTCCAGAAGATTCATGATGCAAATGCCATTCACATCCAAAAATCTATGAAGTCAGAATGCAGAATGAAGCAGACTATTTTCTCTTTTGTTATGTTTGGTTTTGTTTAGTTTTACTTATGCTTTCACCCATTCACTTTAATTTTTCTATGCAACATGACTAATGTGAAAATGCATTTAAGAAGAATGTATATGTAGAGCTCATATAAAATTGCATGCTGTCTTGGGGAGGGAGGTGAAAGAAGGAGGAGAAAACTTGGAACTTATGGAAGTGATTGTTGAAAACTGAAAGCAAAGAAATTTGAAAATATTAATTTTTTAAAAAAATTAAATGACTCAAAGATAGTCCTTTTAATTAATGAAAAAAATGTATCTGGAAGGGGAAGACTCTCAGGATTGCAGGCCAAAAGAGAAACAATTACAAGAGAAATGAAGAACAATTTGGAACTATGACCAAAGGGCTATAGAAATGTGCATACACTTTGATCCAAAAATACCACTTCTGAGGTTGTATCCCAAAGAGATCACTAAAATAAGAAAAAGAACCACATGTACAAAAATATTTATAGCAGTTATTTTTGTGGTGGCCTAGAACGGAAAATTGAGGAGATATCGAACAATTGATGAGTGGCTGAGCAAGTTGTGGTATATGAATGTAACAGAATATTATTGTGTGATGAGAAATGATGAACAGGTTGACTTTAGAAAAACCTGGAAATACTTATATGGATTAATGCTGAGTAAATTGAGCAAGACCAGGAAAACACAGTGCACAGTAACAGTCACTGTGTGTGACAACTGACTTTGATAGATTTAGCTCTTCTCAGCAATGCAAGGACCTAAAACAATTCTAAAAGATTCATGATGCCTTCCATATCCAGAAAAAGAAATATGGAGTCTGAATGCAGATCAAATCATACTATTTGCTCTCTTTTTTGTTTTGTTTTGCTTTTTTATAGTTCCTCCCATTTATTCTAATTCCTTTATACAATATGACTAACAAAAATGTATGTGTAGAGCCTGTATCAGATTACATGTTATCTTGAGGAGGTGGAGAAAAGGGTGGGGAATATAATTTAAAACTTATGGAAGTGAATGTTCAAAACTAAAAATAAATATATTAACTTTTCTTAAAAAGGAAAAAAAATAGATGCAGAAAAGCATTTGATAAAATACAATACCTATTCCTACTAAAAACACTAGAGAGCATAAGAATAAATGTATTCTTCCTCAAAATGATAGGCAGCATCTATCAGCATGCATCATGTGTAATGGGGATAAGCTAGAAGCATTTCTAAAGATTGGGGATGAAATAAGAATGTTCATTATCACCATTTGTTATTCAATACTGTACTAGATATGGTAGCTTTAACAATAAGAGAAGAAAAATAAACTAAATGAATTAGAATGGGCAAAGAAGAAACAATCCTACCACCCTCTGCAGATGATTTGATGGTATACTTAAGGAATTCTAGAGAATCAAGTAAAAAATGACTTGAAATAATTAACAACTTCAGCAAAGTTGCAGGCTATAAAGTAAACCCACATAAATCACGGACATTTCTATATATTACTAACAAAACCAAACAGCAAGAGATAGAGAAATTCCATTTAAAGTAACTGTAAACAATTAAACTGGGCACACAATTTAAAATCTAGATATAAAGTAAAAAAAAAAAGACATACCATAAGCAAATTAGGAGAGCAAGGAATACTTTTACTGTCAAATCTATGGAGAAAGGAAGGATTTATGATGAAATAAGAAATAGAGAACATTATGAAATGCAAAATGAATCATTTTTGTAACATTAAATTAAAAAGCTTTGTGCATACAAAGTCAATGCAACCAAGGTTATTAAGAAAGCAGAAAACTGGGAAACAATATTTAACAATCAGTATCTCTGATAAAGGCCTAATTTCTAAAATAGATAGAGAACCATGTCAAATTTATGAGAATATAAATCACTCTCCAGTTGATAAATGATCAAAGGATATGAACAGGAAGTTTCCAGAGGAAGAAATTAAAGATAGCTATACTCATATGAAAAAACACTCTAAATCACCATTGATTAGAAAATTGCAAATTAAAACAACTCTAAGGTTCCATCATTAGATTGGTTAGTATGACAAAAAAGGAAAATGATAAATGTTAGAGAAGATGGGGAAAATTGAAACAATAAAGCATTGTTGGTGGAGTTGTGGACTGATCCCACCATTCTGAAGAGCAACTATGCCCAAAGGACTATAAAACTGTGCATGCCCCTTGATCTAGAAATATCACTACTAGGCCTTAATCCCAAAGAGATCATTAAATAGGAAAAATGACTCACATGCACAAAAATTTTTATAGCAGTGCTTTTACAAGTGGAATTTGAGGAGATGTCCATCAACTGAGGAATAACTGAACAAGTTGTGGCATATGAATGTAAGGAAATACTGTTGTGGCATAAGAAATGATGAGCAGGCAGATTTCAGAAAAACCTGGAATCATTTAGACAAACTGATGCTGAATGAAAAGATCAAAACCAGGAGAACATTGTACATAGTAACAGCAGCATTTTGTGATGGTCAACTTTGATAGAGTTAGCTCTTCTCAGCAATACAAAGATCTAGGACAATTCTGCAAGGCTAAAGATGGAAACTGCTACACACATCCAGAGAAGGAACTATGGAGTCTGAATGCAGATCAAAGCATACTATTTTTTCTTTTCTGTTTGTTTTTTCTTTCTTGTGGTTTTCCACTTTTGTTGTGATTTTTCTTTTATAACATGACTAAAGTCGAAATATGTTTCATAGGATTGTACATGCATATCCTATATCATATTTTTTGTTATCTTGGAGAGAGGGGATAGGAGGGAGTGAGGGAGAAAATAAACCAGAAATACAAAATCCTATAAAATTGAATATAGAAACTTTTAAAAATAAAATAAAATGAAGAAATTTTTTTAAAAATAAGAAATGAATACCATAACTTTGATATTTTACTTATTATTAAATCAAATGTTAGCATTTGTCCACTTTCAGACTATATTTTTGTTCAAGAGTAAATAAACCCTGTACTCAGGTACTGTCACATAAATTAAGAAGCACCTAATCAAAAGCAACCTTAAGCTACTTATGCTTCTTAAATCATTGCATTTTCTTCTCCTAGATGTACTTAAAATTTGCTAATTTACATATCTAAGGGCTAAATATAAAAATGGGGCACATACCTCCATCCATCCTTTGGAAGATAACTGAAGGCTCCATCAACAACACTTGCAAAGAACTGTCCTCCTGTGATGAATAGTGTGTTAATAGTAACTAATCTGCCTCTTAAATTGGGCGGAGAAACCTCTGCGATATATACTGGTACTGTCATGGAAGCAATACCTACAAAGGAAGAGATGAAAAATAAAAATAGCATTCACCTTATATTACCCTTTGTTGCAACTGTTGAAATTGGATGACTACATATGTTGGTGTAAATGTGCACACTTCAGTTCTTAGCCCACAGCTTTCATTTATATTTATGTTTAATATAATATAGGAATGATTTTATAGATTTTAAAGACTCCATCTGCTATTTAGTGAAAATCTCTTTTAAAAAAATTAGTGCTATAGAAAGAGACAAAAGGAATATATTAACCTTGGCCCTTCAAACAGATGGAAGAATTCATGCAACATACAAAATCATTCATCAAATTTACTATATGGCTAATTAAAGCAGACAAATTAAAAGAAAATGCCTTCTCAAAATAAACAGTTCATATACAAATGCTTTTAGTTCTACAAGTCTAAAGATATGAAAATGTATGGGCAGAGCCAAGATAGTGGAGTAACAGCAAACACTTTCGAGAGCACTGCCCTCAAGCCCAGCCTGTAAAAACTGTTGTATACAAGTCCTGGAGCTGCAGAACCCACAGAATGATGGAATGAAGCACATCTCCAGTCCAAGTCAACCTAGAAAGTTGTCTTTCATGCAAAGCAGGGGGAAGGACACAGAGCACAAACCAGTGTGGGCCATGCTGGCACAAAAAAGACCTGAAATAGGCCTTGGGGAGACTGAATCTCTCACATCTGTGGCAGTTTCCAGACTTCAGGGCCCCAAATTAGACAGGTCAGTGGTGAAAGCTTATGGGACCAGTGTAAGAGAATAGAGTGGTCCAGGCCCAGCCCCACAGTGTCAGAGGAGGAAGGGGTTGAAGGAAACCACAGAAGTCACAGCAACTGCAGCGACAGAGACAATAAATGTTTCTGGAGACTGTGGGGGAATTGAGTGGCTGACAGTTCACACCTCCACCCCCACTGGAAGCAGGAATCTACCTTGACAAAGAGCTCAAATGTCAAGTAAATGACTGGAGAAATGAACAAAAACTGGAAAAAGAATCAGACTATAGAATGCTATTTTGGAGACAAGGAAGACTAAAGTTTACAAACAGAAGACAACAACATCAAAGCTCATCCATCTAAAGCCTCCAAGAAAAACAGGAATTAATCCTAGGCCATGGAAGAACTCAAAAAGGATTTTGAAAATCAAGAGAAGTGGAGTAAAAATTGGGAAGAGAAATGAGAGTGATGCAAGAAAATTATGAAAAACAAGCCAACTGTTTACTAAAGGAGGCCAAAATAATGCTGAAGAAAATAATACTTTAAAAAATAAACTAATCCAAAAGGCAAAAGAAATTCTAAAAGTCGATGAAGAGAAGAATGCCCTCAAAGGCAGAATTGGCTAATTGGAAAAGGAGGTCCCAAAGCTCCCTGAAGAAAATAATTTATTAAAGATTAGAATGGAGAAGACAAAAGTTCTGACTTTATGAAAAATCAAAAAATTATAAAACAAAACCAAAGGACTGAAAAAATAGCAGACAATGTGAAATATCTCATTGGAAAAACAATTCACCTGGAAAATAGAGCCAGGAGAGACAATTTAAAAGTTATGGGATTACTTGAAAGCCATGATAAAAAAACAGCCTGGACACCATCTTTCATGAAATTATCAAGGAAAATTGCCCATGTTGAAAGAATCCACCAACCATCTCCTTAAAGAGATCCCAAAAGGAAAACTCCTAGGAATATTATAGTCAAATTCCAGAATTCCAAGGTCAAGGAGAAAAATATTCCAAGCAGCCAGAAAGAAATAATTAGAGTATTGTGGAAATACAATCAGGATAACACAACATCTAGCAGCTTTCACAATAAGGAATCAAAGGGCTTGGAATATGATATTCCAGAAGACAAAGAAACTAAGATTAAAATCAAGGATCACCTATGCAGCAAAACTTTCAAGTATTCTTGATGAAAAGACTAGAGCTGAATAGAAAATTTGATTTTGAAACACAGGAATCAAGAGAAACATGAAAAGATAAACTGGAATGAGAAATCATAAAGGACTTACTAAAGTTGAACTATTTGCATTTCTACATGTAAAGATAATATTTATGTCTTGAAACTTTTCTCAGTACTAGGGTAGTTGGAGGGATTATATACATACAGACAGATGACACAGGGTGATTTGAATAGGAAGGGATGATATCTAAAAAAATAAAATTAAGAGATGAGAGGAATATTTTGGGAAGAGAAAGGGAAAAATAAAATGGGGCAAATTATCTCTCACTTAGAAGAGGCAAGAAAAATATTTTCAATGAAAGGGAAGAGAGGGAAGGTGAGAAAGGAAAAGTGAACTTTACTGTCATCACTTTTGGCTTAAGGAGGGAATCATATACATACTTAATTTGCTATGAAAATCTATTTTACACTACAGGAAAGTAGGAGAGAAGGGTATAAGTGGAGGTTGGAGCAAATGGGAGGACATAATTAGCAGTAAATACTCTTGAGGAAGGATGGTCAAAAGAGAGAATGGAAAAAATTGGGTGCAGGATAGGATGGGGAGAAATATAGTTAGTCTTTTACAACATGACTTTTATGGAAGTCTTTTGCATAACTACACATGTATAACCTATATTGAATTGCTTGCCTTCTCTGTGGAGATGGGTGGGGAGGGAAAAAGGCAAAGAAGTTGGAACTCAAAGTTTTAGAAACTAATGTTAAAAATTGTTTTTACATGCAACTGGGAAATAAGATATACAGGCAATGGGGTATAGAAATCTGTCTTGCTCTCCAAGAAAACAGAGGGGATGGGGATAAGAGAAAGGAGGGTTGTGATAGAAGGGAGGGCAGATTGGGAGAAGGAGTAATCAGAATGCATGTTGTCTTGGTTGAGGGAGGGGAGCAATGGAGAGAAAATTTGGAGCTCAAAATCTTATGAAAATGTATGTTGAAAACTAAAAATAAATAAATAAATTAGAAAAAAATATGAAAATGCATTGCAAATATAACTTACTTTATTATAACCATGAGAAAATACAATCATAGTAGTGACAATTCAAAATCATTTCCTTTTTCATTGCTTAAATAATTGTTAATTGCAAGTAAAAGACTTATTTATAGATCAATAGTGTCAGTAAATTTCAGATTCTGTTCTTCCTAAGTTCTACCAGTTACTAGGAACTCAGTAAAACTATGTAACTCATTATTATAAAAGATGAAAATAGTCTTGTTATTTTATGACTTTCCAAAAAATATATCATTATAGACTGACAGAGAAGAAAAAACATAAATTGTTTCCCCTCTCACAGAACTGCTCCCATAGCTCTAAGTTGCTATATTACTACTTCTAGAATTATATTTCAGTAATTACATAAAATATGTGAATGGTTTCAGAATTTGATCGAAATTGGTTGATTTGCTCTAACTTATTTGAAATAACAAAAATAGCATCAATAAATTATTTTCCCAATTACCCTGCATTAAGAATTTTAGCAAAAGGAACCATCCAGAACATAGTCTTATTCTAGGAAGTTAATAAAATTTCTCTAAGCCAAAACTCATAAGGCTATGCATTTTGCAAGAAAGTCAAAACAACATCAAAGCCATCATTAAAACAACTGTGCATATAGAAAGGCAACAGAATAGAATTTGCAAGCTATACAATGTTGAAAAGTGATCATGCTAACAGATAAAAAGAACTGAAGAAATCTAAGTAAAAACAGAATCATAAAATATAGAGTTGCAAATTTTCTGTGATAGGAATACACCTCACTTGTACACTAGTCTGGGTGCTGTGGATGCTGTGAGTTTCAAAATAGTGCTACACCTCCTTCTATAAGGAATATTAGGAAAGAGATAATAACCTGTAATGACCAAGAAGAGCTCAGACCCCCCAGAAACACCAAAATGAAGAAATAAAATCAATTTTGTAACATTTTATAATTGATTCTATCTTGTAATTGATCCTATTCTGTATTACTGTCCTATTTTGCATGATTGTTTCAAGCCACCTTTCTTTGTCTCTTTGCCTGAGTTAAGTTTAGAAAGTCAGTTCTTCTGCTAATCACTGTCCTATTTTTGCGTTAAGGAAATCTATTCTCCTTGAGGAATGCAAGTACACAACAGGAAGTCTCATCCACTTTCATGCAGGTGGACTCAAATAATGAACATTTCTTAGTCACAGGAGTTGTCTCTGAGGATCCAGGTAGTCTGCTATCCCTGGTCTACTGTCAATAACCTCAGCATGCAGATAAGTTTTGTAATTGAATCAAGCACTCTTCTAAGACAGAGAGGGCTGGTTGCTCGTCCCCACATGAGTGCTAGCCTACTCTTCTTGATGTAACCAATGATATTGTGCTCACTTCCATAAAACTGCCAGCCCTGTAATCAAATGCATTGTTTTACCTACCTACTCAAATGTGTTCTTTGTTTTCTTGTACTTCCCAACACTATGTGAAGGCTAGTAAGTCCTACCTTGTAGCCTTTGGACACTGAGGCCATTGAAGCAATTTACTGGTTATTGCTAGCCTAACTAATAAACTGATCATGCTCAGAACATTGTCTCTCAATTAACCTTAATTTTCAAATACAACATCAATAAAATTTTAAAATGAACTGGTATAAAAAGAAATAAGGAGAATCAGCTATAGACACTTCTACCTAATCCATAGCAAGATAAATGAAAATAACAAGACAACATATCAGAACTTATGATACATAGCAAAAGCCATTAATAGGGGAAGTTTTATATCTTTAAATGCTTAAATGAATAAGATAAAGAAGAGATGAATGAAATGGACATTCAATTAAAAAGGCAAAAAAACAAACAAACTAAAAATCCCCAACCAAATTCCAAAATAGAAATACTGAAAACCAAAGGAGAGATGAATAAAATTGAAATTTTGAAAACCACTGAACTAATGAATAAAACTAAGAGCTTGTTTTATGAAAAAATAATGAAATAAATCTTTGGCTAATTTGATTTTTTAAAAAGAAAGAAGAAAACTAAATTAGCAGCATCAAAAATGAAAAGAGTGAATTCACCATCAATGAAGGGGAAATCAAAACAATAATTAAGAGCTACTTTGCACAACTACATGCCAATAAATATGACAATCTTAGTGAAATGGATGAATATTTATGAAAATATAAGTTACACAGTTTAACAGAAGAGGAATAAAATACCTTAAAATCCACATTTCAGAAAACTAAATTGAACAAGTCATCAATGAACTCCCTAAGAAAATATCCAGGGCCAGATGGATTTACAACTTAATTCTATCAAGCATTTAAAAAAGAACTAATTCCAATACTATATAGACTATTGGGGAAAACAGATGAGGAAGGAGTCCTACCAAATATGTTTTTATGGTGCAACCAAGTTGATGATAACTAAACCAGGAAGAGCCAAAATAGAAGAAGAAAATTATAGACCAACTTCCTTAATGAATATAGATGCAAAAATTTTAAATAAAATAGTAGCAAAGAGTTTACAACAACTTATCTTGAGGAAAATACACTATGATCAGGTAGGACTCATAGCAGGAATGCAAGGCTGGTTCAATATTAGGAAAACTATCAGTATAATTAACCATGTAAACAACAAAACTAACAGAAACCATATGATTATCTTAATAGAAATAGAAAAGGCTTATGACAAAAAACAACACCCATTCTTATTAATGACACTTGAGAGCATATAAATAAACAAAGTTTTCCTTAAAATGATAGGTAGCATTTATCTAAAACCGTTAGTAAACATTCTATGTAATGGGGATAAACTAGAAGCATTTCCAGTAAGATGAGGAGTGAAACAAGGAGGCCCATCATCACCACTGTTATTCAGTATTGTGCTAGAGATATCAGTTTCAGCAATAAAAGAAGAAAATGAAATTGAAAGAATTAGAACAGGGAAAGAAGAAACCAAGCTGTCACTATTTGCAGATGATATGATGATATGCTTAGAGAAGCCTAGAGAATCAAGGAAAACATTCCTTGAAATAATAAACAAATTTGCAGATATAAAAATTGCAGATATAAAATAAACCCATATAAATCAACTGCATTTCTATATTGAACTAACAAAACCCAACAGCAATAGATAGAAAGAGGAAAGCCATTTAAAGTTACTACAGACATGAAATAATTTGGAATCCACCTGCCAAAACAAACACAGGAACTATATAAACAACTTTTCATACAAATAAAGTCAGATTTAACTAATTAGAAAAATGTCAGTTGCTCATGTGTGAACTGAGCAAAAATAAAAACGACAATTCTACTTAAATTAATGTAATGGTAATTTAAATGAGATCTTTTGCATTCATTAATAGGCCCATGTGACCTTTGTGGGTCACATGGAAGCCCAAGTCACACGAATTTGAGTCACATGAAGCCTGTGGTGGGAGGAGTTTTATGAAGGGGAGGAGCAGGAAGGGTGAAAAATGAAGAGGTGGAGCTAGAGCAGAGTTGAAAGGAAATTAGTCAGAGCCCAGTCAGAGATGGGAAGGATGCAGGCAAAAAGGCAGCTGGCTAGTATAAGTGAAATTGCTTTTTGTAATTTTGTTTAAGGGTGCCTACTTGTGATTTGTTTAATTGAGCTGGTTTGTGGGTAGAGTAGGAGGATGAAGGCTGGGAATGGTGTTGTTCTCTGCATTGTTATTGTGTATAGATTTTTGTTACTATGACAGATTTGGCTTTCTGGTTTCTGAATAAATCTTTTGGTTCTGCCTTTCATGTGGAGAGTTTGTTGTATTTGGTGAATCAGAACTGGGCTGGAATATTCATGGCTACTGCAGGCATTGTGAATATTACACTGATGCTCCCCTTATTCAGACCTATACCAATAAAACTACCAAAAAGTTATTTAATAAAGCTAGAAAAAATAATAACAAAATTCATCTGAAAGAATAAAAAGTCTAGAATATCAAGGTAATGAAAGGTAAAGAAATCTAAGGAGAGGTGGCCTACCTGAAACAGATCTTAAATTGTGTTATAAAGCAGAAATCATCAAAACTACTTGGTACTGGCTAAAAAATACGGTGGTGAATCAGTGGAATAGGTGAGGTACATAAGACACAACAGTCAATAACTATAGCAATCTTCTATTTGAAAAATCAAACAACCCCAGCTTCTGGGATAAGAGCTCACTATTTGACAAAAACTCCTGGGAAAACTGGAAAATAGAATTGCAGAAATTAGGTATAGATCAACACATTATATCCTATACCTAAATAAGGTCAAAATGGGTAGGTACATGGTTTAGATGAAAAGACCCATACTACAAGCAAACTAGAAAAGTAAACTATTCAATTTACCTGTAAGTTTTATGGAGAAGGGAAGAATTTATGACCAAACAAGAGATAGAGAACATTATGAAATGCAATATGTATGATTTTTATTACATAAAAACTGAAAAGTTTTTGTACACAGCCAATGCAAGATTATAAGGGAAGTAGAAGATTAGGAAGGAAGTTTTTCAATGTCTTTGATAAAGGCCTCATTTCTAAAATTGCGAGAGAGTTCAATTGAATTTATAAGAATCCAAGTTGATAAATGGTCAAAGGACATAAACAGACAGTTTACAGAGGAAGAAATTAAAGATATCTATACTTATATAAAAAAACGTTCTAAATCACTATTGATTGGAGAAATGCAAATCAAAACAACTCTGAGACACCATATCACCCCTATCGAATTAGTTAACATGACAAAAGAGGAAAATGGTAAATGTTAGAGAAGGTGTGGGAAAATAATGACACTAATCTGTTGGTGGAGTTGTGAATTGATCCAAACATTCTAGAGAACAATTTGAAACTATGTACAAAGGACTATAAAACTGTGCAAACCCTTCGACCCAGCAATACAGCTTCTAGAGTTGTATTCCAAAATGATCATTAAAAATGGGAAAAGAAACCACATGTACAAAAATATTTATAGGAGCTCATTTTGTCATGACCAAGAACTGGAAATCGAAGGAATACCCATCAACTGGGGAATGGTTGAACAAATTGTGGTATATGAATATAATGGAATACTACTGTAGTACAAGGAAAGATGAACAGGAGGACTTCAAAGAGGCCTGGAAAACCTTGTATGAACTGATGCTGAGTGAAATGAGCAGAACCAGGAGAACATTGTACACAGTATCAGCCACAGTGTGTGAGGACTGGTTATGGTAGACCTAGCCCTTCACAGCAATGCAAGGACCTAAAACATTCCCAAAGGATTCTTGAGATAAAAATGGCATCCACATCCAGAGAAAGAACTATGAAATCAGAATGCATAATGAACAGACTATTTTCTCTTGTGTTATGTTTTGTTTTAGTTTGGTTTTTCTCATGATTTCACCCATTCTTTTTAATTCTTCTATGCAACATGACTAATGTGAAAATGTGTTTAATTAGAATGTACGTGTAGAATCCATATAAGATTGTATGCCATTTTAGGGAGAGAGTGGGGAGGAGAAAGTCTAAGAATTATGGAAGTGATTGTAGAAAACTGAAAACAAATAAATTAATTAAAATTCTTAAAAAGGCAAATGGGGAAAGGACCCACATGTACATAAATATTTATAGGAGCTCTTTTCTGGTATCCTAGAATTAGAAATTGAGGGAATATTCATTAACTGGGGAATGGCTAAGCAAGTTGTGGTATTTAAATATAATAGAATATTATAATGCTACAAGAAATGATGAATAGGTGGACTTTGGATTTACCTGGATAGACTTATATGAACTGATACCAAGTGAAATGAGCAGAACCAGGAGAACATTATACACAGTGACAGTCACAGTGTGCAAGGACTGTTTTTGATAGACTTAGTCCTCCACAACAAGGCAAGGACCTAAAATATTTCCAAAGAATTCATGATGCAAAATGCCATCCACATCCAGAGAAAGAACTAATTTTAAATAATATATTAGTTAATAGGTTACAATAATATATTGGAAAGATTATATTTTTGGATAAGTTACATTTATACCAAGAAATCAGGTAAGACTACATAGTATATAAAGAGAAAAGAGTATATAGTATATAAATAACAAAATAATAATAAGCACCAGATTTTATCAATAGATGTTGAAAAGACCTTAAATAAAATATACTTGTGAATCCTGAAAAGATGGAATGTATAGAAATAAATGGACCTTTTCTTAATACAGCAAATGACATCTATATAATATCAAGAGCAAATATCACATGAAAGAGAGAAACACTAAAATCTCTTCCAACAAAATAAGGAAAGATGCCCATTATTGCCACAAATGCAACGCTAGCTATAGCAATAAAAACTGGAAAGAAATCTAGAGACTAGGGATAGGAAAAGAGGAAACAAAATTTTGGTTTTTTGAGAATTATTTATATTAAAAACCCCAAAGAGTCAACTAAAAAGAATTGAAATAATTAACAAATTTGCAAAATTGAAGTCTATAAATCTACCAAAATCATTAGCTTTCCTGTAGGAAACTAAAAAGCAATGGTGAGAAGAGACAGACATATACATATATGTGTGTATTTATGATTTGTTTAACTGAACTGGTTTGTGGGAAGCCTAGGAGGGTGAAGGCTGGGGATGGTGTTGTTCTCTGCATTGTTATTGTGTATAGATTTTTGTTGGTATGACAGATTTGACTTTCTGGTTTCTGAATAAATGTTTTAGTTCTGTCTTTCATGTGGAGAGTCTGTTTTATTTGGTGATTCAGAATTGGGCTGGAATATATGTATATGTGTGTATACATATATGTGTGTGTGTGTGTGTGTGTGTGTGTGTGTGTGTGTATTATTTGGAGAATGTATCTACTCAGATTACCAGAAGATAATCAAAATAGTCCACAGATCACCTCCTGAAAGAGATCCTAAGTTGAAAACATAGAGAATATTGTAGCCAAATGCCACAAATGCCAAAATTACCAGGTCAAACAGAAACTACTGTAAGCAGCCAGAAAGAAACAATTTAAATATCATAGAACCACAATTAGGGTTATGTAGGACCTTGCAGTTTCTACATTAAACAATCAGAAGGTTTGGAATAGGATACTCCATAAGGCAAAGTTTGGATTACAACCAAGGATCAACTGTCCAGCAAAAGTGAGCATAATCCTTCAGGGTAGGAGATGGATATTCAATGAAATAGGGTATTTTCAAACCTTTCCAATGAAAAGAACAGAGCTCAACAGAAAAATTAATCTTCAAATACAAGACTCAAGAGAGGAATAAAAAAGTAAACAGGAAAGAAAGCAACATGTTATTAATAAGAACAAACTGTTTAAAACCCTACAAAGGAAGGTGACACCGGTAACTCTTGAGAACTGTATTGCTATTACACCATTGAAAATGGGTGTACATAGAGGGCATGGGTATAATCTGACTTTCATGTGATGATACAAAGTCAAATTCAGTGGTGAAAAGTGGGAGAAGAGGAAAGGAGGAGGCAGAGAAGGGTAAATTACATCACAAGTCACAAAAATCTATTACAGCAGAGCGAAAGAAGGGAAGGAAATGGGCATTATTTGAACTTTATTCTCATCAGACTTTGCTCAAAAACAGTTAGGTATAGAAATATAATGGACCTCATAGAAAATAGGAGTGGATAGGGGAAAGAAGAGGGAGGGGTTGAATAGAATGGAGGGAAGAAGTAGGAAGGGAAAAGGGAAAGAAAAGAAAGGGGGCTGATAGAAGGAAGGGCAGGCCAATTGAGGCAGTGATCAAAAGCAAAACCCTAGTAAGGAGGGAAAGGGAGAAAGAAGGAAAAAAAGTATAAACAGGGTCGGGGGAAATAGGATGGAGAGAAAGAAACAGATAGTAATCTTAACTCTGAATGTCAATGAATGAACTCTCCCATAAAACAAAAGGGTAGCACAGTAGATTAAGAACCATAATCTTACAATATGTTGTTTATAAGAAACCTATCTGAAGTAGAGAGACACACACAGAGAAAAGGTAAAAAGGTGAAGTAGAATATATTATGCTCCAGCTAAAGTTAAAAAAAAAAGCAGGGGTAGCAATACTGAACTCAGACAAAGAAAAAATAAAAATAGATCTAATTAAAAGAGACAAAGAAGGAAACTAAATTCTGCTAAAAATTACCATATACAATGAAGTAATATCACTAAACATCCATGCACCAAATGGTCCAAATTCTTAGGGAAGTTAAGGGAGTTACAGGAAGAAATAGATAACAAAACTATACTAGTGGAGTACCTCAACCTCCTCCTCTCAGAAACAGATAAATCTGACCACAGAATAAACAAGAAAGAAGGAGGTGAGCAGAATTTTAGAAAAGTTAGATAGTATGATATAGTAGATATGAAAAAAATTGAAGGGGATAGATTTTCTCGTTGATACATGGCATGCACACAAAAACTGAGCACATATTAGGGCATAAAAACCTCAAACCCTATGCAGAAAAGCAGAAATATTAAATGAATCCTTTTCAGATCATGATGTCACAAAAATTACATTTAATAAAGAGCCATGGAAAGATAGGCTAAAAATTAATTGGAAACTAAATATTCTAATCCTAAAGAATGAATGGCTCAAACAACAAATCATAGAACAATCAATAACTTCATTCCAGAAAATGATAATAATGAGACAACATACTAAAATTTATGGCATGCAGCAAAAGCAGTTGATAGAGGAAATTTTAGATCCCTAAATGTTTAAATGAATAAAACAGAGAAAGAAAAATTCAGTAAATTTGGCATGAGACTAAAAAATCCAGAAAAACAACAAATTATAATCATGTAAAATTTATACCAAGAATGTAAGACTGGTTAAATATTGGGAAAACTGCCATCATAATTGACCATATCAGCAACATAATTAACAGAAATCATATGCTTGTGTCAACAGATACAGAAGAAGCATTTGACAAAATACAACAGCCATTCACATTAAAAAGCACTAGAAAGCAGAGGAAGAAAATGGAACCTTCTATAAAACAATAAATAGCATCTATCTAAAACAATCAGCATTATATGTAATCAGATTAAGCTAGATGTATTTCCAATAAGATCAGGGGTGAAATAAGGATGACCATTATCACCACTGTTATTTGATATTTTACTAGAAATGTTAGCTTTAGCAATAAGAGAAGAAAAAGTAATTAAAGGAATTAGAACAGGCAAAGAACAAACAAAGCTAACATTCTTCGCAGATAATATAATGGTATGTTTAGAGAACCCAAGGGACTCAAGTAAAAAATTACTTGAAATAATAAACAGCTTTATCAAAGTTGCAGGATATAAAATTCATTATGAGAAGGTCATGCAATGCACAAGTCATCAGCAGTAAATGACCATTGCTGTTATTATTTCTAACCCCATTCCTCTCTAGGACTCCCTGCCAAGTTTGGTAATCTGAGCTTACTCTAGCATTAAAGTCACCCAGAATTATAAGCTTGTCCACTTTTGGCACACTGATGATAAGGGTCTCTAGGTCTTCATAAAATTTTTATTTGACCTCATCAGGGTTCAACATAGGCACTGATGATGGTGGCATGGCATTTTCCTGCAACTAGTAATAGCACTGCCATGAATGCAATTGCCACTCGCAATGAAGGGGAGCGCTGTGAAGCTATCGTGGGTTTTGAAATCAAAATTAATCTAGTCAGCAAGCTGGTATGCCTGCCAAAAGGAGTGAATGACAGGCTCATGATCAAAGTTGAAGGATATAAAATAAACATACATCAATCATCAGCATTTCTATATATTGCTAACAAAACCCAATACCAAGAGATAGAGAAATTCAGGGGGTGGAGCCAAGATGGCTGAATGAGATGGCTGAATCAAACTCCTTCACATACCTCTAAAAAAAGAATCTGAACAAATTTTAGAGTGGCAGAATCAAATAGGAGACAGAGTGTGTCAGATTTTCAACCCAAGACAGACTGCAAGGTAGACAGGAAGGATCTGTTGCACAGGACTGGAAGAGTACACAGCACACAGGCAGTACCATAGTGAACCGTGACATAGCAAAGGCTAGCAGGAAGTTCTGGGCAGTCTGAAGCTGCAGCAGTGCAGATTCTCAGACACATCAGCCCAGGACAGGAGTCCAGTGGAACTGAGCAATAGAACCACAAAACCCCAGGAGCTGCTCCTGAGACTATCAGCCAATTGATTAAATGCCTGTAAGTTACCCACTTGAACTTCCCAGAACCAAAATGAAGGAGTGATCAGTAAATACTATGTACCCCCTTGCTGATCTTGAAAAACCCAGACAATATTTACCCAGGAAAAGTGCTGGAAGAGTGGTATCAGCTAATGGAGTAAAGAATCTCTTAGCACGAGAGGCTAGGAAAATTGTAAAGGTGAGTCCCTCTTGCTGTAACTAGAGAGGATCAGTGCAAGACAAGAGCTGTCCCAGATAGTCCCATCTCAGTGAACTAGGAGGAGATCCTGAGCCCCAGTGGGGTGGAGCCTGAAATCTCCAACACCAGGACCCCATGAGTGCCTCAGCACCACATGGGAATTGGGAAGACATGAGCACAGACAGGGTTCACCAACCACTGAGCTTGCCTATGCTCTAACTCAGCAGAGAAGACCTCCCCGTGTCAGACCACCCCTTCCCCCACTTAACACAGCTAACTCCAGGGTAATTCCAGTGAAAACCAGGAAAACTTCACCTGGCCTCCACTTTGGTGCAGGTAAGATGAAGCATTTTAGATTCTAGCTGAAAGAGCCAGAGGCCACAATACAGAATGTCTAAAGTTCCAACCATGGGACAGAGCCCTTTGTGGCCCAGAAGGAGAGATTCACTTTCAAAGTCAGGAAAAGGGTGATCATCAAGAGCCAGAAGGAAAACAGAAAAGAAAACACCATAGAATCTTTCTATGGGGAAAAGGACCAAAGGATGAATACCAAAAGGGTGAGCATTGAAAATGTACTCCCATCTGAAAATTCAGAAGGGAATAGGAACTGATCTCAGACCCAAAGAGCATTCTTGGAAGAGCTCAAGAAGAACCTTAAAAGTCAAATTAGAGAAGTAGAAGAAAAACTGGCCAATGATTTGTAAAATATGACAAGAGAATCCACTGAAGAAAACAATTCATTAAAAAAGAAAATTGGAAAAATGAAAAAGAAAGTACAAAACCTAACTGGAGAAAATAACTCCTTAAAAGGAAAAATTGGGGAAATGGAAAAGGAGGTGCAAAAGTTAAGAACAAAGCAATCTATTAAAAATTGGAACAAAGCAAATAGAAGCTAATGGCTCTATAAGATGTCAAGAATCAGTCAAACAGAACCTAAAGAATGAAAAAATAGAAGAAAATGTAAGACACCTGTTGGAAAAACAACTAATCTGGAAAATAGATCCAGGAGAGAAAATCGGTCTACCAGAAAGCCATGATAAAAAAAGAGCCTGGACAATATCTTCCAAAGAATCACCAAGGAAAACTACCCAGAAGCCCTAGATCCAGAGGGTAAAATAGTTTTCAAAAGAATCCACTATTCACTTTCTGAAAGGGATTGCAAACTGAAATCGTCAAGGAATATCATTACCAAATTCAAGAACTCTCAAGTGAAGAAGAAAATACTGCAGGCATCCAGAAAGAAACAATTGAAATATCGAGGAACTACAGTCAGGATCATACAGGACCTTGCAGCTTCTACATTAAAAGATCAAAGGGATAGGAATATTATATTCTGTAAGGCAAAGGAGCTAGAACTACAACCAAGAATCAATTACCCAGCAAAACTGAGCATAATATTTCAGGCAAGGAGATGGGCATTCAATGAAATAAGGGATTTTCAGATCTTCCTGATGAAAAGACCAGAACTCAATAAAAAAATTGATCTTCAAACACAAGTCTCAAGAGAGGCATAAAAAGATAAAAAAGGAGAAAAAAACTTGTTATTCAATATGGGCAAACTGTTTACATCTGCATAAGGGAAGATGATATTTGTTAATCTTGAGAATTGCATGCTTATTATGATATTTAAAAGAGATATACATAAATAGAGGGAGTGGATACAAATTAAATGATGTGAGGATGAAAATGTGATTTAAGGCAGTGAAGAGATTTTATTGCAGGAATGATGAAAAGTAGGAAGCAAAAAGGGTATATTGCATGACAAGAAAAGGCACAAAAACATTATAGTAGAGGGAAAGAGGTGAGGGAGATGAGCATCATTTGAGATTTACTCTCATCTGATTTGGTTCAAGGAGGCAACAACAAACACAGCTAAGTATAGAAATCTAACTAGTTCTATAGGCAATAGAAGGGGAAAGGGAAAAGAAAAGGGAGGAGAGGCTAAAAGGAAGGGAAGAAATAGTAAGGGAAAATAGGATTAAAAGGGAGGGGGCCTTAAAGAAGGGAGGGAAGATAGAGGGAGGCAGCGGTCAAAAATTAAAACTCTGCTGTGGAGAGGAAGAGAGAAGGGAGAACTAAAAGCATAAATGGGAGGAAAAAGGAAGGAGGAAAAGACACAGTTATCAAAACTGTGAATGAGAATGGGATGAACTCTCCCATAAAACAGAGATAGATAGCAGAATCAAAACCATAATCCAACAATACATTGTTTACAAGAATCACATTTGATTGTGAGCAGATTTTATTGAGCTTCAGCTGATGTAAAAAAAGCAGGGGTAAAAATCCTAATCTCATACAAAACAAAAGCAGAAATAGATCAAATCAAAAGAGATAAGGAAGGAAACTATATAGTGCAAAAAGGTACCATAGATAACAAAGCAATATCATTGCTAAACATATATGCTCCAAGTGGATAACATCCAAACTTCTGGAGGAGAAGCTAAGGGAGTTACGGGAAGAAATAGACAGCAAGATTTTACTAGTCTCTTACCTTGATAAATATAACCTAAAATAAATGAGAAAGAAGTTAAAGAGGTGAATAAAACTCTGAATAAGGTAGATATGATAGATCTCTGGAGAAAATTGAATGGGGATAGAAAGGAATATACCTTTTTCTCAGCTGCACATGGCACATATACAAAAATTGACCATGTAGTAGTGCATAAAAACCTCACAGTTCAGTACAGAAAGGCAGAGATAGTCAGGCCTCCTTCTCAGACCATAATGCAATAAAAATTATATGTAATCAAAGACTACGGAAAGATAAACCAAAAATTAATTGGAAACAAAATAATCTAATCCTAAAGAATGAGTGGGTTCAGCAACAAATCATAGAAATAATCAACAACTTTATTCGAGAGAATGACAATAATGAGACAAACTACCAAATCTCATGGGATACTGCAAAAGCAGTTCTTAGGCAAAGTTTTATATCATTGAATGCTTACCTGAATAAAATAGAGAAAGAGGAGATCAATGAATTGGGCAGGCAGCTGAAAAAGCTAGAAAAATAACAAATTGAAAATCTCCCAGTAAATATGAAATTAGAAATACTAAAAACTAAAGGAGATATTAATAATATTGAAATTAA
The DNA here is from genome assembly GCA_028658325.1 of Potorous gilbertii. Lineage (NCBI taxonomy): Eukaryota > Metazoa > Chordata > Mammalia > Diprotodontia > Potoroidae > Potorous > Potorous gilbertii. Next base: position 169,662,026 of record CM053770.1, read on the forward strand.
GAAAACTTATTGAACAAATAAATAAAACTAGGAGTTGATTTTTATCAAAAAACCAATAAAATTGATAAATCTTTGGCCAATGTGATTAAAAAAAAGAAAGAAAGCCAAATTACCAGTACCAAAAATGAAAAGGATGAACTCACCTCCAATGAGAAGGAAATTAAAACAATAGTAAAACAATTAAAACAATTGTATGCCCATAAATTTGACAATCTAAATTGGATGGATGAATATTTAAAAATATAAATTGCCCAGATTAACAGAAGAGGAAGTTAAATACTTAAATAATATAATTCCCATGTCAGAAAAAGACATTTAAGAAACAATGAATGAACTCCCTAGGAACACATCTCCAGGACCAGATGGATTTACAAGTGAATTCTACCAAATTCTTTTTATGATGCAAATATGGTTCTGATACCTAAACCATGAAGAGCCAAAACAAAGAAAATTATACACCAATTTTTGTAATGAATATAAACCCAAATATTTTAAAAATAATATACTAGCAAAAAGAAAAAAGCAACTTATAACAAGAATAATACATAATGATGAAGTAGGATTTATACCAGGAATGCAGGGCTGTTTCAGTATTAGGAAAACTATCAGCTTTACTGATCATATCAACAACAAAAATATCAGAAAACAGTTTTCTCGGTAGATGCAGAGAAAGGTTTTGACGAAATAGAACACCCATTCCTACTGAAAAAAAGTAGAAAGCATAGGAATAAATGGAACTTTTCCCAAAATAATAATATCTACCTAAAACCATCAGCAAGCATTGTATGGAATGGGAATAAGCTAGATGAATTTCCAATAAGATCAGGGGTGAAACAAGGATGTCCATTATCATAACTGTTATTCAATATGGTACTAGAAATATTAGCTTTTTCAATAAGAGAAGAAAAAGAAATTGAAGGAATTAGAATAGACAAAGTAAAAATTAAGTTATCACTCTTTGCAGATGATATGATGATATACTTAGAGAATCCCAGACAAACAAGGAAAAATCTACCGGAAATAATAAACAACTTTGGCAAAGTTGCAGGTTACCAAATAAACCCACACAAATCATTGGCATTTCTACATATTATTAACAAAGCCCAACAGCAAAAGATAGAAAGAGAAATCCCGTTTAAAGCAAAGGTAGACACTATAACATATCTGGGAGTCTAACTACCAAAACAAATCCAGGGACTATATGAACATAATTACAATACATAAATAAAGTCAGACCTAAGTAAGTGACAAAATAACAGTTGCTCATGGGTAGGCTGAGCGAATGTAATAAAAATGACAATTCTACCTAAATTAATTTAATTATTTGGTGCCATACCAAACTACCAGATAATTATTTTCTAGAGCTAGAAAACATAATATTAAAATTCATCTGAAAGAACAAATGTTCCAGAATATCAAGGGAACAAATGAAAAGTAATGCTAGAGAAGGTGTCCTAACCCTACCAGATCTCAAATTGTATTATAAAGCAGCAATCATGAAAGCCACTTGGTACTGCCTAAGAAATAGAGGGGTAGACCAGTGGAATAAGTTAGGTATGCAAGACAAAGTAGTCAATGAATATAGTAATCTACTGTTTGGTAAACCCAAGGACCCAGTTTCTGGGATAAGAACACCTAGTTTGACAAAAATTGCTGAGAAAAATGAATAACAATGTGGCAGATACAGGGAATAGACCAGTGACACAAGAATAAAGTCCAAATGGATAAATGATCTAGGTATAAAGACTGATCCTATAAACAAATCAGAAGAGCAAAGAATAGCATATTTGTCAGATTTTTTTGAGAATTGAGACATTTTTGACCAAGCAAGAGCACATTTAGAGTTAGAATTGGATAAATCTGACCATTATGAAGAGCAAAATGGATAATTTTGATTACCTTAAATTGAAAAGTTTTTGCACAAAGAAACTCAATGCAACCAATATTAGGAGGGAAGCAGAAAACTGGGAAAGAATTTTTGCAACTAATGTCTGTGATAAAGCCCTTATTTCTAAAATGTATGGAGACTGAGTCAAATGTACAAGAATACAAGCCATTCTCCAAATGATAAATGGTCAAAGGATATGAACAGGCATTTTTCAGAGGAAGAAATTAAAGATAGCTGTAGTCATATGAAAAAATGTTCTAAATCACTATTGATTAGAGAAGTGCAAATCAAAACAACTCTGAAGTACCACATCACACCTATCAGATTGACTAAGAGGACAAAACAGGAAGATGATAATGTTAGAGAAGATGTGGCAGAGTTGAAACACTAATTCATTGGTGGTGGAGCTGTGAGTTGAACCAGCCATTCCAGAGAACAATTTAGAGCTATGACCAAAGGGCTACAAAAATGTGCACACCCTTTTACTCAGTTATATTGCTTTTTGGACTATATCCCAAAAATATCATAAAAATGGAAAAAGGTCCTACATGTACAAAAATATTTATAGCAGCTCTCTTTGTGGTGGCCAAGAACTGGAAATCAAGGTAATGCGGCCTGTTCATATCAACTGGAAAATGACTGAACAACTTGTGGTATATGAATGTAATGGAATAATATTTTGCTATAAAAAATGATGAACAGGAAGTCTTGAGAGAGGCCTGGAAGGACTTATATGAACTGATGCTGAGTGAAAGGAGCAGAACCAGGAGAACTTTGTACATAGCAACAACCACAGTGTGAGAGGAATTTTTCTGGTAGATTTTGTCATTCACAGCAATGCAAGGACCTAAAAAATTCCCAATGAACTCTTGAGACAAAGTATCTTCCACATCCAAAGGAAGTACTATGGAATTGGACTGCAGAATGAAGCAGACCATTTTCTCTTGTGTTATGTTTTGTTTTGGTTTATGGTTTCTCCCAATCATTTTATTTCCTCTCTGCAACATGACTAAGGTGAAAATGCATTTAATAAGAATGTATGTGTAGAACCTATATATATATATATATATATATATATATATATATATATACATATATGATTGCATGTCATCTTGGGGAGGAAAGAGGGATGGAGAGGAGGAGAGGTGGGGAGGGGGAAAAATCTAAGCTATATGGAAATGATTGTAGAAAACTGATACAAATAAAACTATTTTGAAAAAGAGAGAAATTCCATTTAAAGTTACCATAGACATTATAAAATATTTGGAACTCTATCTGCCAAAAGATATCTAAGGACTTTAGGAACACAATAACAAAACACTTTTCACACAAAATCAGCTCCAAATAATTAGAAAAATATCAGCTGCTCATTAGACCAAGCTAATATAATAAAAATAACAATTTGACATAAATTAAATTATTTATTCATTCCATTCCAATCAAACTACTAAAAGATTATTTGTTGGAGCTCCAAAAGCAATAGCAACATGCATCTGGAGGAACAAAAGGTCCAGAATATCAATGAAATTCATAAAAAGAAATGCAAGGGAAGGTGGCATAGTAGTACCAGATCTTCAATTGTATTATAAAGCAGCAATCATTGAAACTACTTGACACTGGCTGAGAAGTGGAGTGGTGGATCAGTGGAATAGGTTAGGTACACAAGACACAACAGTCAATAACTATAGTAATCTACTATTTAATAAATTCAAAGACTTCTCCTTCTGGAATAAGAACACATTATTTAACAAAAACAGTTGTGAAAACTAGAAAATAGTATGGCTGAAATTAGGCGTAGATGAAGATCTTATACCATCAATGAACTCCCTAAGAAACGATCTCCAGTGCCAGATGGATTTACAAGTGAATTCTACCAAACTTTTAAAGAACAAGTATTTTCAATACTGTATAGACTGTTAGGAAAAATAGGCAAAGAAGCAGTCTTACCATATTCTTGTTATGAACCAAATACAGTGCTGATACCAAGAGCCAAAAGAAAAAAAATTATAGACCAGTTTCCCCAATGAATGTAGAAGAAAAAATTTTGAATAAAATATTAGCAATGATTTACAGCAACTTATCTTGAAGAAAATACACTATAAAAATGTGGGATTTATACCATGAATGTAGGGCTCATTCAATATTAGGAAAACTATCAGCATTTCATAATGTGCTCTATCTCTTGTTTGGTCATAAATTCTTCCCTTCTCCATAGATCTGACAGTTAAACTGAATAGTTTGCTCTTCTTGTTTGCTTATAGTATCAGTCTTTATATCTAAGTCATGTACCCATTTTGACTTTATCTTGGTATAGGGTATAAGAGAACATTGTGAAATGCAAAGTGGATGACTAATTATGCCAAAAGTTTCACAATGGAAAATGTTATCCACATCCAGAGAAAGAACTTCCGAGTATGAATGCTGATAGAAGCTCACTATTTGCTCTCCTTTTCTTTCTTTTTTTTTGTTTCTTCTTTCTTATGGTCACTCCCATTAATTCTAATTCTTCTTTACATCATGACTAATGTGAAAATATTAAATATGAAGCATAAGTAGAGCCTATATCAGAATGCATGCCATCTTGGGGAGGGGTAAAGTAGGAAAGAGGAAGGAGAGGAGGGGGGAGAAAATTCAAAGATCAAAATCTTATAGAAGTGAATGCTGAAAACTAAAAATAAATTAATTATAATAAATAAATAAAATATCAATAAACAAAAGAACCAGCTGGATCTTTGAACAATAGAAATATTACATATATATATATAAAATAAGAAATTATTCAAATGAAGAGGATCTCCTAGTCTGAATGACAAGGATTTCAGCAGCCATTACTCTAAAGGAGAGGAGAACTTGGAATATGATATTCTAAAGGCAAAATATATAGGCTTACAACTAAGAATAATCTACCCCACAAAACTGAATATAATCCTACAGTGGAAAAGGTGGCCTTTAAAGAAATAGAGAACTTTTGAAATATTCTTGACAAAAAGACAAGAGCTGCATAGAAACTTTGAAGTGCTAACACAGAAATCAAGAGAAACAAAAACGTAGGCATATGTAAACCATCATAAGGGACTAAACAAGGATCAACTGCATACACTCCAATAAGGGGATATGATACATGTGTTCCCTCTGAATCCTATCATCCTCAAGGGTCACAGACAGAGTCTAATTAGACAGAAGACCTAGGAGTGGTTCTGTTTGATCTTAGCTAGGGAAAAGGAGAGAAAGATTAAGGGAAATTATCTCACATAATCAGACTGCACAAGTGGAAGTCTATATTGTATCTGGTTGGTTAAAGGAGGAAAAAATACACTTACACACACACACACACATCAGAGTTGAGTATGTGAATACATTTTACTCAACAGGGAAATAGGAAGAAAAGAAGAAAAGGGAGAAAGTAGAATTAAAGGGAAGATAGATTAAAGAAGGAATTGAACCCAAGTAAAACAAACTCCAAAGACACAAAAATATTCATAGTTTATTTTTTGACATGGCAAAAAATTAAAAACTAGGAGGATGTCCATTAACTTAGTCATGGTTGAACCATAGTAGATGAATGTGAAAATATTCATCTTATTGGTATGAAAAGTCTGACTTACATAAGTTTAAGGAGAAAATATGTCTTTTATGTAATAGAAAAAAGAATGAGAAAAAAAGAAAATATGAATGTGGGCAGAAAGATGAAGGGTGAAAATATAGAAAAATAGGAAAGGCACCTAAAATGAAGATGGGGGATGAGTGAAGAAAGAAAAGATAGGAAACATAATTTAGAACCAGAAAAACAGTTTAGAAGACCAGGACAAACTCATCAAATGGAAACACCAGGCCAGAGACTTTAGGAAATGGTTCAAGAAAAGTACAAGGGCCAAGGTGGGCTGGTGATAAGGAAAGGTAAGGGAGGGAGAGACAGAAACATCAAAATAGAGTGGGTTAGGGCAGAAACCTGGAAATCAAGCAAGCTCCCTAAAAAGGGATACAAGAGACAGGCCTGACAAGAAGATACAGGCTGAGCTGAGTGCTTGGTTAATAGTCATGATGTCGTGGAGAAGACCGGAATGAGATAAAGCCTGCCCAGCGTCCATGGAGAGTGAAGAGAAATCCAAGGGACAAAATATTTAAGATAGGGGCTTGGATGGTGCTTGTTTCAATGAGTTTCTCCACGACTAAACTTACCGATCCCGAGTCCCAGGATAACTCGGCCAGATAACAGCGTCTCCTTGTTCTGCGCCACGGACAGCACCACGGAGCCAGCCGTGAAGAGGGCACTGGCCAGCAGGATGGCGGCGCGGCGGCCACATACGCCGTTGAGGGCCCCGCCGGCCAGTGCGGAGACGGCAGCCGCCCCCACCGTTCCGGACACCAGCAATTCCTGCCACAGCGTGTCCAGGCTGAGCTGCCGCTTGAGCAGCAGCATAGCCCCGGACACCACTCCCGTGTCATAGCCAAAAAGGAAGCCGCCCAGGGCTGAGAAGACGGACACGACGTAGACGAAGGAAGGGGTCTCGTTCTGCTGGAACTGCCGCCGCGCCGCCCGCTCCAGATCCCCGCTGTTGCCAAGGTAGGTGCTGGAGCCCGGGCCCGGGCCAGCGCTGCCCTGCAGGCTGCAGAATGACTCGGTGGCAGCAATGAGGCTCTGCTCCCCAGAGGCGATGGCCGAGTCTGGATCCTGTTGCTTCCTCCGCCTCTCGCCCATAAGGCTCTTCAGGCTCCGCAAAGTGTACTCCACATTCTCGCTTGTCTTGCGGCTCATAGGTTCGACTTGCCCTGCGAGAAAGAAAAAGAACCTCCAGAGCTGTGTACGTCCAGCAGGTTAAGGAGCCTTAACCAAAGTGGAGGCTCCCAGCGGCTGCTGCTGCCACCTCTGCCACCTCTGCGGCTGCCTCCTTCCCTCCTTTTCCTTTCTCCTCGGGAGCTCCGCACCAACTCTCGGTCCTAGATATCGCTCCCGCCTTCCTTTTTCCTGTTTCCCTGCCGCAGCTGCAGTTGACACTTAGGGAGATTGCTGCTCGCTAAGGAGGTCCTGAAGCTGCAGAGCCAGAATACAAAAAGGCTTGGAATTGGGTCTCCCACTCCGAAGACGATGCCCCCCCAAGCTGGAGATCTGGCGCAGCTGGGCTGAAACGGAAGGCGGAGCGCCACTGGTCACATGTGGCAGCGCCAGGAGTTGGGAATGTTTGAGCTGTTCTGCCTCTGCTCATTCTCCGCCTTCCTGCTGGAAGCCCCCAACTCTTACTCTGGCAATTTGTGCGGCCACTGGGGTTTCCTCTGGAGATGGCCCAAGGAATAGATGACAGATGAATTTAGACCTACATTAAGACACTAGCAGTAGCCTGCTGGGGCTAGTGGATAAAAAGGAACTCTGCTCAGCTTCTCTCAAATATGCTAACCTGAACCCTGTAGGGAAAACCAGATTTTTGATTTGGGATTGTGAAATAGTTTTGGTGCAATCGAGAGCCCATCTGAAATTCAATGGAGCAGGTTTCCAAAAGAAAATTTACTTGCATTGTTTACAGTCTGGTGGAAAAAAACCCTTAAATTTCTCCTCACCTTCCTGGCCAGGTGTCCTGGGGTGTAAAGCGTCTGAGGAAAACTATCTTGGCATGGCACTGCTGGTGAATTTGTTTTTTAATTTTTGTTTCGCTAAGTGTTAATATCCTTTAAAAAACTGAATTAACTGTGTAATGTTGGGACTATCCTATTAATTGTGAATTATACATGCAGGGGTGAGGGAAACCAGCCAGTGAGTGTCTGGCCCTACAAGCATGTGCTGGTACATGTTTCTTGCCAATTTATTGGAAAAGGAGGGAAAATTGGTGAACTTGATAGAATCCTAATAAAACTGTCCCCAGCCCTGATATTCAAATTTTCTTAAAGGCCACACTGAAAGACAGGCCCACTGCCCCTATCTAGCCGCTCATCTCCATACACACACGCGTGCGTGCACGCACACACACACACACACACACACACACTCAATATTCTAACTTCTTCCGTATATGCCTCACTGCTCACTAGGAAATAGGTGTGTCCATGTCATAGGAACCTAGCCACTGCCTCTAGCTAGCCATTGCCCCCAGACACAGCCCTCATATTTCCCATAGAAACAGCAGGTGTGTTCATGCACTCGACCACAACCACATCCATCTAGTCTCTAGGAGGACCACAAGAGTCAGCCAATCGGAAAGCAGCACCACCAGAATGCCTAAGCAGGAAGCTGACAATCCACAGCAATCCCAAAGTAGGCACCTGTGAAGTAATAGTAAAGAGCTGACCTAGAGTGAACTTATGATGTAGAAAGACTTATTATAAAATCAGTATCATACATACATACCCTCCCAAATGGATTTTTCTGTATGCATTGTGGATAATTACATGCACAGTTCTACACTGTCTGGGAACCTCCCCTATTACCTAATCCCTTAACAAAACCCTCCTGCCTTTTTAATATTCATACAAATTACTGAATGAAATTGCTGAATTCATCCTAAACTTGCATTAGAGGTGATCTTATTCTGAATTCTTTGAGATGTTTCCCCCACAACATGAAACAGCTATAAACTTGCTTTTGGAAGTACATGATGAAGTGTAATGTTAAGACCCTGTCCTGATTCAGAGCATTCACAGATGTTCTTTGAATACTTCCTTTCACTCCTTCATTTCTTTCTGGGCTCCTTCTGATTTTCCAGACTTCTTTTTCTACAGTGCCACAGACTTGTCACTTTGGAACTTCCACCTGACCCTGTGGCTTTCTCACCATGGAAAGGCACTTGTCCCCCTACATGCCCCTTTTTCTTATTGGTAAGTTCTTTTTACACCCTCCTAGCACACTCTTGGTAAGACTGTATAGAACTTCGCATTCACTTCACTTGCGGATGACTACTTGTTCTGATATTCATTTGAGAGTGCCCTTGGAGTAGTCATCATGGAGAGTCTGTCAGGCAACAAGAATTTGTTATATACCTACTATGTATGACCCTCTATGCTAAACACTTAGAGAGGTATACTATGTTATTTCTTTCTATTCTATCTAACTATCTATTATCTATCTAGGGAGACCTTCCATATGTGAACCTTTCAGTATAAAAAGAACAATGAATAATGGATTGTACATGAAATTGTGAACTTTTATTATGGATGATTTGTTTACTTTTCACTATGTACAGTTTTTTTTGTTTTATTTTGTTTTGTTTTTGCACATAATAAGACTGTGGACTTAATCCATATATACACTAGCAGACCAATTCTTCATCCCCCCCCATACTCCTCCCCTGCTCCCAACAATGGATAGCTACATCTCCTCAAATTTCTTGAGGAAATTCTTGAGTGACATTGGGGTGCTTCTAATGATATCATCTCAAGCACCTATTCTGGTGTATTATCAATATCAACCACCAGTGACTTCTGCCCAAATATCATTTGCTAGTACCAGTTAGTATCTCCTCAGTATTAATCAGTTGGAAACTTCTTGATATTGTCGAAAAGCCATTTATATCAATTAGCTTTTACAAAAATGTATTTACTAAGAAAATATAACAAAAACAAAAGTACAAAAGCATTCCCACTCCATTGGTACAATTTACTCTCTACTACTTTGGTCTCTGAGGAGAGTGAATTTAAACTAAAATGATAACTACAATCATTCTTTTCACCACGGAGTTCACTCCTGGATGTGACATAATTAATGAATGAGTTGTTCCCTTGCTTTCATGAAATGATTTCTTGGCTGCCAGTATAATCCATTGTGGGCAACCCAAATAGGTCATTCATTGGAGCCAGTTCATTCCTAGGCTCAACCAGGATAAGATAGATAAGAATGAAAGAATGAACATATCTGGTGAAGTAAAGGCAGCAACACAGCTGATTTCTTCCAACATTTCTTTCTATTTTAAAATAATGGAGTAGCAGAGTAAACAAAAGGTCAGGCTGAAACATGTTCTAGCCTAAGACAACTTAGGAGGTTGGTAGGAGGTTGGAAGGTGAGGTTTGTGACACTGGGGTGAGGGTTGCCCTACAGCACATGCCCCAGTGGGCCTTGGAGGATGCCATGGTAGAGGCAACAGAAGTTTCAGGAGTCCTCAGCTCAGAGATAATAAGGGGAAGGAGGAGTTCAGACAAATGGTCAGAAAGGGATTAGAGAAGGATCCTTTGAGGGTACTGGGTACAGCTGGTGCTGATTCGCAACTCTGTTCCCCATATGCAGCTCTTGGTCATAGTTACAGGGCAGAGAGGACCATTTATGGTCAGTTACAAGAGCTCAAGGTCCTCATCTCAGTTTCAAGGCAGACAGGAGCACCAGCACTTGAAGTTGCAAGAAAGCAGGGGACCTGGTAACAATTACAGGAATAAAAGCAGTGCTAGTATTTGCAGCTGCAAAGAGGGGTCCTCCCTGGATAAAAAACAGATCATAGACCAGGATATCAGTAATGACTCTCCTTAGATCACACCACCTTGGAAGCACTGAAAACTTGCAGACTTCCCAGAAGTTCCCAGAACTTTTATGCTGAAAACAGCAGCACAGAAAAGACAGAAGCTTAGTGCAGTGTCTCCCCACTCCTATGTGAGTAGAGACCAACTTTAACAAAATTTAAAATCAAGAAATAGACTGGAAAAATAAACAAACAACAAAAACAGAACTTGACCTTTTGAAGGTGGAAGGGAAGACCAAAACACAAATTCAGAAGAAGACTAAGGTAAAAAAGCTACAAGGAAGGGCTCAAAGAAAAATGCTAATTGGACACAAGCAAACCCAACAAGGATTCCTAGAAGAGTTAAAAATAATAAGATAATAACATCTTATATATTACATTATTACAATTACATTGTAAGATAATTATATGTAAATAATTATACATATAATATAATTATAAAGATAATTGTGATAAAGGACAAATTGGGGAAAGAAATGCGAGAGATGCAAGAAAATTATGAAAAGAGAATTAAAGGCTTGGTTAAAGAGGTACAAAATTTACTGAACAAAAAGATAGCTTTAAAAGCACAATGAAGGGCAGAGCCAAGATGATAGAAAAAGAAGTCAGGGAGCTCTCCAAGATTCCCCTCCAAATGTCTTTAAAATAGTGCCTAAAAATTAATGCTCAAGTGGCAAAGCCAAAAAACTGAGAGTGAAGCAATAACCCAGGATTAAAACAGCTTAGGTAAGCAGAAAATGTATTGGACTGGGATAAGAATGGAGCACAGACCACGTAGTGAAACCTATTAAGTTAAGCAGCAGGAATAAGAAAGTGGAAGAAAAGAAATAAAATAACTGGAGTCTACAGAAACAAGTCAAGTCAACAAATATTTATTAAAATTTACCATATGCCAGGCACTGGAGATACAAAGAAAGACAATTAAAAGCCATGGCTCTCAAAGAACTAAGTCTGATGAAGGAGATAACAAGCAAACAACTATGTGCAAACAAGATATAGATATGGTAAATTGGAGGTTTATCTTAAATATAGATTCATTTTAAGAAAAATTTATTGGAAGAGATTTGTCAATATGTTTTTGTCTTGGTGTATAAACTTGTTAAAATTTCTGCTTCATTGACATTCATTATTGGTTCAGAGGTTACATACTTTCTTACATAATCTTGTACCTTACAAATCTCATCTGCAAAATGAAGGAATTGAATTATATTATCTTTGAAGGTCTTGTGTAGCCCTTAGTCTATGACTCTATGACTTCTGAAATTCTTTTCATCTCAGCGACATATTTATGTTGGTCATGTCAACATTTATTATAGTGATTCAATTCAACCTCTTCACAATATCTGAGGTGAATGGGAATTCAATGACCATGTAGTTTAAATCATACCTGAACAAGAATGTACTCTAGGGGGGTGGAGCCAAGATGGCGGAGTAGAAAGACTCACCTATGCTAGGTCTGAAACCACAGCCCATAGATTTCCTGTAAAAAGAACTCCTGACAAATTCTGGAACAGTTGAAGCCACGCAGAAACACAGTGAAGGAGATTTCCGTTGCAGAGAGCCCTGAAAAACCGACCGCAAAGGTTTATTGAGCCCCAGATGAGAGCGGAGCCCTGCCCGGCAAAGCGCTTCCCTTCCCCGCCCTGGCCACGTGGTACTGAGAGGAGCGAGCAGACCCAAGCAGGCGTCAGGGACCTGAATCTCCGGGCGGCCGCAAAGGTCCCTCCACCCACAGACGCACAGGTCAGTGAGAGAGACGGGATGAGAGGGGAGCGGGGTATCTCCAGGACTCGGACCCCCTGGGAGGCCGCCACTGCGGCAGAGGCAGCTAGGGGCAGAGCAGGCTGGAGCTCGACCGCAGCTCTGTTACAAAAGTTCTCGGTATAAACTCCCTGAGGGAACTGAGCCTGAGAGGCAGCCCTGCCCCCACCTGAGAACCAACAGATAAGCTCCCATTGAAGAGCAGTCAGGCCTGCCACCAAAAGCCCTGAGGCTGGGGAGCAGTATTTGAATCCCAGACCCCAAGCACTAGCTCGGCGGATCTAAGCCAGGGGGGTGGAAAGGACTCTCAAAAGTCAAGTAACTGGATGGGAAAATGCCCAGAAAAGAGAAAAAACTAAGACTATAGATGGTTATTTTCTTGAAAAGAAAATTCTGCCATTCGTCTCTGACGATGAAGAGGTCTGCTTACCATCAGGTAAAGACATAGGAGTCAAAGCCTCTGTATCCCAAATATCTGAAAGAGATACCCCATGGGTTCAAGCCATGGAGGAGCTCAAAAAGGATTTTGAAAATCAAGTCA
>CM053770.1:169675147-169692914 GCA_028658325.1 Potorous gilbertii
GGAGAAAATTTTGGAACCCAAAATCTTGTGAAAATGAATGTAGAAAGTTAAATAAATTTATTTAAAAAAAAAAAAAGAATGTACTCTACATGATGAGTGCTCATCCATTTTTCCTGTAAACAGAGTACTTCCCCCATAATGTAGCCAATTCCAGTTTTACATAACACTAATAGTTAGAAAGTCTAGACAGACTTTCAGGAGCCAAGATGATGGAGTAAGCAGTAAGGAGTAAGAAATTTCCCTTAGACAGACTTCAGAAAAACATGGAAAAACTTAGATGAACTGATTCTGACTAAAATGAGCAGAACCAGAACACTATATACAGTAACATTGTGTGATGACTACCTTTCTTAGACTTGACTCTTCTCAGCAATGTAAGGAGCTAAAACAACTCCAAAAAACTCATGATAGAAAATGCTATCGACATCCAGGGAAATTATGGAGTCTGAATGAATACTATTTGATCTCTTTTTTTTGTTATTTTCTTTTTTTGTGATTCTTCTTTCTTGTGGTTCCTCCCATTGGCTCTAATACTTCTTTACAATATTACCCATGTGAAAATATATTTAATATGAATGTACACATAGAGTTATATCAGATTGCCTGCTGTATTAGGGGAGGATGAGAGAAGGGAAAAGTAGAAAATTTAAATTGCAAAAGCTCATGGAAGTAAATGCTAAAAACTTAAAATAATTAATCAAAAAGAAATCATCATGGAAAACTGCTCTGAGATCCTAGAACCAGAAAGTAAAAGAGTCATTAAAAGAATCCATGGATCACCTCCTGAAAGAGATCTGAAACTGAAAATGCCAAGGAATGCAAGAGTAGCCAAATTCCAAAATTACCAAGTCAAAGAGAAACTGCTTCAAGCAGTCAGAAAGAAAGCATTTAAATATTGTGGAACTGCAGTTGGGATTATAAAGGACATGGCAGCTTCAACATTAAAAGATTGGAGGACATGGAATAGGATATCCCTTAAGACAATGGAGCTTGAATTACAACCCAGTGAAACTGACTATAACCTGTCAGGGAAGGAAATGGATATTCTATGGAAAAGGACAATTCCAAACCTTCTTCATAAAAGAACAACAGCTCAACAGAAAATTTGATCTTCAAATACAAGACTCAAGAAAGACATAAAAAAGTAAACAGAAAAGAAAAAATGTTATTCATTAAGGGCAAACTGTCTGCATCCCTATATGAGAAGATAATTCTTGCAGCTCTTGAGAATTGTATCTTTATTGCAACATTAAGAAGGGGTATACATGTACAGAGGACATTAATATAAGTTGACTTTGATGTGATGATAAAAATAATTAAATGGTGAAAAAAGAAGAGGAAAGAAAAAAGGCATAAAATGGTAAATTACATCACATGAAGAGTTGTGAAGACCTATTTTGGTAGAGGAAAAGAAGGGAGGGAAATGAGGATTATTTGAACCTTACTCTCATCAGATTTTGCTGAAAGAAGGAATAACATAATCAATTAGGATAGAAATCTAACTGACCTTACAGGAAGTATGAGGGGCTAGGGGAAGTAAAAGAGAGGGTGGATAGGAGGGAGAGAAGAATTAGTAAGGGGAAAGGAAAAGAAAAGGTAGGGATTGACTAAAGAAGAGATAGAAAGCATTATGAAGTGCAAGATGGATAATTTTGATTACATTAAACTGAAAAGTTTTTGCACAACCAAACCCAGTGCATCCAAGGTTCACAGGGATGCAGAAAACTGGGAAAGAATTTTCGCAGCTAGTGTCTGTAATAAAGGTCTCATTTCTAAAATATATAGAGAACTGAGTCAAATGTAGAAGAATACAAGTCATTCTCCAATTCATAAATGGTCAAGGATATGAACGGGCAGTTTTCAGAAGAAAAAATTAAAGATATCTATAGTCATAAGACAAAATGCTCTAAATCACTATTGATTAGACAGATGCAAATCAAAACAACTCTGAGGTACTACATTGCACCTATCAGATTGGCTAACATGACAGAATAGGAAGATGATAAATGTTGGAGTGGATGTGAGAGAGTTGGAAAACTAATTCATTGTTGGTGGAGCTGTGAGATGATCCAACCTTTCTGGAGAGCAATATGGAACTATGCCCAATGGGCTACAAAAATATGCATACTCTTTGATTCAGCAATATTTCTTCTAGGACTGTATCCCCAAGAGATCATAAAAATGGGAAAGGGTCCCACATGTACAAAAATATTTATAGCAGCACTCTTTGTGGCAGCCAAAAACTGGAAATCAAGGGGATATCCATCAATTGGAGAATGGTTGAATACATTTTGGTATATGAATGTAATGGAATACTGATCCTAAAGAATGAATGGGTCAAACAGCAAATCTTAGAAACAATAAATGATTTCATCCAAAAATGACAATAAGGAGACAGCATGTTGAAACTCAATGGGATGAAGCAAAAGTGGCTTTAGGGACAGTTTTCTATCTCTGAAGGCTTACATGAATGAAACAGAAAAAAGGTAAGATAGGGAATTGAGTATTCAACTTAAAAAAAGCTAGAAAAAGAATAAATTTAAAATTACCAATTAAATACCAAATTAGAAATACTGAAAACCAAAGAAGAAATTAAGAAAATTGAAATTAAGAAAACTATTTAAGTAATAAAACTACGAGCTGGTTTATGAAAAATCAATAAAATTGATAAACCTTTGATTAATTTGATTATGAAAAAGAAAGAAGAAAACTAAATTACCAGTATAAAAATGAAAGGTGTGAATTCACCTCCAATGAAGAGAAAATTAAAGCGATAATTAGGAATTATTTTTCCCAATTGTATGTCCATCAATTTGGCAATCTTAGTAAAATAGATGAATATTAAAAAATATATAAATTGCCCAGAGTAACAGAAGAGGAAATAAAATACTTGAATAACCCCATTTCAGAAAAATAAATTGAACATCTATGAACTGTCTAAGAAAAAATTTCCAGGGTCAGATGGATTTACAAGTGAATTCTATCAAACATTTAAAGAACAACTAATTCCAATACTATATACCTTATTTGGGAAAATAGACAAAGAAGGAGTCCTACCAAATTCTTTTCATGATACACATATGATGCTTATACCTAAACTGTAAAGAGTCAAAAGAGAAAGAAAATTATAGACAAGTTTTCCAAATGAATATAAATGAAAAAATTAAATAAAATATTAATATTAAATATTAATATTAAATAATTAGTAATTACATAAAAAGTATCTCAAAGATAACACATTATAATCATATGAGATTTATACCAAGAATACAAGGCTGGTTCAATATTAGGAAAACTACTAACATAATTGACCATATCAACACCAAAACTGACAGAAATGATTTGATTATCTCAATAAATGCAGAAAAATCTTTTGAGAAAATACAACACCCATTCCTATTAAAAACACTGCAGAGCATAAAAATAAATGAAGTGTTCCTTAAACTGATAATTAGTATCTATTTAGAATAATCATCAAGCATTTTATGAAATTTAGGCAATCAAAAAGCATTTCTAATAAGATCTGGGGGTGAAACAAGGATGTCCATTATTACCACTGTTTTTCAATAATGTACTAGAAATCTTAGTTTTATCAATGATAGAAGAAAAAAAATTGAAGGAATCAGAATAGGCAAAGAAGAAACACAGTTATCCTTCTTGGCAAGTATGATGTTATATTTACAGAATTTTAGAGAATCGCCTTAAAAAATACTTGAAATAATAAACAAATCCAGAAAAGTTGAAAGATGTAAAATAAATGCACATAAATCATCAACATTTCTGTACTAACCAAACCCAATAGCAAAAGATAGAAAACTAAATTTCATTTAAAGTTACTGTAGAGAACATAGAATATTTGGGAGTGTACCTGCCAAAAGAAATCCAGGAACTTTACAAACACAATCACAAAACATTTTTAACTCGAATAAAGTAAGATATAAATAATTGGAAAAGTATCAGTTGCTCATTGGTAGGCCAAGTTAGCATAATAAAAATGACAATTCTACCTAAATTAAATTACTTATTCAGTGCCATACCAAACTACCAAAAAATTATTTGATAGAGCTACAAAAAAAACCCAAACAATAATAAAATTCATCTGAAAGAATAAAATGGTCCACAATATTGAGGGAATTGATGAAAGGAAATGCAAGGGAAGGACCTAGCTATACCAGATCTAAAGTTGTATTATAAAGCAGCAATCATCAAAACTATGTGATACTGGCTAAGAAATAGAGTGGTGAATGAATGGAATAAGTTAGGTACAGATGGCACAATAGTCAATGACTATAGCAAGCTACCATTTGATAGACTCCAGTTTCTGGTATCAGAATTCACTATTTGACAAAAACTGCTGGGAAAACTGGAAAAATAGTGTGGCAACAACTAGGCATAGATCAACATCTTGCACACTATACCACAAAAAAGTTAAAAGGGGTACACAATTTAGATATAAAGATTGATACAGTAAGCAAAGCAGGAGAGCAAGGAATAGTTTACCAGTCAGATCTATAGAGAAGGGAAGAATATATGACCAACCAAGAGATAGAGAACATCATGAAAGGCAAAATGGATGACTTCGATTACATTAAATTAAAAAGTTGTTAGACAAAGTCAATGAAATCAAGATTAGAAAGGAAGCAGAGATCTGGAAAGTAATTTTTGCAACCTGTGTCTCTGAGAAGGACTTCATTTCTAAAATTTATAGAGAACTGAGTCAAGTTTGTAAGAATGCAAGTCATTCCCCAGTTGATAAATGGTCAAAGGATATAGAGTTAGCTTTCAAAGGAAGAAATTAAAGCTATGTATAATCATATGAAAAAATGCTCTAAGTCATTATTAATTAGAGAAATGCAAATCAGAATGACTCTGGAGTACGACATGACATCTATCAGATTGACTAACATGATAAAAACAGATAAAAAGTAGATGTGGAGGTGTGAGAAAATTAGGACACTAATGCATTGTTAGTGGATTGTGAACTGATCTAACCATTCTGGAGAGCAACTTCAAACGATGCCAAAAGGGCTATAAAATAGTCCATACCCTTTGGTGCAACAATAGTACTTCTAGGTTTGCATCCCAAAGAGATCATAAAAATGGAAGAAGGACCCAATATTGGTAGCAGTTTTTTTTTGTGGTGTCCAAGCATTGGAAATTGAGGAGATGCCCATCAGCTTGGGAATGGCTGAACAAGTTGTGTTGTATGAATGCAATGGAATACTATTGTGCTATAAGGAGTGATGAGCAGGCAGACTTCAGAAAAACCTGGAAAGCCATATATGGACTGATGCAGAGTGAAATGAGCTAAACCAGTAGAATAGTGTACATAGTAACATCACATTGTGTGACAACCAACCTTGATAGATTTAACTCTTCTCAGCAATTCAAGGGTCAAATCAAACTCCAAAAAGCTCATGATGGAAAATACTATCCATATTCAGAGAAAGAACTTGGGAATCTGAATGGAGATTCAATAGGAGTACCGTATTTGCTCTCCTTTTCTCTTGTTGATTTGTCTGGTTTCTTCTTTCTCATAGTTCCTCCCATTCATTCTAATTCTTCTTTACATCATGACTAATGTGAAAATGTGTTTAATATGAATATATAAGTAGAGCTTATTAAGTTACTAAGTAGATTGCACACAGTCTTAGAAAGGGGGGAAGAGGGGTTGGGGGGGAAAATCAAAACTTAAAAACTTATAAAAGTGAATGTTGAAAACTAAAAATTAATTAATTGGGTTTTTTAGAATGTAAAGAAAAAAGAAGTCTAGGGAAAGTATAGACACTACTCCAGTCTAAAGTGGGAAGACAACATATGAAAAGAGGCAGGAGGGTGGAGGAAGGAGGCACCAGACAGTACCTGCTATGAGGTATCTTGTTTATCTTGTTTCATGTAATTGAAACCAGTCAGACCAACAAATGCAAAGTGAAATGAGCTGAGTTCAGTTTCTGCATTTTGTAAAGGAAGATATTGGGAGGAGTTTGGTGCTACTTGTCCTCTGATTGGTTGTTGTCCTTGGTTCTCAAAGAGAACCAAAATGACATCCCCATAATAAAGTGAAGTGTCAGTGTGTCCAACTGTGACTGATCAGACTAATACGAACTTGGAATGCTCTACCACAGGTTGGGCACAGATAGTTCGAGTGAATATTTGGAGTGGATAGTCCAAATTTACTCATGCTACATCTGCTTTGTGCTATCTTAATTGTGCTTTGCTCATAGAGAACAACACTCTTTCAGATGTTGACATGCCATGCTGCGTGGTCCTGTGCTATATCTCCCAAGTTGCACAGTCAAATCCAAAGTTCTTGAGAGAGACCTTGAGAGTGTCCTTGTATAGCTTCTGTTGACCACCATGTGATCACCTGCCTCATGCTATTTCTCCATAAAATGGTCTTTTTGGCAAGCATACATTTTCCATTAGAATACTGGCCAGTCCACTGGAGCTGTGCTCTCTAAAGCATAGTTTCATGCTTGGTAGTTCAGCTCAAGCAAGGACTTCAGTGTCTGATACCTTATCCTGCCAGGTGACCCCCAGAATCTTCCTATGACAGTTCAAATGGAAGAGATTCAGTTTCCTGGCATGGTGCTCATAGACTGCCCATATTTCACAGGCATATAACAATGAGGTCAACACAGTGACTCTGTAGACTTGCAGTTTAAGTAGTTAGTCTACTACCTCTTCTCTCTCACACTTTTCTTCAGGGCTTCCCAAACACTGAACTAGCTGTGGCAATGTGTGCATCAACCTTATTGTCAATGTGTACATCCCTGGAAAGTACACTAACTAGCCCTCTAATCAAATGGGAAAGGAAGCCTAAGGAGTTAATGTTAATCAAAGTTTGAGTTAGCAGCATGGTGATGGGATTAGAAATGATGAGTTTATCTTAGAAGGGACATTTTACCCCAGGGGAGTTCAAAGCAGATAGAGAAGAAGATATAAAGTAGAGTGATCCTCACTCTACCACTTATTTTCAATCTCTCTGTATCTACTACTTCCTCACCATCTAAGACAGGTGCATGCCTTCTTCATCCTCAAAAAAATACTTTCCTTTGATCTTTCCATCCTCATAGGATGATCATCTCTTTACTGCACTTTATGGCTAAACTCTGAAAATATCATCTACAATAGGTGCTTCATATCTACTATTACTCCATTCTTAACCTTTTACAGTCCAGCTTCCAACCTTAACCAACATTTTTCTTTCTACCTAAATGGTTCAGTGAATAGAGCACCAGACCTGGAGTCAGAAAGACTGGAATTAAAATCTGGGCTTAGAGTCTTACAAACTGTATGGTGCTAGAGAATTCACTTAACCCATTTACCTCTGTTTTCTTAACTGTAAACTGGGGATAATAATAGAACATACCTTCTAGGACTGTTATAAGGATCAAATAAGATAGTAATTATAGTAAGTACCATGTGAATGTTAGTCACTGTTATTATCCAAAATTACCAATGATCTCTTGGTTGCCGAATCCAATGGCCTGTTCTTAATCCTCACTTTTTCTCAACCTCTCTATACCCTTTGACTTTGCTTATCACTCTCTGGTCCTTAATATTCTCTTCTCTCCAGATCTGTGGGACATCACTGTCCTGGTTCTCTTCTTACATGTATGATTGCATTTCCTCAGTCTCCTTTGCTGGATTCTCATCCACCCAAGCCTCCTAATCAGAGGTGTCCCCACAAAGCTTGGTTCTGGGCCCTCTTCCATTCTCCTATACGACTTCATTTGATGATCTCATTAGCTTCCATGACTTTCATTACCATCTTTATGCTGTTGATTCTCTTTATTTATTTATTTATTTATTTTTTGCTTTTTTCCTTTCTCTGATTTTCTTTTTTTTAATAAATTTATTTATTTAAGTTTTCAAGATTCATTTCCACAAAATTTTGAGTTCCAAATTTTCTCCCCATCTCTCCTTTCCTCCAATCCAAAATGCCAAGCATTCTAATTACCCCTATCACCAATCTGCCCTCCCTTCCAACATCCCTCCCTTCCCTTATCCCCATCTTCTCTTTTGTCCTGTAGGGCAAGATAAATTTCTACACCCTATTATTTGTGTTTCTTATTTCCCAGTTGTATGCAAGAACAATACTCAATAGTTGTTTTTAAAACTTTGTGTTCCAATTTCTCTTTCTTCCTCCCTCCCCACCCATCCCCATTGGGAAGGCAAGCAATTCAATATAGGCTATATATGTGTAGTTCTGCAAATGACTTCCATAATAATCATGTTGTGCAAGACTAACTATATTTCCCTCCATCTTATCCTGCCCCCTATTTCTTCTATTCTCTCTTTTGACCTTTTCCCTCCCCAAGAGTGTTGACTTCTAATTGCTCCCTCTTCCCATTGCCCTCCCTTCCATCATCCCTCCTCCACCCTCCTTATTCCCTTCTCCTCCACTTTCCTGTATTGCAAGATAGGTTTTCATACCATAATGAGTGTGCATTTTATTCCTTCTCTGAGTGAAATGTGATGAGAGTAGGTTTCACGTTTTCCCTCTCACCTCCTCCCTTTTCCCTCCATTGAAAAGTTTTTCTTGCCTCTTTTATGAGAGATAATTTGCCCCATTCCATTTCTCCCTTTCTCTCCCAATATATTCCTCTCCCAGCCCTTAATTTTATTTTTTTAGATCCCTTCCTATTCAACTCACACTATGCATTCTCTCTCTCTCTCTCTCTCTCTCTCTCTCTCTCTCTCTCTCTCTCCCGATATGTATATATATATATACATACATATATACATACATATGTGTGTGTGTATGTAATCCCACCAACTATTCAGATACTGAAAAAAGTTTCAAGAATTACAAATATTGTCTTTCCATGTAGGAATGTAAACAGTTCAACTTTAGCAAGTGCCTTATGATTCTCTTTCCTGTTTATCTTTTCATACTTCTCTTGTTTCTTATGTTTGAAAGTCAAATTTTCTTTTCAACTCTGGTCTTTTCATAAAGAATGCTTGAAAGCCTTCTATTTCATTGAAAGACAACTTTTTTCCCTGAAATATTATTCTCAGTTTTGCTGGGTAGGTGATTCTTCATTTTAATTCTAGTTCCTTTGACTTCTGGAATATCATATCCCACACCCTTCAATCCCTTAATGTAGAATCTGCTAGATCTTCTATTATCCTTATTGTATTTCCACAATATTCAAATTGTTTCTTTCTAGATGCTTATAATATTTTCTCCTTGACCTGGGAACACTGGAATTTGTCTACAATGTTCCTGGGAGTTTCTCTTTTTAGATTTCTTTCAAAACCCTTTTTGAGTTCTTCCATGGCCTCTCTTCCAGGAGGTGATTGGTGGATTCTTTCAATATTTATTTTGCCTCCTGGTTCTAGAATATCAGGGTAGTTTTCTTTGATAATTTTATGAAAGATGATGTCTAGGCTCTGTTTTTGGTCATGACTTTCAGGTAGTCCCGTAATTTTTAAATTATCTCTCCTGGATCTATGTTCCAGGTCAGTTGTTTTTCCAATGAGATATTTCACATTATCTTCTATTTTTTCATTCTTTTGGTTTTGTTTTGTCATTTCTCATTTTCTCATAAAGTCATTAGCTTTCATCTGTTCCATTCTAATTTTTAAAGAATTATTTTCTTCAGTGAGCTTTTGAACCTCCTTTTCCATTTGGCTAATTCTGCTTTTTAAAGCATTCTTCTCCTCATTGGCTTTTTGAATCTCTTTTGTTAATTGAGTTAACTTATTTTTAAAGGTATTATTTTCTTCAGCATTTTTTGGGTCTCCTTTGGCAATTTGTTGACTCACTTTTCATGATTTTCTTGCATCTCTCATTTCTCTTCCCAATTTTTCCTTCACCTCTTCTACTTGATTTTCAAAATCCTTTTTGAGCTCTTTCATGGCCTGAGCCCACTGAATACTTATTTGGGATGTTTGGAATCCAGAAGCCTTGACTTTTATGTCTTTCCCTCACGGTAAGTATTGTTCTTTCTCATCAAAAAGGATGGGAGAAGATATCTATTCACCAAGAAAGTAACCTACTATAGTCTTATTTTTTTCCCCTTTTTTGGGCATTTTCACAACCAGTTACTTGAATTTTTGGCCCTTTGTCAAGAGTAGGGTATACTCCGGGTATCTGTAAGATCTCAGTTCCTCCAAGGTGGCACAATCAAGAATGTCCACTGGTCTGTGAGCAACAAGAAACTTTTGTGCCCAGAATCTGTGAATAATAGTTTCCTTTCCACAACCACTTGGCCTCCAATTCCACCAAGCCGTCATTGCCAGGTGAGATTCAGACAAGCTGCTCAATTCCTGCAGGGACTTTAAGTAGGGGCAGGGCCACCACACAGGGCTAAAGTGTGGATCAGCTGCTTAATTCCCTCAGGGGCTTTGTGATGGGATGCAGGCTATTGTGGAAGCTGCTGCTGCCTCTGCTGCCACATCCTGAAGCCTGAGCTATGGGAAAAACCTGTTCCATTCTTGGCCAGCTGAAACAACCCTCTCACTGGCCTTTGGCATCTGTGGGTTGAAGAATCTGCAAACCACCACTACTCCCACTGAGGCCTGCTAGGGTCCTCCTCTAGGCGCGATGCTACATGGCCAAGGCTGAGCTGGGCTCTGCTCTGCAACACTGTAACAGACCTTTCCTGACAGCCTTTCAGGTCACCCTGGGTTGGAAATCTCCACTCTGTTGTTCTTTGGCTTTTGCTGCTCTAGAATTTGTTGAGAATCTTTCTTTACAGGTTTTTTATGGGCTATGATGGAAGATGTAGTGTATGTGTGTCTTTCTACTCCACCATCTTGGCTCTGTCCCCTATTCTGTCAATTCTCAAAACTACTGGTAAGGAACACAGTATAACCACAAGTCTATATTTGTAGAACATAAGATATAAGGTGAATCTTGAGACAACAAATTTGCCAATCATTATCTAGATAATTTAATACATTTGGGGAAAAATAATATACCCCTAAAGAAACTAAACTAAAAAGAGAGGGTATGTTAGGAAATCTATTCCTGAATAGGAAACTAAAAACTTGGAAATAAAAAAGACAACCTTTCTGCAGAAGTAAAAGGCAATTTCATTGACCTGGAAATCAAAGGATCACTCATATTGAGTAGTTTTAGTGATAGTTACCATACTATATGATACAGTAAGGGTATTGTTGAGCTGAAATTACTTTACAAGACCAAATCCTTTCTTAATTGGACCTTGTCAATGTACAAATTTTCCCTAACCTGACTCAGAGTAGTAAAGTTTTTCCAAATAGCAGGTAGAGCCAAGTTAACCCAAGTTAACCCAGGGATCTGGAATGACTTTCTTGCCATGAGCAGGGATGTCAGGAGACCATGTTTATGTGATAAAAAGAAATCCTGGTGTACAAGACCTTTAAATTCAAGCCTCCAAGCTAGGTTGGAGGGCAGGGGCAGAAAAACTTATGAAGAAAAAATAGTGCAAAAGATAGCAGTCAATCCCTATTTGCAAAATCATTTTTCTTTCCTAATCTATCTTTTCTCTTTTTTAAATTAATATACTTATTTTTTAGTTTTCAACATTCACTTCCATAAGTTTTTGAGTTTTAAATTTTCTCTGCCTCTCTCTCTTCCCTCCTCCCCAAGACAGCAAGCAATCTGATATAGCCTTTACAGATACACTCATATTAGATAGATTTTCACATTAGTCATGTTGTGAAGAAGAATTAGAATGAATGGGAGGAACCATAAGAAGAAGAAACAAAACACAAAGAGAGAGATAGCAAATAGTATGTGTTGATCTGCATTCAGACTCCACAGTTCTTTTTCTGGATGGGGATAGCATTTTCCATCAGGAGCCTTTTGGAATTGTTTTGTCACTCTTGAATTGCTGAGACGAGTTAAGTCCATTAAAGTTAATCATGCACAATGTGGTTGTTATTGTGTACAACATTCCCTTGGATCTGCTCGCTTTACTCACCATGGGTTTGGGCTTGTTTATGCAAAAACTTTAATGTAATAAAAATGATCCATTTTGTACTTCATAATGTTCTCTATCTCTTGTTTGATCAAAAATTTCTCCATTCTCCGTAAGTCTGACAAATACACTATTCTTTGCTTTCCTAATTTGTTTATGGTGTAAGTTTTTATACCTAGATCATGTATCCATTTGGACTTTATTCTTGTGTACTGTGTCAGTCTGTGCCCTGTATCTGCCACATTGTTATCCAGTTTTCCCAAGAATTTTTGTCAGACAATGAGTTCTTATCCCAGAATCTGGGATGCTTGAGTTTATCAAACAGTAGATTGCTTTTCATTGACTACTATGCCTTGAGTATCTAACATATTCTACTGGTCTACCTCTCTATTTCTTAGCCAGTACCAAGTGATTTTGATAATTGCTGCTTTATAATACAATTTGAGATCTGGTGTGAGTTAGGCCACCTTCCTTAGTATTTCTTTTCATTAGTTCCCTTGATGTTCTGAACCTTTGCTCTTTCAGATGAATTTTGCTATTTTTTCTAGCTCTGGAAAATAGTTATATGGTATTTTGATTGATATGGCACTGAATAAGTAAATAAATTTAGGTAGAATTATCATTTTTATTATATTAACTCATTTACCCACAATCAACTGATGTTTTCCTGTTTACTTGGATCTGCCTTTATTTGTGTGAAAAGCATTCTGTAATTGTTTTCCTATAATCCCTGGGTTTGTTTTGGCAGGTAGACTCTCAGATATTTTATAGTGTCTGCCATAGTGTTAAATAGGATTTCTCTTTCTATCTTTTGATATTGGGCTTTGTTAGTAATACATAGAAATGCAGATGATTTATGTGGGTATATTTTGTAACCTGCAACTTTGCCAGTTATTTATTATTTCAAGTATTTTTTTTATTCAAGTATTATTTCAAGGATTTTTTACTTGATTCTCTAGGATTCTCTAAGTGTATCATTATATCATCTCCAAAGAGGGATAACTTAGTTTCTTCTTTGCCTATTCTAATTCCTTCAATTTCTTTTTCTTCTCTTATTGCTTAAGTTAACATTTCTAGTGCCATACATCACCCTAGTGGTGATAGAGGACATTCTTGATTCAACCCTGATCTTACTGAAAATGCATCTAGCTCATCCCCATTACCTACAATGTTTGCTAGTGGTTTTAGGTAGATACTGCTTGTTATTTTATGGAAGGCTCCAATTATTCCTATGCTCTCCAGTGTTTTCAATGGGAATGGGTACTGTATTTCACTGAAAGCTTTTTCTGAATTTATTAAGATAACCATATGATTTGTTTAATTTTGTTGTTGATGTGATTAATAGTGCTGATAGTTTTCCTAATATTGAAACAGCCCTGTATTCATGGTATAAATCCCACCTGTATTATTCTCAGGATAAGTAGCTGTATTCTTTTTGCTAATGTTGTATTTAAAATCTTTGCACCTATATTCAATAGAGAAATTGGTTTATAATTTTCTTTCTCTGTTTTTTCTATTCCTGGTTTAAGTATCAGAACCATATTTGTGTCATAAAAAGAAATTGGTAAGAGTCCTCACACATTTTCCCAAATAGTCTATATACTGTTGGAATTAACTGTTCTTTAAATGTTGGACAGAATTCACTTGTAAATCCATCTGGTCCTGGAGATTTTTTCCTAGGAAGTTCATTAACAGCTTCTTCAATTTCTTTTCCTTAGATGAGGTTATTTAAGTATTCAACTTCCACATATGTTTATCTAGGCAATTTATATATATGTATATGTATATGTATGTATGTATGTATGTATGTATGTGTGTGTTAAAATATTCATCTATTTAGATTGTTGAATTTATGGGAATACAGTTGGGCAAAATAATTCCTAATTATTGCTGTAATTTCTTGTTGGAGGTCACGTTTTTTGTTTTTATATGTATAATTTGGTTTTATTCTCTTTTTTTAAAAATCAGGTTGATGAAAGGTTTATCAATTTTATTGATTTTTTGGTAAAACCAACTAATAGTTTTATTTATTGCTTCAATAAGTTTTCTTAATTTCAATTTTATTAATCTCTCCTTTGGTTTTCAATATTTCTAATTTGATATTTACTTAGGGATTTTCAATTTGTTTTTTTCTAACTTTTTCAGCTACATTCTTAATTCATTGGTCTGTTCTTTCTCTGTTTTAATCATGTAGGTATTCAAAGATACAAAACTTCCCTTAAGAAGTGCTTTTGCAGTATCTCATAAGATTTGTTAGGTTGACCCATTATTGTCATTCTCTTGAATGAAGTTCTTGATTGTTTCTATGATTTTTTGTGTAATTCACTCATTCTGTATGATTAGATTATGTAGTTTCAAATTAACTTTTTATTTATCTTTCCATGGCCTTTTATTTCTTATAATTTTTATTGCATTATGATCTGAGAAGGATGCATTGATTATCTCTGCCTTTCTGTATTGGTTTATGAAATTTTTATGTCCTAGTATATGGTCAGTTTTTGTATATGTCACATAATGCTGAGAAAAAGGTATATTCCTTTCTATCTCCATTCACTTTTCTCCAGAGATCTATCATATCTCCCTTCTCCAGAGTTTTATTCACCTCCTTATCTTCTTTCTTGTTTATTTCAAGGTTAGATTACTTAAGTTCAGAGAGGGGGAGTTTGAGAACCCCCACTAGTATTTTTTGCTGTCTATTTCTTCCTGTAACTCCTTTAATTTCTCCTCTAAGAAGTTGGATACTATACCACTTGGTACATATATGTTAGTAATGAAATTGCTTTGTTGTCTATGGTAACTTTAAATGAGATATAGTTTCCTTTCTTATCTCTTTTGATTAGAACTATTTCAGATTTTGCTTTGTCTAAGATTAGGATTTCTACCTCTGCTTTTTTTACATCAACTGAGTCACAATATATTCTGCTTCAACCTTTTACCTTTGCCCTGTGTGCATCCCCCCCATTTCAGATGTGTGTCTTGTATACAACATATTATTTGAATTACAGATTTTAATCCAGTCCGCCATCTGCCTACATTTTATGAGACAGTTCATTCCATTCACATTCACAGCTATGATTATTATCTGTGTCTTTCCCTACATCTTATTTCTCTCCATTTATGATTTTAATTCTCACTTCTCCCTTCCCCTCCACAACAGAGTTTTATTTTTTGGCCACCCTCTCCCTCAGTCTTCTTTCCCTTCTTTCAGGCCCCCTCCCTTTTACTCCCCTTTTCCCTTACTACTTCTTCCCTCCCTTTTATCCCCCACTCCTTTTAATTTCCCCTTCCCCTCCTACTGTTTCTAGAACCAGTTAGATTTCTATACTCAACTGAGTTTGTTGTTCACTCCTTGAACCAAATCAGATGAGAGTAAATCTCAAACAATGGTCATTTTCCTCCCCTCTTTCCCCCTACAATAATATATTTTATGCCTCTTCCTGTGATGCAAATTACTTTTTTCTGCCTCCTCCTTTCTACATCTCCCATTACAATCCCTTTCCACATGTTGAGCACATTTTTCTCATCACATTATTTACTTTATACCCACTCCCTCTATCTACATATATCCCTTTGATATATCATAATAAATATGGAGTTCTCAAGATTAAAGAGTATCATCTTCCCTTATAGAGATGTAAATAGTTTGCCCATGTTGAATAACAAGTCTTCTCCCCTGTTAACCTTTTTATTACTCTCTTTAGACTTGTGTTTAAAGATCAAATTTTCTATTGAGCTCTGACCTTTTCATCAGGAATGTCTGGAAATCCCTTATTTCATTGAATATCCATCTCCTTGCCAAAAATATTATACTCAGTTTTGCTGGATAATTGATCCTTAGTTGTAGTTCAAGCTCCTTTGCCTTATGGAATATCATATTATAGTCCCTGTGATCTTTTAATGTACAAGCTGAAAGATCCTGTGTGATCATGACTGTAGTGCCTCGATATTTGAATTGTTTCTTTCTAGCGGCTTACAGTATTTTCTCCTTAACTTGACAGTTCTGGAATTTGGCAACAATATCCCTTGGCATCTCCAAATTGGGGTCTCTTTCAGGAACTGATCAGTGGATTCTTTCAAGTGACTATTTCGCCTTCCGGATCTGGGACTTCAGGGCTGTTTTCTTTGATGACTTCTTGGAAGATATTGTCCAGGCTCTTTTTTTCATTATGGTTTTCTAGTAAACCAGTAATTCTTGGATTTTCTCTCATGGATCTATTTTTCAGGTCATTTGTTTTTCCAATCAGATATTTTACATTTTCTTCTATCTTTTCATTCTTTAGATTCTGTCTGGCTGATTCTTGATGTCTCATATAGTCATTAATTTCTAGTAGCTCGATTCTAATTATTATCAAATGGTTTTCTTCAGTTAACTTTTGCATTTCCTTTTCCATTTGTCCAATTGTTCTGTTTAAGGAGTTATTTTCTCCAGTTAATTTTTGCCATTTCTTTTCCATTTGTCAAGTTTTCTCAGTTAGGTTTTGTGCTTCATTTTCCATCAGACCAATTTTCCTTTTAAATTCTTCTGTCATTTTTATTGCATATTTTAAAAATCATTAGCCAGTTTTTCTTCTACTCCCTTTTTTTGGCTTTTAAAATCCTTCTTGAGATCTTCCAAGAATACTCTTTGGGAAGATGGTGGAGTAGAAAGACACGCTTATGCTAGCTCTGAAACCACAGCCTATAAAATATCTGTAAAGAAGAACTCCTAACAAATTCTGGAGCGGTGGAAGCTTACAGAAAAACAGAGTGGAGGAGATTTCTGTTTCAGAAAGACCTGAAAAACCCTCACCAAAGGTCCATCATGCCTGGGACCAGAGCAGAACCCAGCCCTACTACCTTGGCCACGTGGCCCCGGGAGAAGCAGATCTGAGCAGGCTTAAGGGATGAAATCTCTTGTGGCCACGGGGGTCCCTCCACACACAGGCGCTGCAGGTCAGTGTGAGAGACCTCCGGGCTCTCTGAGAGGGGAGCAAGGGTGTCTCCATAACTCAGGTCCCCTCGGGAAGCAGCAGCAGAGGCAGCGGGCAGGCAAAGGCTCCCAGAGCAGGCAGGAGCACGGCAGCAGCTCCATTACAGAAGGTCTCTGCATAAACCCCCTAAGGGAACTGAGCCTGGCCAGTGGCCCTGCCCCAACCTGAGAACCTGATTTAATCTTACCCTGAATAGCAGCCAGGCCTGCCGCCAAAAGCCCTGAGGCTGGGGAGCAGTATTTGAATCTCAGACCCCAAGCACTAGCTGGGCAGATCTTGGCTGGGGTGGAGAGGAATCTCAGAAGTCACGTAACTGGCTGGGAAAATGTCCAGAAAAGGGAAAAAAAAATAAGACCATAGAAAGTTACTTTCTTGATGAGCAGATGTTTCTCTGCTTCCTCTCTGATGGGGAAGAACAATGCTTATCATCAGGTAAAGACATAAGAGCCAAGGCCTCTGTATCTCAAACATCTGAAATAGATATTCAGTGGGCTCAGGCCATGGAAGAGTTCAAAAAGGATTTTGAAAATCAAGTTAGACAGGTGGAGGAAAAACTGGGAAGAGAAATGAGAGAGATTCAAGAAAAGCATGAAAAACAGGTCAATACCTTGATAAAGGAGATCCAAAAAAATGCTAAAGAAAATAACACCTTGAAAAATAGGCTAACTCAATTGGCAAAAGAGGTTCAAAAAGCCAAAGAGGAGAAGAATGCTTTCAAAAGCAGAATTAGCCAAGTGGAAAAAGAGGTGCAAAAACTCACTGAAGAAAATAGTTCTCTCAAAATTAGAATGGAACAGATGGAGGCCAATGACTTTCTGAGAAACCAAGAAATTACAAAACAAAACCAAAAGAATGAAAAATTGGAAGAGAATGTGAAATATC
>CM053770.1:169693414-169722938 GCA_028658325.1 Potorous gilbertii
AAGTTGGAACTCAAAGTTTAAGGAACAACCGTTGAGTATTGTTCCTGCTATAAGGAAATAAGAAATACAGGTAATGGGGAATAGAAAGTTATCTGGCCCTACAGGACAAAAGAGAAGATGGGGCAAGAGTAGGGAGGGATGAAAAAAGAGAGGGCAGATTGGTGATATGGGTAATTAGAATGCTCAGTGTATTGGGGAGGGGGAAGGGGACAAGTGGGGAGAAAATTTGGAACCCAAAATTTTGTGAAAATGAATGTAAAAAGTTAAATAAATAAATTTATTTAATAAAAAATATATATATATTTTAAAAAAAAGAATACTCTTTGGGCTTAAGGCTAGTTCATATTCCTTTCTGAAGTTTCAAATGGGAGTACAGTCTCAATGTTGACTTCTTTTTTATTTGTATTTTGGTCCTTGTCCCCATAGAAAGATTCTATGATCTCATCTTTTCTGCTTTGCTTCTTGCTCATGATGATTGCCCTTTTTTGACTTTAAAAGTGGATCTCTGCTTCTAAGGCACAAGAGGCTCTGTCCCATGGTTCTTGTGCTTAGAACTTGAGGCTTTGTGTGTTGTGGCCCCTGGTTCTTTCAGCCAAAAGGTAGAATGCTGTAACTTACCTGGCGCTGAGGTGGCTGATGTGCCAAGGCAAAGGTCAGGTGAAGTCTTTCTGAGTTTCCCTGTAGTTATCTTGGAGTTAGCTGTGTGGGGCAGGGGTTTTCTGGTCACAAGAAGTCTCCTCTCCTGGCCACAGGCAGGCTCAGTGGTTGTTGAACCTTGTTTGCACTGGTGTCTTCCTTATTCCTCTGGCCCTGCTAAGGCATACCTGGTGTTGAGGATTGTGGGCTGCACACCCTTGGGTCTCAGGATGTCCTCCCAGTTTGCTGAAGTGGGGCTGCCTGGGACAGCTCTGTTTCTGTACTGGTCTCCTTCAGCCACAGCAAGAGAGACACCCCTTTGTGATTTTCTTAGCCTCACAAGCTAAGGGACTGTTTACCCCTTTGCCTGATATCACTGTCCCAGGATTTTTCCTGGGGAAATATTCTCTGAGTTTTTCAAGGTCAACAAGGATAGGGGTAGAGTATTTACTGATCACTCTGTCATCTTGGCTCCTGGAAGTTCAAGTAGTTGACTTGTAGTCATTTAATCTGCAGGTTGATCATCTCAGGAGCAGCCTTTGCAGTTATCTGGCGTTCTGTGATTCTTTCTTGCTTAGTTCCACTGGACTCTCATCCTGGGTTGATGTGTTTGAGATTCTGCAGTACTGCTGCTGCTTCAGATCACCTGGGTCTTCCTGCTCAACTTTGCTGTGGTGGGGTCTGCACTGGTAAAGCCTGTGCACTGTGTGCTCCTCCAGCCCTGTGTAATAAATCCCTCCTGTTTATCTTCCAGTCTATCCTGGGTTGGAAAGCTGCAACACTCTGTCTCTGGTTGGATTTTACCACTTTAAAATTTGTTCATATTCTTTTTTTAGAGGTATCTGAAGGAGTTTATCTTAGTACTTAGGTGAGTAGTTGCTCAGGAGTAGTTAGTTCTTAAAGGAACATGCGGTATTTTACCCAGAGTTCATTGGGAAATACCCCAAATGGAGGCTACATGGAGGTGTGGTTTTAGGCTTGAAATGTCACTAAATCAACTAACTCTCAGGATTGTCCAAGGAATACCATTTTGTTCTCATCAATGTCTTGTTAGAAAAGATAAATGTAAGGGAGTATATGTATGATGTCTAGTTCAAGAATGCATATGATTGGTCAGTGAGTAGTAAATGTTGTTATGACTCAGTACACAGCTGTTTCAGGCTAATATGTTCTACAGATGCAGTTGGCTACTGAATCAGGAAGGAGATAATGGTTGTTGCTGAGGCAGGCTGTCCCTGAGCTGGGGAGAAACCGCCTGGGAGAGTGTTTTGAGGCTAGGTAGAAATGTGATTTTTAAAGAGAAATGTGATTTTAGAACTGAGGTCCAAGCACATGCACCCAAGCAACCCAGCAATCATAGCTTTAAATATAATGATGCAATATAGTATAATGTAATATAAAATATGATATGATACTATCATATATGATGCTATCATCTATGATACTATACTATGAGATTATTCTGGGGAGAGGTAACTTGGAAGTGGGCCTATAAATTGTGTATTAGCTCAAGAGAGAAGTGAAAGGGGCACAGGACTTGTACTGAGGGGACCCAGAGCTAGGGACCTCCATGCTGTAAGTAGTGTTGTACCTGGAGAGTCATGAAGCTATTTCTCACTCTAGGCCAAGATCTCCGAAATCTGGAGTGATCTGTATCATAGGTGTACATTTCTCCATGCCTGGTATCACTTCCAGCATCACCAGGGTCTAGATGGTTGTCACCATTGTTGATCAGGTCTGTGGACACAATCCCAACTGTCTTCTCCTGCCCATTCAGGAACTACCTGAACTCAGTGTTACCAGGATAGAAACCAGTGACAGAGCAAACAAGCAGCTTGTGGTATCTCAGTGTAGCAATCTTTGATGGATATAGAATCACCTTGGGCTCAGAGCATCTGTGCACTGTGAAGGATTTGACCACATTGTAGTTTTATTTCACATTTACTGTCTCTATCCCAGGTAATCCTTCAGGCTATTGAAGTATTTGGCATCAGGGCCACTCCAGCTCCTTTTACCACCACTTACTTCCCCATTTGTCTTTTGAAGCATAACGTCTCTTCCTGGTTACAGAAATCACGAGGTCTGTGTCAAGTTCATAAAATAACACTCAAGCTTCACCTGTTTAGTGAAGTGCTCTTGCAAAATCCTTACAGTAAAAAGAGGAAAGAATTGAAACTATGAGAATGAGATAGCTACATAGACATTTTCCCTTAGGCTCCATCAACACTCCCCTGAAAAAAACAAATTATGAGGCAGATGTAGAATGATTATAGGTAAATCCACAGAATAAGAAAACAACAAGCTTGATAAGTTCAAAGTTTTATGAATTAACACAAGATAATATTTATTAAAACCTTAAAATCTTTATTGAGCATCCCTCTTAGGTTAGCCTGTAAACTGTCTAGCGGAGATGTACAAGTCCATTTATGAGTTTATGTCTAGAACCCCCTTTTTCTTCAGAGACTTTGTTGGCACATCTCACCCACTGCTTTCCACTCCAATTGCAATAAGCAGCAAACTGATTCTGCCCAGCTTTGTGAGGAGGTACCTTTTGCCTGTGAGGAAAATGGCTAGGGAGCCCCAAAATAGCAAAAACTCTCTCCAGAACACTCTCCACACTTCCCTCAAAACTTCAAAACATGACCGTGGCCCCACTTCAGCTGAGAATCTTTTTCTCATATTCTACTGAAAAAAAAACTGAGGCCCTTTGCTAAGAGTCCCTTGTCCCTTTCTCCTCATCTTATATCACTCAGATGCCTTTTGCCTCTATTTCTTCATCCCAAACACATATATAGAGGTTGTACTATTTTTGACAAGGCAAACCTCTCCATAAGGGATCCCATTCCAATCTGTTCCCTCTGACAAAATACCTCTTAGTTATCCCTCCTCTGTCATTTCTCTTTGATCTTTCCCTGTCTACTGGCTCTTTCCCCACAACCTATAAACATGCCTATGTCTCCCGTCTTCAAAAAGACCTTCAATTGATCTTTCCATCCCTACTATCATCCTATATATCTCTTTTGTCCTTTGTGTCCGAACTCTTCAAAAAGACCATCTGCAATAGATACCTCCACTTTCACGCCTTCTTAGTCTTTTACAATCTTTTTTTGAGCTCATCATTGCATTGAAACCACTCTCTCCAACATTACTAATGATCTTCTACTTGACAAATCTGGAAGCTTTTTCTCAATCTTTTAACTTTGCAACTTCCATGGATTTAATTATTGTCTCTGTGCTGATGATTCTCAAATCTATTTACCCATCCCTAACCTTTCTATTGATCTCTAATATGACATCTCCAACTGCCTTTCAAACATCTCAAACTATGTATCAAATGATATCTTAAACTCAACCTGTCCAAAATGGAAAATTTTTCTCCCTAAGTCCTCTCCCCTTGTAAATTTTTATTTTACTGTCAAAAGCACCATCCTTTCAGTTGTCCAAGCATTTAACCTAGATATCCTCACTATCTCTGTCTGTTGCCAAGGTTTGCTGATTTCACCTTTGCAACATCTCTAAAATGAATCCTCTTCTATCATCTTATAGTGTTACCACCTTGGTACTGGCCTTTGTCACTTACATCTGGACTATTGCAATGCATTGTTGGTTGGTTTCCCTGTCATAAGCTTCTTTTAAATCCAATCCATCTTATCCATTCAGTCACCAAAGTGATTTTCCTAAAGGGCCAGTCTCATCACATAATGCCCCATACTCAATTAAGACTCTAGTCTGGTATCCCAGTCAAAGGATAGGCCTTTGATGATGGACTTATTATCAGGTTGGTGACTCCACACTCTGTATAGGCCATCGAAATATACAGAGAACTCTTTTTTGTGGTAATAGTCTTATATAGTCAATTTTTCAAGAGTATGTTGACCCATTCCCCTCATGGGCTCTTCCTGCGCAGGGGATTTAGGGGATGTACCTTTAGAATGGACAGGGTTTGCAGTATTTGGGGTCATGGCCTGATATACTATGGGTGATGTGGAGTTCTCTCTCATGGGTCCACTGCTGCATAATTTTCTCATTGTTATGGCCTATGCAAGCATGAATTCACTGGGCAATGGAAACTATCTGAGCTGCACAGCCCTGCTCAGATCATTTATTTCATATCATTTTTGTGAGAAGGGGCCTTTCTTGTGGGCAGAGACATGAGTTACATGGAGTATTCGTTTGCTGAATTTGGAAGTGGCTGCTTCTCTGCAGTGAGGCTCACTAGTCAGTCAGTTGGTCACTGGCCTGAACAACACAACTAGGAGACCTTATTTCTATCTAAATTGTAAACATAATCTGATCCAGGTAGAATTTAGCCTCATGGCATTAAAATTATGCCTTGACACCCCTTCATTATAGTTTAGGGTAACCAGCTTATGAGGGCAAAAAACAATTAGTTTTGTCTGGGGAGAGATGGATTCCTCTGTTCAGATTACTGGAAAAGGCTGCATCTCATGATCAAGCCATGTTCTTTTTGCCTGTCTTGGTAGGATTCTACCAATCAGGATTGATTTCTCCCATCAGGGGCATGACCTTTCAAAAAAAAATATTTAAAGCATTCAGTGTCTCCCTTAAGTGTCTTTGGTTACTGAGAGAAACTACTAATCATCCATTTATAATCAGCTAGCCTAATTAATAAATTGTTTATTTACTCAGAAACTCTGTTTCAGGTTTTTCATTTTTCTCATACTCCTAGCTGAATTCTGAAGTACTAGCAACTACTGGTGGGGTATGTTACACTGACTGTCATTAAAACTTGTTCATCTTATTTGTGCTGGCCTATCAGCATTAGCTAGTTGAATAAATATCTAAATTTATGCAACATCAAACTGATAATGCCTATGCTGTGGCTGGACTTTTGACTCATTCACTCTTAAACACATGGAATATAGATTTTGCTGACCTATAAGTATGACTGGCAGTAAGTCTTAAAGCCAATGAGCAGAGTAAGAAACCAGCTACCAAGGCTAGTCAGGAAGTCAAACAGGAGGCTGCTGGCTGGTTTGACATAGAGGGATATGACAATATGGGAGTTCATACAGTGGAAGTATAATAGAATGCGGGAAAAATAGAACAACACAAAAAGTAAGAAAGCTAGAGACTCCTCTGGGACTGTCTTGAGAGAATTTTGAGAGTTCTTATTAGCTACTGCCAAGATAAACCAGCACATAATAGAGACAAGCAACTGAAATTTATTTACCCAAAAGATACTATCAGTAGGTGATGGACATGTGTCTGAAAATTCTGCAGATTTTATATACATAGAAAGAGTCTATGTATATATGAATATATACATATCTATGCAGACTCTATATATGTATGTATATGTGTGTATGGGCAGCTAGACGGGACAGTGGATAGAGGGAGGAATAGAGAGGGAGGGAGAGAGAGGTTTTTTTTATGTTAATGCATTATCATTTACCTGTCCTCAGTGAAATTAGATGGGATGTAATCGGCACATTTGTCTATATCTCCAATGTATTTGTCAACATCTCTAACATTTCAGGAAATATCTCTGGGCTTCTGGGGAGAATTTAACATCTTTTCAAATGCCTCCTCCAATGGCTCAAACCCAAGAATCACAACAAAATCCATGTGATAAAATTGAAGCTGGTCTCATCCAAATTAAAAAGCAAAACAAAAAATTCCGAGCTCAGGCAGTTTCTTTTGGACAGTGATTTCCATCCCAAAATTCCAGAGCCATGCCTTTATTTGCCTTCTCTCACAGTTGTGATTTATTCATGCCAAAGGTTGACTACGTCCTTAAATAGTTATAAAATTGAGGACCCTCATGTTCAGTTAATACTAGTATTTAAATCCCAAAGTGTTTCCCTCAAAGGAAAACGCCTTTTCTAACAAAACCTTCCCTTTCTATTTGTAAAGAAGAAACTAAGTTACCATGTCTTTCTTTCCTAGGTTTCCTGAGCTCTTGGAGGCTTTCTCTCCTACTCCCTCTCCGGGCTGTCACTCTTCTGTAGCAATCTCTTGCATTCTAACCAGAATTCCTCTCCTCTACTGGCTAGGGCTAAGTAAATCCTTAATCTTTTAAATCCAGCCTATTGGAGTCCATCTGCCCTGGTCTCTGGGCAAGTCAGTAGTCCTGGGGACCAGAATCCAGGCCCGACTGGTGCTCTAGTTCCAGTAATTTTGGATTTACGAACGACTCGGTTAAAAGATGCCAGGGTTAGCAGCTTCTAGCGGCTGCCTCTTATCTCCTCCCCTCAAAGTTTGCTTCTAGTTCGTTTTCCGGCCCTGGGGTGGGGCGCTAGGAAGACGTAGAAGGAAGGGCGGGGTAGGGTCTGTTTTCCCAAACAGGCCAAAGCCACAGAGCATGCCTGCATTGGGGACTCTCTGGAATCCGCTGGGTCAGCCTTCCCCAGTCCAGTCTTGGAGCACTCAGAGTTAGGGGCAGGGGGAGCTTCGGGAAGGAGTCGGGTCGGTCATGGCCAGTGGCTGCAGCCTCGGGGATGAAGAAAAAGAGGAGGAAACTCTGAAGAAATTGATAGTTAGGCTGCAAAATGTGCAGGAAGGAAAACAGATAGAAACCCTTATCCAGATCCTAGAGGATATGCTGATGTTAACGTACTCTGATCACGGTAATCCTTTAGTTGTTTCCTTTTCTTTTTTTAAACTTGGGGCAAATATAGTAATGGAAGGAATAGAACCACATCGCTGAAATCATGGGCCCTTCCAAGAAATCTCAGTGAAGACAGTTTTCTGCATTGGCTCAGTCTTTTCGGGGAGCACAGATTGGTTTTAGGAGAAGAATTGAAAACGAAAGGAGTCGCTTTCTCTTGTTTTCTTTTATTCTTCTGCTTTTAAAAAGCTGTAGTGAATAATCGTTTTCGTTTGTTTTCTTCCCCAGCTTCCAAGTTATTTAAAGGCAAAAATGTCCATATGCCTTTGCTACTTGTTTTGGATTCCTACATGAGAGTTGCAGGTGTGCAGCAGGTAAAATATACTTCGTTTTATCTTTTCCCTTTCCTTTTTGGAAAGAAATGTTTTAAACTCAAAGATCTTGGGAGAAACTGTCCCGATGAACCCTTTATATACTTGGTCTTACTATTAAGAATACCCTGTTTTTGTGCTTGCTGTGATTTTTAAAATGGTGAGGGTGTTAAATGTTTTTCGAACTTTTTTTTAGTGCAAAAGGATAGTGACTCATTGAACTAGCCTTTGAATAGTAGCATAAAATACACTGACAGTTGACAGTTGTAGTGGAGCTAATAAGGTGGAGAAGAGGGTAGGTATTAGGAGGATGAAGATTATCTCAGATGAGTAATGAATGAATATGAGTATTTAACCATTTATCATGGTTCAAAGTGTAGTACTGTAGCTCAGATGGCCACTAAAATATTAAGCCAAGTTAATCAGTGGTGTTACATATTGTAAGCTCCATTTTATCTTTGCATTTCCCACAACAGTACAGTGTCTTTTACTTGGTAGGTCCTATATTGTTGTTCAGTCCTATCTGACTCCTGACTCTTTGTGATCCTGTGGACAGTACATGGTTGGTTTTTTGTTTTGTTTTGTTTTTGGCAAAGATACTGAAGTTGTTTGCCATTTCCTTCTGCAGTGGATTAAGGCAAATAGAGATTAAGTAACTTGTTTTAAGTCACACTATTAATAAGTGTTTGAAGTCATATTTGAACTCTGGTTTTCCTGTTTTCAGACTTAGCCTAACTACTTAGCTTCCTCTAAGTGCTTAAAAATGTGAAACCGAATTAAAATATTAGCTAT
Source organism: Potorous gilbertii (assembly GCA_028658325.1). Classification (NCBI taxonomy): domain Eukaryota; kingdom Metazoa; phylum Chordata; class Mammalia; order Diprotodontia; family Potoroidae; genus Potorous; species Potorous gilbertii. The sequence goes on from CM053770.1 coordinate 169,701,785, forward strand.
ATTGTTAAGATCCTCATTTGGGATATAAAATTTTTCCTTAGTACTGTTCAAAAAATCTTAGATGTAGAACTGGAAATAATCTCAGGAGTTGTCAAATCTAGTTCGTGTTACAAGTTAGGAAACGGAGTCACAAACGATAACTAATTTGATCTAGGTCACTCAGACATTAATATTAGAGGGAGGGTTCCAGACCCAAGTCCTCTGACTCCAAATCCACTTTGTCATACACACACACACACACACACACACACACACACACACACACACACACACACATATAGGACTCAGTAATATCTCTTCTTGCTACTCTTCTTTGTTGCCATCCATTGACTGAGTTGGATTTGTAGTATCTAGCAAGTGCTTTTGATGTCCTGCCCCTCTGCAAGTTATGTTTCATTTGTATTTTATGATCAAGTCCAAAGACAACTAAGCAATTTTGTGTAGTACTTTACATGGCAAGAAAAACACATTCTCTTTTCCCCAAGTTACCTTTTGTTTTTTTCAGTTTGAGTTCAGACATAAACAAAATAAAATTAAAACAAAGATATGCTAAAAACTTTTTTGTATTTTTTGACACTAGGTTACTATTTGACTAAAATGAAAATTTCCCATGTCATATTCCAATATTTCATTTCAGCGATACATTTATTAAATGTTTATTTTCTATGAAGTACTATGATAGACCTAAACATAAAGATAATTAAAACATAATCCATGTCCTCTGGTACTTATAGATAGATTTTTGATTTTGTTGTAGTCTGATGACCTCCCATGTTAACTTTTTCAATTAAGTAAGTTTGTGTTTATCAGGTGACCAATATTTCCCTTTTCCAATTAAAGTTTGGGTTAGGTCTAAGGTAATTGATGGTATGAAGAATCCTCTGGAAACAGGCTGGTGTTAGCTGGATTTTATCTGTACTGTCCATAGAAGTTGTTAGGCTGAAACTCTAGCATATGTCTCAAACCCTTCTAGCTTCCTAGATACTCTACCGATCAGGGAGAGTTTAGTATTGTACCCATATCTTTCTGAGGTAGCTCAAAATTGCATTGTACTCTCCAGTACAGGAACATTTGATGGGTACTTTGATAAAGGTAGGTGTAACACTGGTGGTGTTCAGGGAAATGGAAGTCTGACTTAAAATTTAGTAGTTTATCATTTTCTCATTTGGTGGATAGAATTCACAACATGTCATTTTAAAAAGAAAAGCAACCTCTTACAGTGGTTGGTGGTGGTAGTGGTGATATTGGTGGTGGTGGTGGTGGTGGTGGTGGTGGTAGTAGTGATACCATCACAACTCCTACAAATAATAACGGTGCTAGGCACTGTGCTAAGCGCTTTACAAATATTATCTCATCTGATCCTCACAATCACCTTGGGAGGTAGGTGTTGTTGTTACTGTCATTTTACAATTGAGAAAACTGATGCAAGTAGGTTCATAGAAGGATAGAATTTTTCACTGTTTTGTTTTATTTTTTGTCATGCCAGACTATATGTAGAAGGAGGTCATAGTCCTGATGCACATAACCCTGAAGACATTTGAGTTTTGTGTTATGTTCTGGCCAGCACAGTTTTGGAAGGACATTGATAAACTGAATTTCTTTTAAGGTCATCCAGAATGGCGAAGAGCCTAGAGTTCATGTTATGATTGAAGGAACTAGGAATGTTGAGGCTGGATAAGAGAAAATGGGGGATAAGAGTGGTTTAAGATGTCTGTTTGGAGAGTTGTCATCTAGAACAGGGATTAGACCTGTTCTGTTTGGCTTTAGAAAATAAAAGCTAGGAATAATAGGTAGAAGTAGCCAAGAGGTAAGTTTAGGCTGGATATCAGAATAAGTTTCTCAATAATTTTATCTGTTCAAAATTGGAATTGATCACCTCAAAAAGTAGTGGGTTCCCCCTCCATAAAGGTCTTTAGGCAGAGACCAGATGGCTACTTATTGGGTATGTTCGATTTTGAATATTGCTACTTAGGTGCTTTCTATCTCTAAGATTCAATGAAGTATAAGATCTAAAGAGAGCACCAAACTTGGGACTCAAGAGACATAGATTTGAATTCAGGGTCTGGTGTTAGCTGTTTCTTGTCTCTAAATTGGGGAATACTTGTGTTATTTAACTCTGATTGATTGTGAGAAAAGTGCTTTGTAAATCATAGTGTTATAACAGTAGTCAGTCAATAAATATTTATTAAGTATTGACTATGTGTCTTATTTATAATTATAAGAGAAATATACATTAGATACACCTGTGGCGTAGTTGATGTGGCCTCAGTGCCAGAAACACTTAGGTTTAAGTCACACCTCTAACAGATACTGGTTATATGTCTATGATCCAAGTTACTCAACTATTTTTGTTTCCAGTTCTAAATTCTCTCCCTTCTACCTTCTTTTATTTTCCCAAATTGAGAATGAAGGAAAAGAAAACTTGTAGCAAATATGTATAGTTAAGCAAAACAAGTATTTTTTCCAAACCATGTCAAAAAATATATGCCTCAGTCCGCACCTGAGTCCTTTCTATCTAGAAGGAAATAATCGTATGTTTCATCATGAATCTTCTGAAATTGTGGTTGGTCATTGTGTTAATCAAATTTTCTAAGTATTTCAAAGTTGTTTGTATGTTTCCTGTTGTTATTGTATAAACTGTACCATTTATGCTCACCTTTTTACATCAAGGAACCCACAGTGAACAGCAAAGATCTGACATCACCCACCCATGCACCTAATCATTTAGCCCTGGGAACTGGTTCTTAAAAGAACTCTTGCTTTGTTTTGTTTGATTTTTATTATATTTTTGCTTTAGTTTGTCTCTTCCTACATTAGTGCTGCCTGTATCAAGCTTCTTGAATACTAGAGTAACTAGTTATAGCCCTAAAGTTACGGTGGAAAGCTCTTTAGAAGACCTTTAAGGAGCTTGACTTTCTAAGGGATGGAATATGGTAGGAACAATACCTTGGCCCCTCCATCCATGCAGATTTGGTTAGTTACTTAAAAGTATTGAAACATTCTTCCAAAATTTGTCGGCTCAGGACTGAAGACTCAGAGTAATTATTATTTCCTCATTGCCTAAACATAAAGCAGCCACTGAGGAGCCCTATTGGCACTCTGATGCTTGGCCGGTGGATCATAGCGGGTACCTCAGGTAAGGGAGCTTCTATTAGTTGAATTAATTTTCATTATCCTCGATGTCTCTTCTTGTTGAATATCTGTCTCCTGCTGTGGATAAATAAAACCCTTTTTTGTTAATGGTTGAAAGAGACACTATAAGTATATCAACTTATTCCAAAGTCCAACCAAAACTTACCAGGAATCTGACCTGAGTCAGTCCCATCCCAGAACAATTCTACTTTTGGATCTTAGCCATTTCAGGGAGGTTGATCTCTGAAGAAAAATCTTCTAATTAATTCCAAAAATGATTTTGTGATTTTTTTAAGCCTCTTTATTGCATGATCTGGAAATATCTATTAATCTTCCTGGTTTGGGGGTTTTTTTTGGAGGGGAGAAGGCAAGGCAGTTGGGATTAAATGACTTGCCCAAGGTAGACAGTTACTGTGTCAAGTGTCTGAGGCCATATTTGTACCCAGGTCCTCCTGACTCCAGGGCTGGTGCTCTATTCACTGCACCACCTAACTGCTCCAATCTTCCTGTTGTTTGAGGAAGGGGTATGAATCTTTCCATAACTACACTTTGGTGACGAGCCCTGTATTTCACATATGGATTTTTCTTTAGATAGCTTTATCTGTTGTCATCCATTTTACATTCCTACTGGCATTGCATAGTTATTAATTATTCAAAACATGCTTTTCCTGTTAATCTTTGACATTTGGATGCCAGTCACTCACTTAACATGCACAGCCTTAGCTAATCTGTTGATTGACTTGTGCTTGATAATCTCAGTCTCCTTATTTCCCTGGCTCCCCTCAAGGTTTAACTCAAAGCCTGGTGTCAATAACCAATACAAAACAAACACTTTTAGTTGATCTTACATATACTTACTTATTTACATGTTATTTCTTCCATTAGAATTATGATACTTGAGAATGGAATCTGTATTTTTTGTTTTTCTTTATAACCTATTGGCTGGCACGTAGTAAGCTGCCAATAATGCTTTTGGTTTGACTTACACTTCCTTTCTTGTATTATAATACTTTTAGCATTTTTTTTTTTGCAGAAAGCTGCTTTATTGCTTCTACTTCTCAGTAGAATTTCATTGCTTAGTCTTGAAAAATTTTTCGTTTATCATGTTCACATTGGCCAGTTCTGTTAAGAAAGAATACATTTTAATTTAATAGATATTTAAATAATATCTGTAAACAAATATATTTTGCCTTTATTACTTTTCAGGTGGGTTGGTCACTTCTTTGTAAATTGACAGAAGTATGTCCTGATATAATGCAAAGCCTAGTGGGTCCCCAGGATGTTGGAAAGGATTGGGAAGTCCTTGGTGTTCACCAGTAAGTATTAATTTTATGCAAAAAGCATTTTTATACAATTTTTATACATTTTTATACTTAGTTATACAAATCAAGAATCTTTCTTTAGATTTGCATTTTTAAAATTCTTACAAAAGAGCAAAATATCTTGAAGATATATTTTTTATAATATATAATTTTAAAATAATATTTTGCATGTCTGTAGATTGTTATTCTTAAAAGTCATTTTCCAGTGATTCATCATAGACAGGGAACTGGCTGTGAAGTCTTAAAGGTTATGCTAGAGGAGACTGCCAATTTCAGCAGGTTCTATCAAACTGGGAAATCATTAAGTAGGGACCCCGTTATGGATTATCTGTTCATTATCTGAGGCCTAAGGTGGCTAAGATTGGAAAAGTTCATCATTCAGAGTATTGCTATCAGATGATGGATATTTTTGGCCACAGCCACATAAGAATACTCTCTCTTAATATGTCAAAGTGTTGTGAACTACATGAGTGGAATGAATAATCACATCTGAAAAAGTTGTCTTAACTTTAATTCACTTCTATGAATATTCTTTTACATCCATGAGAGGTAGGTAGAACAGGTAATTATTCTAGTAGATGATAGAGTCATGACTCAAAAAATTTTTAAAGGTTGGAGTGGCTCTTGAATTCTGTATTTTCAGAGAACAGAAAGTTAAAACTTTAAACAAGGTCCTTTTTTTTTGACAAAATAACTAATATAGACTAATTAGTTCTACAAAAATATAGGAACCAGGCAGTGAGTTTAGTAATATATTAACTTAAGCTGTGCTTTTCCTGCCATACACATTAAGGTGGTTTAAACTACTGCTTTCAAAAGGAAGAAAGAGGAAATTACTTCCTAGCACACAGACTTGATAGTAATTTCACCAGCTGTCCTTTTGCAGTTTACAACATGATTTCATAGATGAGACCACTTCCTACAATGTAGCTAAGAAAACAAAAAAAAAGTTTCTATAGAAGGAGATGTGTTCTAGGGGAATTCCTTTTGTATGATTTTGTTAGTTCCTTGGCTTTTGTCTTTTCTGGTTAACATTATGCACTCCTTACCTTTAAGTTATCTTTTTTTCTGTGACAGTAAAGAAAAATAGGATAGTAGAGTGATTCTGATTTATCTCATAGTTTGTGTGTGATTTATAATCAATACTGCAGTACTCTTTCAGATCTGTGACTTTTTTAGCATGGATGTTCCCTTTATGGATATAGATTGAAATTCTTTCACACCTTAGTAGATGTTCTTCATTAATTACTACTACTTTGGGTAACGCTGCACTGCCATCCTTGTACTCAAGGATGTTCCTGTTTGGTAAGGTCTGCCAGACTTGTGCTCCACTGGCATAGTCTTTGAGATCCCTTGGTCACCTCCATATCACATTGAAACACTGTAGTAGGACTTTGGTGAAAGAAATAATTTATTTCATACTTCACAACATTTAGTTGTAAGTTTGTATTAATTGTCCATATTTCTTAGTTCATAAATTATCACAGAATATCATATTTTCAGAATATATTTTATTTACATTTTATAATTACTAGTGACCTCATAATAAAAGTAAATGTGAAGGATACAGGGCTGGCCTTGGGATCATAAGGACTTGAGTTCAAGTCTTTCCATTTACATGTACTAGCTATGTGACAGTAGATAAGTCCTCAGGCAGTTCTTTAAGACTATAAATTATAGAGTTAACACTGATCTATATTAGTGGAGAGAATTTCCCACACTGTTGAGGGAATTTCTCAGCCCGGGTTCCAAGAGAACCCTGGAAGAATTTCTTCCACCATGAGGTCTCCTGATGGGCAAAAAATGAGTAGCTAAATTGAAAGTGAAAAAGACATTTATGAGCTTATTAAGGAAGATTGCTGGAGCTAGTGGCAGCTTCAGCTTTTTAGTGTATAGATTAAATAAAAATTTTTATAACTTTTTAGACTTATTTAAAATACAAAGCTAATCAGCCTTCAGTGGCAGGAAGTAAATGGGGATAGTGAGAAAAGTAATTATTTTTCTATTATACTAATAAACAAGTTAGGATTGAGGGTTTTTTTTCCTTTTCTATTTCCTCATTCAGGGATGATTCCTTTTAGATCAGACAGTTTCTGAAGTACAGGGCTGATGATGGTGTAATCCTCCAGCAATATTCTCCTCATTCTTGGGCTGCACTCCACTACAAGAGTTTACTTCTGATTAAAGCTTAAACAGAATCTAATCTAGGTGAATTTCAGCCTTATAGGATTCAGTTCATACCCTTGAAACCCCGCTTTATTGTTCAACTTGGAGTGGTCTGGGTGGAGATGGATTCCTTTGTTCAGATTGCTAGGCACTACAAAGTCTCATGATCAAGCCAAGTTCTCGCAGGAGTAGTTGAAGGCTTTCAACCTCCTCATTTGAACATCTACCTTCTTACTAATTATTCACTAATCATGGTTGATCACACCTGTCAGGGACACCCACTTTTCCAAAGGTATTTGAGCATTCAGTGATCTTCATGGTTTTGTCTTTGGTTAGCTAGAGATCACTGAATGTAAATTTATTGATTATTTGCTAGCCTAATTAATAAATTGATAATTAATTACTCAGAAGCTTTATTTCTCAGACTCTTTTTGTCTCAATAGTGTACATTCCTTGGAGTCACAGGAGTTGCTAAAGATCAGGTTTGTTCCAGTGGTAAAACTCATTTTTCTGTGATTGGTATTATTCTAATAATTTTGTATTGTCAGTAAATCTCTAAATAGTGGAGGCCTCTTTCAAGTCAGTCTGGTTCATCCTGTTGTTTGCAGTAAGGGGTGGAGCCAGAGATAAAATACAGCCTCAGGATCTCTTCTGTGACCCTATGGAGTCTGTTTATTTTGCCTCAGTGGTTATTTTTTCTGGGGAGATGTGTCCCCAAACTCATAGTACTTATGCTCCTCATCCATCACTTCTATGTACCAAACTCTCCTGGTTTTGTTTTTTTATGTTCTTCAAAAAATTTCAGAAGCTATATACCAATAATGCAATGATATTTATAGTGCATATTATTTATATTGGTATTATTTGAATACTCAAAAGATCTGTAATTCTGTCAAAGTTCTGAACTCTCAGTGGGGAAACTCTCCACCAATACAGAATGTAACCTATTTATAAAACTAGGTAAGTCCTAGGAAGTTGCCTGAAATAAAGGTTAAATGATTTGAGCAGAGTTAGTTTACAGTTGTTAGTGATGAGATTTGAACCAAATCTTTCTGACTCCTAGCTCAATACTTTTTTATCCACCTGCCTGCCCAATTCACCTTTAATTTATTTTTAACATTCTTTTTAAATTTTGAGTTTCAAATTCACTCCCTCCCTACATCTCCCCCTCAATTATGAAGGTAAGCAAAATGTTATCAATTATTCATGTGAAAATGTTGAGGTTCAGTGGCACCCCAAAATGCTGGGTTGCAAGGTCATCTCAAAAGAATTTGATCAGACTGTCTCCAAATCAAGTTAAAGCATTTATTGGGGTAACACAACACAACACAACACAACACAACACAACACACTAAGCAGGCTCTTCTGCCCCAGAAGGGAGATGAAGTTTACGGGAGTTGAATCCTTAAGGGAGACATCCACTAAGGAAGATTGCCCTTAACAGGGCCACTGTCCCACTAACTAGGAGAGCCTAGGAATTCTTACAGAGGAAAACGTGCTTTGGGTGGGAAGATGAGATAACCAGGGAGTTTAAAGCAATACTTATTATTCCATTGTGGGACAGGGTGTGCTGTTGATTTCTGTGTTTCATTGATCAACCTACTTGAAGCCCAATGAATCTAAGGTGGCTTTAAGTGGTACTTGAGATAATGGACAGCTCATTGACCATTCTATTTAAATCTCATCAAAACTATGCAAAACATTTCCATATTAGTCATATTGCAAAAAAAATTAAAAAGCAAGAAAATTATACTTCAGTTTGTACTCAGAGTTGATTGGTTCTCTCTCTGGAGATGGATAGCATTTTTTCATCATGAATCTTTTGGAATTGTCATGGATCACTGTAGCCTACTCTTTGATCGTCATTACAGCTTAGCCATTGTTCACAATGATTTCCCAGTTCTCACTTCACTTGGCATCATTTCATATAGTTGTCATGTTATTTTTTTCTGAAAATACACCCCTTTACCATTTCTCATAGCACAATAATTCTCTATCACAGTCATATGCTAAAACTTGTTTAGTTCCCAATTCCCTAATTGATGAGCTTCTCCTCAATTCTAATTCTTTGTTACCACAAAAAAGATCTTCTATAAATATTTTTGTACATGTAGATCTTTTTCTGTATTCTTTTATCTCTTTGGGGTACAGACTTAGTAGTGATATTGCTGGTTCAAAAGGTTTACATGATTTTATAGCCCATTGAGAACCCCTCCAAATTGTCTTCAAGAATGGTTGCACCAGTTCACAACTCTAATAACAGTATGTTAGTGTACCTATTTTCCCTTATACTCTCCAACATTTGTCATTTCTAATAGATTTGAGGTAGTACCTTAAAGTTATTTTACTTTGCTTCTCTCTAATTAATAGTGATTCAGAGCATTTTTTCATATGATAAGATAGCTTTGATTTCTTCTTCTGGAAGGTGCCTGTCATATCCTTTGACAATTTGTCAATGGGGGAATGACTCCTTTTGCAAATTTTACTCAGTTCTGTTTATATTTGAGAAATGCATTTATCAGAGAAACTTGCTATAAACATTTTTGCTGTTACTTCATTATCTATGGTATCTTTTAGCAAAGTGTAATTTCCCTGTAGTTATCTCCTTTAATTAAGTCTATTTTTGCTTTTGTTTTCTCTAAAATCATTTTTACCACTGTCTTTTTACTTCTGCTGAAGCATAATCAATTGTAATATATGCCTTTATTTGAACTCTTCATGGGTTTTAAGGTGTCTCTTGTAAACACCGTTATTGGATTATGGTTTCTAATTCATTCTGCTGTCTGCTTTATTTTATAGGCAAATTCATCCCATTCATATCCACAGTTATGATGTGTTTGAACGTCAAATTTTCTATTCAACCCTGGTCTTTTCATCAGGAATGCTTGGAAGTCCTCCCTTTAATTGAATGTTCATTTCTTCCCTCAATGAATATACTCAGTTTTGCTGAATAGGTTATTCTTTGTTGTAATCCTAGATCTTTTGCCTTCCAGAATATCATATATTAGTAGTATCCAAACACTGAGCTTCTTTAAAATGGAAGCTGCTAAATTTTGTTTAATACTGACTGTGTCTTCATGATATTTAAACTGCTTACTTCTGTCTGCTTGAAATATTTTCTCCTTGACCTGAGAACTCTAGAATTTGACTTTAATATTCCCAGGACCTTTCAATTTGGAGTTCTCTTCCAGAAGATGATTAGTAGATCTTTTAATTTCTATTTTATCCTCTGGATCTAATAATCAGGTCCAATTTCCTTGATAATTTCTTTTTTATTAAATTCTTTTTTAAAGTAGCATTTATTTCCTCAATTATATGTCAAGACAATTTCTAGCATTAATTCTTTTTAAAAAGACTAATTCATTTTTAGTTTTTAACATTCACTTTTGTAAGATTTCGAGTGTTTTATTTTTCCCTCTGTCTCCTCTTCCCCCTACACAAAACAACATGTAATCTAACATAGACTATATATGTAAAATTATATTAAACATATTTCCACATTAATCATGCTGTAAAGAAGAATCAGAAGCAAAGGGGAAAAACACAAAAAAGAAAAAACAAAGGAAAAAGAGAGAAAATAGTATTCTTCCATCTACATTCAGAGTTCATAGTTCTTCCTCTAGATGTGGACACCATTTTTCATCTTTGGTTTTGGAATTGTTTTAGATTATTACATTGCTGGGAAGAGCTAAGTCTGTCAAAGTTGGTCGTCACACAGTGTTGCTATTAATGTATACAATATTTTCCTGGTTCTACTCATTTTACTTAGCATCAATTCATATAAGTCTTTCCACATTTTTCTGAAATCTGCCTGCTCATCATTTGTTATGGAAGAATAGTATTCCATTACATTCATATACCACAACTTGTTCAGCCATTCCACAGTTAATGGGCATCACCTCAATTTCCAGTTCTTTGCTATCATGAAAAGAGCTGCTATAAATATTTTTGTACATATGGATCCTTTTCCCGTTTTATGATCTCTTGGGGATACAGCCTTAGAAGTTGCATTGCTGGGTCAAAGGTTACGCACATTTTTATGGTCCTTTGAGCATAGTTCCATATTACCTTCCAGAATGCTTGGATCAGTTCACAACTTCACCAATAATTCATTAGTGTTCCAATTTTCCCACACATTCTTCAACATTTCTCATTTTGTTTTGCCATGTTAACTAATCTGATAGGCATGATGGTACCTCAGAGTTGTTTTAATTCACATTTCTCAATCATGATTTAGAGCATTTTTTAAAATTACTATTGATAGTTTTAATTTCTTCCTCTGAAAACTACCTGTTCATATCCTTTGACCATTTATCAATTGAGGAATGACTTGTATTCTTGTACATTTAAATCAAGTTCTCTATATATTTTATAAATGAACCCTTTATCATGGATACTGGTTGCAAAAATTCTTTCCCAGTTTTCTGCTTCCCTCCCAATCTTGGTTGCATTGGATTTGTTTGTGCAAAACCTTTTCAATTTACTGTAACCAAAATAATCCATTTTGCATTTTAGAATGTTCTCTCTTTCTTTTTTGGTCATAACTTCTTCCCTTCTCCACAGATCTGACAGATAAACTAATCCTTGTTCTACTGATTTACATATCTAAATCATGTACCCATTTTGACCCTATTTTGATATTTTTATTGGCTTTGTGGAAAAACTTTTTTATTTAATGTAATCAAAATTTTCCATTTTTACATTTCATGTTCTCTTTCTTGTTTTCTATTTTCCCCACATCTGACAGATAACATATTCCTTGCCCTCCTAATTTGCTTATAGTATCAGTCCTTATATGTAAATTTTTTACCCATTTTGATTTTATCTTGGTATACAGTATATGATGTTGTTCTATGCCTTGACAACTGAAAAATAACTGAACAACAGAAAGATGATGAGTCTAAGAGTTTATAAGGAGAATGGACTCAGGATACTGGTTAACAACCTTGTCTGCATTAGTTTCCTCTCTTTAGAAATGAGAGTGATATTACCAGTGTCTACTTCAAAGGGTTACTGTGAAAATGCACTATAGAAATTGGAGCTACTGTTATGTGTTGAATAGAAGGATTTCAGTAAAACAATTATTCATATTAAAGCAAATTTTATAATTAATACAAATTGGAAGATATTTTCTGGAAATGAAGTCAAGAGGAAGAACAATAGTACAATATATTTTTTGGAAAGTAGAAGCAAGATAGATGAAAGGTATGATGTGCTCAGGATAAAAAGTTTTCTAGCCCCAGCTTCATAATTCTTATAAAAAGGTTACTTGGATTCACATAGGACTTAGGGGAGCAAATATTTCTTTCCCTGAACTTGGTAAAACAAGGCATAGAGGATATAGGAGATTTAAGAATTTTTGCATTAAAATTGCTAGATCAGGAAACAAAATACCAAAATCTGATTTTATTTTAATTACAATGGATGTCATTGCTTTATTTTAAAAATAGAACATTTCCAGTTTCTACAGATAAAACAAATTTTCCACATATTCCTGTCAATTTACACCCTAAGAATACATATAGAAAATCTCTTCTAGTCATTAAAATACTCTTGTATTTAATATATTTCATTACATCCACTTAGAGTAACAAATATTTTTCAGAAAAGGAATTTTAATTTAATAAAGTATTTTTTAAAAAATCTCCTTTTTCTGTGTCATATTTTCTGTTTCATGAATACCTATGAGACATAGGGCATAGTTAGCATAACATTCAGTAGGTGTTAAGTTACTTAAAATCTCAAGCTGAAATTTTAAAGAAGTTAGACTTTACTCACTTTTTGTATTAAGTTGATTACAAATTAATCATCATCTCATTTTCTTTATCTACTGAATATCTTGATGCCACTATGTAACTGCTTGATTTCTCTTTTGAGTTGGGGCCATTGCTTAATTCTCTTGTTTGAGAAACTTCACTGACCTAACCAACTTGGCAAGATAATTTTCTGCTGTCTTGATTTCATTAACCTTGTGAACTGAGCCTACTGGACAGACAGGTTTTGATTATCAGTAACAAAATATTTTTCATTTATTTATGTAGATAAGACTTTACATTAATTAGAGATTATTTTTCAAATGCAATAAATAAAGAAAATGAAAAGGAGAAAATGTGAATGTGACTGTGAAAAACCATTGATTTTTAGGGTGATCTTATTTCTGATTTCTTTTTCAGGCTGATTCTTAAAATGCTCACTGTTCACAATGCTAATATAACTCTTTCAGTGATTGGACTGAAGGCATTAGATCAGCTCCTAACTTCAGGTACTTAAATTTAATTTACTAAAACTCAAAATTCTTTATAAAAGGTCAAACTCTTCATTAATATATTAAATTTTTTTTTTTTACATTTTGCTTGGAATCATATCAAAATTACCCATGAAATTAGAATTTTAGGTATCCCAATCCCATAACAGGGAAAAATCCATTATTGACCTCTCATACTTGTTGCTTTCCCTCTTTTCTTATTAGTTCAATGCTATTAATCCTGCTGATCACAGCTTTTACCTGGAATTCTGTTTTTGGGGGTTTTTTTGGTGTTGTTTTGTAAGAATAGATTAAGAGGAAAAGAATTTGAAAAGGAGGGGAAATGAACTGATTAAAGGACATTTTTAAAAGAAAATGATGAATCGATATTCAGAGGATCAAGCTAAAGAGCTTGCATTTTGAAAATAGATAATCTTTTTTTCTGTAGAAGCAATGATGAGACTGTATTAGACCTTATGTGTGTTTTATTTTAACTTCATCTTTTTTTAAAATGATTTTTAATTTTAAATATTTGCATTCTCTGATTGGCAATAAATGGGAATTAAAAGAAAATCTCATCAATGTGTACAGAAATCAGTAGTATTTGTATAATGCTAGAGTTTAAAAAAATTTTTTTAAAGTACTATTTCTTCAGAATTCAGAATTAGAAAAGTTTCAGTGTATAGTAAAGTCATTTCAAATGTTATCTTTAATTTACTTAATGAATTCTTTTGAGTTGTCTTTTATGTGAACTTGACGATAACTTTTGAGTAAACTAAGTTGTTTACCAAAAAAAAATCCAGAAATATGACTATTACATAAAAACTTTGGATCTTATGAGTACCAAAAGAACTATTAATTTTTGGTTTCCTTATACAGATCTGATGACTTTGCGGATATTGGAAGAAGATTGCAGTGATGTGTTCACATTAATTTTTGATGCCATGCATACATTTACTGCTAATGAGGAGATCCCAAAGTTTGGCTGTAAAATTTTACATGTGCTTTTTGAAAAAGGTATTTTAATTTTTTGTATTTTATCTTCTTTCATTTTTAAGAATTTTGAGTTCCAAGTTTTCCCCCCTCTCATGTGCCCCTCCCCAACACATTGAGATGGCAAGCTATATGTTAGCTATTATGCATGTGAAATCAAGCAAAGCATGTTTCTGTATTAGTTTTGTTCCCTCCAAGAGCAAGAAAAATAAAGGAAATAAAAAATGTATGAGTTTATTAATTCTATCTGCAGGTGGATAGCATATTTCATTGAGTCCTTTGAAACTGTCTTGGATCATTGTATTGATCAGAGTAGCTAAGTCTTTCATAGTTCATCATTTTACAATATTGCTGCTGTTGTGTTCGATATACTTTTAGTTGTCTATTCGCTTCACTTTTTATCAGTTCATATCTTCCCCATGTTTTTTTGAAACCATTCTCCTCATTTAATAGAGTATTCCATCACAGTCATATATCACAGCTTGTTCAGTCATTCCCTAAATGATGGACATTTCTTTAATTTCCAAGTTTTTGCATCCACAAAAAGAGTGGCTACAAATAAATTTGTACATATATGTACTTTTCTTTCTTTTTTTTTTTCTTGGTCTCTGAGGTACAGATCTTGTAATGGTATTGCTGAGTCAAAGGGAATGCAAAGTTTTATAGCCCTTTGTGCATATTTCCAAATTTTTCTTTAGAATGATTGGATCAATCAATCCCACCAGCAGTTAGTTCATCAGTGTCCTCAGTTTTCCATATTCCCCACCAACATTTGTCATTTTCCTTTTCTATCATGTTAATCAATCTGGTGGGTATAAGGTGATTCTTCAATTGTTTTAATTTGCATTTCTCAAAGTATTTGTGGTTTAGAACCTTTTCTCATTATGACTATAGATAGCTTTGGTTTCTTCATCAGTAAACTGCCTATTCCTATCTTTGATCATTTATTATTTGGATAATGGCACATATTTTATGACTTTGATTCAGTTCCCTCTATATTTGAGAAATTAGACCTTTATTAGATAAGGTTATTATAAAAAATTGTTCCCAGTTTCCTACTTTCCTTCTAATTTTGGCTGCATTGGTTCTGTTTGTGTAAAATCTTTTTAGTTTAATTTAATCAAAATTATCCATTTCACTTCCTGTGATCCTCTGTATCACTTGTTTGCCTATAAACTCCATATCCATAGTTCTGACAGGTGAAATTTTCTGTGTTGCCCGAATTTTCTTATATCCTGCTTCATTTCTAAATTATATGCCTATTTTGGCCTTATGTTGGCATGGGGTGTGAGATGTTGGTATATCCCTAGTTTATACCAAACCATTGCCTAGTTTTCCTAACAGTTTTTGATAAATCATTAATTCTTGTCCTCTAAGCATGGATCTTTGTATTTATTTATCAAACACTGAATTACTATGGTCATTTAAAACTGCATATTGTGTACATAATCTATTCTACTAATTTATCACTCTGTTTCTTATGAAATACCAGATAGTTTTATGATTGTTGCTTTGTAATATAGTTTCAAATCTGGTACTGCTACACCACCTTCGTTCAATTCTCCTACCCCCAATTGATTCCCTTGATCCTATTGACCTTTTGTTTTCTCTAGATGAATTTTGTTATTTTCTAGCTCTATAAAATCTTTTGTAGTTTATCATTATGGCACTGAATAAATAATTTAATTTTGGTAGAATTGTCATTTTTATCATATTGACTTAACCTACCCATGAGGGATTAATATTTCTCTATTTCTTAAGATTTGTTTGAAAAGTAGTTTACTATTGTGTTCATATAGGTCATGACAGATAGTCTCCCAAGTGTTTTATATTGTTTTCAATTTTAAATGAAAATTCTCTTTCTGTTAGACTTTGAAATATGTAGAAATACTGATTATTTCTTTTTCTAATGTCCTTCAACTTTGCTAAATTTATTAATTGTTTCAACTAGTTTTTAATTGATTCTTTAGTATTCTCTAAGTATGCCATCGTATTGCCTGGAAAGATTGATAGTTTTGTTTCTTACTGCCTATTCTTATTCCTTCAATTTCTTTTTCTTGTCTTATTGCTATAGCTAATGTTACTAGTACACTATTGAATAATAGTGATAATGGACATCCTTGCTTCACCCCGATCTTATGGGGAAGGCTTCCAGTTTATCCCAATTAAGCTTAGTTCTTGATCACTTTTGGTTTTAAATAAATACTACTTGTTATTTTTTAAAAAGCACCATTTATTTCTGTGCTTCTTGTTGTTTTTAAACAGGAATAGGTGTTGTATTTTGTCAAAAGTCTTTTCTGCATCTTATGTGTTAAATTTTATTTAAGTATTCTGTTTCCTCTTCTGTTGATCTGGACAATTAATACTTTTATAAATATCTATTTCTCTCTTAGATAATTAGTTTTGTTGGTTTATCGTTGAGCAAAATAGTTCCTAATAATTTTTAAAATTTCATCTTCATTGGTGCTGCATTCCTCTCCTTTAATTGTTGATACTTGTGATTTGGTTTTCTTTCTCTCTCCCTTTCTTTTAAGTCAAAGTAACCAATGGTTTATTGTATTTATTGTTTTCTTAGAGTCAACACCTAAATTCCATGAATTTTTTTTTTACTTTTAGTTTCATTTGTCTCTCCTTTGTTCAGGATTTCTATTTTGATGTTTAATTAGGGATTTTTAACTTGTTCTTTTTCTGGTTGTTTTAGTTCCATGCTCAAATGATTGATATACTATGTTTCTATTTTATTGATGTAAGTGATAAGAGATATAAATTTTCCTTCCTCCAAGTACTATTTTGGCTGCATTCCAGAAGCTTTGGTATAATGATGTCTCATTATTACCTATGTTTTTTCTACCTCTCATACTTAGGATTAGATTATTTTACTCCAATTGTTTTTTAATCTGTGCCTCCAAGGCACAGATATGTAATTTTTAAGATATCATGGAAGGAAAAGGATACATTTAATATTTTCTGCTTCTCTGGAATTTTTGGTGAAATTTTTATGGCCTAATACATGATTAGTTTTTTGAACTTGCCATGCACAGCTGAGAAAAAGGTATAGTCCTTTCAGTTCCCATTCAGTTATTTCAAGCAGTCTATTATATCTAACTTTTCTAAACTTCTGTTCATCTCTTTAATTTCTTTCTTATTTTTTTTTGGTTTGATTCATCTAGTTCTGAGAGGGTAAAATTGAGGTCCCTCACTAACATAGTTTTACTATTTAGTATTTCATTTAACTTTTCCTTTAAGAAATAGGATCCTATATTATTTGGTGTGTAGTTGTTTAGTGATTTGCTACTTCATCGTCTATTTTTTACAAAATGTAGTTTCCCTGATTTTCCTTTTTAATGTTTTATTTTTGCTTTTAGTCTGTCTGATACTATGGTTGCTAACTTGCCTTTTTTACTTAAATTCAATCATAAGAGATTATGTTCCTGCCTCTTATTTTAATTCTTTCTGCCTTACTG
This sequence comes from Potorous gilbertii, assembly GCA_028658325.1. Classification (NCBI taxonomy): domain Eukaryota; kingdom Metazoa; phylum Chordata; class Mammalia; order Diprotodontia; family Potoroidae; genus Potorous; species Potorous gilbertii. Next base: position 169,719,106 of record CM053770.1, read on the forward strand.
TTTCAGGTGTGTTTCTTTTAAATAATATGTTGTTGACATCTGGTTTCTAAGTTTCCATTTTATGGGTGCATATCATTCACATTCATAGTTCTTATTACTATTTTATCCTTCTCTTTTTTTTTTTACCCTGTCTCTTCAGATTCTGTTTTGCACATGTCTTTTGCCTCTCATAATCTGCCTTCCCTCTTATCTCTCTCCCACCCTACCGCCTTCCTTTTCACTTAACCTATTATCTACTTCTCTTCCTATTTCCCTGCTCTGTAAGATAGTTTTTTCTACTGCAGAGTGTGTGTGTGTGTGTGTGTGTGTGTGTGTGTGTGTGTGTGCGTGTGTGTGTAACATTGCTCTTGTGCACACATGCATGTATATATATGAATATTATACATATATATGTGTGTGTGTGTGTGTGTGTGTGTATTCTTCCATCCTTGAATGATGATAGTAAGGTTCAAGCCTTGTCCTTCCCCCCAACCTCACATTTTCTCCTCTGATGTATAACTTCTTCCTGACATACCTCTCTTATGTGAAATAATTTCCCCTTGTTTTCTTTCCTTTACCCCTCCTTGCAGTGAGTATTCTTCTTTCTTGTCCTCTACTTTTTTTAGATCGTCTCAATATAATTGATTTATACCCATGCCCTTTGTCTATAGAGACTCCTGACTGTCCTACTCATGATAATGTTCTTAGGAGTTATATGTATCATCTTCCCACACAGGAATGTAAGAACTTAATTTTTAATAAGTCTCATGATTTTTCTTTCATATTTGCCTTTTTATGCTTCTCAGATCTTCTCTTTGAATATCCAATATTCTGTTTAGTTTTGATCTTTTCATCAGAAATGCTTGAAAGTCTTCTATTTCATTAAATGTCATTTTCTTTCTATTGAGGGATTATACTAAGTTTTGCTGGATAAATTATTCTTGGTTGTAATTTCTGTTACTTTGCCTTCTAAAATATTACATTCCAAGTTCTCCACTCCTTTAAAGCTAACTGCTAGAGCTTTTGTGGTCTTGACTATGGCTCCACCATATTTAACTTTTCTTTCCATCTGGTTTCATTATTTGGAATCTGACTATGATATTCCTGGGAATTTTCACACTGGGATTTCTTTCATGAGGTGATCAGTGAGGTTTTTTACATTCTGCTCTGCCCTCTGATTCTAAGACAGCTGGCCAGTTTTCCTTTATAATTTCTTGACATGATAAGTAAACTCTTTTTATTGAATAATATTTTCCTTTAGTTAGATGTCAAGAAAATTTTTAACATTCAGTTAAAAATATTTTGATTTGCAAATTTTTCTCTCCCTTCCCCTTCTAAAAACAGTAGGCAGTTTGATATAGTTTATACATGTACTATCTTGTAAAAATATTTCCATTTTAGTCACTGTTGTGAAAGAAGGAATAGATCAAAAGGAAAAAAAAACACAAGAAAGGAAATTAAAAAAATGCTTTGACCTGCATTTAGAGTCCATCAGGTCTTTTTCTGCATATGGATAGCATTTCCTCCTGAGTTCTTTCTGCTTGTCTTTGATCATTGTATTGCACAGAAGAACTGAGTCATTCATAATTAATAATTACAAAATGCTGGTAATACGTGGACATTGTTTTCCTGGTTCTGCTGATTTTATTTTGAATCAGTTTGTAGCAGTCTTTCCAGGTTTTTCTGAAATCTACCTGTTCATCATTTTTTATTTGATAATAGTATTCCGTTGTACTCATATACCACAGCTTGTTCAACCATTCCCCAGTTAATGGACATCCCCTCAATTTGCAATATTTTGCCATCACAAAAAAAGGTTGCTAAATATTTTTGCATGTATATGTCCTTTTCCCTCTTTTTATGATCACTTTGAGATACAGGCCTAATATTATTGTTGGATCAAAGGGTATGTACAATTTCATTGTCCATTGGGCATAGCTCCATATTGCTCTCTGGAATGATTGGATCACTCACAACTCCATTAACAGTGCAACAGTTTCCCGGTTTTCTCACATCCCCTTCATCTAACATTTTCCTTTTTTTGTCATATTAGTCAGTTGGGTAAGTGTGAGGTGGTACCTCAGAGTTGTTTTAATTTGCATTTCTCTGATGAGTAATTTAGAGCATTTTTATGTGACTGATAGTTTTGATTTCTTCATATGAAAACTGTTTGTTCATATCCTTTGACCATTTATCAATTTGGAAATGGCTTATGTTGTAAATTTGACATAATAATCTATATAGTTGTGAATTAATGCCTTTATCAGAGACACTTGGTAGAAATATTATTTCCCAGCATCCTGCTTTCCTTCTATTCTTGGCTGCATTGGTTTTGCTTTACAAAAGCTTTTTAATTTAATATAATTAGAATTATCTATTTTACTTTTTGTCATGCTTGCTACTTCTTCTTCGGTCATGAATTCTTCCCTTCCCCATAGATCTAATAGATAGACTGTTCCTTGCTCTTCCAATTTGCTTATGGTGCCATTCTTTATGCTAAAGACTGTCAAATCTCACTTTTCTCCTTTTCTATTTACTTGCTTAGTTTCTTTCTTATTTACTTTTTTGTTGTATTTATTGAATTCTGAGAAGGGTCAGTTGAGGTCCCCTCCTAGTATAGTTTTGCTGTGTATTTCTTCCTGTTACTCACTTAACTTCTCCTTTAAGAATCTGGATGATATATCATTTGGTACATATATATTTACTATTGATGTTTCTTTATTGTCTAGGGTACCTTTTAGCAAGATGTAACTTCTTTCCTTATCTCTTTTAATTAGCTCTGTTTTTACTTTTTCTTTGTCTGAGATCAGGATTTTACTCCTAATTTTTTTTTTTTTTACTTTGGCTGAGGTATAATAGATTCTGCTCCAGCCCCTTACCTTTATTATGTGTGTGTCTCTCTAAGTTTGTTTCTTGGAAACAACGTATCATAGAATTCTGGTTTTTTGTTTTATGAGAGTTCTTCCCATTCACATTATAGTAACGATTAATACCCTCCATCCTATACTTTCTCCTATCTGTCCTCTCTCTCCTTTCACCCTTCCCCTTCTCATCAGTGTTTTGCTTCTGTCTGCCACTTGCCCTGATCTTCCCTCTCTTCTGTCATTCTCCAACTCAACCTTTACTTGATCTCCTCTCCTCCTACTTCCCTGTTTGATAAGATAGATTCCCTCTTTGAGCCAATATTGATGAGAGTAAGGTTCAAGCAGTGCTTATCACCCACCCTCCCATCTTCTGCTCCATTGTAATACAACTTGCATGCCTCTTCAGTAAAATAGTTACCCCATTCTCCCTCTCCTTTCCTTCTATACCCAAGGTACTCCTCTTTCTCATCACTTAATTTTTTTTTGACATTCCCTCATTCACCTGATATTCATGTAGCACCAGTGCAATATTCACAGTGCTGATGGTGGCCATGAATATTCCTGTACACTTCTGACTCACAAAATATTACAGACTTCACATGGAAAACAGAAACAAAACATTTATTCAGACAGCAGAAAGCAAATCCATCAAAGTAACAAAAATCTATACACAATAACTATGCAGAAAACAACACCATCCTGAAGTCTTCCCCCTGCTAGGCTTCCTACAAATCAGCTCCATTAAATAAATGACAAGCAGGCCCTCTTAAACAAAATCACAAACAATTACTTTTACTCTTGCTAGTCAGCAGCCAGCCTGATTGCATTCTTCCTAACTCTAACTACTCTCTGACCAATTTCCTCTCATCTCTGCCCTACCTCTACTTCTTCCTGTTCCATCCTTTTCTTTTTTTTTTTTTCATAAATTTATTTAACTTTTTACATTCATTTTCACAAGATTTTGGGTTCCAAAATTTTCTCCCCATTTGT
>CM053770.1:169723438-169828736 GCA_028658325.1 Potorous gilbertii
GATACCTATTTCAGATGTTTGGGATACAGAGGCCATGACTCCTATGTCTTTACCTGATGGTAAGCAGTTTTCTTCTTCTTCATCTTCAGAGATGAAGATTGGAATCATTTTTTCAAGAAAATAACCTTCTATGGTCTTAGTTTTTTCCCTTTTCTGGGCATTTTCCCAGCCAGTTACTTGACTTCTGAGAGTCCTCTCCACCCCTGGCCTAGGTCAGCCCAGCTAGTGCTTGGGGTCTGAGATTCAAATACTGCTCCCTGGCCTCAGGGCTTTTGGCGGCAGGCTTGGCTGCTATTCAGGGTAAGATTAAATCAGGTTCTCAGGGGGGCAGGGCCGCCTTCCAGGCTCAGTACCCTCAGGTGGTTTATGCAGAGACCTTTTGTAATGGAGCTGCTGCTGAGCTCCTGCCTGCTATGGGAGCCTCTGGCGGCCTGCTCTGGGAGACTCTGGCTGCCTGCCTCTGCTGCTGCTGCTGCTGCTGCTGCCTCCCAAGGGAGCCCTGAGTCCCGGAGACACCCCACTCCCCTCTCAGCCCGTCTCTCTCACTGACCTGTGAGTCTGTGGGTGGAGGGACCTTCACGGCCGCTGGAGATTCCTTCCCTGAAGCCTGCTTGGATCTACTCGCTCCTCTCAGTGCCGCAAGGCCGGGGTAGGGTAGGGCTCCACTCTGGTCCAGGGCGCGATGGACCATTGGAGTTGGTTTTTCAGGGCTCTCTGGAACAGAAATCTCCTTTGCTGTGTTGCTGGGCAGCTTCCACTGTTCCAGAATTTGTTGGGAGTTCTTTTTAGAGGAAATCCATGGACTGTGGGTTCGGACCTAGCATAGGTGAGTCTTTCTACTCCACCATCTTCTCCATCCTTTTCGATATGTTTTTTCATCATGATCATTTTATTTTACATTGCTAGTGACTGTTTTTAGGATTTTTTCTTTGATTCACTAATTATTTAGGATCTCATTTTCAAGTCTTCATTGTGGTTTGTATTTTTTGTTTGTGGTTCCTGAACCAATGACTATTTTTATTGATAGTCTATAAAGGATAGATGAGCTATTTCTGCCTTTTGTATTGGTTTTTAATACCTCTCTGCCCTTGTACATGATCAATTTTTGTAAAAACTTCTTGGGATCTAGAGAGTATGTATATTTTCTTACATTACCATTTAGAAGATGTAAAAATCTTTAACTCCTAAATTTCTTTAGCAATTTTTTCAGTTCCATATTTGCCCATTGATTATCTTTCTATTAGACTTACCTAAAACTGATAGAAGGCTCCATCACTATGGTGTTACTATATATGTCTTGTTGTAGCTTGGATTTCCTTTACAAATTTGGATGCTAAGTTATTTGGAGTGAATAAATGTACTATTGAGAGTGAAAAAAAAAATGATGAACAGGAAGACTTCAGGGAGTCCTGGAAGGACTTAGCTGAACTGATGCTGAATGAAATGAGCAAAGCCCGGAGAATATTATACACATTAACTGTCGCAGTAGATGAAGACTGTTTCTAATAAGCATTGCCCTTCATAGCAATGCAAGGACCTAAAACATTCCCGAGACTTATGATACAAAATGCCATCCACATCCAGAGAAAGACCTATGGAATCAGAATGCAGAATGAAGCAGACAATTTTCTCTTGAAAAAATAAGAGAGATATAAACTATTAGCCAAAACCACTCTTTTAGCTAGTTTTTTAAAATTCTTTTGGGGGAGAAGACTTGGTATGTTTGTTCATTGGGATGTATCTGCCTTGTCAAAACAAATAAAATACAAATATTTTTTAAAAAAAGAAATGAGACCTTTATCACACAGTAGTTGTAAAAATTATTTCTCAGATATCTACTTCCTTCCTAATCTTGATTGCATTGACTTTTTTTGTGTAAAAACCTTTCAATTGTATGTAATCAAAATTACCCCTTTTGCACTTCATGATGTTCTCTGTCTATTGTTTGATCATAAATTTCTCCATTAGCCATGAATCTGAAGGATAAATTACCCTTTACTCCCCTAATTTGTATGTAGTATCAGTCTTCATACCTATCGCAAAACCATTTGGACTTTGTTTTTGGGTATGGTGTTAAGTATTGATCTATGCCCAGTTTCTTCCACAATATTTTCCAGTTTTCCCAGCAGTTTTTGTCAAACAATGAGTTCTTATCCCAGAGGTGGAGGTCCTCAGATTATCAAAGAGTAGACTGCTATATTCATTGAGTATTTTGTCTTGAGTACCTAACCTATTGCACTGATCTATCTTTTTATTTCTTAGCTACTATCAAGTGGTTTTGATGATTGCTGCTTTATAATACAATTTGAGATCTGGAATGGCTAGACAACCTTCCTCAGCACTTCTTTTCATTAATTCTTTTAATATTCTGGGTAGGTGGTTCTCAGTTTTAATCCTATTTCCTTTGACTTCCAAGCCCTTTAAACCCTCAATGTAGAAGCTGCTAGGACTTGTTTAATCCTGATTGTATTTCCACAATACTCAAATTGTTTTTCTCTAGCTACTTGCAATATTTTTCTCCTTGACCTAGGCACTCTGGAATTTGGCTACAATATTCCTAAGAGTTTCTCTTTTGGGATCTCTTTCAGGAGGTGATCAGTGTGTTCTATCAATATTTATTTTACCCTCTAGTTCTAGAATATCAGGGCAGTTTTCCTTGATAATTTCATGAAAGATGATGTCTAGGTTCTTTTTCTGGTCATGACTTCCAGGTAGTCCCATAATTTTTAAATTGTCTCTCTTGATCTATTTTCCAGGTCAGTTGTTTTTTCAATGAGATATTCACAGTATCATCTATTTTTTCATTCTTTTTGTTTTGTGAGATTTTTTCCTAGGGAGTTCATTGATGGCTTATTCAATTTCTTTTTCTGAGATGGGTTTATTTAAGTATTTCAATTCCTCTTCTGTCAATCTGGGCAATTTACATTTTTAAAAAAATATTCATTTATTTCACTTAGATTATCAAATTTGTGGGCACAAAGTTGGGCAAAGTAATTTCTAATTATTGTTTTAATTTCTTCCTCGTGAGTTCACCTTTTTCATTTTTGATATTTTAATTTAGTTTTCTTCTTTTTGTAAAAACTGAAATTGACCAAAGGTTTATCAATTTCATTGTATTTTTTATAAAATCAACTCTTTGTTTTATTTATTTGTTCAATAGCTTTCTTAGTTTCAATTTTATTAATCTCGCCCTTGACTTTCAGGATTTCTAATTTGGCATTTACTTGGGGATTTTCAATTTGGCCTTTTTCTAGCTTTTTCAATTGCATGCCCAATTCATTTACCTCATTTATCTATTTTATTCATATGGGCCTTCAGTGATGTAAAACTTTCCCTAAGAACTTCTTTTGCAGCATCCCATAAGTTTGAGTGAGTTGCCTCATTATTGTCATTCTCTTGAATGAGGTTATTGATTGTTTCTGTGATATGTTGTTTCACCTACTCATTCTTCAGAATTAAATTATTTAGTTTGCAATTACTTTTTTTGTTTATCTTTCCATGGCACTTTATTAATTATAATTTTTATTGCATCATGATCTGAAAAGGAAGCATTGACTATCTCTGCCTTTCTGAAATTGATTGTGAGATTTTTATGCCCTAATGCATGTTCAATTTCTGTGTATATGCCATGTACCAATGAGAAAAAGGTATATTCCTTTCTATCCTCATTCAATTTTTCCCTGAGATCTATCATATCTACCTTACCCAGAGATCTGCTCACCTTCTTAACAACTTCCTTGTTTATTTTGAGTTTAGATTTATCAAGTTCAGAGAGGGGGAGGTTGACATTCCCCACTTGTATAGTTTTGCTGTTAATTTCTTCCCTGTAACTTCCTTAACTTATTCTCTAAGAATATGAACAGTATACCATTTAATGCATATATGTTTAGTACTGATATTACTTCTTTGTCTATGGTGCCTTTTAGCAAGATATAGTTTCCTTACTTATCTCTTTCATTTAGATGTATTTGTGCTTTTGCTTTGTCTGAGATTAGAATTGCAATCCCTGATTTTTTTACATCAGTTGAAGCATAATATATTCTGCTCCTACCTTTTACCTTTATTCTTTGTTTATTCCCTTGTTTCAAATATTTTTCTGGTAAACAACATATTGTTGGATTATGGTTTTTAATCCATTCTACTATTCACCTCCGTTTTATGGGAGAGTTCATCCCATTCACATTCACAGTTATGGTTACTATATGTGTCTTTCTCTCCATTCTATTTAACCCAGTTAATGTTTTAATTTCTCCTTTCTCCCTTCCCCTCCACAATAATTTTATTTTTGACCACTGCCTCCCTCAGTTTTCACTCCCCTCTATCAGCACCTCTCTCTTTTATTCTTTACCATTACTACTTCTTCCTTCCCTTTTAGCCTCCCCTACTTTTTCTTTCCCTTTCCCTTCCTACTGCCTATAGGGCAAGTTAGATTTCTATACTTAACTGAGTATGTTGTTCCCTCCTTGCACCAAATCAGATGAGAGTAAATCTCAAACAATATTCATCTCCTTCCCCTCTTTCCCTCTACTATAATATGTTTTGTGCCTCTTCCTGTGGTGTAATTTACCATTTTCTATCTCTTCCTTTTCTCTTCTCCTGTTACAGTCCCTTTGCTTGCTTTAATCACATTTACATACATACATACATAAATATACATATATATGTATATGTATATATATATGTATATACATATATATGTATATGTATACATATATATGTATATGTATACAATTCTCAAGAGTATCAAGTGTCATCCTCCCACATAGGAATGTACAGCTTGACCATATTGAATAACAAGTGTTCCCATCCACCCCCATTTACATTTTTATGCCTCTCTTGATTCTTTTATTTGAAGATCAAATTTTCTATGGAGCTCTGGCCTTTTCATCAGGAAGGTCTGGAAATTCCTTATTTCCTTGAAAGTCCATCTCCTTGCCTGAAATACTATGCTCAGTTTTGCTGAATAATTGATCCTTGGTTGTAGTCCAAGCTCCTTTGCCTTAGAAAAATACCATATTCCAATTCCTCTAATTTTTTAATGGAGAAACTGCAAGGTCCTGTGTGATCCTAATTGTATTTTCTTGTTATTTGAATTGTTTCTTTCTGGCTACTTGCAGTATTTTCTCCATAACTTGATAGTTCTGGAATTTGGCAACAATATTCCTTGGTGTTTTTAATTTGGGATCCCTTTCAGGAGGTGATTGATGAATTCTTTTGATGACTTTTTTTCCCTTTGGATCTAGGAACTCAAGGCAGTTTTCCTTCATGATTTCCTGGAACATATTGTCCAGGCTCTTTTTTCATTATGATTTTCCTGTAGACCAATCATTCTTAGATTTTTGGCTCCTGGATCTATTTTCCATGTCAGTTGTTTTTCCAATGAGATATTTTACATTTTCTTCTATTTTTTCATTCTTTAGATTGTGTTTATCTGATTCTTGATGTGTCATAGAGCCATTAGCTTCTACTTGCCCAATTCTACAATTTGATATATTGTTTTATTCAGTTACCTTTTGTACCTCCTTATCCATTTTCCCAATTTTCCTTTTTAAGAAACTGTTCTCTTCAGTGAATTCTTTTTTTCATATTTTAAAATCATTGGCAGGTTTTTCTTCTGCTTCTCTTATTTGACTTTTGAAATCCTTCTTGAGGTCTTCCAAGAAGGTGTTTTTCTGATGAGGTATTTCACAATTTCTTCTATTTTTTCATTTATTAAAACTGTTTTATCATTTCTTGATCTTTCACAGAGTCACTTGTTCCATTTTACTTTTTAAGAAATTATTTTACTTACCTGCTTAATTCTCCATTTTTAGAAAATATTTGCTTTAGTGAGTTTTTGTATCTCTTTTTCCATTTGACCATTCCTGTCTTTTAAGGTTTTCTTTTTATAAGTAAAGTTTTGTACTTCTTGTACAAATTCTATGTTCTTTCCTCTTGCAAATTTTATGCCTCTTTTACCAAGCTATATTCTTTTTGTTATTTTCTTCCATTGCTCATTTATTTTTCAAAGTTTTTCCCTACCATTCTCATCTAATTTATTTGTTCTTTTCTACTTAATAGTATTTTGCTTTTTACAATTACATGTAAACATAGTTTTCAGCATTCACTTTTATAAGATTTTATGTTCCTGGTTTTATCTCCCTTCCTTCTTCCCTTTCCTTCCCTTTGGTAAGACAACAAGCAATCTGAAATATTTTATACATGCACAGTCATATTAAACATATTTCCACATTAGTCATGTTGTCTCATCTAATTTTTAGAGGCCACTCACTTTCTTTGCTCTTTCTTTAGCTCTTCCTGGAATTCTCTTATGGTTTGTGTCCTATCTGAATTTTTTTCCTTTGAGGCTTTGCTTGTAGCTGTTTCTATGTTCTTGTCTTTTTGTGAGTTTGTGTCTTGATCTTTCCTGTCACCATAGTACCTTTTTTGTCAGATTCTTTTTTCTTTTTGTTTGTTTACTCATTTTTTCATCCTATTTGTTGATTTTTAGTTTTATGTTAAAATTCTTTATGTACCTTAAGAGTACAGTGCACTGTCCTAAGCACATAGCTTTTTCACACTGCTGTTCTTAAGTAGTACCAGGAGTCTTTAAGTTTGTGATTTTTCCATGGTGGCATTATGGGAAAAATGGTATGTGCTCTGGTCCATACCCAAGTAAGGGTCCTACTTCTTTTGGACTGAAGTACTAGCACTTCTCTCGGCCCTGGAACTGCCAACTGCTACTAGGTATGAGCATTGGAATTGACAAGTAGTGCTTATTTAAAGAGAAGTCATCATCAGGATTACATACAAATCCATGAATATTGCCTACCACATTTTCTCATTTTAAATATTTATGAGGCAATATCTTTGTTGATGTTCCTCCATTATATGGAATAAACTCCCATTTTTATTTTTTCATTTTTAAAATTTATTTGTTTTCAATATTCAACAATTACTTCTATAAGCTTTAAAATTTTCTCCCCCTTCTTCTCCTCTCCCTCCCTCAGAAGGTGTGCAATCTTATATGGATTCTACACATATATTCTTATTAAATGCATATTCACATTAGTCATGCTGCATAGAAGAATTAAAATGAATGGGAGAAGCCATAAGAAAAACCAAAGCAAAACAAAAGATAATACAGTAGAAAGTAATCTGCTTCATTCTTCATTCCGATTCCATAGTTCTTTCTCTGGGTGTGGATGACATTTTGCCTCAAGAGTCCTTTGGGAATGTTTTAGGTCCTTGCATTGCTATTAAGGTCTAAGTCTATACAGTCCTTGTACGCTGTGGTTGTTACTATGTATAATGTTCTCCTGGCTCTTCTCATTTCACTCAATATCAGTTCATATAAGTCTTTCCAGGTTTTTCTGAAGTCCAGTTGTAACCTGTCATTTTTAAAGCAAACTCTGTTGTTTAAAATAATACATTATTTACTTCAAAGGTTTGAAAATCATAGGGTTTAATTCTGAAAATTATCATTGACAGCATTTTTTAATGTCTTTTGGGATTCATTAAGAAAAGTTAGATGACAAAGCCTCACTTTCTTGCCGTTTGTTGGGTTGACTAAACATATATTTTGGATAGCTTGACTGCCCTTGAGGAACTTCACTTTTCTACAAGGTAATTCACTCAGTTTTCACTAATGATAGGTAAATTTTTTTTATCGAAACAATCTCTTTGCTTGAATTCTAAATCTTTTATTCTATTAACCCATTATTTTATAGCATGTTTTGATTTTTGAATAGTAATGCAAATAAGTTTGGTCACAATATTTTTGTTCTTTTTCATTTTTCTTGGCTTAGTTTTGTGTAAAGAAAAACTTTTGACTCTAAGGGATTAGTTCAGAAATATTTTTATTTTTCTAACTACACAAAATCACTGAATAATTCATGCTTTTATATAATTCTTAAGGTTTATATTTTCCATTCAATTTAGTTTCAGAAGAGCAACTAACAGAATTTATTGAGAACAAAGATTATATGTTTTTGCTGAATGCATTAAAAAGATTTAATCATGAAGAAGAAGTTGTTCTTCATGTTCTACACAGTTTACATTCCCTGGCACTCCCATGTAAGTATTTATAAGTGAAATTGTCATTACTTTCTTGAATCACTATAAACCAGAACATCTTTTTCAAGAGCTTTTCTGGAGATAATTTGTAAATTAGACATCTAAATGTAACCATGTCAGGAAAGAAATCAACTATTGTTAATATGAAAATAATACTGTTTTCTGAAATTTTGCAATTGAATATCACTTTTCTTGAAAGAAGGTTGTGAAGAATGAGTGAATTTGGCTTATGGGTCACAATGTATAGTTTAGCTAATAGGCTGATTTCATATCTTGGTTCTCAATTAGTTTATATGTCACTAGTTTCTGTAAGTTACCATTAATATTTTCCATTTCTTTGCAGCATTAGTATTTGGTGGAACTATGAGTTTTTTCATCAAATATCTATATATCTATATATATCTCTATATATGTCTGTACATATACATATGTGTGCATGCTTCCTCCATTACTGCCAATCACAACTCATAAATGCCTCTTTTGTGTGCATTTCTTGTCTGTGTATTTCAATCCATTTTTTTTTGTAGGTCATGTTGGAGACCTCCTTTTTATATCTTTTACATTGTGTGTTCTGTCCTAGCATTTTGTATATTTTGTTATCCAGCTATCCTGCTATCGATACACTACCAGCTAACTTTCTTTTCCTCTTTTTATCACTTTTTATGTCCAAATTAGCATTGGTAATATTGTCTTTGTGTATATGTATCATTGTCTCTTGGAGTAACCCAGAGTTTTTTATCCCCCCACCATGGAAAATCTTGAGATAACTAGCTGTATTTTTCAATTTTATAGATGCCCTTTCTATTGAAGAAGAAAACAATTCTTTTATATTTAGTCAACAAGTACTTATTTCATATCTACTATGTGCCAGCACATAGCAATAGGCAGAAGTATAAAGAAGGAAATAATTACTACTTGTAATGAGTTTAAATTCTAATGGAGGAGGTAACAAGTACACATAAAAAGCTAATAAATATACATACATACACATATAACGGTAGATAGGTAGATAGAAATAGTAAAGTACAAATAAATAAATAGTTTGGGAGGGAAGTTACTAGTAATTGGGGTTATCAAGAGAGGCTTCTTGAAAAGAGGTGTGTCTGAGCTGCATCTTAAAGGAAGAGATGATGGGTTCTATGAGGTAAAGAAGGAGTATACATTCCAAGCAGCTGGGATGGTCAATGCAAAGGCACCAACATCAGACATGAATTATTGTGAGTGAGGAACAGAAATAAGGCTTATTTGGCTAGATCATAGCATGTAGAAAGGGGGATAATGCCAAGGAAGGAAGGAAAGGTAAATTGGGCCAGCTAATGTAAGGCTTTTACAGCCATACCTTAGGTAGATATCTTGGGCTACTATGGATAATTTTTTTTTTTTGCTGGTGTGTAGCATTCCACTGATGTCTTCTTAAAACTAACTAGGCTAGTTAGTTGACTGTTGGCAAACCATGTTACATAAAGCATATTTGTAAATGGTAGAACATACCAGAGCTTGTGCTTCACTATTAAAGTTAGAACTATAATGGAAAATATATACGTGTGTGTGTGTGTGTGTGTGTGTGTGTGTGTGTGTGTGTGTGTGTAATATTTATAGTATAAGTATCCATGTATATATACACATATAGGTAAATATTATGGGTATTGTTTCATCAAAAAATTCTGAAGATGTGATAGTAGGCATTAATAATTATGTAGGGAAAAAATGGCCTTTGGACATTAGTAAATCCAAATAAAATCCTTTTTTTTTTTACTTTAAAAAATAAAGAAATAAAGTAAATAGACTTACTTTGGTAAACTTATTAAATATTATTTTCAAGTGAAAGTCTACCTCATTTCCTTTCCATCTCCCTGCCACCCACCTGTTCTCTCCTCTTTCCCCCTTTCCCTCTTGAGAAAACAGGAAAAACAGAGCCTCCTATTATGAACAAGCAAAAAGAAAAGATTCCTACATTGGTCATGTAAAAAAAAAAATGTATCATTCTTAGCCCATCACCTGTCAGGGGTAGCCTATACACTTTTGAAAAAGGTGCTTTTTGAAATGAAGTAATTATTGTATATTTTCAAGCTTTGCTTTTTGATTTCTCAGTCATAGGAAATTAAATAGTTAGAGGTGACTGAATAATGATAGGAAATGACCACACTTCTAAAGATTATAAATTACTGAATGTCATCTCACTTTTGTTTTCCCTTGTCTATAGTTATGTTGGATTTCTAATTGGCTAAAGTCTTAGACATTATGTCCCACCCATATTTAGCATAACACAAGAATTAAAATGGCTTGATTTTTAATGCAAAAGTCAAAGAAAATAATTCTCATAAATGAAAATTTTTAACCATTTTAGTTTAAACATTTATTTTAATTATTTTATTTGTGATTTTTGGCAGTTATCTTCTGATTTCCTAAGTTAAGTTCTTATTTTAAAAAATGGTTCATTAATATTTGTTAAAATCTCCATGTCTTCTTTAGTGTTGTCATTATAGCTTTCTAAATTTTATTTGAAAGCTAAATTTTATTGAAAATATTTATCTCAGTAGCTGTTACCAGCTTAATCATACTCTAAAAGTAGTTATACATCCTTAATCCCTGACTAGCCTTCCATTGACAAATCTTGCAACTTTTCTTTGAGATAGTGGTGAATTTGGAGTCAGAAGACCTAGGTTTCTCATTCTGACTCTTATTGTATGTATGATGTTGAAGTAGTTACCCAATCTCATGACATTAATTTCCTCATCTTTAAGAATCAAAGATTAGTGTAGGTAGCCCTTTGAACCCATACCTTAACTTCATCATTGTAATGTATTCATTCAGGTTTTACACAGGAAGTCTAGGAGAGTTATTTTCCTTTAAAGTTAAGTATAATACTTTTAAGAGAAGTCATAATTCATATGCAATTAATATGCTTATTAATGTATCCTTATTAATTGCATTACTCAGTAGGGTACTGAATCATGATAATCAGCATTTGAAATTCAGAAATCTGGATAAGTGTGTGTTATAAAGGAAAATATCCCCATATTAATGAATTGTAATTTTGTAATATTGTAATATTTGTAATTTTGTAATATTGTAATTTTGATTTAGGCAGTAATGTTGAAGTCCTAATGAGCGGAAATGTCAGATGTTATAATATTGTGGTAGAAGCCATGAAAATGTTCTCTAGCAGTGAAAAAATTCAAGAAATTGGTTGCTGTTTGTTACACAGGCTTACATTGGGTGAGTCATTGTTATTTAATTTTATCTTTTGATATTTCTGTTTAAATATACTACAAGTACAACAACAATTTTTTTGCCTCTGCTGTGGAATATGACTCCTGCACTAAGGTTTGATCTAGCTAACCGAATTTAGGATTGAAATTTTCCTTCTAGATTTTTTGATTTTTAAAAAGTGATCCTGTTAATGATTTAGTCTCTTAAATGAGGTAATTATATTTATTTTCTCCTTTTCTTCTTTTCTAATCTTCAAAGATACCTCGTGATATAAATATTCCTACTTATTTTCTTTAGGAAACTGAAAGGTCTTCTTTGGCTGTATTCCAAATGTTGACATTTGAGAAGTGGCATGAGAATAATTTCTTCACTCATGGGAGACATGGGTCAAGTAATGTGATTGAATTTTTGCATAAATATTGCAACATTTCCCCTTCTGGGTGGACAAAGATGTGTGATATACTTCTTTCAATGGTGTTGTTATTGCTAAAGACTTTCTTTGAAGTCTTCTTTCTTTTGAATACCCAGAGTGGTGGCAGATCTTATTTTGAAGTCAAACTTGATATTTCGTAAATAGCTGAAAAGTATTCCATGCCAAGTTGTTTTCTTTTTTTTAAAGGATTAAGTGTTGTTGTTGTTGTTGTTTTAATTTTCTGGTTATAGTAGAAAGAATACTGGACGGTCAGAAAACCTGAGTTCTAGTTCTAGTTCTCCTGACACCAGCTGTGCGGCCAGGGCAAATATTTAAATTCTCTTTTACAATTAGATGATCTCTAAAACATCTTCCAGTTCTAAGATTCTCTAATTTGTTTTGGTAAAGAAAGCACAACAATCCTTAACTGCAAAATACTGAGACTATAACTACTTTCTGTGATTCACAAAATAACTCTGAAAATAATATTCAGATGATAAACTTTAAAATGTTCTCTATGATGACAGTATTAAAGTTGGATAGAGCACCAAGCCTGGAGTCGGGAAGAACTAAATTCAAATCTGGCCTCAGACACTTAGTAGCTATGTGACCCTGGCCAAGTCACTTAACCCTGTTTGCCTCAGTTTCCTCATCTGTAAAATGAGTTGGAGAAGAAAATGGCAAACCCATCAAGTATCTTTGCAAGAAAATCACATATGGGTTCATGAAGAGTAAAGTGACTGAATAACAAAGATTTTTAAAAAGTTACTAAGCATTAAGTGTTTACTTTGTGCTGGGCACTACGCTACAATCTGGAATTTTTTTTTCAATGAAAACAATTTTTGAAAGAAAAATCACAGAATCAATATTTTTAGTTTCAATGTGTCATTTTCATTACTTTATAACAACTTCCTTTTTTTTTTACTGGATTCCAAATGTCTGGGTACCTTACTTATGGAGATACATGTTTTTGCTTGGTACTGTTCTATATATCCTGCTCTTCTGAGCTTTGTTGTCTCCCTGAATTTCAGTACCACATCACAATATCTTTTGGATATTTTAAACTGAATTTCCTGTATGTATCTAAAAGTCAACCTGTCCAAAAAAGAACTCTTCTCTCCTCCCAAATACACCATTCTTTTCAATAGAGGAAAAGTGAGGCTGGTGATCTGCACAGCCCTCCCTCACTCAAAACAAAGTCAGGTGCAAAACATGTCATTATTTCTGATGGCCTGGTATTCTTTGGCAACGAAGGACAAACACATACCTTACGTCCAGAGTACCATCATTCTTCCACTTCCCTTGACTCACAGTCTTGGTGCCATCCTTGTTTCCTTTCTCTCACTCATTTAATCATACCACATATTTAATCAGTTGTCAAATCTTGTCATTTCTATTTCTGCAGCATCTTTCACAGCAGTCCCCTTTTATCCATACAGAAATCATCACATGGTTCAAGCCCTCATCTCCTCTTGCAATAGTGTTAATTTATGTATTTACTTTTGGTTGTGAAAAATACTTTAGATAGGTACTTTAGAGAGTCACCAAATACCACAATAAATTCCAAATAGATAGAAAAGACAAATATTAAGAAGGCTTAGCATAAACGAATTGAAAACAGTGGAAGGTTATATCTTTCACAATAGTGATTATGAAGAGTAAATTTAAAAAACGGAAAAATTATAAAAAATGGCATAATTTCAGTTTTAATGATAAACAAAGTTTTGTCTGAACTGAAAAAATCAGCCAGAATAAAAGAAAAATGTATATATTGGGAGAAAAAAGTGTACTTCAGTAGTAATGGTAGTGGTATTAGCACTGTGGCTGCCTCACTGTTAATTTATAATAGCAACATGGAAAAGGATGAAACCCAAAAGGGTTTTCTTTTTAAACATCCAAAGATTTTAGATAACAGACTTTACTCAAGAATTTGATACAAATATATTGTTCTTCCAAATGTATATATAGTGTATATATGTTTATATTTATATGTATAGTGTATATATGTTTATATTCACACACACACATATATATTTACATACACATATATATGTGTATACACAGGATAATAAGAAATAATTAAAAGAGGGAAAGCACCTAATAGTGGTTAGGGAAGTTTTCCTGTAGAGGTGAAATTTTAGTTGAGACTTGAAAGAAGCCAGGGAACTCAGGAGTCAGAGTGGAGGAGGGAGAATGTTCCAGTCATGGAGGATAGCCACAGAAAATTCTGTGAGATGGAGGTGAGAGATGGAGTGTCTTGTTCCTAGAATAGGTAGGAGGCCAGTGCCACTAAGTCCATGAATACATGTCAGGGAGTAAGGACAAGAAGACTGGAAAAGTAGGAAAGGGCCAGGTTATAAAGGGCTTTAAATGCCAAAAATAGCATTTTATATTTGCTCCTGGAGCGAATGGGAAGCCATTGTACTTTATTGAGGTGGCGTTGTGTGTGTGTGTGTGTGTGTGTGTGTGTGTGTGTGTGTGTGTGTGAGAGAGAGAGAGAGAGAGAGAGAGAGAGAGACAGACAGACAGACAGACACAGAGAGAGAGACAGAGAGAGAGAGACAGAGAGATAGAGAGGCAGAGATAGATACAGAGACCAAGATATCAGAAGAATGGAATTAGAGTGGGAGAGAATTGGGGCAGGCAGAACCACCAACATCTTATTTCAATAATCAAGACACGAGGTGATGAGAGCTTGCGTTAGAGTAGTAGAAGTGTCAGAGTAGTGAACATGTGACATTCAAAGAGATATTGCAAAGGTGAAATCAACAAAGTTTGTACATTAGGACTGAGAGATAATGAGGAATCTAAGATGACTCAAAGGGTTGCAAGCCTGAATTATGTGGTGGTGGTGGGGGCAGAGGATGGTGTTATTTTCCATGGCAATAGAGAAGGTACAATGGGGTAGAAGGAGCATTTAGGAGAAAAGATAAGAAGTGCTGTTTTAGAGATAGTGAGTTCAGGATGTCTACCAGACATCCAGATTGAGATGTCTGAAAGGTAGTAGAGATGTGAGATTTGAAGTCAAGGGAGAGATTGAGGCAGGACAGGTATATTTGAGAATCATCAGCTTAAAAATAGTAATTAAATCCATGGATATTGATAAGATGACCAAGTGAATTAATATAGAGGAAGAAGAAAAGAGGACAAAGGACATCTATGATTAGAAGACATGATCAAGAGGAGGACAAAGCAGTGGAAATAGAGGAGTGGTCAGATAGGTAGGAGAAAAACCAGGAGAGAGAGGTATCCTGAAAACCTAGATAGAAGAGGGTATCGAGGAGGAGAGAATGATCAGTGGCGTTAAAGGCTAGAGAGAAGTTAAAAAGACTGAGGATTGAGAAAAAGCCCATTGGATTTGGCAAATAAGAGATCTTTATTACCTTTGGAGAGAAAATTTCAGTGTAATAATAAAGTTGGAAGCCAGATTATAAGGAGTTAAGGAGAGTGAGAGGAAAGAAAGTGTGAAGGTACCTACTGTAGCTGAACTTTTCCAAGAGTATAGCTACAAAGCATAGAAGAGTAATAGGACAATAATTAGAAGGGATGGAATGATCAGTTGAGGGTTTTTCTGCATAGGGGATATGATCATGTTTGCAGGCAGTAGAAAAGGAGCTGGTAGACAGGGAGAGATTGAAAATACATGAAAGATTGGGGCTCACAGGAAGGGCAGTTTGTTGGAGGAGACAGGAAGCAATGGGCTTCCTTGAATAGGTAGTGAGGTTAGTAGGAGTAGGTCTAGGGTGAGACAAGGGTGAAGGAGAGAGTGGCAGAAGGCAAGTGGTAGACAAGGAAGAGGGGAAAAGAGGAAATTCATGGAGCATCACCTCATTTTTTTCTGTAAAGTGTGAGGCAAGGGGAATAGGAGTCATGGGAGGTTTGAGAAGGAATGAAAGGGTTAGGAAGAGTTGCAGTGGAGTGTGGGATAGTGAGTTGATTTGGGAGGTGCGGCAGGATTGCCTAGTAGCAGTGAAGTCTCAGTTCCTTGGTTCCTTGACTTGCTTCAAGTTCTAGCTAAAATCCTACCTTCTACAGGAAGCCTTTTCTAATCCCTCTTAATACCCTTCCTTCTATTAATTATTGCTATTTAACACATTCTTACCTTTTTTTTACATGTTGTTTCCCCTATTAGACTGTGAGATCCTTAAGGGCAGAAATGTATTCCCAGTGATTACCTGGGCTCCCATCTCTCGGGGCTGCTGTTGCTTTGTCAAGGTGAAGATATCACTGAGAGGAGTTGGGCTACCACCAACATGGCAACCAATACTATCACTGAGTAATATCTTTCTAATTGGTGTCTCAGCCTGAAGTCTCTCCTCATTCCTGTATATCCTCCACACAACTGTCAAATTTATTTCCCTAAAGTGCCTATCTGACCATTTAACTACCTACTTGGTAAACTGCTATCGCTCTATGTTTGTTCTGGGATCAAATATACCCTTCTCTTTGGTATTTAAGTCCTTCACCACGTAGTCCCAACTTATATTTCTTATATTTCTAATGAGATTAGTTTGGGGATTAGGGAGATATACAATATGATTGCCTAGCAGCAGTGAAGATTTGGCAGTCCAGCCCCTCTCAATGTCATCTTCACCTTGGTCAAGCAGCAGCAACCCCAAAGAGCTCATGATCTAAGTCATAAAAACAGAAAATTCTTCTGAGGAAGAAGTGTTTAAATTTATTCAATAAATCTGTGTAATGCAGAACTGTAGTCTTCTTGTCTCTGCCTCCATAACCCAGACTCTATGTTAAAACACTGAAATCTCACTGAAAGTAACTAGGTTGCAGGGGTCCTAAAGTAAATGGTAATAACTAATTTTCTCTCCGGATATCAAATGCTTTTCCATGTTTGTCACACTTCGGAGGTGATCATGAGTTCTCACATGCTGTGCCAACAGAACAAAAGCTCCAACAGGTTCTACACAATGCTAGAAAGACATTGACTGTTATCTTGGAATACAAATGAGTCTACTTTCTGAGGACCAGGAGAGTTTTCCATTTTTATGAGTATAATGAATTTTAGAATGGAGTATTTTCTTGCATTTTAATCAAAAATATCAAATTAAACATCTTTCTGTTCTGGGAGAAACTGAAATAATCTGTTATCTCATTTCTATGACTAGTTCTAACTAGGAAGAAGATAGAGTCTAACTTATCTCAATGAGTACTCTGTGCTGGCTTCTTCACTCTTCCCAAGGTGTATGAGAAGATAATCCAGAGACAGTTTACTTTATGGAAAAGCCCTTGTCTCTCCCTCCTCTTCCCCCACTTTAATTTTCAACCTCTCCCAAGTCTGCCTAGTTCTTAAACTGACCGAATGCTGTTATCTGCATTTGGCCATTTCCCCTTTGAGCAAACATAATCAGTGCCTTTGCTTCCTCTTTTCTTCTTTTTAGCCCTAAAAGTCTGTTTTCTTACCTCTTCATTCAACTGAAACCAGTCTCTTCAAATCACTGTCTTTATTGCAAAAATCTGATGATCTTTATTTATCCTTATCCTTATTGATCTCTGAGCAACATTTTTAAAAATAATATCCATTTTTTCTTTTTCTTTTCATTTTTAAAAATCATATGCAAAGCACTTTTAATCATATTCTCCTGAATTCTCTGTATGGGATTTTCTGACTGATTTCTCTTGCTTCTTCTGTCTGACTCTTTTTGTGTGACTGAAGTACTTTTACTCGATCTTCGTCCATGTCCTGCCTGCTAATTGTGGATGAGCCCCAGCACTATGTTCTATATCCTCTTCTCTTTTTTTTTTTACCCCAGTGATTCACAGACCTATCTGTCTTTCAGAAGATAAACAGTCCTAATCTGTCTCCTAGTTCTACACTACCAGCTTTTAATTTGACATTTTGATGGGTTTTCCTTTCGGGCGTCTCAAACTCAACATGTCCAAAATAACTCATCATTTCTCTCAACCTTTACCACTCTGAATTTTCCTGTTACTGCTGAGGGCCCCACCCTCCTTTTAGTCACCCAACTTCGTAACTCTGTTGACTTCCTTGGTTCCTTTGACTGAGAGCAGTTACCCCATGTATCCTGTTGCCAAATCTTGCAATTTCTTGCATGCATCCTCTTCTTTCCATTCACACAGTCTCCCCCCTATTTCAGATCCTCACCATCTTTTATCTATCCCTTTAATAAAAGAATTTGTTCTGTGAAATTTGGATTCAGTCAAAGGACTTCACCTGAGGACCAAGAGGGCCACATGTAGCTCAAGGCTGCAGATTCCCCACCCCTGAATTCTGGACTATTGCAATAATATTCTAATTAGGCTCCCTGCCTCAAGTCTCTTCCATGCCAATCTGTCTTCTAGTCAACTGTCAAAGATTATCTTAAAGTTATAAATCTCCCATATCACATCCCTGCCCAATCAGATCAAAGTCAGTTAGCTTTTATTACACAGGCACCATGTGCAGGCACTGTGCTAAAAACTGGGAATATAAATATAAATTATGAAAGATAATCCTTCTTCTCAAGGAGCCCATGCTTTTAAAACTGGGTTCCAAATTTTCTCCCTTCCACCCCTCTCCCCTCATTAAGAAGGCAAAAAATTTGATATAGGTTATAAATGTGTAATCATACAAAACATTTCCATATCAGTTATATTGTAAAATAAACTATAGACCAAAATAAAAACCCAGGAAAAAATAAAGTAAAAAGGTATGCTTTGTTTTATTTTCGAACTCCATCAGTTCTTTCTCTGAGGATGGATAGTGGTTTTCATGGTAAGTCCTTCAGAGTTGTCCTGGATCATTGTATTGCCAAGAATAGCTAAGTCATTCATATCATCTTATAATATTTCTGTTACTGTATGCAATATTCATTTCACTTTGCATCAGTTCAAGTAAGTCTCTCTAAATTTTTTTCTGAGAGCATCTAGCTCATCATTTCTTATATCACAATATAATTTCATCCCAATCATATACCACAAATTTTTCAGCCATTCCCCAATTGATGGGTATCACCCCAATGTCCAGCTCTGACATCTGAAAAGGATTGCTGTAAATATTTGAGCATAGCTCCAAATTGCTCTACACCACAGTTGAATCAATTCACAACTCCATCAGCAGTAATGTCTCAATTTTTCCACATCTCCAACATTTATCATTCTCTTTTTCTGTCCTATTAGCCAATCTAATAGGTGTGTGGTAGTACTTAAGTATTGTTTTAGTTTGCATTTCTCCAATCAATAGTGATTTAGAATGGTTTTTTTCCTTACGGTAACAGATAGCTTTGATTATTTTATCTGAGAACTGATTTCATATTTTTTGATCATCTGTCAATTTGGGGAATGACTCTTATAGAAAGAATTCTTTAATTAGAACCTGAACTTCCTTCAATTAAGCAAGTACACTAAAATTCCTTCTAAGTAGGAAATATTTAAATTCTATTAAAGTGCTTTTTGCTTCATCATGTGCTATGTAAATGTGAGCTATTATTAATAGAAGATTCTGTATTGGTCCTATGTTCAATGAGGCAGTATACTTTTTATGACGATGAAAAGAGCAGTGAAAGAAAAAACTACTCTTGTTCAGTTCATTGCATAGTTAGTTAAATAATTAAGTGGTAAAAATGTGCAACAATTTACAAAAACAGTATAGAAACATGAGAAGTTATTTTTAAGAAAAGTATTACTTGATTGCAAAGACCTTAAAAGGAGAAGAATAAGCATCCTGTGATTAAATGTGATCATTTACAGATAAATATAAAATTCTGTTAATGTAAATTTAACTGATAATTTGTTTTTAGATAATTTCTTTAATATCCTGGTTTTAAATGAGGTTCATGAAGTCATCCTGAAAGCTGTTAAAAAATATTCAGAAAATGCAACCTTACAGACTGCCGCACTAAGCTGTTTGACTCTCCTCAGTAAGTAAACTTTGCCTTGATGTGTTTAAAAAGAAAAAGTAACATCTATAGTAAATGCTTAAAGATTTATTTGGTCTTGCTTTCTTCATAGTATCAAAGTATATAGTGCATGAAAAAAGAGGTAGTAGTATACTTTTCAGTCCAAAGAGCAATCCATTAATTCAAAACCCTGTCCATGGGATGTTTATCAAGGAAACAAAGCTTCAATGAATAATCCACTGATACTAATAAATTGCAGTTTTGATTTCTGTGCTTGATGTGATCTTAACAATTTTATTTATTCAGACTTCCTCCTCTAATTTGGCTTTGAATATTAGTTGCTTTCTTTGCATTCATTTTGTAATTGTTTTCTAACAATTTCTTTAGTCGCAGTTTTTTTTGTAGATTCTGGATTGTTGGAGCTCCTTTCTCTAGGATACTCTTATTTTTTATCATTACCTTTAAGTGGTGGGAAGAAGTGGGAAAATGGATGTTGACCTGCTTTTTCCTTGCTTATATTTTTGTTCTCATCTTGCTTGTTAGACCATTTTGAGATTCACTTGATGTATCAGTTTTCAAGTGTTTGTTTTTATTTTGTTTTGAGAGGTAGGGTGCAAAAGAGAAATAAGAATGGGAAGAAAGATAAAATATATAGTTACCAATCAAAATTAAGTATCTGCTTTGTAAAGGGACTATGCTAGACACTGGTGTTACAAATACAATTAATGAAAAAATCCCTACTCATGGGAAGTTTAGATTCTAATGACTACTTGCCTCATTTCTATGCTTCACTTTTTTATTGACATAGGAAATATCTTATTGAGTACTAAAGGATATGTGGGATCTTTATATGATAAATCTTTTATGAATAGAAATGTCTTACTGCTAAAAGGGAAGCCTTCTTGAAAGTTACAATTTTGTTGTCTTAATGTAATTTAACATTTTAATTTTTTATTTATTTTAAGCATTCTTTTCTTCTTAAAGTATGCCTTCCTAATTTTCTCCCTCTCTGTCACTTCCCTCCCCCACTCATTGAAAAGTAAGTAATATACTATCAATTATACATATGAAATCATGCAAAACATAGTTTCTTGTTAGCCACATTTTTTTTTAAAAAGCAAGAAAAATAAAATGAGAACATTTTTACTTTTGATGTACTTAGAGTCCATCAGTTCTTTCTGTAGATATTTTTTCTTTGTGTGTTCCTTGAAATTGCCTTGGATTATATTATTGATCAGAGTAGTCTAGTCTTTCACAGTGATCATTGTTACTTGGCACAATAATCTCCCAGGTCTTCTTACTTCATGTGCATCACTTCATATAGATCTTGCCATGTTTTTCTGAAACCACCTATGTCATCACCATAAGCCCCAACTTGTTCAACCATTCACCAACTGATGAGTATTACATCAGTTTCCAATTCTTTGTCACTACACAAAGCTGCTATAAACAGTTCTTTTCCTTTGATCTCTCTGGGATACAGAAATAATAGCAGTATTGCTAGGTGGTTATAGGGTATGCAGAGGTTTATGCTTGGGCATAGTTCCTTGTTCTCAAGAATGGTTGGACAACTTCACTACTCTACCAGCACTTTATTAGTGTACTTATTTTTCCCTTTCTCTCTATCATTTGCCATTTCTGATAGGTGTGAGGTGGTATCGCAGAGTTGTTTTAATTTGCCTTTCTCTAGTTAGTAGTGATTTAGAGAATTTTTTTCTTATAAGCCTTCTGAAAACTGCCAGTTTCTATCTTTTGGCTATAGGTCAAAAATGTCAAATTTGTAAGAAAAACCACTGAGGCAGAACTCTGAGTCAATACCCATTTATTCAAGGGCTCTGACCTCCCTTAATGAATAGAAACTTAGACCTTCCTCATGATCTGATATGCCCCCTTCCTCCAGGGCCTTAGTTTTACAGTGTTGATACTCAGGCAATACAGGTGGAACAGACCAAAACAACAATCTGGTTAGTGGATTAACCTTATCCTTAACTGTCCTTGTGGGTCTATACAAAATACAGAATCCTATTGGTTTACAGATAGTTATGCAAAGAGACCTTAACAGACTTGACTTTCCAGGAAGTCCTTCCAAAATCAGGAACAGGCTTCTGGGGTTGGGCTGATGAGTGCATGTCAAAACTTCTGCATAAGCTCAAGGGCCAAGAGAACTGTAAGTCACATCTAGGTAACCAGGGTCACTCATTACTCAAAAGCTCATAACCATCTCCCCATGGTGGGCAATGAGGAGATAATCAAGGATGGAGGGGCAATGGATGAGTAAGGGACCTTCCATGTAATTGAGTTACATCTGTCATGCTGGGTTTGGTCCCCTGCTCAGCAGGAGGAAAGGGTAGAGGTCACTACTTAGCTTCATATGATTAGACAAGTAAACTTCTTAGTAAGTGATCTCTTTATGCAGAATACAGTTTGGGGTCTTTCATGAAAGGTTTGAAGTTTTTTATAAGAGGTTAGGGTCCTTTTTATGGGAATCTATTTTATTTGACTATTCGTGATTAATTGATTAACTATATACTGAAAAGTATAATATGTTACTTGATTACATGTATAATATTAATAAATATATTAATTAAGATTAAATATATATTGATTGGTTGTCTAATTTGATTGACTAAATATATTTTGATTGTAGGTATAGTATATTGATCATTGCTATCAGTGACCACCAGTAAAATAACTAGCAAAGTAATACTGATTGGAGTATAATAGGGGGCTAGTCATCAATTTCATCATGATTTGTCAATGGAGAAATAGCCCTAATTTTTATAAATGTGACTCAGTTCTGTACTTACTTTATATATGAGAAATGAAACCTTTATCAGAGAAATTTGCTGCAAAAATTTTCATGTTACTTCATTGTCTATGGTACCTTTTAGCATAGTGTAGTTTCCCTGATTTATCTCTTTTAATTAGGTTTGGCTTTGCTTTTGCTTTGTTTGAGGTCATGATTGTTACCCCTGCCTTTTAAATTTTATTTGAAGTATATTAGATTCTGTCCTTTATTTTAACTCTGTGTGTGTCTGTTTCAAGTGTATCTCTAGTGAACAACATATTTTTGGATTCTGCTTTCTATTCTACCTGTTTCTGTTGCATGGGTAAACTCATCTCATTCACATTCAAAATTATGATTACTGAGCAAGTATTTCCCTCCATCCCATTTTCTTCTGTTTCTTCGTCTCTGTTTTTATCCTATCCCTCTTCAAAAGTGTATTTGACTTGTAACTATTGCCTCCCTTAATCTGCTTGTCTTTTTATCATCCTTCTCCTCACCTTCCACCTTCTCTTATCACTTTTCCCTTCTATTTCTCTATTGGCTAAGTTACAGTTCTGTATTCTTCCCTCTTTGAACCAGTGCCAGTGAGAATGATGGTCAAGTATAACCTACCATTCCCTCATCACCATTTTCCTCTCCCTTGTGAAAACTCTTTTTATGTAAGAAAATAAACCCCACTTCTGCCTCTCCTTTTCCTTTTCTCCCAGTTCTCCCCTCTTTCTCACTTCTTTGTTTTTGGAGGACATTTCAACATAATTGGCTCACACTCATGTCCTCTGCCTATGTAAAGTCCTTTTAACTGCTCTAATAGTAATAGAGTTCTTAAGAGTTTTGCGTATCATCTTCCCCTATAGGAATGTAAATAGCTTACCTTCATTGAGTCTCTTCATCATTCTTTCATGTTTGTATATTTATGCTTTTCTTGACTTTTGTGTTTGATTGTAAAATTTTCTATTCGGCTCTGGTATTCTCATAAAAATGCTTGAATGTCCTCTATTCATGAAATTTCCTCTTGTTCCCCTGAAGGATTACACTGTTTTGCCAGGTAATTGTAGGTGGTGGTTATCAAACTAGTTCCTTTGTTTTCCAGATTATCATATTCTAAGCTTTCTGCTAATTTAATGTGGAAGCCACTAAATTTTGTGTGATCCTGACTGTGACTCCACAATATTTGAATTGTTTCTTTCTGGCTGCTTGGTGTATTTTCTCTTTGACCTGGGAGAGCACTGGAATTTGGCTGTAGTATTACTAGGAGTTTTCATTTTGGAATGTCTTTCATGAGGTGTTTGTTGGATTCTTTCAATTTTTATTTTACATCCTGTTTTTATAATTTTGGTGCAGTTTTCCTTGATAATTTCTTTTTTAAAAGATGTTTAGTCTTTTTCTTTGATCATGGTTTTCAGGTAATCCATTGATTTATTAAATTACCTCTCCTGGATCTATTTTCCAGTTCAATTGCAGTTTCTTCAATTTTTTTTTTCATTCTCTTGACTTTGTTTTGTTATTTCTTGATAACTCATGAAAGAAGTCATTCCTTCCATGTATCCAGTTCTAATTTTTAAGGAAATATTTTCTTTGGTGAGATTTTGTCCTTTTTTCATTTGACTAATTCTTCTTTTTAAGGAGTTCTTTTCTTCAGTGAATTTTTTTATCTCCTTTTCCATTTGCTCAATTCTGCTATTTAAGGAATTCTCTTTAGTGGATTTTTGTACCTCTTTTTACCATTTGGCCAATTCTGGTTTTTGAAGTATTATTTTCTTCATTTTTGTGCCTCTTTTACAAAGCTGTGAATTCTCTATTCATAATTTTCTTGCATCATTCTCACTTTTTTCCCTATTTTTCTAAAGTGACTCGTAGTTTTCTTTAATTCTTATAGGAATTCTAATTGGGTTTGAGTCCAATTAATATATTTCTTTGAGGCTTTGGTTGTAGCTGTTTTCACATCTTTTCCTGACTCTGTGCCTTGGTCTTCCTTGCTATTATGGTAGCTTTGTAATGCTGAATCTTTTGTTTGTTGGTTTATTCATTTTTCCAGTTTATTTATTTTTTTACCTTGAATTTTGTTAGTTAGGTTGTGCTTACTTGGGGCTGAGGAGACACTGATTCAAGCTTCAAACTTTTTCATGCTGCTGTTTTCAGAGCTACTTAGAGGTGGGGGGAGGTGGAGAGGTCTAAAAATTGTTGGTGCATTCAAAATGCTATGATCCTGGGAGAGGTTTTCTCTTGAAGGGCCCCTTGTGTCATGCTCTTTGCTTTGGTACTGTATTGAGGGTCCCTGTTTCTTTGTGACAAATCTTTAGTGCTTTTTTTTACCCTGAAACTGTGAGCTCAAACTGCCTGAAGACCAAAAAATTCCCTGTCAGTGACAGCAGTGCACAGTGCCTGCAAAGTGGCCCCTGTAATCTCTTTCTGACCAGTATGATTCAACTCCCTTATCACCTTTTTGCTGAGAACTTCTGAAACTACTGTTGCTGCTGAGGCTGTAGTTGCTACAGCAATGTGTATGGGGTCTGGAGAGGCCTCCTTCCAGGTACCTCATACTTTTCCTGATGACCTCTTAAGTTTTCTTAGGCTGGAGAAATGTCTCACCTTACCCTTTTGTTCACTCTACTATTCCAAATTGTATTTCAGATATTATTTTAATGTTGTTTGAGGAAAATGTTAAAAGAGTGCAGATGAGTAACTACCCTCATCTGCCATTTGCCTCTTCTTCCCCCTTCCCTGTCTTAATGTAATTTAAAGGGAACTTTAAAAATACAATCTCTCATGCTTCGAGAATAAATCATAGGGCACAGAGCCAAGATAACAAAGTAAAACAGGGGCTTGCTTGAGCTCTCCCCAAAACTTGTCCAAATACCTGTAAAAAGTGACTCTAAAGAAATTCTAGAGATTCAGAACACACAAAATGACATCATGAAATCAATTTCTAGGCTAAGATAACCTGGATGATCGACAAGAAAGATCTATTGCATTGATCTGGGAGAGCAGTGCAGTGTAGCATGTGCCTCATGGCATAGAGGGAGTTAGAGCAGGCCTCAGGGGACTGAATCACTGGCAGGTGTGGCAGTTTCCAGACTTACAAACCTGAAAATGCCAAAGCAACATAGAAGGTCAATGGGAAAGGACTGTCCCAAACTAGGTGAGAAAAGAGTGCAGGCTGGCCCCAACCCTGCAGTAATAGAGTCAGTGGCAGTGGGAACAGCAGCAGCAGCAGTGACTGCTTCCAAAACTCTCAGCCCAAAGACAATGTTGGGATCAAGTGACTAAACAGAGTGAGATTTCAGGGATCTCTTTGCTGGTGCCAAGGAAGGATTGTCTTATTTTGCCCTGCTTGGATTTGTGTCAGAGTCCTAGCTGGCAGTCCTGAGGTGAGGAGGAGAACTGGTGTGGCCAAGTTTGTGGCAGCAATGTAGGGCAAATCCTCCTCGCAGTTCCAAGGCATAAAAGAGTGCTTGTGGTCACTCACAGATCAGAGCACAGGCCAGGAAAGGAATAAGTACCTCTCCTTTGATCATACCATCTTGGAAGAACTGAAAATTTACAGGCCCCTAGAAGTATCTCTGAAAACATCTGCACAAAACCCCTGAAGTTTTTTTCTTCATACTGGAAGCAGAGTCCTACCTTAACAAACAGTCAAAAAGTGAAGTATTTTGCTGGATAAATGAGCAAACAGTGTTAAAAAACTCAACTGTAGAATCTGACTTTGATGATAAATAAGATTAAAACATACAACCAGTAGACAATAAAATCAAATTTCCCATATCCAAAGCCTCCAAGAAAAATATGAATTAGTCACAGGCTATGGAAGAGGTCCAAAAGAATTTTTAAAATGAAGTAAGAGAAGTAGAGGAAAATTTAGGAAGAGAAATGAGAGCGATGTAAGAAAGTCATGAAAAATGAGTCAACAGCTTGCTGAAGGAGACCCAAAAAATGCTGAAGAAAATAATAGCCCCCCCTCCCCAAAAAAAAGACTGACCCAAATGGAAAAAGAGGTCCAAAAAGCCAATGAGAAGAATGCCTTAAAAAGCAAAATTGACCAAATGGAAAAGGAGGTCCAAAAGGTCATTGAAGAAAATAATTCCTTAAAGTTAGAATGGAGCAAATGGAAGCTAATGACTCTATGATACAACAAGAAACAATCAAACAAAACCAAAAGGATGAAGAAATAGATGACAATGTGAAATAACTCATTAGAAGTGAAACTGATGAAAACAGATCCAGGAGAGATAGTTTAAAACTTATTGGTCTACCTGAAAGGCATAATCAAAAAAAAAGGGCCCAGACATCATCTTTCAATAAATTATCAAGGAAAACTGCCCTGATGTGCTAGAACCAAAAACTAAAATAGAAATGGAAAGAATTCACTGATCACCTCCTGAAAGTGAAATGGCAAAATCCTAGAAATATTGTAGTCAAATCCAGAATTCCCAGATCAAGGAGAAAATATTGCAAGCATCTAGAAAGAAATAATTCAAGCATCGTGGAAACACAATCAGAATAGCACATGATTTAGCAGTTTCTACACTACATTAGTATTAAAACCAAGAATCTTCTACCAGCAAAACTGAGTATAATTCTTCAGAGGGGAAGAGGAAAATTCAATGAGATAGAGGACTTTGAAGCATTCTTTATGAAAAGATCAGAATTGAATAGAAAATTTGGCTTTCAGACTTGAGAAGTATGAAAAGGTAAACATGAAAGAGAAATAATAAGGGATTTATTAAAGTTGAATTGTTTACATTCCTACATGGAGACATAATATCTATAACTCATGAGACCTGGAGAGGTAGATAGATAGAGCATTGATCAAGCAAAATAAATTCCTGTTGCCAATGTCCAAAAATGAGTGCCATTGAATTAAAATCATAATGAACTTTTTTGGGATTGCCAATTTAAGTACTGTCCACTTAAGAACAATCTTATTTAAAATAAGCATTGGTTCACCTTAGAATGAAGGAAAGGAAAAATAATTTATTGCTATGTGCGGTTGATGTAAGAATTGTGACACAGTTGAATTTATGCTAGAAGTGAAGTGTCAATTGTGGTAAGATTATTCATTGAATGCTTTGTGTTTTGTTTTTACTATTTATTAATGTAGTGTATCAATAGAGGTTAAACTTTATATTCATTTTGAAATATGAAATAACTTGGCAGTCGCTCCAAATTAGAACTAATTTATGGTACTTTTATTTTCAAGCTGAAACTATTATTTTGAACCAAGATTTAGAAGAAAAGAAAAAGAATCAGGATGATGAGGAGGACAACAAATTATACTGGTTAGAAGCCAGTTACAGAGCATTGACGCTGCATAGAAAGAACACAGATGTGCAGGTTTGATTACTACAAAGTCACTTTTAAGATTGATTGAGCATTGTTTGTATAAGTGTATAAACTATTTTTTTTTCAATCTAGGAGGCTGCATGCTGGGCTTTAAACAGTCTACTTATATACCAAAGCAGTTTGCATGAAAATATTGGCGATGAAGACAACCAGTCAGTAGTAATCATTTTATGTTTATAAATATTAATAAGTAAAATTTATTGCTAAGATTAATGCTACTGTAGAAGTTCTTCATGTATATCTGAGAGTTTTTCTGGAGATAATAGTAGATTCACAGTGTTTGGATCTCAATGTCTTCAATAAGTTATTTGTTAACTTTGTTAACAAAAGTTATACTTAACAGTTATTAGCAAGGTTAAATTCTTAACAGAAATTCCAGTAAACTAATGACTTATCAGTGACTATTCCAAATAGTACATTTCCAGTTTCATCCATAACTGCTACCATATCACAATCCATCTAGGCGCACTAGTCACTGCTGTTCCTCAGATATGACATTCCATCTCTCAGCTCTAGTCATTTTCATTGGCAGTTCCACTTGTCTGAAATCTTCTCCCTCTTCCTCTCTGCCTCCTGACTTCCCTGGTTTCCATGAGATCCCAGTTAAAATACCATTCTCCACAGAAAGCCTTTCCTATTCCCTCTTAATTTTAGTGCTTTCCCTTTCTTTAGATTACTTCTTATTTATCCCTTACTTATTTTAGCAAGTTATTTTCATGTTGTTTCCCTTGTTAGATTGTGAACTCCCTGAGGGCAGGGCCTGTTTTTTACTTTTCTTTCTATCCCTAGCTCTAATCACAATGCCTGGCACATAGTAGATCCTTAACAAATACTTATTGATTTCATATTTACAACTGGAAATTAATGGCAGACAATTTTTGAGATTGGCCACATTTCTCCAATTTAGTCTGTGTTATGTGTAAATAAATACTCTATTTGATCAATGGCCTTCTCAACTTGACCACTTGTAAATCTTTCCATTCTTCTTAGACTTGACTCCCATCAATGAACTCTGTAATCCAACCACATGAGATGACTTGCTGTTCCTCACATAAGATCTTCTAACATTCTTTCTATTCACTTCCTAGCTTTCCTGTCTTCCTTCACCTAAAATCTAACCTTTCTGTAGAATACCTTTCCAAGTCTTCTCTCCTAACCTCTACTAGTACCTTCCGTCTTTGATTAACATACAATAGTCTTACATTACTATGCATATATCTTGTATGTACATAGTTATTTGCATGTTGTCTTTCCCATTACAATGTGTGTTTTTGAGTCCAGGGACTATTTTTTTTTCCCTTTGTATCCCAAATACTTAGCAAACTTCCTGGCTCATAAGTGCCTAACTAATCTGGAAGGACAAATGCTATTACTATTAGAAAAATATAACTATCATCTTGTTTTGTGTATGCATATTTTAGGAGGTGGACATAAGGAATATTAATGTGATAGTTATTTAATTTTGACTCAATTTATATAGGTCCTTCAAAGCAATATTTTCTTGTTCTCTTTTACAAAGTTTCATGAATGCCTTTTAAAAAAAGACATTTAATTTTCAAAAATTAAATTTTATTTTTTCAGTGCACAAAATTGATTTTCTCCTTCCTCTCTCTATTCTAAAATAAATCAAAACAAAAATGTTGTAATGGATATGTGTAATTAAGCAAAACAGTTCTTGCACTGACCTTATCTGAAAAATATACATGTCATTCTATACCCGAATTCTTCTTCTCTTTGTCAGGGTGGGAGTAGGGGTGGAGGTGGGAGGGTGGTTAGCATGCTTCATCATCAGTCCTATGTAATCATGGTTGTTTATTGTGGTGAAGAAAATTCTAAAGTCTTTCCAAGTTATTTATTTTTAGTATTGTTCTTGTTGTGTTTTGCTCACTTCCCCATGCAATCCATGCAGGTTTTCCCAGGTTTCAATGAAACTGTTCCTTTCATTGTTTTTTTTATAACACAGCAATGTTCCTTTACTTTCATATATACCATTTTTATTCAATCATTCACCAGTTGAGGGGCATACCCTTTAGTTTCCAATTCTTTGCTACCACAAAGCGTGGCTATAAATATGTTTTTACATGTAGGTTCTTTTCGTCTTTCTTTGATCTCTTCAGTATATAGGCTTACTCATGACATTGTTGTGTCACTAGTTTAAATGTTAAAATGCAATTCCAAATTGCTTTCTAAAATGGTTGGACCAATTCACACTTCCACCATCATCATATTTATTCACTTATTTTCCTGTCTAGCATTGGTAATTTTCCTTTTTTGGTCAGTTTTTTTATGACTTGATGACTATGAATTGGAGCCTCAGAATTGCTTTAATTTTAATTTCTCTAATTTTTAGTGATTTGGAGCATTTTTCATATGGCTATTTATTAACTTTTATTTCTTACTCAGAAAATTCTTGTTTTTCATATTCTGTGTGTTTCATTTGGGTAATAATTGCCTCTTGTATTGCTAGTTCATTTATTTAAAAACTGTATCCCTCTGTCTTGCACCAACAACAGACTTTCCATTAACAAAGATTAAAAAGACAAATAGTATAGCCATACCAATTAATAAATTGATCACAACAGGCAACATTTTGTACTCATAAACTTACACTTGTTCCATAAAAGGAGAGAGATGTATGTTTCATCATCTTTTCTTGAGAACCAATATTATTCTTTATAATTTTTATTTTAATTTATTGTTCTTTACTTTTAGTTCTTTTACTTGTCAAAGTGGTATCAAACTCAAATAAAAAGGAAGGCCATGTATCAACATACCTTGTATTTTATTATATTTTTATTTATCTTGTTTAATATTTCTCAATTACATTTTTATCTATTTTGGGCCAAACTTGGGAGTCACTGCATATTTGACAACTCTTTTGTAGATATATCATCTTGCTTTTAGTGGTTTCCTGAATTCCTTATATTTGTTCTGTTTTTATTAAATGAGATATTTGTAGGAGGTGCTTAGCATACTGTATGAAATGTAACAAATTATATATAAATGCTTATTCCCTTTCTCCTCTCTTGTTTCCCTTCATCTTTACCAATTTGCTACATGTGAAGTGAAATCTTAGAGTTGTTTTTATATGCATTTCTCTTTGTTCTTTGGAGCAATTCAGAAGATTTTTTTTCTTTGGTAATTTGTGGTTCTTTAGAGAGCCATTTGTTCATATTTTTTTGACCATTTATGTATTAGGAACAGACTGTTGATTTTTAGATATATTTCTTTAATACCCCATATGTCTTAAATATCAAACATTTATCAGAGATGACCTCAGAGGTCATCTAATCTAATCCCCCAATTTTACAGATGAGGGAAATGAAGCCCATACAGTTTAGTACCTTGCCCAGGGTTGTACTCGTAGTAAATAATAGAATTAGCATTTGATTTCAGGTCCTCTGATTTTAAATCAATCATTCTTTACAATGCTCCACACTGCCTTCCTACTTACTATCTGATGCAAAGATTTCTTTCTCAATCTATTGCTTACCTTCTTATCTTGCTTCTTTTCATTTTCTTTCTGCAAAAGCATTTTAATAATCTCTAATCAAAATTGTTTTATATTTCATGATCTCTTTTCCTTGTTTGATGAAGAAGTCTCCTAATAGCCATTGTTGTGAAAGATGCTTCCATCCATTTTTGACCAGTTTCAAGATTTTGTGATATTACTTTTCATATTTGTCAAATATTTGTTTGGAACTAACTGTGGTGTAAGTTACTAATTGTAAATTTATTCTTTTTCCAAAGATAATTTCTAACATAAATACTGATGCCTTTGTTATGTATGGTTTCATCCAATCTCCATTTTCTGCAATAATTTCCCATTAGTATCTTTTATTAGCTATACTTTTCTATTATCATTGGCATTTCCCCCATCACTTTATTCTCTTTTACTTTCTTCCTATTACTGTCTGACCTTACCTTCTCTTATAATTGCTCTGAATCATTGTGTAAAAGACAATGTTTATTTTCTCAAACAGCTTATGGCTTCTGTCTCAATGTCAATGAATCCCAGTGGAGATATTACTAAAGATTACTTATGTATAATGCATTAAATATTTTAAACATTTTAAAATTTCATAGAAAACAATCATTATGGTTAATTTTTAATTTTAATGTTTTGATTTTCAATTAATTTTTTAATTTTTTTAAAATTACATTTGAAAAAGGTATCCAGTGCACAGAGAAATACTACTTGCCATGCTGATGCATTCTTCTTCAAAAGAAGTGTTTCAGGCGGCTGCTAATGCATTGTCGACTCTATCAGAACAAAATGGTAAGGTGTAGCCTATAATGTAAAGGTTTTTATGTCATTAATTTTTTTATTTTCTTTTTAATGTAATTTTTATTTTACTTTACCATTTGTCAGTTAAAAAGCATTAATTGTCTCATCCTATTTCCTCCCTTCATTGAAAATAAAGAAAAGCAAAATTCATCTAACATATATTCATAGTTAAGCAAAATTCTGTCTGACAATGGTTATCTCTTTCCTTATCTTTAGTACATACCCCTGTGTCATGAAGTGGATAACATGTTTCATAATTAGACCCCTCTGAAGCCATAATTAGTTATTAGATTCCTCAGAGTTCTTAAGTATTTACTTCAGCTGGAGTATAATAGGTTTTACTCAACTGTTTGTCTTAAATATGTATGAATATTTGTCTGTATGTCTCTTTAAAGATAAAATGTTGGATTCTGATTTCTAATCCTTTTTTGTTATCTGATTCCATTTTAAGGGTCAGTTTATTCTTTTCACATTGAAGGTTATGATAGTTGTGTATTGCTTTCCGTTCTATGCTTTTCTATTTTTCCTTTTCTTTGTTTCTAACACTATAAAAATCAGGATTTTGAGAGAGAAATGTGTTGAACTCCAGTGTTCTAAGTTTGGTGCCATCTTCTTTGTTTCCCTGAGCCTCTTTCCTTTCCCTTACCCAAAGTCTAATTGCAAGTTCTTTGCCATTTTATTTTTTTTCAAAATTTTAAAACATTTTTATTTAAAGTTTTGAGTTCCAAATTCTATATATGCCTCCCGTCCTCCTTTTCACGCTTCTCAAGATGATAAGCTATCATATATAGCTTATGCATGTGCAATTATGTAAAACATTTCTGTATTGTTTATTTTGTACAACAAGACTTGGATAAAAGAAAAAAAATGAAAGAAAATGGAGAATAGCATGCTTCAGTCTGTATTCAATAAGTATTAATTCCTTTTCTGAAGGCAGATAGTATACTTCATCACTAGTCCTTTGAGATTATCTTGGATTATTGTATTTCTGAGAATAGTTGTCATTCACAGTTCTTCATCAAACAATATTGCTTTCACTATGTACAGTGCTTTGCTGGTTCTGTTGACTTCACCAGTTCATGTAAGTTTTTCCAGGATTTTCTGAAGTCATCCTGCTTATCATTTTTTACAGCACAATAATATTCCATTACAATCATATACTACAAGTTGTTTAGCTATTTCCCAATTGATGGGAATTCCTTTGATTTCCAGTTCTAAGACACCACAAAAAGAGATGCTATGAATATTTTTTTTACAAATAGGTCTTTTTCCCTTTTTTTGAATGTCTTTGGGATATAGACCTAAGAATCATATTGCTGGATCAAAGAGTATGCAGTTTTCTTTTCTTTTTACCCCCCATATTTATTAATTTGTTTTCAGTTTTCAACATTTACTTCCATAAGTTTTAATTTTTTTCCCCTCCTTCTTCCCCAAGACAGCATGTAATCTTTATGAGCTCTATACATACATTCCTATTAAACACATTTTCACAATAGTTAGGTTGCATAGAAGAATTATGCAGGGAGAAACCATAGGAAAAAGAAAACGTAATAAAAGAGAAAAATAGTCTGTTTCTCTCTGCATTCCAACTCCATAGTTCTTTTTCTGGATATGGATGGCATTTTGCATCGTGAATCCTTAGGAACTGA
Source organism: Potorous gilbertii (assembly GCA_028658325.1). Lineage (NCBI taxonomy): Eukaryota > Metazoa > Chordata > Mammalia > Diprotodontia > Potoroidae > Potorous > Potorous gilbertii. Next base: position 169,757,037 of record CM053770.1, read on the forward strand.
TTTAGGTCCTTACATTGCTGAGAAGGGCTGTCTATCAAAATCAATTTTTACATAGTGGCTCTTACTTGTGTATAATGTTCTCCTGGTTCTGCTCACTTCACTCAGTATCAGATCATGTAATTCTTTCCAGATTTTTCTGAAGTCTGCCTGTTCCTCATTTCTTATAGCACAATAATATTCCATTACATTCATATATCACAGCTTGTTCAGTCATTCCACAATTGATAGGCATCAGCTACCACAAAAAAAGAGCTGCTACAAATATTTTTGTATATGTGGGTCCTTTTCCCATTTTTATGATCCTTTCAGGATACAGCCCTAGAAGTGGTATTGCTGGGCACATTTTTATATTTCTTTGGGCATAGTTCCAAACTGCTCTCCAGAACGTCTGAATCAGTTCACAGCTCCACCAACAATGAATTAGTGTTCCAACTCTGCCACATCTTCTCCAATATTTATCATTTTCCTGTTTTGTCATGTTAGCCAGTCTGATAGGTGTAATATACCTCAGAGGTTTTTTTATTTGCATCTCTCTAATCAATGGTGATTTAGAGCATATTTTCATTGGACTATAGATAGCTTTAATTTCTTCCTCTGAAAATTGCCTGTTCATATCTTTTGACCAGTTATCAATTAGGGAATGACTTGTATTCTAGTAAATTTGACTAAGTTCTTTATACATTTTAGAAATGAAACCTTTATCACAGACACTAGTTGTAAAAATTTATGGCCAGTTTTATAGCCCTTTGGACATAGTTCTAAATTACCCTCCAAAATGGTATGGTCAATTTACAACTCAACCAGTGGAGTGTTTGTGTCCTTGTTTTCCCATCCCATCCATCATCTAGCATTTTCTTTTTTTGTCATGATAGCCACTTTGATGGGTGTGAGGTAGTACCTCAGAGTTGTTTTAATTTGCATTTCTCTGATAGGTGGTGACTTAGTTTCCTTTTCATACCACTATAGATAACTTTGATTTCTTTTGTCTGAAAACTGTCTGTTCTTATCGTTGACCATTTATCAATTGGGAAATGACTTGTAATTTTGCAAATTTACTTAGTTCTCCATATATTTGAGAAATGAAGTCTTTATCAGAGATACTGGTTGCAAAAAATTTTTCCCAGTTTTCTACTTTTCCTATAATTTTGGTTTTTTTGTGGAGAAATTTTTAAATTTTATATAATCGAAATGATCTGTTTTACATTCCCTTTTTCTCTCTGTATTTTTGGTCATAAAATTTTTGCTTAGTCATAAATATGATAAACTATTCCATGTTCTCTTAATTTACTTATGCAATCACCCTTTATGTCTATATTCATTTCTGGTCCCATTCAGTTTTTGGTAAAGATCTGTTATATCTAACTTTTCTAATTTTCTATTTACCTTCTTAGTTTTTTCCTTATTTATCTTTTGGTTGGATTTACCAAGTTGTGAAAGGGGACAGCTGAGGTCCTCTACTAATAGAAATTTGCTGTCTATTTCTTCCTGTACCTCCTTTAACTCCTCTTTTAAGAGTTTGGATGCTATATCACTTGGTGCATATATGTTTTAGTATTGATACTACTTCATTAGCTATGGTACCTTTTAGCAAGATATAGTTTACTCTTTTAATTAGGTCTATTTTTGCTTTAACTTTATCTGAGATCAAGATTGCTACCCTTGCTTTTTTACTTCAGCTGAGACATAGTAGCTTCTCTAGTCCCCTAATTTTACTGTATGTCTCTCTGCTTCAAGTATGTTTCTTGTAAGTGACACATTGTAGGATTCTGGTTTTTGATCCCCTCTGCTATCCACCTCCATTTCATCCCATTCCAATTCACAATTATTATTGCTACCTGTATATTTCCCTCCATCCTATTCTTTCTCCTCTCTCTCCTTTCAGTCTTTCCCTCCTCACCAATATTTTACTTCTGTCTGCCACCCATCTCCTCCTATCTTCCTGTCAATTAAGAGAGACTTTTATATTCAACTGAATGTGTATATTATTCCCTTTTGAACCAATAGTAATGAAAGTAAGATTCAAGTGATACTCATCATCCACCCTTCCTCTTCGACTCCACTGCAAAAGGCCTTTTGTGCCTGTTCATGTGAAATAATTTACTCCATTCTACATCTCCCTTCCTTCTGCACTCAGTGTACTCCTCTTTCTCATCCATTAATTTCTTTTATGTCATTCCATCAAATTCACCTTATACTTGGACCCTCTAAGTATGTTCCTTCTAACTATACAATTAGTGGTATAATTTTTAAGAATTACAAGTATCCTCTTCCCATGTAGGGATGCAAACAGTTTAGATCTGTTGAATGAATCCATTATATTTTCTTTTTGACTTATTTATGCTTCTCTTGTATCTTCATATTAAATACAAAATTTTTGTATAATTCTGGTGTTCTCCTTATGGAATCCTGTAATCCTTCTATGTCATGAAATGACCATTTTCCCCCTTGATGTATTATGCTTAATTTTGCTGGGTGATTCTTGGTTGTAGTCTTAGCTCCTTTGCCTTCTGGAATATCATCTTCCATAACCTTCAGTTCTTTAATGTTGCTGCCTGCCAAGACTTGTGTGATTCTGATTGTAGCCCCTCATATTTGAATTTTTTCTTTCTGTTCATGTGGTATGTTTTTTCTTTGAACTGATAGTTCTAAAATTTGGCTATAATATTCCATGGAGTTTTTATTTGGGGATCTCTTCTTTGAAGTGATTGGTGGATTCTTGCATTGTTTTGATGCTTTGCCCTCTGGGTCCAGAAAATCAGGGCAGTTTGGGTCAGTTTTCCTTGACACTTTTTTGAAAGATACTGTCCAGATCTACGTTTTGATTATGGCTTTCATATAGTCCAATGATTCTGATACTGTCTCTCCTGGATATATTTTCCAAGTCAGTTTTTTTCCCAGGAAGTATTTTACATTGTCTGCTAATTTTTCATTCTTTTGAATTTTTTTGATTTATTCGTAATGTCTCATTGTTATTAGCTTCCCCTTGCCCAATTCTAGCTTTTAAAAAAGTTATTTTGTATTTTATTTTTCCCCAGGTGCATGTAAAAATTGCTTTTTATATTTGTTTTAAACCTTTCAGTTCCAAATTCTCTCCCTCCTTTTTTTTCCCTCCCCACCTCCACTTCATTGAGAAGGCAAGCAGTTTGATACAGTATGTACATGCATAGACATGCAAAACACTTTCATATGAGTCATGTTCTGGAAGAAGATATAACAACATCATCCCCCCCCCAAAGAAAAACACCTTAAGAAAAATAAGGAATAAAAAAAGATGCTTTAGTCTGCATTCAGACACCATCAGTTCTGTCTAGGGATTGATAGCACTTTTTATCATAAGTCCTGTCTTGGATCATTGTAATGATGAGAATATCTGTTATTCACAACTGATCATCTTACAGTATTGCTGTTACTTTGTACACAGTACATCTCACTGTGCATCAGCTCATGTACTGTATTTTAACACATAATCTTCATGGAATAACTGTTGCACCCTGTTTTTTTCAGTCTAAAAATTGGTTTATAACCTGTCATCATACCATATAATTCTGTTCATCATGCCACTTAAAAGTTAAGCAGAGTACTAATAAGTTCACTGATGGCATATTGATATGCATTTATCTCATGCATTGAGAGTCCAAGCCTAGTGTACCTTATCAGTATTCAATTTTAAGGTACATTCGTGAGTACTCCATACACTCCAATCTTGCACCAAAGACAGATTAATAATAAGTGATTGTTAAGTAATACTGGCACAATTCTCCACCTTCTCCCCCCAAAAAGATGCTTCACATAATGATCACCTCCCACTTTTTTGCAAAATTTTGACATAAAATCTGAAAAGATTACATGGTGAAATACAGTAAGTTTTTCAAGGATTTTCTGAGAGCATTGCTGCTCATCATTTCATAAAGCACAATAAGTACCTTTTTACAATCTTATGGGGCAACTTGTCACCTTTTCATGAATTAATGAACATCATCCTGATTTCCAATTCTTTGCCACCACAAAAAAGATCAGTAATACATATATTGGTACATATAGATCCTTTCCCTTTCTGTTTTTTATCTCTTTGGGACACAGATTTATTAATGGTATTGCTAAGTCAAGGGGTGTGCATGGTTTCATGATTCTTTTGGACATAGTTCCAAATTACTCCACAGAATGGTTGAATCAGTTCACAACTCCACCAACAATGCATTAATGTTTCATTTTTCCATCATTCCCTCCAACATTTGTCATTTACCTTTGCTGTCCTATCAACCAGTCTAATAGGTATGAGGAGCTACCTGAGAATTGTTTTAATTTGCATTTCTCCAATCAACAGCAAGTTAGAGCATTTTTTTCATATAGCTATAAATATCTTTGATTACTTCATCTGAAAACAGCATATATTTTGATCATTTATCAATTGGGGAATGATTCTTATTTTTATAAATTGATCACAGTTCAGTATATGTTTGAGAAATGAGGCCTTAATCAGAGAAATTTCCTTTGAAATTATTTTTCAGTTACTGTTGCTAACTGCATTTCCCTCCAACCTATCCCCCTGCAGTTTTTTCTGTTCTCTCTTCTTTCATTCTTTTCCTCCTCAGAAGTATTTTGCTTCATTGTCAAACCAACTTGGTGCTGGCTAAGAGATGGAGAGGTAGATCAGTGGAATAGGTTATGTACTCAAGATACAGTAGTCAGTGAATACAGTAATCCACTGTTTGATAAATACAAGGACCCTAACTTCTGGGATAAGAACTCACTGTTTGACAAAATTTGCTGGGAAAACTGGATAACAATGTGGCAGAAACTGGACATAGACCAATGCCTGACACTGTACACAAGAACAAAGTCCAAATGGGTATATAATCTAGATATAAAGATTGATACTATAAACAAATTAGTGGAGCAAGGAGTTTATGGAGAGTGAAGAAATTTTTGACTAAACAAGAGATAGAAAATGTTATGAAGTGCAAAATGGGTAATTTTGATTACATTAAATTGAAAAGTTTTTGCACAAACAAACCCAATGCAACCAAGATTAGGAGGGAAGCAGAAAACTGGGAAAGAATTTTTGCAAATAGTGTCTGTGAGAAAGGCCTCATTTCTAAAATATATGGAGAGCTGAGTCAAATGTACAAGAATATAAGTCATTCCCCAATTGATAAATAGTCAAAGGATATGAACAGACAGTTTTCAGAGGTCGAAATTAAAGCTATCTATAGCTATATGAAAAAATGCCCTAAATCGCTATTGATTAGAGAGATGTAAATCAGAACAACTCTGATACTACATCACATCTATCAGATTGGCTAATATGACAAAACAGGAAGAAGATAAACGTTAGAGAAGATGGGGGAGAGTTGAAACGCTAATACATTCTTGGTGACTCTATGAGCTGATCCAACCATTCTGGAGAGTCACTTGGGACTATGCCCAAAAAGTTACAAAAATGTGTATACCCTCCAGGGGCTCTGTGCAGCTTTTTTCAGAGATTTTTCTAGGGACCTGTAAGTTTTCAGTTCTTCCAAGGTGGCAAGATCTAAGGAGTGGTGTTTAGTACTCTCGTGGCCTGTGCTGTTGTCTGTGAGTGACCATAACAAACACTCCTTCCTGCCCTGGAACTATGAAGGAGGTTCCCTTTCCACTACTGGCTTTACAAGCTCTGCTATGCCAATGCTTCTCTTTGCCCCAGGACTTCCACCCAGTCTGTGACTCATATACACTTATGATCAGAGCAACAGGATTGTTCCTCAATGCCAGGAAAGAGATTCCTGTAATCTTCTGACCAGTTGTTCAATCCCCTTACCATCTGTAGGCTGAGAACTCCAGAAATAACTGCCACCACCACTGCTGATTCAGTCACTCCATAAGCTTGCTCCTGGTTTGCTAGGGCTGTGATTCTGTTAGGGCTGGGACTGGTCTGTGCTCTTCTCTCACCCAGATCCAACTGCCCTTTCCTTCTGATCTTCTAAGTTGTCATTGCCATTTGTGGGTTAAAAAGTCTGGAAACTGCCACAGCTGCCAGTGATTCAATCCCCTGAAACCTCCTCTGGGTTTTCTAGGGCCAAGTCTGTGTTGGCATGGCCTGTACTGGACTGTGCCTGTCTTTTAACCTTGTGTGACAGACTTTAACTGTCAACCTTACAGGTTATCTTCAGCCGGAGATTTCTCTTTTTGTGGGTTCTGCTGCTCTGGAATTTGTTTAGAGTCATTTTTACAGGTATTTGGAGATGTTTGTGAGAGAACTCTGGTGAGTCTCTGCTTTTACTCTGCCACCTTAGCCCTACCGCCTAGATTTAAGTCTTTTAAAGTTGTTATGGCATAAATTATTCTCTTAGTTCAGTTCAGTTCACTCCATATTAGTGTATATAAGCTTTCCTAGGTTTATCTCAAACCAACTCTTTCATCATTTCTTACAGCATAATGGTATTCCATCAATTCACATACATTAATTTGTTTAATCATTCTTCAATTAATGAGCTTATTAGTGCTTTTCTTCTCTCTTTGTTGTTTTTGAAATTCTGCCTTTTGTAGTATTGTTGGATCAAAGTATATGTCAGGCTTATTAACTTTTGAGGCATAGCTCCAAATTCTGTTCCGGAATAACTGGACCAATTAACCATTCCACTAATCATGCATTAATGTGCCTTTTTTCCTACAACCTATTCAGTCTTTATCATTTCACTTTTTGGGGGCTTTTACCAACCTGAAGGATATGGGATGAATCCTTAGAGTTATTAAAATTCGTATTTTTCTTTAATTCTGTAGTTCTCCAGTTCTAACAATTTATTCATATGACTATTATGTAACTTAGATTTCTTTCTTTTGAAAGTTCCATGTTCATATCTTTTGACTATTTATCAATTATGGAATGGCTTTTATTTTTAAAAATTTGGATTAGTTCCTTTTATAGCTTGCAAGAGAGACATTTATTAAACTTGATATGAAGCTTTTTTTCCTCATTAAGTATTTCCTTTATAATTTTACTTACACTGATGTTGTTTGTACAAAAACTTTTTAAATTTTACTTAATGCTGTTTTCTGATTTTATCCAGTTATCCATTGTGTGGCCATAAACTCGTCTCCTATCTGTAGACCTGAAAGGAAATTAATTATTTATTTCTTCCTTTTTGGGTTGACTAGCACTACCACACTGTTGGTAGTGTGATAGGGAAAAGGGTGTTTGGTAAATTTGGACAGGTATCAGTTCATGGCTTTTCTTTCTTTAACCTCCTTTTGAATTTTGGTTGTCCTAGATCATTGAGATAGCTGACATTGTTTTATCTATGTTGCATGATCTCTGTTTTTGAAAGGTTTGAGAGCTTGTGGGAATCAGAGAAAATATCATCTTCCATCTTGTTTGTCAGATGACCTACAAATTTCCATTTTAAAATAACTGGTAAAGATGACAAATTATGCAATTATACAGTATAAATTTGTATTATTATTTTTTCTATTAATTTTGAATATATGAATTTATTATTATGTAAAACATTTATCTAAAGAATTTTAATTTCTGCAAATAATATGTGTTATCTTATAGTTAATGTCAGAAAAGTCCTGTTGTCAAAAGGAATATACTGGAATGTACTGCTATTCATGATGAAGCATTTACAGTTCCCTGAAGTGGCTGAAAGTGGATGTAAAATGTTAAATCATCTTTTGGAAGGAAGGTAATAGAGATTTGTGGAACTATTGAATGTGTCTGGTTTTGTATCAGATAGAATTTTGTTATAAGCAGTTTTTAATAATTTCAAAAATTTGAAGGTTAAAACTTTTTTGGAGAAATATGGCCTATAACTGTTAATTTGGTAGCTTCATATAATCTTAAAGATAAGGCACTTCAGGGATTAAAGCATCTTTATTTCTAGAATTTTAGAATTACTACTTAAAATTTAAACTTTTATTCATAGGTGCTAGATTTAGGAAGCAGGGGTGAGTCTGTAGTTTCATTTATAGACAGTACTTACCTATACTTCAAATTGTTTTTTAAGTGATAACAACTAGCATTTATATAGCACTTTAAAGGTTACTGTACACATTATATGTTTTCTCATCTGATTTCATTTGATCAAGTGTTACAAGACAAATAAAGAAATCTCCCTTGTTGTCTCTCTTCTGCTGCTGACTTAAATTTGTAACCTACCTGCTAACTACCATTCAAACCTATTACTGGGTCTTCATAAAATTTTTGCTCTCCCATCCAACTGCTGAATTTTAACAGTGATTGAAGTACATAAAGAAGACAAAAAAAGTTACTGGGAAAGGACTAATTCCCAAAAGAGTAGCTGCCTGTGTACTAACACATCAGATTAGAAGAAAGTTTAAATATGAGATATTGCATTGCAATTACCATATCTGCAATCTAACTTTTAATCAGTACTGGCAAATGAGAAATGAAGGTGCTAAAGTATTTTAAAATTATGCATAAAAATGCCCCTGATAAAAAATCAGTATCAATTATCAGGAATATGTGTGAGACTTCAAATTTGTATGGAAATTTAGGCAATTTAATTACTAAAAATTCTTTTATAAACAAGCTTAAATTTTTTTCTAACTGCTAACATACAGATTTATTTCCATAAGTTTTTAGAAAACTCACAATTGTTCTTATTGAATTCACAAAATTTAGGAATGTTTATGATAAGAATAAGTGTTTTCTTTGCTGTTTGGTCATATTTCATCTATTTTTAAAATTTTGGGATGCAAATTTTATGTATGGAGAGGAAATTAATATTGGTAGCCTAAAAAATCTGTCATGTGACAATACTGTGCTCCAGTCATATGCCATATCTATTTTTATGTAGCAAGTCACTTTTCTTCTAGGAGACGACACTTTATATATAAAAATTTAATAAAAACATGGGAATTTGATTGACTTTGGCAGATTAACACACAGACCTACATTTAGGGTTGCTGCTAAATTTCTTATATTCAGGCTAAAATATTAGTTTCATAATGATCCAAGGCTCATTGTGTTTAATTTTAATTGGCTTAAAATCCTGCATAACATTCATCTCTCACATTGTGGTTTTGAATGTATCGATGTTCATGCAATATGTTTCACTTTTTATCATTTATTTACATTCCATACCTTTAGTAACCTTCACCTAGATGTAATGTCCTCAGTGACATCCAAAGTATTAAAAGTTATGAGAAGTCACAAAACCTCACCAAGAGTGCAGCTGGAAGCACTTCGAACTATTTTACATATTATTGTCCCAGGTAAGTGATATCATTAATTGTCTTGTTTACCAGAGGAAATGAGAAAAGAAGTTAGATTGATTTCTGATTTATCATTAAGTATCTAGACATTTTGTTGCAAATAATAAAATAATTTCAGCCTAACTTAAACAATAATCTCATGTTTCAAAGGTCTAATTTTTGTAGAACCAAACAAAATGCATGCCTATATAATAACAGTAAAAAGGTAGATGAGGGTCAAGGATCCTTAGAGGACAATTTAAAAGAGATCTAAAGTAATGCCATTAGTGAACTTCGATACTGGGTAACTTTTAATGCTGCCATTGTCATTGTGCAGCACATTTTTAGAATTCTTTTGAAATTATGTTCGCCGTCAGAAGACCAAAGATAAATGGCTTTTATCCAGAATGTGACATGCAATTTTGGATGTGACCAACATGGGAATTTGTTTTGTTGGATTATGCATGTTTTTTAAGAGTTTTGTTTCTTAGGAGAGGGGAGACAGAGACAACATGGCAGATAAAAGCAGGGACTTGCTTGAGCTCTCCCCCAAACCTTGCCAAATACCTATAAAAAATTACTCTAAACAAATTCTGGAGTGGCAGAACCCACAGAGTGACAGGGTGAAACAAATATACAGTAAGATAGCCTGAAAGGTCTACAGAAAGTGTCTATCATGCAGGATTGGGAGTGGAGTACAATCCAGCATAGGCTACACTAGCACAGATGGGTCCTAAGCAGGACTCAGGGGATTGAATCACTGGCAGTTCTGGCAGTTTCTAGACTTCCCAACACCAAAATGCCAAGGACAACTTGGAAGATCAGTGGAAAAAACCTGTTGGACCTATTTGAGAGAGGAGCAAGGTCCAGTCCCAGGGTAGCAGAGGGGATAGAGGAGTCCATGGCAGCTGCAGTGCAGTGACAGTGGCAATGGAAGTGGATGTTTCTGGAACTCTAGGCCCACAGATTGTGGGGGGATAGAACAGCTGACAGTGCACCTCCCCACTCTCACTGAAAGCAGAGAACTACTTTAACAAAGAGCTCAAAAGTCAAGTAATTGGCTGGGGAAATGAGCAAAAACTGAAAAAAAAATCAGACTATAGAATCTTACTTTGGTGACAGCAATGATCAAAACACAACCAGAAGAAGATGACAAAGTGAAAGCTGCTACATCCAAGGCCTTCAAGAAAAATATGAATTGGTATCAGGTCATAAAAAAGCCCAAAAAGGATTTTGAAAATTAAGTAAGAAAAGTAGAAGAAAAATTGAGAAGAGAAATGAGAGTGAAACAAGAAAAATCATGAAAAATGAGTCAACTACTTGCTAAAGGGGATCCAAAAAAAATACTGAAGAAAATAACACCTTAAAAAATAGACTAACCTAAATGGCAAAAGAGATCCAAAAAGCTGGTGAGGAGAAAAATGCCTTAAAAAGCAGAATAGGCAAAATGGAAAAGGAGATCCAAAAGCTCACTGAAGAAAATACTTCCTTAAAAATTAGAATGGAGCAGGTGGAAGTTAATGACTTCATGAAAAATCAAGAAATTATAAAACAAAACCAAAAGAATGAAAAAAAAAGAGAAGACAGTGTGAAATGTCTTATTGGAAAAACAACTGACCTGGAAAACAGATTCAGGAAAGACAATTTAAAAATTATGGGACTGCCTGAAAGCCAGGATCAAAAAAAGGGCCTAGACATCATCTTTCATGAAATTATCAAGGAAAACTGCCCTGATATTCTAGAACCAAAGGATAAAATAGAAATGGAAAGAATTCTCTGATCACCTACTGAAAGAGATCCCAAAAGGAAAACTCCTAGGAATATTGTAGCCAAATTCCAGAGGTTCCAGGTCAAAGAGAAAATGTTGCAAGCATCCAGAAAGAAACAATTTGAATATTTTAAAAACCTATTCAGGGTAACATAGGATCTAGCATCTTCTACATTAAGGAATCAAAGGGCTTAGAATGTGATATTCCTGAGGTCAGAGGAGCTAGGATTAAAGTCAAAAATCACCTACCCAGCAAAACTGAATATAATATTTCAGGGGAAAAAATGGTCATTCAATGAAAGAGAGGACTTTCAAACATTCTTGTTGAGAAGACCAGAGCTGAATAGACAATTTGGCTTTTAGATATGAGTCAAAAGGAGCATGAAAAGTAAACAGAAAAGAGAAATCATAAGGGATTCATTAAAGCCGAATTGTTTTACATTCCCCTGTGGAAAGATAATATTTGTAACCCTTTAGAGTTTTCGGTTTTTTAGGGTAGTTGGAGGTAATAGATATATATAGACAGAGGTCACAGGGTGAGTTGAATAGGAACGGATGATATCTAAAAAAATAAAATTAAAGGGTGAGACAGGTATATACTGGAAATAGGAAGAAGGAAGAGATAGAATGGGGTAAGTTATCTGACATAAAAGAGGCAAGAAAAAGCTTTGGGAATGAAGGGGAAGAAGGGTGAGGTAAGAGAGAATGAGTGAACCTTACTGTAGTCAGAATTGGATTAAAGAGAGAATAACATGCACACTCAATTGGGTATCTTACCCTACAGGAAAATAGGGGGTAAGGGCATAAGGAGGGGAGGAGAAATGATAGAAGGGAAGGCAAACGGGAGAAAGAGGTAATTGGAGGTAAATATTTTTGATGGGGGACAGGGTCAAAAGGGAGAATAGAATAAATGGGGATGAGGATAGGATGGAGGAAAATATAGTCTTTCACAATGTGACTGTTGTGGAAGTGTTTTGTATGACTACACATGTATATCCTGTGTCGAGCTTCTTGCTCTCTCATTGAGGATGGATGGGGAGGGAGGAAGGGAGAGAAGTTTGAACTCACAAGTTTTAAAAATGAATGTTGAAAATTGCCTTTACATTCAACTGGGAAATAGAACATACGGGCCAAGGGGTTTATAGACAGGAACATGCTAAGAGAAAGGCAGAGGGGTGTGATAGAAATGAGGGTAGATTGGGGAAAGAGTTAGAATACATGCCATCTTGGGCTGGAAGGGAGAGATGGACAGAAAACTTGGAATTCAAAATCTTGTGGAAGTGGATGTTGAAAAAGAAAAAGAAAAAAAGATACAATCAAGTCCCTAACAAATTGTTCCCACAATTTGCTCATATCTCTATAAACTTCGTTCTCTCCTTTAAAAGACAAAAAGTTTGTTTCTTGTTCCCCTGCCCTCCTCTCTACTGAACAGTAGAGGAGAGTGGCAATGAGAAGGGAAGAGGCAATAAATAAATATTTAAAAGTAAATTTTCTCAAAATTATCTTTGGAGTCTGCAAGTACATTCTTTCAGATATCCTCAGTTGTTAGTTAGAAGACTCCTTTGATGATTAGATTTGATTTTTTTTCCCAGACAAAAACCATTCATTGCCAAATTTGTTGAATTAGATGAGTAATCAAGTTAGGAATCTGTTGGAAGTCATAAACCAAGTTGTAACTATAACAAGTAGTGATTTTGTTTTATGAATTTTTTATGGGCATCTATTGATTTTGAAGGAAGTTCTTAAAGATTTATTAAAACTGTTTTGAGCCTTCTCAGCATCATTAAAATAATATATGACCTCCTGTGGTAACTACTTGAAAGATTAACATATGTTGATTTACCTGTTTTAGTATGTGTCTTTCCTGCAAGAGAAAGAACTTTCATTTGGCAGAATGGGGAGGCTTCTTCAGCCTCTCTTTAGCTTAAAAGAACGCTCTAGGTGTGTGTACAATAAATTTAATTTCATTGGTAGTCTTCTTAAACTTTCTTTCTTTCTCCGGCAGTTTCTGCTTTCTACCTTTTTTGTTACCCTTTTGCTCTAATCCAGATAGGGTTCAGTTCTCTTACAAGCTATTGCTTCCATATCAGTTTACTGAACTGTTTTTATGAGGTTGCATTTAAACTTCTCATTTTTAAGTCCTTTTGCTTCAGCCTTGTAGACACTTTTTATTTGCCTATTTTTAGGATCCACTTCCAATACTTTACTTACCGAGTCTGTCACCATAACCTAAGCAGATTGTTCTTGCCTGGTTGGTTTTGCTGTCTATGCTATTGCCTAAAGCCATTCATCGCACTATGGATTAAAATTCTGGAGGAAGCATGACTTCTTTTCATAAGAGAACAAGTGGGACAAAGCAGTGTGTTTGTTTCTTTAAAAAAGGTGTCATTCCATTGTAGTCACTTACACAGTCACAGACATATCTATAAACATGGAAGCATTTAATACTGACACTATGCATGACTGAGCTATACAGGGCCCTTTTACTCATCTGTCATAGTTTCTATAGCAGCTCTCCCAAAACTGTTCTTCTTTTCATAAGCCTCTAATTATACTTGTCTTTTCTCTTTCAGAAGATGTAAAGTTTGCCACTTTTATTAAGAGAATTAAAGGCTTCCCTTTTGTTTTCCACATCTTCTCCATGTCTCAAAGCCTCTGTCTTTATATCTTCTTTCCTCTTTAGTCTCAGATTATAAGAGGACCTCCTCCTTTCCAAAATTAATACTCCACTTAAGTTTTTCATTTGATTCCCATTTGTCTCCCCTACTACTTTATTGTCTCTTTTCTTTTTTTCATATTTAGTCTCTTTCCCTAATCTCTCCTTTACCTTGTTTACCAATATGCTCTTTTCTTTCCTATAATAAGTTGGTCTTGATTTGCTGTCCACATAAATGTATCACATTTTTTTTTTATTTCTTCACTACCAAATTTGATACTAGACTTTTCAAGTGTCCTGGTAATTTGTTTCCTCCATTTCCTCACTGCATACTTAATCCTTAGCTCCGTGTAGTCTGGGAGTGACCTTTTCTAAGTTTTTTATTTTTATTGGACTTTCTGTATCATTTGATGCTTTTGATGGTGTCTTCTTGCTATTCTGTCCTTTCTTTGCTGTTGTGATGCTCTGCTCTCCTGGTTATCCTCCTACCTTCACTGTTACTCTCCATACATTTTGAAGATTTATATTCTTTGTAATATCTCTTCAGGTTTTATCTGTTCACTTTTTTTTTCATTTTCTCCATTTAGTAGTTCCCTTTATGCATCTCTCAAATCTATACTGTGGCTTCTAAATCTGTCTTGCAGTTTCTAGTGCCATATTTTCATCTGTCTATTAAAATCTCCATCTGAACACTTCACTAGGATCTCCATGTCCAAAATTCTATTTCATAATCTCCCCTTAAATGGGCTTGCCAAAATAAAAATTTTCTTGACCTGGTCTGTATTAGGTTATGATATAGAACAGCTAGGTGGTGTAGTGATAGAATGTTGGTCCTGGAGTCAGAAAAATGACACTAACAATGTGACTCTGGCAAGTCACTTAACCCTGTTTGTCTCCATTACCTCATCTGTTTAATGAACTGGAGAAGGAAATAGTTTATCACTCTAGTGTTTTTGCCAAGAAAACTCCAAATGGGATGAAAGAGTCTGAAACTGAACAAAAAGTAATTATGACCCCAAGCAAAGCAAAACCAAAAATAAGTCTAAATCAAAGAGATAATCAGGGAAACTGCACTTTTTGAGATGAAGCTAGATCTCACAATGGATGAAGTTCCAGGTCTACTATCAGTAAGAATTCAAATCTGGCCTCAGAGACCAGCAGTGTGATGCTGGACAAGTCATTTAACCCTATTTGTCTCAGGTCCTCATCTATAAAATGATCTAGAGAAGGAAATGGCAAACCACTCCAGTGTCTTTGCCAAGAAAACCCCAAATGAGATCACAAAGAGTCCGACACAACTGAACAACAACTTCAACTAGGAATTTAATGAAATATTGTTGAAATAGTTGTATCTGAATATTTATTAAAATAAAATAATATTTAATAAATAATATAATAATATTTATTAAAAACGACTACTGTGATAAGTCAGTTTAGAAGATAAAAGCATTTTCCATGAAATTTCTTAAGGGTACTCATTATGGAATTAATTGGATTAAAATGGAGATTTATTTATAAAGACGTATCACCACATTCTTGGGTTCACAAAATGCCATCAGTTATTAGTGTGTTATCTATTGCATATCTGACTTCTAAGTTTTCATATTGTCACTTGCACAATACTATAATATTGCCATATATAGAATATCTTCTTTTTCTGTAATTAAATTATATTACTAGTCTTGAGTTTTGATTAGTCTCAATTTACCATAATTTAAGTGGTATTATATTTTTTATTTCATCACCGTATTTTACATTTTCTTTGCCATGATATCTAGTTTTATCCGTCTTACATACCTCATCTTATGTGTGACCGTATCTTGTCTATCAGACATTTATGACCAAATTTTCTGTTGAGTAATGTATTGATTGAAGTTATTTTAGTTCCTTAATCTAAGCCTGTAATCTCCCTGAAAACAAACAAAAAAGGATCTTATTTTATCAGACAATTCTTTTGTCTTAGTTATGTTTTTGCCCTTCATTTGTATTCAGCGACTATCTACACAAACTGTTCAGTCCATGTTTTCTGCTTTGTCATGTAGTATTAGATGATGTAAACTCTTTACAAGTTTTCTTCTGAGTGTCAAATAGTCCAACAGGTAACTTACAGTTTACTAAAGTAGAGTAAGTAGAAGTCCATTAAATTTTCCCCCCAAAATTAGTAACTTGTTCTTTTATGTTTAGAATCGAAAGAATCCGAGGAAGATGCTTTGTTAAATATAAATCTAAAAGTGATTAAAAATCAATGCCTATTGAATGACATTCATGTACTGGTTCTAGATGCTTTAAATAAGGTATGTTTAGATATTAATTTTTCTTTTCTATAGTATCCTAACAAAAAATGTTACTAAAATATTCTTATTTAAGTTCTATCTAGAACTAACAATTAGTTTACTTTTGTTCTTGTTAATAGCCAGAAGAAATGGTATTTTATAGTGCTGACAAGACTATTAGGTTTTATTACCTGTCATTTGCTCATTCTCCTATATGAGCTGCATGGTACAGTTGATAGAGAAACAACCCTCCAGAATTATTGAAGATTTCTATTCAAGTGTTGCATCTGATACGTTTTAGTTCTATGATCTCAAGCAAGTCACTTAATTTCCAAGTGCCACCAGCAGCTCTCTCAGACTATAATTTGCCAAATATTTGCAGATTAATAGAAGGAGTTTCCATGTGGATAATTCCTTGTGACAATATGTGTATATGTGTTTGTGTATATATACATACATATACATATATATGCATACTATATATAATTATTAGAGTAAAAAAAGACAGTGGTTTTTCTTTGTAGTATCATTGTATAAATTGTTTTCCTAGTTCTGCTTACTTTATTCAGTATCAGTTCACAGTTTTCTCTGAGACCGTACATTTCATAATTTCTTATGGTACACTAATATTCTGTTACATTCATGTGCCACAGTTTATTTAGCCCTTTCCCAATGGGGAAGAGACCCCCTTACTTTCCAATTTTTGTTTGTTAGGAAAAAATATGCTGTAAACATTTTTGTACCTATGAGTGCTTTTCTTCTTTTTATGATTTCATAAGAGTATTCGCCTAGTAATGGTATTCTTGGGTCAAAGGACATATAGATAGTCTAGTAAGTTTTTGGACATAGTTCCAAATTACATTCCAGAATGACTGGACCAGTTCACAGCTCTGCCAATGTTGACCTATTTTCAATGAGCTTTTGAAAGATGCTAGAGAATTAGAGAAAAGAAAATATCCAGATCTTCAAAAAAAAAAAGGAAAAAGTTTGGAGTTTGCTCAATCTGCTGGATTTCAATTTTTGGCAAGATTCTAGAAAGTACCATAGGAATAGTTAGTATAACTTCCAGACAAGAAAGTGGTGATTACAAAAAAAAAGAAAATCCAAGAATGTTCAAAAACAGGTATACATTTTTGACAGTTATTATTAGACTGTTAATGTCATATATATGATTTACTTAGATTTTAGAAAAGAATTTGACAAAATTTCTTACACTATCCTTGGGGAAAAAATTAAGAGACATGAGTTAATTGATATGATACTACAGTTGGTTGGATTAAGAACTGGTTGAATATGTAAACCCATAAAATATTTTTGTGTTTTTCTTTATCAGTCTGAAAGGAGGTTTCCAGTAGAATGTCACAGGAAGCAGTGGGTTGTTCCTATGGGTTTTAATTATTTTATTGATTACTTGAATAAGGAAGAAAGCAAATTTGCAAATGATGCACCGCTATGAGGGAAAATTAATATATTAGATGAAAATGAGATCCAAACATATCTCAGAAAGCTAGAATATTAGACCACTAAGACCACACTAGCAGACCTAGGATCTGACTCACATGGCTTTCAATAAAACTTAACCTCATATTCCAGTTTTCTTTGCCTTCTTTCTCTTGTAGGTGAATCCTGGCTCTAGGATACACAAAGTTGCTTGGGTTGTATACAGACAGAGCTACAGCAGCCCTTCAGGAGCAGAAGCATGGAGATGACCTTGACAGGCATCTAGTGCCAAGGTAAGACAATCCCACAGCAACACTCCAAAGCTGTGAATTGCCAGTGTGCAGCTAGAGAAATGAGGAACAGCGAGAACAGAAGAGGACATTGGATAAAGAAAACAATTGAGGGAGATGGGAGAGGGAAGGGAAAAGGCTGGCTTTGCAGCACTGCACTAAATTTAATGGACAAAGCTTAGCATCCAGATATGACCAGTTCTGTTTGCCCAAGAAGTCTCTTGAGGCAGAGACTTAGACTCGTGAACCATGAATTGACCAGCATGGGAGAGGGGGATGAGATATTTTAAGATTCATTCCAAAAGGAAATCACTATCAGAGGGAAAAGAGTCAGAAAGTTATGAATAAAGGAGAATAAGAAAAAACAAAAAAAAGAAATTATCAAAGATCTCAGGAAAAAGAAAACTTAAAAAATCATAAGTATAAGTAGATACGTTGGCAACAAAAGCATGAACAACAGAAGTAAATATGACCTTCATACCTAGCAAATGAGTAGAACCTTTGTGAATAAATACAAGACAAAGAAAAATGTTCTTACACTTCATGAAACTAAAGACCCTGTGAATGTAAGAACCAGCAAGGATAGTATGCTGATCCTTAGTGATTCAGAAGAGACATGAAAATTATAAGAGAGGCCTGTAAGAACAAAAATAGGGGGCAGAATAGAAAAACTGGTACATCTTACCAAAGAAAATACAGAAGATTGGGTCAACAAATTCTCATACAGAGAAGTAAAAGTCAATCTAGAAGAGAAGAAAAAAGCACAACAGTAAAAAACACTATGTTCTCTATGTAAGCAAAGGAGATTGACCTCAAAGACAGGATATGTAGAACAAACCTAAGGACCATAAATCTTCCAGAGAAAAATGACAAGAGGTAAAACCTGAACACCATAATGTAAGAAATAATACAAGAAAACTACTCAGAACTCTAAACACTGATAATGAAATACCAATTGAAAGAATTCATAGATCTCCAGAAAAAAACAAAAACAAAACTCTAAGACTGGTTTAACTTAACAATTCAGAAACAAAAAGTTCTATGGGCAGCCAAGAGAAAGACCTTCAAATTCAAAGAAAACAAAATTCAAATAATATAAAATCATTCTATACTCACCAGATAAAGCAGAAGAAAATGAAATAATATGTTCTAAAGAGCTAGGGAACTTAGGATGTAGCCCAAGTTAACTTCCATGCAAATATGAGCTTATCCATAAATGAAAACACATGAATATTCAATAATAAAGAGGCATTTGAAACATCCCTAGATGTGTGTATAATATGTATGTATGCATATATAAAGTACTTAAGGTAAATTACTTTATCAGTGTGTAAGATATATGCATGTATATGTATATATCACAGATGTAAAGTGGACAAATATATTCACATACAAAGTAATTAAGTAGAAAGGCAGTTTAAGAGAGCACTAATTGGCAGTTGTGGGGGTGGGCCAGGAAATATTGCATAAGAAATTGTAGAAGAAAAGGACTCCATGAGATGAAGCTCAGAAAGAAATACACTTGAGTCATGAGAAATAGCAGTTCTAAAGCATAATGATAGAACAATATTAAGAGTAAGAAATTATTAATAAAAAAGATGAATTTTGCTGCATTGCAGAGGAAATTAACCTAGAGGGAACAGGAGTTAAGTAAGAGTGTCACATAGTCAGTGGAAAATAACTGTAGTGCTTAAAGTAAATTACTCTGTCTACAGTTGTGTAGGATTGACTGGAGTTGAGAAAGACGAGGTATAGAAACCAGTTAAGAATATTGTAATAATCTCAGTAAAAGATGATGAGAGCCTGAACTAAAATGGTAGTTGTGTTAGTGATTAAAAAGAGTTAGATGAAAGAGATATTATAAAGATAGAAATGCAAGATTTGACAATTGATTGGATATGTAAGGTGATGGGGAGTGAGAAATTTAGGACAATGTCAAGATGTCAAACCTGAAATACTGGAAGGATCCTGATGCCTCTGATAGAAATATGAAAATTTGTAAGGGTTCTTCACCTGGACTACTTTATATTGTTTAATCTAACATACAAATGCAAAATTTGCTTGCTGAATTATAAATGATGCATTCCAAATCAATGGATGGTAGAGAATGTTACACTTTGATTCTAATAAAAAAAAACCTGCCTTCTGATTCATACTGGCTTAATTGACTTTAGCTAGTTGAATTAATAAGAAAATTCATGCAACATTGCTAACAAAAATAAGAAAAAATATCATAAATAAAAATACCTTTTAAAATAGCAAAAAGTATTAACTATCTTGAAATTAAATATGGAGACACAAATATGTGAGTGCAACTACAAAACATTATTTACAAAAATAAATGAAGATTTAAAATTATAAGGTCAATGATCATTTATTTATTCAATGCCTACTATGTGCCATATACTATTCACTGAGGATACCAAGAAAGAAAAGATATTCCCTACCTTCAAGGAGTACGTGATACATTTGGATAGACAACATGAAAACCACTATTTTACCAACAAGATATATAGAATGTAAATTGGAATTTATCACAGAGATAATTATCTAGGATTAAGGGAAATAGGAAAGATTTCTTAAACAACATAGAATTTTAACTGAGACATGACTGAAGAAGATTTTGGTTTTAATTTTCTTATTTTTTTGCTTATAGTAGCTAATACTCTATCAATTCTATGAGTCTAAATTTTTTTCAAAAAATTTTCAAAAGTTGTGGCTTAATATATGTGCTAATATAATAAAATTGCATGTTAAAATTAGCTTAGGTACTTTACAATATGCAAATTAAAATATAAAAATATAAATACTTTATAGAATTAAATATGAATATTTCATAGAATTAAAAAAATAACAAAATTCATTTAAAAGAACAAAAATCAAGTGTATCAAGGGACTCAATAAAAAAATAAGAAAGAAGGGAGCTTATAAATTCCAAATCACACTATAAAGCAGATTACACTCATCAAATTGGTAAAGATTGCAAAAGACAGAAAAGAAAACAGTATTAGTGGACCTTTTAGGAAAAAGGCATACTGATTTATTGCTAGTAGAGATTTGAATTCATCATAGAATTTTCAAAATCTTAAAGTTCTTTGACTTTAGAGGTAATCTAGTCTAACCCATTTATGAAAAGGAATCTGTCCCCTCTAGAAATTACTTAAGGAGAATCCATTATGTCTCAAGGCAGCCCATTCCACTTTTGGACAACTTTTATTGTTTTGTTTTACCCGACATCAAATCTAAGTACACTTCTAAGCAACCTTCACTCATTGCCCTTAGCTCTACTCTTTTGACACAAGTGCAAGATTAATAATTACTCAGTCATGAGATAACTTCTGCCCCTAACCCACATACCAGTTATCTCATTTACACATTTCCAGTTCCTTCAGCTAATACCCACTTAGATTTAACCTTTTTCCTCACTATATTAATTGCCTTACTCTCTTACTTATTAATGTCCTTTCAAACATGTGAAATGCAGAACTGAACATAGTACTCCAACTATGTTCTGACTATGGCAGAGTACCACTCCTACACACTACTGCTCTGATAATGTTCTCTAAGATTACATTTGCTTTGTTGGCTTCCATACATCACCACTGACTTATTCTGAGTTTATAGTCTATTAAAGCCCTCAGATGTTTGTTTCAAACAGCTGATTAGTCATACTTTCCTCATGTATTTAATTATTTAATCCATTTCTATTTATCTCTTTTAAATTGAATCTTATTAGATATGGCTTATGGACATAATTAGCCTCAGCTTTTCCTCAGGCTTAGTGGAGTGCTGTATAGCCAGTCCACTCATTCTCCCATTCCCACATGGTTTCCTTTCCCAGTGTTGTGTCCTCTTTCCCCAATTCCCCATTTTTCTGGCTGGGCACTGGCATAGTTTTGGTGCTGTGAGCTTGTCTTGCTGGGTGCTGGTTGTCTGCCATGGCCCCAAGCAGGCTTCTGCTCCTGAAGGGCTGTTGTCTGTATTGACCTGAGCAAACTGGTGCATTCTGGTGCTAGGATCCTCCTACACTGGGAAAATGGCAGGGAAAATTGGACTGTGGAGTTGAGTTTTGATGCAAGCCATGGTCTTTGTACTAGCAGATCCTTGGATCTTGCAACTGGTGATGTGGGAGAGATAATGAGTGAACTAAAGGTAGTCATCAGTTGATGGTATGTGTGTGTGTGTGTGTGTGTGTTTAACCTTTTGAATTCTGAATGTGTTAGACCACAGAGATAGGATGGTTGCTTTATCTTTAGGATATAATTTCTGTTTTGGAGAGGTTTGAGAAGTCATGGGGACCATAAAACTGCCTGTCCATCATATTGCTCACAATATAGAAGGTGGAGATCAATTATAATGAAATATGGTTTTAAAAAATGTCATGAACACCACATAAAACATTAGTTTTGAGATACTGTTGTGGTTTTCATCTGTTATTTGGCCCATGTGAGTAATTTTATTCTTAATTTGTGAAGACTATGAACGTGAGTGTTCTTCCAGTACTATATGGACGAAGGGATGTCACGTTATAATATGAGACTTGTTTGTTTGCAGAGATTGATTTGA
Organism: Potorous gilbertii; assembly: GCA_028658325.1. Taxonomy (NCBI): domain Eukaryota; kingdom Metazoa; phylum Chordata; class Mammalia; order Diprotodontia; family Potoroidae; genus Potorous; species Potorous gilbertii. The sequence continues at coordinate 169,779,225 of CM053770.1, forward strand.
GATGATTCTCTATCCTTAATATAGAAAGTTAATGTTAACTTTAAAGTTAATTAGTTAACACTAATATAGAAAGTTTTTCCCTCAAGCAGAATGTTAACTTTGAACTTTTAGTGTAATAAAAAAGAAGTTTTGCTACTTAACTACCTTAAATGTATTTTAAAGAATTAAGAAAAACCTAGAACTTCAAAAGTTTTAAAGTTGAATGAAAGGGTAATGATGCATAACATTATGAAAGTAACAGATTCTCTTAAGACACTAAAGTTATAAAGTTATTATTTACAATACATTTCTATTGAAATATTTCTTGGAATCTTGTATCAAATAAGTCAAGAATTATGACTTTGAATGTGTAGTTTTGATAATATCTATATGTAAATATTTTTGACATGAGAGTAAAGTAAGTACTAGTTTTGAATAAATGATCTTTTTTTTTTTACTATTTGACTGTTAAAATTCTTTTTTCTTATTTGAAAATTTTAGTTTATTGGAAATCCTGGAATTCAAATATGTGGATTAAAAATAATTTCTTCTTTAGCAAATTGTTCTGGAGCATTAGAAATATTTTCTCAACGAGGGGCCCTTGATTCAGTACTTCATACACTACAGATGTATCCAGTTGACAGAGGTCAGTAGAAATATGTTTTTTTTATTAAGTAGGTAAGATTTAGAATAACTTGGCATAAGCCAGTCCTCTATCTGATCTTCTTCAGCACTTTTTAAAAGGATTACTTTCTTTTAAAAATAAGCAAATACATATGCACAAAGAATTGTTGCTCTGGGGAAGAATTAATAATTTATGCCTATCTTCCTTCATTTCAAGGTTATAGAATGATGGGTGTGGAATTTTGCATACACTGCCAGGCATGATTGAAATGTTCATTAGTTTTGCTGAAGTTATTTTTTCCTTTTCTATTTTTATATTTTTGCTATAAGGTAGGAGGAGGGGAGAGGGGCATCTCAGAAAAAAAATTATGCAGAATCAAAGTGTAGAAATAGAAGTAAATATTTTAGTTGCTGTCTTCTTAGCTGAAAGTCACTATTGTTATGTTCGCTTTTTTCTTGTCCTAGTAATTCAGTGCCTTGGTTTGAGTCTACTAGGATGTTTCATTACAAAAGAGAATTTGTGCACAGAAACTCAGGATCTGCTTGCAAATATTCTGGTTTCCAGCTTAAAACGATTTACAGATGTTGTTGAAATACAGATAAGTGTATGTGAAGTATTTTAAAGCAAATTTAAAAGTAGATATAATTTTCTTTTTATGGCAGCTACTTCAATTCCATTTGACCAGAGATAGGCATCTCTTGTATACACATTCCCAAAATCAGAATGTTTAGCATACTTTATCAGCATACTTATATATACATTTGCATATTTCTTCAAGGCAAAATTTACCATAAATGTTTTAAAAACAAACACTTGGTATAATAATGTAATTTATATTGATACTATAAAGTAGTTTTGACCTGGAGGAAACTCTTGAAAGTGTCTCTAGAATGTTGATGTGTCTCTGAACCACATTTGAGAACTGATCTAGTCCAATTCTATCATTTTACAAATATGAAAACCCAGAGAAATGATTTGCCAAGGTCACATAATTTAACCGCTATACTTATTTTATTCTGTTATTTAAAGAAAATAAGATATTATTAGACTTAAGTTAAATAAAGATTAATTGGAATATCCAAATTTTGTGCAATACTAGCTGTATGACTAAATGTAACATCCAAAATTTTAGGTACATTTGCTAAATTCTTTTTATTTTGCTCTTTTCATCATTGGTTGTTTATTTCATATTTTTGTGTGTGTCCTATTTTCAGGGATTTCAAACAACTTTGGCAATACTTGAATTATCATGTGACTTTGCAAAGCTGCTTCTAAGTTATCATTCATATGACTCACTAATTTTCTATCAGATGTCCAGGTGTTTCACTGAACAAACAGATCGTGAGGTAAACACTTCTTCTTGCTTTTGTCTTAAAAGTCATGGATTTATCTGTTCCCCAATTGCCATTTCTTTTCTTTCTTTTTAGTTTCAGAATCTTTGTTGCAAATTCTTTGCCAAAATAACTTGTGATGATGATATTAAAAATGTACTACTGGCAAAAGCCTGTGAGGAAAACAATAACACTATGGCTGAATGTCTCCTCCTTTTGGGAGCTGATATTAATAAAGTGAATGGAAAAACTTCTTTAATCTGCCAGGTAAATATTCAAGAGGATACAGTTATTTTAAAATAAGAGTAGAACATTTTGGATAGTAATTTGGAACTATACCCAAGGGCTACAAAAATGTACATACCCTGAGACCCAGAAATACCACTTCTAGGACTGTATCCCCAAGACATCATAAAAATGGGAAAGCATCCCACATGTACAAAGATATTTATAGCAGTTCTCTTTGTGATGGCCAAAAACTGGAAATCAAGGGGATGCCCATCAATTGGGGAATGACTGAATAAATTGTGGTATATGGTATTGTGGAATGGTATTGTGCTATAAGAAGGATGAACAGGAAGACATCAGAGAGGCCTGGAAAGACTTATATGAACTGATGCTGAGTGAAGGGAGCAGAACCAGGAGAACTTTGTACACAGCCTCAATCACAGTGTGTAAGGGTTTTTTTCTGATAGATTTAGTACTTCATTGCAATGCAAGGACTTAAAAAAATTCCCAGTGGTCTCTTGAGGCAAAATGCCTTTCACATCCCTAGAAAGCATTATGGAATTTGATTGCAGAATGAAGCAGACCATTTTCTTTTGTATTATGTTTTGTTTCGTTTTGTGATTTCTCCCATTCATTTTAATTCTTCTATGCAACATGAGTAAGGTGAAAATGTATTTAATAGGACTATATGTGTAGAACCTATATAAAGTTGTATTCTATCTCAGGAAGGGAGGAGAGAAGGAGGAGGAGAGAGGGGAAAAATATCTAAGATATATGGAAGTGATTGTAGAACACTGAAAACAAATAAAATAATTTAATTTAAAAAACCAATATAATAAAAGTAGAAGTGGTGAGGAGGGAGTAGACTCCAGTTATGGAAGATTGCCCAGTGCAAAAAGAGTGAGACAGAATGTCATTTATGAAGATAAGTAAGCAAGGAAAATTTGTCTGGACTGCAGTGTGTATGGATGGAAATGATGAGGAATGGGGCTGTAAAAGTAGGTTGGACTAAGGTTATAAATGCCATAAAAGAAGAGCTAAAATTTGATCTTGGAAGAAATAACTGATGTGTTGAGTAAAGTAGAGATTTGATCTCACTCACACGTTAGGAAAATAACTGTGGTAGGAGTTGGAAGGATGAATTAAAGTGAGGAGAGATTGGAAGTAGGGAAACCAATTAGAGAACAATTGTAGTAGTCTAGGCAAGAGGTGGTGAGAGCCTGAGCAGTGACAGCGAGCAGAGAGAGGGGAAAAGATGAGGCAGATGTTGTTGCTTATCCTTTGTTTTAGAAGAAGACTAGTGACATCATGTGAGTTATGTCTTGACATGTGTGAATTGGATATCAATAGGGCAGAGCTGAGCAGAGTTGTCAGCCTCAGTCTGTCCTCCAGAGTCATCAAAGTCCAGTGGCAAGACAATGGTCAAGACAGGCTATGATCCAGTAAGCATAGAAAATATGCTACGAATAGTCCAAGGGGTTAATGGCCATGACTATGTAACCTTATTAAAGTGGTAATTTATCTTTCTGGTAAAACACCTTCCAGAATCCAATCCTTATTGTATGTGATTGTTGCTAGTGACATTTGGAAAATCCTCCAAAGGAGATTTTCTTAAAGCAGTGGAAGTTCTTTTAATGTTTATGATTATTATATTATATCTTCCTTCTTGTATACAATATGATGTATCAATATATTAATTAAGTAGTATGTTAATGTTATATAATAATATATTATATGTGAATGTTATATAATAATAATAAATATGGTTATTTTAGTATTTCATGAAAACCATTATGTCCATCCTCCAATCTCTCAAACTTCTCAGTTCTCTGCTAGACCATTTTCACTTTCCTAATATCATGGTGCTCTTTAAGAACAAAGGACAAAGATCTGGGTGCTTTCCTTGTCAAAGGTAGCCTTGCTAAATACACAAGTGATTCCATTCCATCCTGTCTCCTCCAGTACAATGTCTTATGTCTTCTTTATTCTCTCACTTCTCTTCCATCTTTTCCTTTTTTCCTGTCTACAAATGCATTCATATCTCCTACAACATTTTAATAGAATGTTATTTTTTCCTAATTACATGTCAAAAGAACTTTTAGCCTTCATTTTTACAAGATTTCTAGTTTCACATTTTTCTCCCCCCTTCTTGTTCTTCATTCTTCCTAAAATGGTAGATAATTTGATAGAGGTTATGCACTTGTTGTCATGCAAAACCTATTTCTATATTAGTCACAGCTGTGAAAGAAGAAATAGATCAAAAGGAAAAAATAAAGAATAATGTAAGTGAAAAGAGTATTTCAATATGCATTCCAAGTCCATTAGTTCTTTATCTGGATGTGACTAGCATTTTCCTTCATGAGCCCTTTGTACTTGTCTTGGATCACTGTCATAGCTGATCATCACAAAATTGCTGATAAGGTGTACAATTTTCTGGTTCTACTCATTTCACTTTGCCTCAGTTTGAATAAGACTTTCCAAGTTTTTCTGTAATCTTCCTATTCCTCATTTCTTATTGTACAGTAATATTCCATTATATTCATAATGCATGAACATGAACAGCTTGTTCAGCCATTCCCCAAGTGACAGGCATTCCCTCAATTTCCAGTATTTTGCCACTATGCAAAGGGATGCTATAAATATTTTTGCACCTGTAGGTCCTTTCCCCATTTTTGTGATTTCTTTGTGATATACACCTAGTAGTGGTATTGCTGGATCAAAGTATGTTCAGAATTTAGTTGCCCTTTGGGCATAGCTACCCAAGTACTTTTCAGAAAGATTGGATCAGTTTACAACTCCACCAAGGGTCCATATCCTTTCCATTTTCCCTTTTTGTCATATTAGCCAATCTGATAAACAACCTCAGAGTTCTTTTAATTTGCATTTCTCAAATTAAAATAGATTTAGAGTACATCTTCATATACTTTTGAGTTCTTAATCTGAAAACAGCTTGTTCATATCCTTTGACCATTTATCAATTAGGGAATGTCTTGTTTTCTTATAAATTTCACTCAGTTCTCCGTATATTGAGAAATGAAGTCTTTATCAGAGAAACTTGCTACAAACATTGTTTCCTGCTTTCCTTGTAATCTTGGCTGCATTGATTTTGTTTGGACAAAAGCTTTTTATTTTAATATAATCAAAATTATCTATTTTATATTTCATAATGCTCTCTATCTCTTGATTGGTCATGGAATGTAACAATTAAATTCTTCATAAAGAATACTATATCACTTCATAAATGTATGTTTAGTATTGATATTACTTCATTGCCTTTGGTACCTTTTAACAAGATATATGTTCCTTCCTTATCTCTTTTAATTAGGTCTATTTTTTTCTTTTACTTTGTCTGAGATCAGGATTACTATCCCTGCTTTTGTAACTTCAATTGAAGCATAATAGATTCTGCTCCAGTCCCTTAGCTTTACTCTGTGAATATTTCTCTTTTTCTAGTATGTTTCTTGTAAAAAAACATATTGCAGGATTCTGGTTTTTGATCCACTCTGCTAGCCACTTCCATTTTATGGGAGAGTTCATCCCATTCATATTCACAGTTATGATAACTAGTTGTATATTTCCCTCCATTCTATTCTTACTTCTTTCTGTGCTCTCTCCTTTCACCCTTTCCCTTCTCATCATTATTTTGTGTACTGCCCCCTCTTCTGTTGATTTCCCCCTCCTTCCTTTACTTAATTTTTTCTTATTCTACTTCCTATTAAGACAGATTTCTATATTCACGTGATTGTGTATATCATTCCCTCACTTAGCCAATACCTATGAGAGCAAGATTCAAATAGTGCCCATTACCTACCCTCCCATTTTTCTCTCCACTGTAATAGGGTTTTTGCACCTCTTCATGTAAAATAATTTACCCCATTCTACCTCTCCTTTCCTTCTGTTCCCACTGTACTCCTCATTCTTAACTTAATTATTTTTTATGTCATTCCCTCAAATCCACCTTATACCTATACCCTTTGTCTATGTATTTCTTCTAGCTGTGCTATTAGTGGTATAATTTTTTAAGAATTACAGGTATCCTCTTCCTACCATGTAAAAAAGCTCCATTTAATCCCTTATGTTTTCTTTTCCCTTTTTCCTGTTTTAAGCTTCTCTTGGTTCTTGATGTTAGAGATCATATTTTTTGCTCAGTTCTGGTCTTCTCCTATGAAAGCTCGAAATTTTTCTATTTCACTGAATGGCCATTTTTCCCCTCAAAGTATTTTCCTTAATTTTAGCAAGTAGGTGATTGTTTGTTGTAGACCTAGCTCCTTTATCTTCCAGAATATCATGTTTCCTTTGATGTTGTAGCTGCTAAGTCCTGTGTAATCCTGATTGTGTCTCCCAGTATTTGAATTGTTCCTTTCTGGCCACTTTCAAAGTACTTTTTTCCTTCACCTCATAGTTCTGAAATTTGACTTTAATGTTCCTTGGAGCCTCTTTCCTGAGGTGATTGATGGATTCTTTCAATGCCTATTTTGTCTTCTGGTTCCAGTATATCAGGGCATTTTTCTCAATAATTTCCTGAAAGATGCTGTCCATGTCCTCCTTTTGATTATGGCTTTCAGATTGTCCAGTGATTGTGACATTGTCTTTCTTGGACCTCTTTTCCAGGTCAGTTTTTTTTTTCCCATGAAGTATTTTCCATTTTATTCTTTTAAATTTGATTGATTCTTGTAGCCTCATAAGTCATTATCTTTCACTTGCCAAATTCTACCTTTTAAGGAGTTATTTTCTTCAGTTAACTTTTATATTTCTTTTTCCATTTATTCAATTGTACTTTTTAGGGAATTGGTTTCCTCAGTGGATTTTTATATTTCCTTTTACTTTTGGCCAATTCTACTTTTTAAGCATTTGTTTTATTTTTCCAAGCTGTTAACTCTTTTTTTCACAGTTCTCTTGCATTAATCTCATTTCTTTTCTGAAATTTTGTTCTTTCTTATATGACTTTTTAAGCTTTTTTTTTTTTTTTGATCTCTTCCTTGAGTTCTTTTTGGGTTTTTGAGACCACGTCCCATTTTTCTTTGTGGTTTTGCCCATAGATATTTAGATATTTTTGTTCTTTTCTGAATTTATGTCTTAATCTGTGGTCAGATTCTATTTTGTTTTTGGATTTTTTCCCTCATATTTTTGGGGCTTTTTCCTTTCTTTTATATTTGAGCTCTGTTTCCTGGGTAGAAGTGGCACTGTCTCAGACTTCTTATGCCAGGAGTTGTAGGCTCTGGCTTTTTATTTGGTGCTGCCCTGATGTTGCCTTGGTGCCACACTGATGTTACCCTGGTGCCTACATGGGTGGTGGCTAGTGGTGCTGTATGCTGTAGGGATCTGGTAGCTTACCTGGTACTGGACTGGGGTCATAATGATGGTGTCTTATACATGCTGAAGCCATTAGGAAAGTGTTTCTGTATTTTCCCCAAAACTACTTACCTGGAGCTTCTCTTAACCACGTGTTGGTTCTCAGAGCTGGAGTCTGCCAGTTCCTCTGGCTATGCTGAGGCATGTAGGGTGTCCCAGGTATTGATATTTGCCTCCTCCATTGCACAACAGGTCTGGATCTCTTGCTGATTTGCTGAAGAAGGTCTTACTGCAGGCTTGCTGTAACACTTTCTGTCCTGGATTGTACTCTCCATTCCCCAAGTGAGACAGACATTTCTTGTCAGTCTGCCCTATTATTTGTTCTAAAGGACTGTTTCACCCCATCTTTTCTCTAGTTCTGCTGTTCCAGAATTTGTTTGGGGGCACTATTTTGTGGTTGTTTGAAGGTGAATATGGAAGAGTAAAGGGGATTTACTGCTTACTTTGTCATCTTGGCTCCCACAAGTGGTCACATCTCTCCTCTATTTTAAAAGGAAAAAAACTTTCTTCATTTGATCTGTTCATATGTGCTACCTATCTCTCCTCTCTTTTGTGGCTAAACTCCTTGAAAGAAACTGGCCAAATTTCTTGAAAATGTTGTTTACAGTTGAGTAAGGGAAAAGCTTTCAATCTCATCATTCGGTTGAAATTGATCTTTTCTAAGGTACTGATGATTTTAACTACCTTTTCTCATTCCACATCATTCTTGACTTCTTTTTAGCATTTGACAATATTAAATCACCTCCTAGATACAGTCTCATTTCTAGGTTTTGTGACATTGCTTTCTCTTTTGTCTTCTCCTGCAATCTGCTTCTTCTCAACTGTCTTTACTATATCTTCTTTTCTAGATTGTCCTTCACTTATACATATTTTCATTCCCCATCTGTTCTTTCTTTTGTACCTTTGAGACTTGCCATCACAGGTCCTAGTTTTATCTATTCTACCCATTATTTTTGCTTTGCAGTCTATAAATAAAATAAAATAAAAAAGTCTTTCTTCATTTTTATTTCTCTTTTGAGCCACTCAGGAACAGTATGTTGTGGCTCCATGATCGCCTTCTTCCACAAGATCCTCTGTCTCAAGTGGAAGATGACTTTCTCTGTTTTCCTGTATTTATCCATAGATATCGGAACTCATTAACTGGAAGTATAGGTCATATTTTCTTCTGTGTTTATATTTTTCTTATTTATCTTTCTACTTATGTTCAAGTTCTTTGTGTTTTCTTCTTTCTGAGCTCTTTTTTAGTTTCAGTTCCTCCTCCCATTTTCTTCTGATGTTGATTTCCTTTGGGGCTAGATCTCAAAACATTTCAGCCTCTTCCCATGATGGATAATTTAGAGTTTACCAGCCTAAGTCTCTACCTAGAATGACTTTTTGTTGTTGTTGAGTCATTTCAGTTGGGTCCAATTCTTCATGACCCTTTTTGGATATTCTTGGTAATGATACTGGAGTGGTTTGCTAATTCCTTTTTCAGTTATACAGATGGAGAAATTGAGGCAAGCAGGGTTAAGTGATGTGAAAACTAAACATTGATCCTGTATTTTATATTCTGCAATTGATTCTATTCTGTAGCTTTATTTTGTATTATATATAATAACCTATAAGCCTTTTCTTTATTTCTGAGTGAAGAGAAACTCATAAGTTCAAAAGTTCAGTCATTCTCTCCCATAGAAAAGTGCTGAAGTTTATTTTTCCTTTCAATTACTTTTAATAATAATAATAAAACAGTGAGTTAATATCAGAGGTTCAATAATCTCATAAAACACTAACTCTGAGGGAATTATTATCTCATAACCACCTGAAAATCATTTTTTTGCCAGGGAAACTTGTTATCCTTCATAAGTTCATCTCCTGAGAGATTCCATGATACTTGTATATTATCCTTGAGAGCTGATCTGTCCAGCATTTACTTATCATTGCCCAATTAGAAGTGGTCTTATCTCATTCCCAGGCACCAGTGAGTCTGCTGTCCTTGTTCCAATATCAATGACCTCAAGATGCAACTGGCTCTCATAAATCTATGAAAGATTTCTCTAAGACAAAGAGGGGTGTTCTTTTCCCACATGTGTGCAAGTCCACTTTTCTTGGTATAATCAGTCAGAAGTTCTCATCCACATGATGCTGCCAACCTTATAGCCAATTGTATTATTTCCTCACCTACTCTTTCCACTATTTATTCTGTGCTTATAAAAAGAAGTTGCATCTTCATTTCAGGGTCCTTGGCTTACTGAGGCAGTCATTAGATCGATTTTGCCTCCAAATAGACTGCTATCTTGCTTGGAGAATGTGCATCAGTCTACCTTTGTTGAATTTTACTCATGACATTGTCTTGTCCAGGGTCACACAGGTAATGAGTGTCTGAGTTTGAACTCAGGTCCTCCTGACTTCAAGTCCAGCACTCTATCCACTGTACCACCTATCTGTCCCTGAAATAACTTTTAATTGGCTAGAACTGGTTCCAGCTGAATGCTGTGTCTTTTTTCTCAACTTTAGTCGAGGGTTTGCTATACATACTCCTACACCCACACACTGTGTCCTATTTTGCTCCCTCTAGGCATTTCAGAGAGCTGCCACACTGGTGCTACATGATTATCCATACCACCAGTGACAGAACTACAACACTATGGGGGCTATGCTATGGGGGCAATGCTGAACTGGTGCTGTTTTGTTGTCTCTCCAGTACTGGCAGTTCAGAGATCTGTAGTGCTGATGCTATGAAACTGTGACATTTAGTCTTTGTTCAGTTTTAAGCTTAAATTGCATAAAAGAGCCTATATGTCATTTATACTACTATATTTTTATGTCACTATGACATATGGTGGTACTCCTGTTTCATTGCTCATCTCTTTCAAAAACTGGGGAACTAATTTTGCCCTGTGTTTCATATATTGCATTCTAATAATAAAGATGAATTAGGAGACAGAATCTGGCTTTAAATCCCAAATTTATCACTTATCAACTGTATGACCTTGGATCATTGCCTTTCTCTTTCACTTTTCTTAAATATCATATGAAAGGAACAGATTAGATAATCTTAATTTCTCGGCTAGCTCTAAATCTGAGTCATCATGATCATCACAGATGGTGGGGAAAATACAAGATGAGTTGTAAAACCTAGAGTCTGCTTAATATTCATTCTCTCTCTCTTTTTTCTTCTTGTAGGTTTGTGAAAAGGAAAGCAGTCCTGAATTAGTGGAACTCTTATTAAATAATGGAGCACAAGAGCAAGAGATTCGGAAGGCACTGATGATCAGCATAAAGAAAAATAACAGTCAAATCATCAGTTTGCTGTTAAGGAAGCTTGGCCTGGATCTAGCCAATAGCAGCATCTGTCTTGGGGGATTTTGTATTGGAAAAGTAGAACCTTCATGGCTTAGTCCTTTATTTCCCGATAAAGCATCTAATTTAAGAAGACAAAGAAGTAAGTTTCAGTAGGAACTCTTTAATTTGTTGAGGAGGAAAGTGTTAATGATTTTTTAAAGTTCTTAATATTTTTATTTATTTTCATATAAACTAGATTAGACTATAAACTTTCCTGTAGAAATCTTATGAAGAAGGATGATGGGCAGTTTCAGTAGCATCAACTCATAAAACAAAAACAATGGAGATTAGAACCAGTTTAAAGAAAGGTTGACAAGATAGCCAATTAGCAAAGGTTTGTGCTGGGACCTTTTGTTGGCCAGTGAAGGAGAGCCAGAGTGATTTAGGTTTAAAGTATGGTCCTTAAAAAATAAATCTAGCCCATATACCCCAAGATATCTTGCTGAGGTTTCATTGATCAAAATTTATATTCCTGTGAACAGAGCCCAAATGATATGGGTATTTTATTATTTCCAAAAGTTTCTTGACTTTCCTATCATAAGATTTTGAAGCAAGTTTAGCAACTTTGCCATTAAATCAAAATGTTTTTAGAAGTGAAAGGAGAGTCACCAGAACTGCTTAATAAAAAGAACTGGTTTCAGAATTTAACTTTCATTATAGTTGTTGTGAGACATTTAAATGAGTTGAATTTAAAACTTCAGGGTCCAAATCAATTTTATAACATTAATATATAGTCATACATTAAAAGAATTAAAATATTAAATCAATTAATTAAAATATTAAAGAATTTAAGATAAAACTTAGTTTTAGTAAAAGGCAAATGAAATCGCAATTCCCTACATGTAAAAATTGCCAAAAATCCTTTAGTTCTTGTAATTTCAGCAAGTATTTCTCTAGTATTCAGAATTAATCTTTGAATCACAAAGTGATTTGAAAGATTAAAAATGTTAGAAAACAATTTTATTTTGATGTTGAGAGAGCAAAAAATAGTATTCAAAATGGGACTTGTTGAAATCTAATGTAGTACAGTGCTAAAAGAAAAATATAACGAAGTTAGTGTTGTTTATTTTCACTCTTACTTGCAAGATATTTTGTTAAAATGTGCATTTTTGCTTCAAGAATCTTAACAGTGTTCAGCAGATATGTGGTAGTTATTTTCACTGCTAAAAAGTATTAAAGTTTCATATAGGGTAAAATGAGCATTTACAATTAATGATGAAAACTATAGTATCACAAAAGCTTATTCTTGATATTGATGATGTTTCTTTTTTAAAATATTTAGTTCCTGTCCAATTATAATGTCTTGATTGATTAATGAAAAAATAAATATATAAACTCGTGGTTTTTCTAATTCAATACACAGTTCAGATGGATTCTTTTGTATGATTTACTGGCTCCCATTTCTATTTGAATTTGACACCACTGGTATAGACAATAGGTAGGTAGATTTGAAAATGGCAAAATGACCACATCAAAAGAATATTTAGGAATAGTTTGATTACAGCTTGGCAGTTCTCTAGTAATGTGTCCCTGTGTTCTGTGTTATTAAACTCTTTTATGGATAAAGGCATATCCTTTTTATATTTGTGCATGACACAAACCTGGAGGAATAAATAATGTGTTAAATGGCAATCAGTATCCGAAAAGATCTCAGCAAATTAGAGTATTGGATAGAATTTAAAACAACGAAATAATGCAGATAAATGTAAAGTCTTATACTTGAGTTCAAACAAATCGACTTCTAAACTCAGATTAATATCAATATTTTTTTTCCTATTTTAAGTTTCAAGATGCAACTTCCTAGGAAAAATTTTCAGATTGGTTGGGAAACTAATGAGCTTGGATGTGACTTTTATTATTGTATCCACTCAGGCCAAAGCTTTATAATAATTACATCTGCTGTGTTGGGATGTGATATTTTTTACTTCAATATTTTGAGACTTTATGCTCTGATAAAATGTCCTCTGATAAAGAATATGGATTAATTCAGGCACATAATTTGCTTTTGTGATGTAAAACCTAGGCCAAGGCTAAATGTGATTCTGTATTTTTATAACTTATTTTTATATGCATTATCTGTTTTCATCAAGAGGCAATACTCTTGCATAACGCTTTTACGAGGCAGAACTGAATAATTTAATCTTTCTTTAGGAAACATAATTGTGAAAAAAATTTTGTATTTGCCTTATGTCTTCTATATTCATGACTTTTTAAAATTGATATATTTAGAAATATCAGTGTTTATGACTTTTTACTTAGACACAGGATCTGCATTGGCAAGAATGATACTAAGATATCAAATGAAAAGTTTATCAAAAGACGGACAAATACCAGGAAGAAGTGATGGAAGTTTTCCTGAAGATCATCTTGATAAATTTAGTGATTGGACTGTTATACCTGAGTCTTTAGACTGTGTATTTCGTCACAGTGATGATCTTGACAGTGAAGGTAAAGACTATGACACATTAATTCTTTCATCTTATAGCTCTGGATATAATTGTTAAAGGTATTTGAAGAACAACAAATTAAGAAGTCTGGATAAAAAATTCATTTTGTAGATCTTTAAAATAAAGAGAAAGCAAATTTTAGTTTCTCACCAAAGTTCTATGGTAGCTTGTTTTTATTTAGATATTTTCTCTTTAGGAGATAGATATTAGACCTGTGGTTTCATTGATACAGGGAAATCTTGGATGAGAAAACTTCCTCTGCCAAAGTAGATTAGCACCTTCTCTGCAAATGTACAGACTTAAGAAATTGACTGGAGCACCAATAGATTAAATCACTTACCAAAGGTTAGATTGTAAGTGTGTGTCTTGAGGATATTAATGTCTTATAAATAGGGATTGATTGATTCTTTTTTTATCAAGGGTCTTTTCTCAGTCTTACAGCTCAAGAATTTAAACTGGAACAGCCTTCTGAAAATATGCAATCATTCCTGTGAATGAATTTATTTTTAAATCTCTGTAATTTAAAGTGAGATATTTATAGGTATAAGTTGACATTTGTCAGAGTGCCATGGTAGATAAAGAACTGTTCTTGGGGACAGGACTAGGATGGCAGGGTAGAAGGACTGATCTGCTCTAACATAGCCCTTAAAATACATGCAAAAAATGACTCTAAACAAATTCTAGAGCAGCAGAAGCCACGAAACAACAGAATGAAAGAGATTGCCAGCCCAAGGTATCCTGAAAGGCCAACAGGAAAGGTCTGTTGCACTGGGTCAGAGCAGAGCACAGTCCAGTCATGGCCACACACTGCAGCACAGACAGGACTGGAGCAAGCTTCAGAGTTATGAATCTTGGGCACAGCTGAAGTTTCCAGATTTCTCGACCCATAAACACCAAAGACAGCTTCAAAGGTCAGTGTGAAAACTTTCACCTGGGTGAGAAAGGAACAGAGTCAGGCTTCAACCCTTATCCCAGAGTGGCAGCAGTCACTATGGCACAGCATACATTTTTGGAGCCCTCGACCTAAAGACCCTGTGGGTATTGAGTCTTAGTCCTGAGTGGTGGTCCTGGGGTGAGGAAAAGCCCTACTGCAGTTGGAGTTGATGGGTGCTCTGGAGAGGGAGCTCTACTCTCAGATCCCGGGCAGAAAAGCTTGCGGTTGCTTCCATACCAGAGCACAGGCCAGAAGATCAGTAAACTCCTTTCCCTTGATTGTGCCACCTTGGAAGAACTGAGAAGTTACAGATCCATAAAATACACCGTCCATTTGATAAAGGACAAAAGTCAAGTAACAGACTGGGAAAATGCCCCCAAAATGGGAAAAAATAAGACTATATAAAGTTACTTTATTGGTGAAAAGATATTTTTTTCCACCCTTTTGGAGGAGGAAGAACCAAGCATACCATCAGAGGAAAACATAAAAGTGAAGATTTCTGCATCCAGAACCTCCAAAAAAATATTCAGTGGTCTCAGGCCATGGGAGAACTCAAACAGGATTTTGAAAATCAAGTAAGAGAGGTGCAGGAAAAATTGGGAAGAAAAATGAGAATGATGCAAGAAAATCATGAAAAGTAAGTCAACAACCTGCTAAAGGAAACCCCACTAAATGCTGAAGAAAATAATACCTTTAAAAATAGACTAACCCAAATGGCAAGAGAGGTTCAAAAGCTCACTGAAGAAAGTAGTGCTTTAAAAATGAGAATGGAGCAGTTGGAAGTTAATAACTTTATGAGAAACCAAGAAATTCAAAACAAAACTAAAAAAAATGAAAAAATAGAAAACAATGTGAAATATCTCATTGGAAAAACAATTTAAAAATTATGGGACTACTTGAAAGCAATTATCAAAAAAAGAGAGTAGACATCATCTTTCATTGAATTATCAAGGAAAACTGCCCTGATATTCTAGAACCAGAGAGTAAAAGAAATAATGGAAGAATTCACTGATCGCCACCTGAAAGAGTTCTGAAAAGAAAAACTCCTAGGAATGTTGTAGCCAAATTCCAGAGTTCCCAGATCAAGGAGAAAATATTGCAAGCAATCAGGTAGAAACAATTCAAATATTGTGGAAATAAAATCAGGATAACACAAGATCTAGCAGCTTCTACATTAAGGGATCTCAGAACTTGGAATGTGATATTTCCAGAAGTTAACAGAATTAGGATTAAAACCAAGAATCACCTACCTAGCAAAACTGAGTATAATACTTCAGAGGAAAAAAATGATCATTCAATGAAATAGAGGACTTAAAAGCATTCTTGATGAAAACATCAGAGCTGAATAGAAAATCTGACTTTCAAACCCAAGAATCAAAAGAAGTACTAGAAGGTAAACAGGAAAGAGGAATCATAAGGACTTACTAAAGTTGAACTGTTTACATTCATTCATGGAAACATAATATTTGTAACTCTTGAAACTTTTCTTAGTATTTGAGTAGTTGAAAGGATTGTATAGAGACAGAGGGCACAGGGTCAGTTGCATAGAAAGGGATGCAATCTAAAAAAATAAAATTAAGGAATGAGAGAGGAAAATATAGGAAAGAGAAAGGGAGAAATAGAATGGGGTGAATTATGTCTCATAAGAGAGGCAAGAAAATACTTTTTCAATGAAGGGGAAAAGGGGGAAAATGAGAGGGAAAAGGTGAAGCTTACTCATCACATTTGGCTTAAGAAGGGAAAGTAGGGGAGAAGGGTATAAGTGGGGTGTGGGGGGCATGATAGAAGGGAGGAAAAATGGAAGGAGAGAGTACTTATAAGTAAATACTTTTGGGGAGGAATAAGGTCAAAAGAGAATAGAATAGAGGGGGGCAGGTTAGAATGGAAGGAAATATAGTCTTTCATAACATGACCTTTATGAAAGTCTTTTGCATAACTACACATCTAGCCTATATTGAATTGCTTGCTTTCTCAGTAGGGATGGGTGGGGCGGGAGGAAGGGAAAGAAGTTGAAACTCAAAAGTTTTAGATGTTGAGAATTGTTTTTGCATATAACTGGGAAGTAAGAAATACGTGTTGCAGGATATAGAAATCTTTCTTGCCCAAAAGAAAAGAGAGAAGATGGGGTTAAGGGAAGGGATGGTGTGATAGAAGGGAGGGCAGATTGGGGGAAGGGGTAATCAGAATGCACGGTGGCTTGAGGTGGGGGAGAAGAGAGATGGGGAGAAAATTTAGAACTCAAAATCTTGTGGAAATGAGTGTTCAAAACTAAAAATAAATAAATACATTTAAAAAAATAAAGGGCTGTTCTTCAAGTGTCCTGGGCTCAGTCTTACACTTGTCACATAATGTTTGTGTGTTCCTAGGTTAGTCACTGAGACACAGTTATAGAGAAGGTATTAATTTTCATAGGTAGAGAAAGTTTCTCATGTAAAGAATTCTGCACTGATGAAATCACTGATCTAATATAAAAAATGAGGGCATTTATTATCAAACTGTCTGTAATAGTGTAATACATACAAACAAAAAAAAACAAGAAATGAATCTTATCTCTTCTATTTAAGATGTAACTAGGTGAATAAATTACTTCCAACTTTTTGGCCATCAGTTTCCTCATCTGTAATGTGAGAGTTTTAGGGTAAATGCCTTCTCCTTGGAAGCTGTAAATCTATAATCACATTGTTCCTATTTTTTTTTCTTCTAACTACTTCATTTCTAATCTTACAGTTATTTTAGGAAATATAAATTCTTTAAAGACAGATTTGAATACTAGCCTCTACATGGAAGAAGTGAATTTTGTAAATTGATTTTTCACAGCTACAGATATATTAACTCCCAATATAATTGATTTTAGTTATATGTTTCTGTTGTTAAGAAACCTTTACTTCTCCATTAACTTGTATACATATTTCTTGAAGCAGTATTATTTTCCAGAATCAGTTTTTAAAAATTTTGAATTAAAAAATGAATCCATAAACAAAAATGGCTAGTTTAATTGAATGAATATGATTTTCCAAATTGGTAGAATTAAAAGAAATGTCAAATATTTAATAAATAAATCATTAAATGGAATTTGAAGGAATTTTAAGAAATGACTCATCGAAACTGATAGACATATGAATTGTTGATATTTGAAAAGGGGAAGCCAGAATTATTTCATTATTAATATACTAAAGATAAGAGTTTGTCCACTTAATGTATCATCCTAAAGGGAATTGATCAAACTATTCTCTATAATTAAAAAGTATTATAATCTTATGTTTGTGATTTACATTCTAATCTTTCATTCTGATTCTTCATGTCATATTTAATATCCTTATTTTATATTTTGTTATTAAAATAGGAAGTGAAAGTTCATTTGTGATGAAAAAGAAATCAAGTTCTTTTAATGTGAGAGATCTTTATAGAGATCGTGATTTGCAGTGTGACTCACCAACTTTGGAAAGGCATTCTAATTCAATGGTAAGACAAATCACGACTTTCATATGTCCTTTTGGTAGTTAAAAACATAGGGTAAAGCTAGTTGCCATTAAGTCCATGACTATGGGCAAAATAATGGATTAGATCTTCAATAATTGTAACAAATATGTTTTGTTTGGATTTGATTTTTCTCATGGTTTCTCCTATCTGTTTTAATTCTTTTATGCAATGTGACTTATTTTGAAGATACGTTTAATAAGACTTTATATGTAGAACCCATATAAGATTACATGCCATCTCAGGAAAGGAGGGGAGTAGAAAGAGCAGAAAATTTAAAACTTATGGAAGTGATTGTGAAAAATTGAAAACAAATAAATTAATTAAAAAATAATTGTAACACAGAAATTGTAAGAACCATTTGGATTATCCAGGGAAAGCCTGACATGAAGGGTAAGAATAATTCTGGGAAGGTTGGAGTACTTAGGAAAGCTTGATGGAAAATAAAAGAACTAGGCAAGTAGATAGGAAGCTTCAGAAAGACTTGTTGGTAGATGGATATTTTGCTAGAACGGTAGCACAAGAAAATATTAATTACAGTAAAAATTGAGTATTCCCATTTTGTACTTGCATAATGATACAGAACTTCCTAGCTATCAGTTATAACTTAGCCATCAAACCTATCGTTTAGGATTCACAGTACGTAGCACTTAGGAGACACTTAATAAATATATGTTAATTGATTGACTTGCCCTACGGAAGTAGTCTACAAGTATACTGGCTTAATTCTCCATGGAGTAGTATTTTTTTGTTTGGTTTGGTTTGTTTTTTCCATTGCAGAACTGAAACCAGATGTGGCAGAAAGTCACTGAGTGGAAAATGATCTACCTCAGGACAAGCTTGTTTCTCTTTATTCTTCTTTTTTATGATAATATTTTATCTTATTTTTCCCCAGTTATTTTTCTTTATTATAACATCTTTTGAGGCACAGATATGGTACAGTAGATTAATCTCTGAACCTTGAGTCAAGAAGAATTGAATTTAAATACAACCTCAGATTCTTAATAACTGTGCATCCCTAAACAAATAATTTAATGTGTTTTTCTCAGTTTCTTCGACTCTACAGAAGGGAAAATGATGTTACCTACCTCAGAGGTTTTTGTGTGCATCAAATGAGATAATATTTGTAAAATTCTTAGCATAGTGCCTGGTACATAATAGACTTGTTTCCTTTCCTCCCCCTTCTAAAAGTTCCTACCGTACATATGGTAAACTGCCTTTCAACAAGTTGACTTTTTTTTGTAAGAACACAACACTAGGTCTCGTGGAATTTCATTATGAAATTGGAGTTCTGTTTTCTGACCAGTTTTTCAAGAATATACTTGTATCATATCTCAAGAAATTCCTTACTTTGTCTCATTGATAGTGATTTTAAACTCTTCTTATATTTAGTGACTCTGGAGTGACTTGAAATCTTTCTGAATAAGTCCTAATTACCACATTTTAGAGCTTTGACTATTCAATATTGTTTACAGGGCAAAAGATTAAAACTTAATTAGTGGTGAAATATAATCATCATTGCTTTGGAAGCAAAAATAGGTACATTTTCTCCAAGTTAGTTTTGGAATACCAATAGTATAATTAAACTTTAATAGACATCTTTTTGTTAATCATAATGAAGCATTGCAAAAACTGAGTTAATGAAGGTTGTTAGTAGGCTGAAAAATACATAGTGGTTATTCAGTCACTTCTGACTGTCTGTGAATCTTGTGAACCATAGCTCACCAATACTGTACATTTTTGTTGTTGTTGTTGTTTTAATTTAATTAATTTATTTGTTTTCAGTTTTCAATAATCACTTCCATAAGTTTTAAATGTCCTTCCCCTCCCTCCCTGATACAGCATGCAATCTAATATGGGTTCTACATACACATTCTTATTAAACACATTTTCACATTGCATAGTTGCATGTTGCATAGAAGATTTAAAACAAATGGGAGAAACCATGAGGAAAACCAAAATAAAACAAAATGTAACACAAGAGAAAGTGGTCTGCTTCACTCTGCAATCCAATTCTTTCTCTAGATGTGGATAGCATTTTGCCTCAAGTCCTTTGGGAATGTTTTAGGTCCTTGCATTGCTGTGAAAAGCTAAGTCTATCAGAAATAGTCCTCTCACACTGTGGCTTTTACTGTGTATAATGTTCTAGTTCTGCTCATTTCACCCAGCATCACTTCATATAAGTCTTACCAGGTTTTTCTGAAGTCCAACTGTTAATCATTTCTTATAGCACAATAGTATTCCATTCTATTCCATTGTTTTTTGTTTTGGTTTGGTTTTTTTTTCGGCGGGGGGGCGGGGCAAGGATACCAGAATGATTTGCCATTTCCTTCTCCAGTGGATTAAGGCAAGCATAAGTTATGTGACTTGCCCAGATTAGTATTTAAATTCATCTTCCTGAATCTGGGCCCAGCTCTCTCTCCATTGAGCCATCTAGTTACCTCCAAAACAAACAA
Organism: Potorous gilbertii; assembly: GCA_028658325.1. Classification (NCBI taxonomy): domain Eukaryota; kingdom Metazoa; phylum Chordata; class Mammalia; order Diprotodontia; family Potoroidae; genus Potorous; species Potorous gilbertii. Next base: position 169,799,375 of record CM053770.1, read on the forward strand.
ACAAACAAGCAATAAAATCTAGTTAAAGATCAGCAGGAAACTGTATACTCTTGGTTTATTTAGTTTGCAAATACAGTATTAGTGAAAAGAAAATAATCCCACAAATGAGAACCATTCTAACCCAAGGTAGTTATGTAATCTTGAGTTCCTTCCAGTTTCAAAATTGATGAGAGTTAATAATTGTATAACTATAGGATTAGGTGCTCCATTTTTCTTTGCTCAATTTTACGATATATAATGTGTAAAAATATTTTTTGAAGATAATAGAAATTGCTCCTGTGTAGACAGATGTTTTTGCTTTTATAAAATGACATACTTTTCCACAACTTGACTAATATAGAAATACATTTTATATGATTGTACATGTGCAACTTCTGTCAAATTGCTTTCTGTCTTGGAGGGGAAAGGAAGGAGGGAGAAAAGTTGGAACTCAAAATTTTAAAAAATGAATGTTAAAGGTATCTGTACATGCAAGCAGGAAAAAAAATATGAAAGAAAGAGAAAATGACAGATTTTCTTATGCATGCTTTTATTTTCTAAAAGGAGGACAGTTTTGATCAAGAAGAATTGTTGAAGCAAAAGAGAGACTTATTTTCTTCATATGGCTCTGTCCGTGAGTATTTATACTAATAACCTTAAGGAGTTAGAAATTTATGGCAGAATTGAGTAGTTTGTCAAATCCGCATCTGATGTTCAAAATCATTAAAGTTATTTACTGCCAATTTTATTTTACATGAGAATCTTGAGCTTTTGTTTCTCTAAAAGTCTCATGGGTAATAGAAGTATAAAGTACACTTCTGCTTGCTTTTCCTGAGTAATACAGTGTTGAATTTTAAGAAGCTCGTTCAACTTTATCTTTTGCAAGTTTTAGATGAAATATGTTTTTTTCTTGGTTATGCATTGTGTTTTGCAGAAGGAACTTCAAAACTTCAGTCCCATTTGAGACCATCAGACAACTTTTTTCCTCTAACATCAGAAAGAGAATATATAAAGTCATTAGATCTTTCAGCAAATGAACTAGAGAATATTGATGGTTTAAGCAAGAAATGCTGTTTAAGTGATCACTTAACACATCTTGAGAAACTAGAGCTTCACCAGAATGCACTTACAAGAATTCCACAACAACTTTGTGAAGTAATTGAATATTATTTTAAAAGGAAATGTGTATTTGCATAATTTTTTCTTCAATTTAAAAATTTTATTGTCTTGGAAGGGAATGTTATTTTTTATGATTATAAACTTGATGTTCTCTGTCTTCCAATTTGCTAGAAAATATGTGTGTGATTTATTTTTTTAGGGGGAAGGATGTTCCAGATGTAGAATGATGAGATGTAGAAGGATGAGAAAGGGGGAAGGATGTTCCAGATGTAGAGAACAATGTGAACAAAGACCAGCAGCTGAGGTCAGATATTGAATAGGTCAGATAGCAGCATAATTTAATCAAACATTAAATGTGTGGAGGGGAATAACTTTGGATCAAGTTATTGAGAAGAAAAGATTATACCAGATTTTCAGGACTTTGGGGGCAGGTGGATTGGAAGTTCTAAGCTTTGAATTAGTTTTTCTTGGTGACATCATTTAATAACTTTAAAATATTTTATTTTCAGACTTTAAAATGTTTGACATATTTGGACTTACACAGTAACAAAATCACTTCAGTTCCTGCCTATTTGTTTAAAATGAATTGCATTGCAAATCTTGATATCTCCCGTAATGATATTGGACCTTCTATAATTTTGGATCCAGCTGTCAGATGTCCAACCTTGAAACAGCTCAATCTCTCATACAATCAACTCTCCTCTGTCCCTGAATTTCTTGCAGATGTCATAGAAAATCTAGAACATCTCCTTCTGGAAGGGTAAGTGATGCAGATTTGTAGTGTTTAAATTAAGGTGGGATTATCATCACGGCTGGAAAAACCTTGGAATTCAGGTAGTACAACCTCATCATTTAATTTTATTGATAATACAATTGAGATTTAACTTAAATGACTTTGCCAGTGTCATTATAGCTAGTAATTAACAGAACCAGAAGCTAAACACATCTCTGATTTGTTAATCCCATAATCCTCTCATGAAATCAATTAAATTCACAATTTGGGTTACTGTATTAGACTATTCAATTATTCTCTCATGAAGTCAACTAAATGTCTTATTTTTATTTCTATGTCAGAGTTGATATATATTAGAAAAATCAGCATTGCATAGATAGGAGATCTATTCATAATTATCTGGTATTATAGTTTATTCTAGTACTATAGTTCATTACAATTCACTCCAGTTTATCCTTCACATTGCTGTCAAAGTATTTGTCTTAAGCACAGATCTAATCATATATTTCCCTTATTCAGTAAATTCTGGTGCTCTCTTACTGCCACCCCCATTATCTTTAGAATAAAAGATGTTCTGTTTGACCTCAAAGTCTTTCATAACTTAACCCAAACGTAACTTTCCGATTTTATTAAGCATTATTCCACTTCATACCCACTGAATTTCAACCAAAATGATTGAACCAAACTTTACTGTTCCTCATTCAGGTCCTAATCTTCTATCTCCCTTTCTTTTTCTGTATGCTATCTGAATCTTATGTCTGGAATTCACTCCATCTTCAATTTCCACCATCTCGAATTTCTAGTTTTTTTTTTCTAAGTGCTGTTTTCAGCATGAAATCTAGTTGCCCCAGGTACTGGTGCCATCTCTCCAAAATCATCTAATATCTATTTTTTGTGTTTCAAATAAGTACATAATTAATTAAATTATTAAATAATTAATAAGTACATAATAAGTACATTTGTACATAATTGTCTCTCTCACCACCCCCATCTAAATTGTAAACTCCTATGAGCCAGAGCTATTTTGCTGACACCACTTGTTTCTCAGTTGATAAGGATATCATCAACCATAGGTGCCTAATAAATTCAACTCAGTGAACATTCTATGCATTAGGGATGTAATGATGAAGCAAAGATATATACTTTGTCCTCAAGGAGTTTACATCCAGGTGATGTTACATCCAAGTAATTAGACTGAGAGTTGGAAGAAACCTTTTAGATCTTGTGCTCAGACTTCATTTTCTAGAGGAGGAAGCTAAGACCTATAGAGGTTATAATTTTTCCAAGATCACTCACATGGTAAGCAAAGCTAGTATTCAGATGAATGTCCTCCAGTTCTAACTTCTTCATTCTTTCCATTGCATGATTTTTTCAAAAATAACTATAATGTAAATGTAGCATTCATTCACCTCCTACATATTTTATAATGTATATGTATATAATAAAAGTCAAATAAGTTGACTTGAGATATTTGAATTTGGAACTATTCCTTGTAGTTAAGATTATTAGGGAAGACTTCATGGCAGCAAGGGTTTGTAGTCAGGAATACCAGTTAAAATCTGGCCTCAAATACATACTAGCTATGTGATCCTTGGCGAGTTACTTAACCTCTGTTTGCCTCAATTTCTTTTATCTGTAAAATGGGAATAATAGCACCTGTCTTTGCAGGGATGTTTTGAAGTTCAAATGAAATAATAATTCTAAAACAGTTAGCACATTGCCTAACACCTATTAAACGTTATATAGTTAACTATGTAAATGTTAGCTATTATTGTTTTCGTGGAAGAAGTGATACCTGAAGGAAAAGAATTTTAATATGCTGTTTAAAAATCCTTTTATTTTTTGAATTGCTTTCTAACAGTGCTCTGATTAAAAAAGAAATGAGTTGCTTCTATAAACTGCCTTGATTTATATTGTCAAAAGTTTTTCGGGTAAATTAGTATCTTCTATTGATCTTTGCAATATGTATACTTTTTTTGCTATTACTAAACTTGATAATTTTGTTAAGTGATTTGATGCTTATTTCCCCTTCTTTGATTAGAAACAAAATATCAGAAATACACTCACCTTTATGCTTGAAGCAGTTGAAGATTTTAAGCCTTAGTAAAAATCACATATTATCCATAACTGAAGATTTTTTTGAGGCATGTAGTAAACTGGAAGTTTTTAGTGCCAGAATGAATTTTCTTGGTAAGTATATTTTGCTTGCTTTTTTTCTACTAAGTATTTTAGAGTAAACATTCTATATATATGTAGATTTTAGATGTTGATTTTAAAAGTGTATTTCAAACATTGGTTTTATCATAGAGACTCTAATTCTTTATTATGGCATGAAATTTATCTTAAGTTTTGGGACTCTGTTAGCAGAAGAACTTAAGCAAGTTCTACAAAGCTGGAAAAAAGTTTTAGTAGCCTCAGTAAATGAGATGGTTTATCACCTGGAGGATGGCTATGAAGAGATACATTCTTTAGCTATGGATACAATTGAAACAGAAAAAATAAAAAATGAAATTATATATTAACAGAAAATAACTAGCTGTAAACTGTGGGACGCAGTGTAGAATGGTAAAAAGAGTGGTGGTTCTGGGATCAGAGGATCTGTGTCCTTCAAACACAAATTATTCTTCTAATGCCTGCTGTCTATGTGACTATGGACAAGTCTCTTAACTTACCCTAGTCTTCGTTTTCCTCATCTTTAAAAGGAGAAGGTTGTACTTGATGACATCTTAAGGTAAACTCCTTCTAGCCCTACAATTACTATCTTGTGAACCTAAGATCTGGGAGTTATTTCAAACTCAGATGCCTCTGTGCAACCAGCTTATTGACAAAAAGCTATTTTTTAGCTATTATTAGAAGAAGGGATAAAGGTGAGAAGATATTGCTACAACTTGATCAACAACTTTAACTCTGAAAAATAGAAAAAGATAAAAATAAAGATATTGATTTTGATTATTAACATTTCTGATAGTAATTCAACCAATGTAAAACAGTCTCTACAAGAAGGTGAAAAGAGCCCAGAAGCTACCTTAACGAGCAAACAGGTGATCTTCTTGCCAAATGGATTGGCTCATTTTCCTACAACAGGTTACACAGAGGGATGACGCAAGATGGTGAACAGAAGTTTGGCAAAATCTCACTAAATCTGGGATTATAAGTGAAACTAGAAGAATATGAGTTTCTACAAAGTGGAATAGATTTGTCAGTATTTCTCTGATGATATTTTCTCATCAGTGATGTTGGAACTACTATTCTATTTCTGACTTCTGTGAGACAAAGAGAAATGGGAAAAGAGAAGAGATCTGAGTTTAACAAAGAGAAGGATATTGTGAAGGTGATTTGAAAGGATTTGGACTTGTGAAAAGAGCCAGAAGATTAATTTTAGGTAATGGTATTAAGTGCTTACCAAGCATGGTGCTAAGTACTGGGTATACACAAATAAAAAGTGAGATAGTCCTTGTTCTCAAAGAGCTCATCCTTTAATTGAGAGAGATAATACATAAAGATAGGTTCAGCTTCCTGTAGATAAAAAGACCAGGTCATACTTCAGACTTGACAGAGGAAAAAATAATATGGTAAGGCCTCTAGGACCTTAGGAAAGAGCAATAGGATAGATGGCACCTGAAAGCCAGGGACCGCAATAGAGAAGTATTTTGATGCAACTGCAGTCAAAGTTAGGGATAGACGAATTTGGGAAAACTGAAGAATTCTTTCTACCAATTAAGGAAACTGTTTCCATTGTTCAGCTTCTGAGAAAGAATACTAAAAGGAAGGAAGAGGATTAACATTACTAGGAAGTAAGGCCTTTAGAGCAAAATAAAAGGACAGTGAGGCTGAAGAGAGGAAATTTAAAAGTAAACAATTGTTAAGGTAAACAAATTGACAAAACACAACTGTAAGTAAAACAATTCAATCTGAAAAGCCAGAGAAAATGGGGTATGGCTCTAAAGTTGCTTCTGAGGTAAAGCAAGGAATTAACTATGGCTGTGCAGTTCGCTAAATGGTGTTAAAAGGGCTTAGCAGGTGAATTTGTAAACTCACAAAGCATTTCAGAAAATGTAACTCTGGAGGGGGTAGAGTTTAAAGTGACTTGAATTGGATGCTATGTGTTTATTTCTGCTACAACTAGCTATTATGTAGATAGTTCTACCTCCTAGAAGAGAAAGTGAATGGACTTTCTCTTTGTTCTTCAGGGATACCTCTTTGTACTTGAGCTTGAAATGTCAGTGAAATATGCCAGAAAGACATAGAAGTTGCATCTTTAGTGGAGAAAATAAAAGATCTAAAGAGGCACAGGAGACATTTTACTCTAGTCAAGAAGTTGGAGAGCAGAAGAGTGTCACAAAGAAAGAACAGAAGGAAAGGGACAACTATATACTTGAAACTAATAAATTTGAGACTCTTATTGAAGAGGTTACTGAATGCTCTGAGGAAGTAGCAGCTGCTCTTTCTCCAAAGCCTGATGATGTAGGACTGCAGAGACTATCAGAATCAAATAAAGAAAAGAACTGTATTAGTGGTTGTGACCCCCTACTTAGGTACTATGGCAGATAACATGTTCAAGACTTAAAAAAATAAATGACATCGATTTACCCCTGATTTCCATGATATTGCCCAAAAAACACTAAGAACTATTGCTAAATATTAGGAAATCTTGAGCAAGAAACCTAAGATTGTATGGGTACAGGTTGTGTTTTTCTTGTAATCATCATCATCATAGCTAGTATTTACATAATGCTTTAAGGTTTGCAAAACACCTTACTGTGCTATCTCATTTGATTCTTATGACAACCCTGTGAGGTAACCCCATTTTACAGATGACGCTGAGAGAGATTAAGTGACTTGCTATCAGTTATCACAAAAGTCCTAAGTGTCTGAGGCAGGATTTGAGTTCAGGTCTTCTTGATATCTTATCCAGTATTTTATCCACTATGGCTCCTTGCTTCTTACTGCTTTCCACTGAGGGTTGTATAAAGAGAAGAGGAAAAACTGATTAGAAAAGTGAAAAACTGTTGAAGAAACTTTCCCTCAAAGGGAATTTGGATTTTTGGACCATGGATTGAAATACAGAAATGACAGGCTCATGGCCAGAGATGCAGCATTTGCCTAATTAGGGCTAATAAGTGCATTTGGTTGATATCTTGCAAATCTAATAAAAATCTCTTGAAAATAAAAAAAAAGATGAAAGAGAGAGAAGAATGCACATAAGCTAGAAACCAAGAGAGTAGCTATAATAACAGGTTACAAATTCCAAGAGTGAATCCAGTGGTAATATCTAGGGCTTCAAATATTTACACGCTCTTACTCAAAGTACAGGTAACAAATGAGAACAACTGGAATTCCTAAAACAGGAAGTCAAATTTGACCTAAACAATTACAGAGATATTGTTGGAATTGAAATCATAACTGAAATATGGCTCTGGATGGTTATATCTCTTCAGCGCTTAGCTCAAAGTCTAGGATTTGGTACCTACTTAATTGTTGACTTGTCTAAAGTCAGTTTGCTTGTTGGATTGACTAAAGAATCTGGATATATGAATGGAGTGTGGTAGGAATAGTGTTGGTATTAAGAAGGAACACTTAAGTGGAGAAATCCAGAGAGTAGAAGGGGAAGAGGATTTGGGTGAAGAGTGATGAAAAGAGGAAAAGGAAGTATTTCATTATAAGGGAACATAATAGATCATTGGAACAGAAAGTGGAAATAAAATGAATTTAATTAACCAGGTGATAAACATGGCAGAGAGAAAATGATAATCAGAATGTTGTTGTTTTTGCTAAAACATTCTTTATTTATACTTTTGTCTTCTATATCACTATCATTTGCCTAAATTTCCATCATAGAATCCCCTTCCTCCCTACCCTGTGTAACAAAGAAAAACAGTTAAGCAAAAACAACCCTCCCCATTAGGTTAACCATATCTGAAAGTGTATGTTTGTAATGACACAGTTTATCACTATTATTAATTAACAAAATTAATATTATTCTCAAAAGAAATAGAGTCACATAATATACTTTAAGGATGTCAGTTTACTCATATATAATAAAATGATGAAATTGGACTAGATAACTGCTAAGGTACCTTCCAGTTCTAAATGTATGAACTGATAATCTATGGGAAATAGAAAGGAAAATGAGGGTATAACACAGTAAAGTGGTTAAGTGTCAACTATTTCATGAAGGCAAAGGAGAAATGATATTTTGTTTCTTAGGAGGTTGCTGGTGTCTTTAAAACGCAGCAAAATGTCATTATGAGGATTTAATACTTAAGAAAATGAAGTTGGAGACAACCGCTTGGCCAACAAAATGAATGTGTACTACATATAACTATATTTTTAATAGCATTTAAGTTCCAGTTTTCAAGGAGTCTCAAAGAAAGGAGAGGATTCTGAAAGAATAGAAAAGAACGCAGGATACTAATACAAACAACATAGCTGCGAAGACGCAGAAACTTCAGAAAATCCCCTCTCTGATGCCCATCAATTGGGACATGGCTGAACAAGTTGTGGTATATGATCGTAAGGAATACTATTCTACTATAAGAAATGATGTGCGGGATACTCTTAGGAAAACCTAGAAAGTCTTACATGAACTGACGTAAAGCAAAATAAGTGGAACCAGGAGAACATTGAAGGCAGTAACAGCAATATTATAAGATGATCAACTGTGAATGAGTTAGCTCTTCCCATATACCTACTTTCTCTACTCCAATATAAAATTTATCAGAACACTTTAAGCTGCATTGAGAGTGGATAGAAGCATAAGAAGTTCCTTAGAGGCTAGCTTTTATATTTGATTTTTCTAGAGCAAATAATATTTTCACAGTCACTCAACTGACTCATATACTTAGAGAATACAAGCTCCTTAATACATTATGATCAGGTAGGATTCATGCCAGAAATGCAGGGCTGGTTCAATATTAGGAAAACTCTCAGTGTTATCGATCATGTCAACAACAAAACTAACACAAACCACATGATTATTTCAATAGAAAAAGCAGAAAAAGCTTTTGACAAAATACAACACCCATTCCTACTAAAAACACTGGAGAACATAGGAATAAAGGGAACTTTCCATAAAATAATAAGTAGTATCTACCTAAAACCTTCAGCAAGCATTATATGCAATGGGGATAAGCTAGATGTATTTCCAATAAGATCAGGGGTGAAACAAGGATGTCCATTATCACCACTATTATTCAACATGGTACTAGAAATGTTAGCTGTAGCAATTAGACAAGATAAAGAAATTGAAGGGATAAAAACAGGCAAAGAAGAAACTAAGTTATCACTCTTTGCAGAGAGTACAAGTTCCTACTGTGTCTGTTTTTTATTAGTAACAAAAGAATAACCAAGAATTATAGTAAAACAAAACATAAATATAAAGTCTCTCCCAAAGAATTTCTCTCATGAGTGCATTATTATAGATACCAACCATGGAGATAACTCCTTTGATTATCAATATTAAGGAAATAAAAGATAGAGATTACCTATCATGTCATTAGTATGGGGAACTCCTCCGAGATGAGTGCAAGTCAGCACTTTCTCTATATCTAAGATATAGAGTTGTCTTGGAGTACTAAGAGGTTAAGTAACTTGCCCAGAGTCATATATTACATGTCAGGTCTTCTGATTTTAAGGCCAGTTCTCTATCCACTATGTCATGTTACCTCTCATCAATATCAGTAGCAACTGGGATAAAATATATACTATTTTGTGTGTATGTATGTGTGCTTATACTCTGAGGCACATGCTCTGCGAAGATGTTTGTGACTGTTAAAACTTCATAGATACCACCTGCTCTTATCAAAGGCATTTTCTTTGTCAAGTCCTGTTATTACTATAAAATTTCAAACCCACGACCATTCAAAGTAGATTAGTCCACTAAGCTAAGTAGATAAAGAATTTCCAGATTGTGGTGTGTTGTTGGATGACCAGAAAAAGATGAAATGGTGATAGCTACTTAAGCAATACCAGATGGAAGGTCTAAGTGTGATTCTGGTTCCACTTAAAGATTCAGATGTATGGATCTTGAGAACTTTGGGTAGATTGTTTATGAAAATGTTATTGTTTTATATTAAAGTTTTAAAGAGCCAAATGGATAAGAATTGCATAGGATGACAAAGTTTGTAAATATTGTGACCTGTTCGCACATCAGTGGGATCAAAGTCAACAAGTTGGCAAGTAGGTAGTAGATTGTCATTAGATAGATGTCAGTATATTGTAATATCAAGACATCTCAGGATAATTTTCTCTGGTATTTTACACTGTGTAAAAGTGTTGGATATTAGGATGATCTACTATGGTACTGAATTGTTGACTTTTATGCTGAAGATGCCTCATATTGTTTGGATGTTCTTAGTAAATCAGTTTCACCAAATAATTGTGTATGATTGTCCTGTTTATTGAACAATTATTTAATGATTTGAACCCTTGCTTTCTGTGGAGCACTATACTACTTAATATTATGATACTTATTACTGCTTGACATTTGAAAGATAGCATTATCTCAGTCTTCTGCTCTTGTAGCATATTCTTGTATATTTTTGTTTAATTTTTATTGTTTAATATTGTTTAATGTCCAAAAAGATCTAATGTGAGACAATTTTTTTTATTATAGTTTAAACTGAGCTTGACAATCCCTTCCTAAAACCTGGGATAACATCTTGCCCCTTAACCAGATTTTTTTACTTAACACCTGGGTTTCTTCAGTAGTTCAGTAGTTCTTTATTTCCCAGGCAAAGAAAAAAATACTGGAAGCAGCCAGAAAGAAACAATTCAGATATAATGGAGCCATAATCAGGTTCACACAAGATTGAGCATCTTCTAAAATAAAGGAGCTTAGGGCTTGGAATATGGTATCCTGGAGGGAAAATGTAATCGAATTATAACCAACAATAATATCCCTAGCAAAACTGAGTATAATCTTTTAATGTGTAAACAAAATAAAGAATTTTCAAGCATTTCTAATGAAAAGACCAGAACTGAACAGGAAATTTGACTTTCAAATACAAGACTCAAGGGAAGTATAAAAATGGAAACATGAAAGTGAAATCACAAAGCATTCGATAATTTGCATTTACATTCCTCTAATGGAAAATAATACTTGTAACTCATAAGAACTGTATCATTATTAAGAAAACTAAAAGGAATACACATAAAATGAGTGTGAATTGATTTGGGATGTTGAGATGGGATGATTTCAAAATAATAAAATTGAGGGAATGAGAAAGAGGGATTTATTGGGGCAAGGGAGAAGGGCAAGGTATAATGAGGTAAATTATCTCACATAAAAGAGTTCTGAAAAGAAGAGCTTTTACAGTTGAGAGGAAGATGTGGGGAAGGGTGAAAGGTGCAACTGAACCTTACTCTAATCATAATTGGTCCAAAGAAGGAATAACATGCACATTCAGTTGGCTATAGAGGGGAGATCAGAGAAGGGGAGAGAGGTTACAGAAGAGAGAGGATTGGGGGAAGTGAAGTCAGAGGAAAAACAAAGAGCAACAGGCTAAAAGAAAAGAGGGGGAAACAGTATGGGGGGATATAGTGAGCAATCATAACTGAGTATGAATGGGATGAACTCACTTGTAAAGCAAGCAGGGAACAAAGTGGATTAAAAAACAGAATTTGACAATATATTGTTTATAGGAAACATACATGAAGTTTCACTAAAGCAGAAACTATTATGCTTCTCAGGGGTAGCAATCAAACAAATCAAAAGCAAAACATAAATTAATTAAAAGAGATAAGCAGAGAAAGTATTTTTTGCTGAAAGGTGCCATAGATCATAAAGTTATTTCAATACTAAACATAGGCACCAAATGGTTTAGCATCCAAATTCTTAATGGAAAAGTTAGATCAGTTAGAGGAGGAAATAGACAGTAAAATTGTACTAGTGGGAGACCTCAACTTTCCCCCTCAAAACTAGATAAATAAGAAACAATTCAAAAAGATGAAAAGAATTTTAGGAAAGTTAAGATAGAGCTCTGGAGAATATTGAGTACAGACAGAAATGGAAATAAAAAGAAATATAGCTTTTTCTTAGTGATACACAGGATCTGCACAAAAAAATTACAATATATGTAAACTTCACAACCAAATGTAGAAAAACTGAATATTAAATGCATCCTTTTCGGGTCATAAAGCAATAAAAATTACATTGAATGAAGGGTCATGGAAACATAGATTAAAAATTAATTGGAAAATAACGTAACCAGAAAGAATGATTGGATCAAAGAACAAGTCATTAAAATAATCAGTTTCATTGAAGAGAATAACAACAACAAGGCAGTATGGCAAAATTTATGGAATAAAGTCAAAGCAGTACTTAGTGGAAATTCTGTTATCTCTAACTGCTTAAATGAATAGAACAGAAGTAGTAGATCAATGAATTGGGTATGCAACTAAAAAAACAAGGTCAAAATCCTCAGTTACACACCAATTTGGAAATCCTGAAAGTACACAGGGAAATTAATAAAGCTGAAAGCAATAAAACTGTTGAACTTATAAATAAAACTTGTATTTGGTTTTGTAGGAAAAAAATAAATAAACCAATGATGAATTTGATTAGAAAAATAGGAAAATCAAATTAGTAGTATCAAAAATGAAATGGGTGAATTCATCAATGAAGATGAAATTAAAGCAATTATTAAGAACTATTTTGTCCAATTATATGATGATAAATCTGACAATCTAGGTGACACGGATGAATATTTGCAAAAATAAAAATTACCAAGATGAACAGAAGAGGAAATAAAAAACTCAAATAATCCTGTTATAGAAAGAAAAAAAATTGAATAAGCCATCAGTGCACTCCCTCAGAAGAAATCACTGAAACTGGGTGGATTCAGAAGTGAATTGTACCAAACATTTAAAGAACAATTAATTTCAGCACTATATAAGGTATTTGTAAAAACAGGCAAAGAAAGAATCCTAGCAAATTTTATGACACAAATATGGTTCTGATATCTAAGTCATGAAGAACGAAAATGGAGAAGGAAAACTGTAGTCCAATTTCCCTTAGTACTATTGATGCCTAAATTTTAAATCTAATACTAGCACAGAGATTGCAGCAATATATCCCAAAGATCATATACTATGACCAGGTGGGATTTATACCAGGAATGTATGTCTTGGTTTAATATTAGGAAAACTATCAGCATATCATGACCCATAACAATATTAAAACCAACAAAAATCACGTGGTTATCTAAATAGATACAGAAAAGGCTTTTGACAAAATGTAGTACTTATTTGTATTGAAAACACTAAAAAACAGACTTAAATGAAACTTTCTGTAAGATGATTAGTAGTATTTATCTGAAACCAACAGCAAGCATTATCTGTATTAGGGATAAGCTAGAAGACTTACCAGTAAGATCTGGATGAGGGAAGAATGCACATTATCAGCACCTTCACTCAATATTTTACTAAAAATTCTAGTTGTAGATATTAGAGAATATAAAGAAATTAAATCAACTAGAATAGGCAATGAGGAAACAACACTATCCTAAATGAAAAGATGTTGGAAAATTGGGACACTAATTCACTATTGGTGAAGTTGTGAACTGACCCAACCATTTGGAGCTACGACCAAAGTGGAATCAAACTAGTCATACCATTTTATCTAATAATACCACTACCAAGTCTGTATCCCAAAGTTATTCAAAAAAGGTTACAGCAGCTCTTTGAATGATAGCAAAATATTGGAAATTGCCCATCAGCTGGGGAATGGCCAAGCAAGTTGTGGTCTATGAATATAATGTAGTACTATAGTGCAATAAGAAATAATGGGGAGGCAAATTTCAGAAACACCTGGAAAGATGCTTATAAACTGATGCTAAGTGAAATGAACAGAACCAGTAAAAATTGTACGTAGTAATGGCAATATTGTTTGATCAACAGTGAATGATTTAGCTCTTCTCAGTAAAACAATGATCCAAGAGAATTCCAAAGGACTATAATGGAAAAATGCTGTCCACATCCAGAGAGGGAGTCTGATTGCAGACTGAAGCATACTTTTTTCACTTATTTTATTTTGCTTCTGTGTGTTTTTTTTTTTCCTTTTGGTCTGTTTCTTCTTTCACAACTTTGTCTAATATGGATCTATGTTTTATATGATTGCAAATACATAGCCTATATCAAATTGCTTTCCATTTTAGGAAGAGAAGAAGGGAGAGAGGAAGGGAGAAAAATTTGGAACTTAAAAATTTTGTAAAAATAAATGCTAAGAATTGTATTTATATATAATTGGGAAAAAAATAAAATACTATTATTTTTTTAAAGTAGTATCCAGAACAAGGGAGGAAGTAGTTCTTTTTTACACTTCCCTAGAAACCCACATCTGTGGTATTATATCCTGTTCTGAGTATTACATTTCATTTTTAATAATATTTTTCCCAGTTGCATATAAAAGCAATTTTAACATTTGTTTTTCAAAATTTTGAGTTTACATTCTCTCCTTTCTTTCTTACCATCCCCACTCTCTGAAACAGTCAACTATTTGTTATAGTTTATACATGTCATGTGCTGTATTTTAAAAGGGATATTATAAATGGAGCACATACTGAATACGAACAGCACAATAAAGACTTCAAATCATGTGATTTTAAAGAAACTTGCTATGTTTTGCCAAGAGAGGAGAAGATTAATAGGAATCTTCAAATACTGAAGGATTTTGTGATAGAAATTTTAACATTTGCATACTGTAATAGAGTTGTCAGTACTGTTATATTTAATCCTCTATAGTAGAATTGGAATTATTAGGTGAAAATAAGCACATGTATTATAAGGTTGAATATAAGGAAAAAACTTAATAGCAGTAAAACTACTTACTCAGGAGGTAGTAAATTTTTGGTGAGAGGAGGTATTCAGTCATTAGCTAAATGACCAGCTTGCCAAGTATGTTAAAGATTTAATTCATACTACAGTTAGTAGTTGGAGTTGATGGTCTATGGAGTTCTTTTCAATTTTGCCAGTGATTCCATTTATTCCAAATTTAGTGACTTAATCAAAGTTATATATCTGAGTCATGATCACTTGAGTACTTTATTCCCTGCTCTGTACTTTTACCATTACTGCAAAATTTTGTTTTCTTTTTTATTTTTTAAAAAGGAAATCTCCCTTTCCTTTAAGTAATATAGAATTGTAGCCCCTGTTAATTTTAGTTTAGAGTTACAAATTTTTGACTTAGCATGCATGTAAATTATAGTAGACATCTTACAATGTTGCCTTGAAGTTGAGTTTAAGTTTAGGGATTGTGTTGAGGTTCTCAGATGAAAAGGTTCTCGTAAGTATTGTGTGGTATTGCTTGTTTACAAATAAAATTGAAGTTTGCAAAAGAAGAAAAAAAATTTGATGGGTAAAAAGGAGTTATAGAGGCTTTAAGATAAAACTAGCATCTTAGAAAAAGCAGTATATCTGTTAAAGTTTGTCAAGAAATGTTCTTAAGTCAATAAAGAAATAATGAAAATGCATATAATTTTGTTTCTTTTCTCTTGCAGCTGCAGTGCCTTGCTTGCCCTCTAGCATAACAATTTTAAATTTATCACAAAACAAATTTACATGTATTCCAGAAGCAATTCTCAGTCTTCCACAGTAAGTTTTACTTTAAATTTTAGAAAGTTTGAATTGGAGACATATTCTTTTAAATATCAAAACCTATATGTGACCATTGTTGTTTGTATATATAGATGTTTAACTTCAAGCAAAAAGAAGATGCTGATAATTTGTTGATTTGATTTTTTTTCAACAGGTTATTTGACATTTTGTAGAAGCAGTTTTGTGGTCTGTTTTTTTTTTGTGCTTATATAAAAATTCACACCTCTGATTTTACTGTTGAAGGAAGCTAATTTTTCTGATGCAGAGCAAGTACACTGTAATTTAAGACCTTGGTTAGGCTGGGGAAAGGTTAAATGACTTGACTTCATATACACAGTCTATGTCAGAGGTGAGACTTGAAGCCAAGTGTTCTAGACTGAGACTGGTTCTCTATCTTCTCCAGCACACTCTCTTTCTGATATATTGTTATAATGATTGAATGAAAACTGGGGTAGCTATTGCAATGATTCTTAAATAAGGTTTTGAGGGATAATTTGAATTTGTATATACTGTTTAAAAAATTAAAATGCATTATTGATGTTGAAAATATGTGAAGGTTTTGCCTGATAGAGATATTATCTGATGAAAATGGTGAACTTTTGTCTGGTTCTAGAGTTCTTGATCTATTTTTAATTAAAAAAAGATAAAACATACAAAAAAATTACAAATGAAGACACTAATATAAACTTATTACTTTATTCAGGAAAGATCTATTTAGTCTTGTGCTTTTAATTTTTCAAAACATAAATGAATGTGGTATTTAATCAGATGTCTTTTCTACATCTATTATTATAGTCACATTACTATTTTTTATTACAAATATTCTTTGCTATGTTTAACTTTCTTAGTATTGAACCAACTTTGTTATCCTGGTATACATTAATTTTGTTATGATGTGTAATCTTTTAAATACATTAATGTAGTCTTTTTGCAAATATTTTGCTTGTTCTACTTACTTGCATTTATATTCATCAGAGAAATGAGTCGATAGCTTTTTTTTCCCTATAAAATTTAAAGATTTAAAACATTTCTTTGTGTTATCTTTTTACAGTTTCAGTTATCAGGGCTGTGTTTATCTCCTAAAAGGAATTTTGTAGGATTTCATCTTTCCCTATTTTTGCAAGTAATTTATGTAAAACTGTAGTGGATTGTTCTTTAAAATTTTGGTATAAATCCATCTGACAGATTAAAGATTAAAGAAACAAAGTCAAGTGTAAGTCATGTCATCATTTCTTGGATGTCATGGTCTTCTTTGAAAAAAGAAGGACTTACACAGACAGATAAATCCATCCATTTTGTTTTTTCAGAATTCTTTTATGGCTTGTTTGATCTTTCCTCCTGCTGTGATTGTATTAGATTCTTTATTTCTTGTTCTATTCACAGATGTTTTCTATTTTTGTAAATATTTACCTAAGGGTCTGGAGTCAGGAAGATCTGAGTTCAAATCCTGCCTCAGATACTTTCCAGCTGAGGGACTCTGTAAAACCCTCATGAACAAATTCAGAAAAGAAGAAATGTTAAATGACTTTTATTAACTACAACACAGTTGAAAATTGTAATTAATATAGCATTGGGGAAAATGATTTAAACTTAGAATGAAGGAATAACTTAAAAGTAAAAAATTTGTGAAATTAAGAGAATAAAATTTTTTAAAAAATGTTTCAACAGTCACTTTAAATTTATTTTAAAAGGAAAAAGTTTTTGGAAGCAGATTTACAGTTTTATTTACAGTTACCATTTTCTAAACATTATTTATAATTCTATCAGAGAAAATTGCAATAATGAAACATTATACCCAGCCTTTTATGATGCAGCCAAAGTAGTTCTCCTTTGAGAAATGTTTATCTCTAAATATTTTCATTAGTCAGCAAATTGAGGGTGCAACTAAAAAAAAACCATTAAAAAAACAAAACACACAGAAAAGAAATAAAAAAAATTATCATGCATAGTTGAGAAACAGATATAATCCTTTTGATTCTCAATTAGTGGTGAACTGAGTACTATCATTAAATTCTTATTAAATTTTATTCAGGTCATTTACTTCTTGATTCTTCATCTTTTTGTTAAATTTATCTAGGTCTGAGAAGGGCACATTGAGGTCTCCAACAATTATTATTTTATTGTATTTCTCCCTTTAATTTAATTAGATTTCCTTTATGTACTTACATGCTTTGCCATTCATTGCATTTGCTATATATTGCAGTGAGTTCATTGAAAATCATAACTTCAAGCAAAATGTAGTTTATAGGCTTATCTCTTTAATCACATTTTATTATCAATATCTAATCTGATTGCCTTTACTTTCTTGAATTTGCTTGGATCACTTTGTCCCAAATCATTAAATGTTTACTGTGTTATATTTTTATATTATAATTATCATATTGTATAGTATCTATTGTATTACTGGTACTATAATTTACATATTTATATTATCTATAATATATGCAATCTTATAGATAATATATTCTATCATATATCATAATTATTATATTAATATAATTTTAATATATCAATATATTGTAGTTAGCTTATATATTACTGGCATAATAAACTCTATTCCAATTTTTCATCTAATTCAATATGTATTTTCTTATTATAATTGTAATTCTTGTAAAATATTGTTGGATTCTGTTTTTTACTTCATCCTGCTGTCTTCTTCCTTTTCATGGGTGACTCCATCCATTTCATGTGCTGGGTTATTATTATTATGTTTTTCCCTCCATAATATACTTTTATATTTCTTCTCTTCTTTTTATGCTCTTTTATTTTATTTTTTCTCTCTGCCATGAAAAAAGTTGGGAAAAGAAAAGGAATATGGTCAACAGTAGTAATCCATATTTGAAGTGGTCCTGCTTATATTTATCTACTCTGGATTCTGATCACTGATTCTTAAACTCTTTTCTTGCCTTTATGTCTACTCTCTAAAATTGGTTTCTTCTGCTGTCATTTCCTCATTGATTCATCCCTCCCTCTAAATCCTTACTCTTTCATTCCCTGAAAATCTCCGTGTTGGATTTAATATATTTCTACCTCCAGCTATCTGTATTCGACCCTCCTTTGCCCAATTCATGTAAGAATGGAATTATTGACATAATAATTTTCCCCAGTCCCTTTTCCATGTTTATATGCCTTTTTTATTACTATACAAAATTGTGAGTTATTCATTTTTCTTCCTTTTTTTCCCTCTATCCTTTTACTTATTCTCTTTCCTTTAACACCTTAAAACTAACAATATGGAACAAAGTTATTGCTGGGTTCTTGTTCATCTTTCTTTGTTCTCTCTGTGACCTTTGGAGACAGTGAGATTACCAAAGGACACTTTTTTTCTTTTTCCTCTTTTTAACTGTAAGCATTAATCATCATTTAGTACATTCCTATTACTCAAATGCATTCCCCTTTTTAGGTTCAAAAAATTGGGTTTTTTCATCAGGCATACTTGAAAGTCCATTCAGTTAGAGGTCTAATGAACATTTTTGCAAGGTAAACTATTCTTGAGTTATAAGCCTTGAAATTTCATAATCTCAAGATTTTCTGTCATGTAGAGTAGTTATAATTTAGACGTAATTCTGACGGTGTTTCTTTGGTATTTGATTTCTACTTTTTGGCTTCTTGAATTATTTTTTTGTTGACCTGGAAGATCTGAATTTTGTCTATTACATTGCTCTTTATTTGGGAGTGTAGGATGTCACCACTGAATTCTGTCTTTATTTTGCCATCTGGTTTTAATAGATCTGGGCAGTTTTATTTTATGATTTCCTAAAATACATCACCTAGATGGTTTTTTATTCTTGATTTTTAGGGAGACCAATTTGTAAAAATTAAAAATGAAATCTTTTAATTTGGCAAATTTGACAAACATTAATAAAAATGAACATTTCCATGTACACAGAAGAATATTGTTTAGACAACAAAACATGTCCAGGTTCACTTTGCTCTCTGGTTTCAGTAGATCTGAACATTGTTATTTATGATTTGTTGAAATAAGATATCTTGGTTATTTGGCCTTGATTTTCATGGATTCCAATTTTTTAAGAAAACATCTCTATTCAGGCTCTTCTTTAGGTAATTATTTTTGATAGTTGAATATCTTTTTCATTTTTGTGCCTTCCTTCTAAAATTTGTTCTAGAATTCCTTGTTTCATAAAATCATTGATTTCAGTTTTCTTTGTTCATTTATTTTGCATACTTACCAAGATTTCTCACCTCCTGTTCTAAGCTATTTATTTACCTTCTGATTTTTTCTTCACAGACTCTACTTTGGTTTGTAATTTCTTCCTCATTTATTTCCAGCCACTTTATTTGAACTCGTTGTGGGGATAAGCCTTTCTGAGTTTACCTCTTAGGCTTCCTTTAATCAATTATACTTGGAGTTTTCTTCTTCTTACTCATATCTCTAGGTCTCAGTCTTGACCTTCAATTTTGTACCAAGGCAAGACTCTGCCTCCTTGTATGCTGAATGTCATTTTTGGTCCCTGATACCTCTGTGGTCTGGATGTTGATGTTGTAACTCTGGGTCAGGTATGTTGTCATAGGCCCAACCCTTCACTATAATTCCTACTTCTTGCTGATCCAAGTGGCTGCTGGCTTTGACCCTGTCTCCATCTCCAATACCCAGCCAGGAGCTGGCTCCATCCCCTGTTGTGACCCTTAATCTTCAATTGAATGTCAGAGAGTATGCTAGCATCAGGCCTCATGGATCATGCCTAGCATATGGTATGCCCTGGACACTTGAACAGGCAGGATATTGTGTTCTCCCTATATCTTCTTATGACTGACAAGAATGTCCCTCTTAAGACACTTGATGTAAAGCCCCTTGAAGTCACCTATACAGATCGCTTTGACCTCTAATGCTTTTCAAGGCCAGTGATGAAAAAAAAATGATGAAAAACCAGTTGGCTTCAGACTCTATTACTGGAGTTTGCACTGGAGCAGATTCTACCTCAGTTGGTGCTTCCAGAGGAGATGGGAAGGAAAGAGAATAACAATTTTTATAGTACCTGCTATGTTCTAGGCACTTGTTCTCAGCAATTTTATAAATTTTTATCAAAATAACCTGCTGCTCCTTTTTACAACTGAGGAAATTGAAGCAAGCAGGTTAAGTGATTTGCCCAGGATCATACGACTAGAAAGTGTCTGATTTCCTTTCTGTACTCCCAACTTCTTAACATCCAGCTCAGTACTCAAGCCACTGTATCACCTATCTCAGACCACAGCATTCTGGCAATCATCTTTGTAGTAATAGATTTGATGGAGCAGCTTATTTGTGTTTTATTCTGATGTTCCTCATTATCATTCCATCTAGTGTCCTTTTAGAATTTTTCTGGGGTGTTTGTGAGCTTCTCTAGGATGGTTCATATCTCCATCTTAACCAGGGCTAACTGGTTGTACGTCCTTTCCCACAAGGGTCAAAGGACAGTTCTTTTAAAAAGCCATCATTATGGAAAAGTATTGGAATCATTTTAGAGTATGTTAGTGGATAATAAAATTTTAGAAATGCTGTCTAAAGAAAAATTAAATGATCAATTTTTAGTAAATCAGGGTCTTCTATAAAGATGACTGGGGAGATAGTTGTGGAAATTGGTTGGAGATAGTCTGGGTAATTTTGTGGGTCCAAGTAATGAGTGGTGGAATCTCTGAGTGGAGACAAAAATAAGTATAGAAATTCACTTTAATTCAGCAAACATTTATTAAGTGCCTATTTTGCACAAGGGTGTAGAGAAATAATATTACTATGTCAATCTCTGACGGTGGACTCGACATTTTCAATGAGTGTTCCCCATGCCAACCTAGAATGTTCTCATTCCTCATCCCCACCTCCTACTTTCTTCTTTTAATTATTCCTGATTTATTAGACTGACCTTCTTGAAAGCAGAGACTGTTTTTGCCTTTCTTTTTATCCCTAGTGCTTAGCACTTTGGAATAGTAGGTGTTTAATCAATGTTTATTGATTGACTAATCAGTTCTACTTAGGGGCAAGATAATAAGTAGGGTGCTAGATAAAGTTTCATAAGCACAAAAGATAAAGTAGACAAAGTATTATAAGAACTGAAAGGGAGAAGAAATCTCTTTAAACTAGAGAGATCAGAATGTGTTTCAGAAAGGAGCTGGCACTGGAACTGAGTCTTAACTTTTATTCCTAAGTGTTCAGAGATGCTACTGCTTTCTGAAAACACTTGTAAGAGGAAATTGGGTCCAAAGTAACACAGCAGCTATGTCCTACTGTTTTAACCTTGTATTTAAAAGGTTTCTCAGTATGTTCGGTTTTATAGCTTAGCACACTTCTCTGTTCAAGACATTGTGCTAGGTGCTATAGTGATAAATTCACTTTATTTCCATGGCATTGTAAGCAAGGTACTGTGCTAGATTCTGTCTTCTTCCATGAGAAGTTTTTTAGTCTAATAGGAGAGATGACATTATCTTATTGTATTATAATAAAATTTAATGAAATTTTACAGGAGGTAACAATGATCATTTCAGTTTGTGAGGCAAATCACTTAACTTTTTTAGGGCTTAGTTCTTCATCTGTAAAATGAAAGGTGTCCACCTGAAGGAACCAACCTCTAACCTGTGGATGGACTGATTTGAACGGAGCTGACTAAAGATAGACAGGGGAGTCAGGAATCAAATAGACATTTAATTTCAAAGTGAGGGAAACGGCTTGCAAGCAAGAACATATGTGCAGGAGCCCCATCTTTAGTGGGGGGACCCACTTTAGTGCTACCAAATCTCAGTCCTTGTACCAGTGGCTATACAAAGAGCTGTAGCCCTGATAGTGACGGATAACAGCAACAGTGTGACAAGATTGATTCATAGCAGGGCTTCATGACCAGAGCATAGATGCTTGTCTGAGATTGTCATTGTGATTGTCCAAGCTAAAAGAACACTTGGTGCTGAGATATTGCCAGAGGGTGAAATTGTCCAGAGGGTGAGCACAGAGGATTGTTGTTATTTGAAGCTCAGGTCATAGCTTGCTTGCTGTCCCTTAGCACTGGAAAATAGGGTGTCTCCTAATATCTCAACATTTCCTTCTTTTGGCCAAAGGGAGAGGGTCTGAAAGAACCCCCATCCTTCTGGCAATAAAGGAGAGGTGGGTATAAGTCAAGAGATCACAAGAGGCCAGTTGGGCCAGGACAGGATGTTGCCCAGAGGCTTGGATTCTTGAGGGGCCCTAACAAAAACAATATCATGTATTTAAAGCGTGAAACAAAACTTCAGATGACATCAATTGTATTTCCAAATTATCCCATATACAAGTCATTAATCTTATTACCTTTGGCATTGTAAAAGAATTTTGGTGTTATCAGGTATGGAACAATTACATTCTGTTAAAGAAATAATGTAATGCTTAACTTACGCCAGCCACGGTGTTAAGACCTTTACAATCCTTGTATCACTTTGATCTCACAACAATTCCTGAGAAAGGGATACCATTATTTTTCTCTTTATATACCAGGAAACTGGGGCAAACAGATAAGATAATTTGCCAGAGATTACACAGTTAATAGATTTCTGCAACCAGAATGTAATTCAGGTTTCCCTACAGTTTTCCAGCATTTTTTTATACACGTTTATTTGGGAATCTCACCTTGGATGAGAGGGGTTAAAAGGAGAGAGTCTCTTGACCTGGGGGAGTCATAGGAGTCTCTTTGCTTTAAACAATCTTTTCTCTTTTCTTGGTCAGAAATGTTAAGGTAGGGTTTCCAAGAGGTTGTTATAAAATTCAAACCATTTATCTGTATTTTTTCTTTCTTCACTCTGGGATAACTTCCAAACTAGCTGCTTTCCTTTGTTGCCCTGGAACAATGAAGTTATTAATCTTACTATATACTTTTAAGTTTTATACAATTTAATCTTTATTTTTCCTTAAAATAATTTCTACAGATCAATACTCCAAAACTTACTAAAATATTTCAAAGGGAGTGAATTCCTGGAATTACCCCAAAATCTCAGGAGTTCTCCCCTGCAATCTTAAAAATTGTAAATCCCCTAACTTCCAGAATCTGTTAAGATGTTTTTAAGCAGTTCTATAGACTTTGATTATCTGACTTTATTTCTGTAATTCCAACAAAGTCAAAGCTGAAATGACATGAAAAAATGCCTTCCATGTTTTTGTGTTTTTTTAATTATTATAACCTAATCTCCCTCAGAAAGCCTACAGTGGGAGTTAATTCTGCTTACTGGGACAATTGGTTCAACTGTGAAAGTTCATTAATCTTTCCTATTGTTTTAAACTCTCTGGTTATAGGCCTTAAAGGTTTTTCTGGCTAGCTGCATTTTAAATCTTTCAAAGTAACAGAATCTAACTCACAACACAAACACAACACAGACATTTTATGTTTTACAAAGACATAAGCACAGACAAAAAGACAAGACAGATACAAAGAGACACAGATAGTTTTAACACAGCACAGTTGCAATTCTAATTTTTCAGAGGCCTGCAGTGACTGAGTCATTCAGTTTTTAAAACAGTGGAGATGTGCAGAGAAGTCAATTAACATAGGTGTACAGTTTAAGAAAGGATATCCTTACCAGAGAGATCCAAGGTCAACTGGATCACTGGAGAGGTCATGGAATTTTCCTCACAAAGAATGCCAAGGTCGACCAAAGAGGAAGCGTAGCAGATTGGAGCAGGGACAAAGGTAGAGGACTCACCAGATGGGTTTGGGTTTGAAATCTGGAGAAATAAGTCTCCTGTGGCACCTAGTCTTTTCCCAGTGGTACCAGATTGTGCTAGTTCCACTTCCATTCCCACCTCGGCCACCAATTAATGTTAACTGCATGTTACTGGCCTCTAATCTGTGCGAGGCCAGAGCCAATCAGGGCAGGCTAGAAAAAGAAGAATCAGGAGTCAAACAGAAGTTTAATTTCAAATGAGGAAAATGACATGCAAGCAAGGACACATGTGCCAACTTGCCTCTAATGGAAGGAACCCACATTTTGTGGCCAAATCTCAGTACTTCTACCAATGGCTGCGCAGTGAGCTGTAGCCCTGGCAATGACAAAGAACAGCAACAATGTGACAAGCTTGACTCACAGCAGGGCTTCATGACCAGAACTTGTCTAGCTTGTCCCATGTTTGTCTGGTCAAAGAAATACTTTATGTGATTCTGCTAGAGGTTGAGATTATCCAGAGGGTAAGCACAAAGTATTATTGTTATACCAAACTCAGGACACAGCTTCCTTGCTGGGCCTTAACGCTGGAAAATAAGGAAGATCCCAATATCTTGACAAGGATTGAACTAGATGACCTCTAACATCCATTCCAGCTCTCTTTAATTCTTTATTATGATTAGTTATTATTATTTTATTAGGCTATTTCAGTGGTAGGAAATGGTATGTCCAGGTGATTTATCATAGAAGTTGATCATTTAGTATATAAGCCTTTTCTTCCCTTGCCCTTTTCTCAGTTTGTACTTTGTATTATTTAAACTATTCGTTCATTTTGGAAGTAATATGATTTCTTTTTATATTTCATTCTTTATTTTTCTTTAGTGTAACTCAGAGGCTTCAGAAAAGTTCTATTATTCACTAAAAAATTACTCCTGGTTAAAAATACATTAAATAAATTGACCTGGATAAGAGAAAAAAAACATTTCTCGTTTAAATCCCAGATAATGAATGAACAGAAGTAAGCCATAATTAATAAATGCTTAAACAAATGACTGGACTTTCCTTAAAGTTATTCAGGTTTTTTTTTTAAACTTCCTGATTTTTATTCAAATTTTCATGGAATATGGTGCTCATAGAAAACTCTAGGCATATTTTACTTTGAGGGGATTTTACTAGTTAATTGATTTGTTTTTAATTTTCAATATTCACTTCCATAAATTTTAAATTTTCTCACTCTCCCTCCTCAACTCCCTTCTCAAGATGGCATGCAATCTGATATAGGCTCTACACATACATTCCTATTAGTCATACATTTCATATTAGTCATGTTGTATTGAAGAATTATAACTAATGGGAGAAACCATGAGAAAAAAACAAAACAAAAAAGAAAATAGTCTGTTTCTCTCTTCATAATTCTTTCTCCAGATGTGGATGGAAATTTTCCATCATGAGTCCTGTGGAAATGTTTTAGGTCCTTGCATTGCTGAGAATGGCTAAGTCTATCAAAGTCATTCATCCCACTATGTGGCTCTTACTGTGTAAAATGTTCTCCTGGTTTTGCTCACTTCACTCAGTATGAGTTCATATAAGAGTTTCCAGGTTTTATTTGAAGTCCACCTGTTCATCATTTCTTATAGCACAGTACTTTTGCATCACATTCATTTTCCACAATTTATTCAGCCATTCCCCAATTGGTGGGCATTCCCTCAATTTCCAGCTCTTGGACACCACAAAAAGAGCTGCTATAAATATTTTTGTACATGTATGTATGATCTCTTGGATAATACACAATTTCTTAAGAGAAGTTTTGGGGAGGTGATATGCTAGCTGCTTTGATAATCCTTGAGGGAGGAATATTGGCTGATAGGTAAGAAGTAGCAAATTAATTTCCTTAGTCATTTTGTAGTGTTCAATTTCTCTGTTATAATTATAAATTATGCATTCTGTTTGCCTTAACTGTGGAGCTTTTATTACATTTTAAGTGATTCATTGATTATTTAGAAAGAAGGAAAAATAGGTTAAAGCAACCTCATTACATCCCTCAAAGTGGTCAGTCAGAGAAGACCCATGATCAAAAATATAGCAAAAGATTGAAAACAAAGTGCGTGCCCATCAATTAGAAAATGACTGGACCAATTGTGATATCTATTTTTCTATCTGTCTGTCTGTCTATATTTACTAGATAAAGACAGACAGATATATCTATCTATATACATACATACATACATATATATATATATATATATATATATATATATATATATATATATATATATATATACATGTTACAGAGATAAATCAGTCAGATAAAAGCATTTATTAAGGCATATGATGTGCCTAGCCCTAAGCACCTGGAGACCCAAATACGGGCAAAAGATTATCCCTCTTCTCGAGGAGCTCACAATCCAGTGGGAGAGGCAACATACAAATATCTATGTACAAACAAGATAAATACAGGATAAATTGATCTTGGTCTCAGAGAGAAGGCACTAGCATTAAGGCAAATTAAGAATGGCTTCTTGGAAAAGGGGAATTTTAGATGAAACTTGAAAGAAGCTAGGGAAGAAAGGAAGTTGAGATGAGGAGAGTTAATGTTCCAGGTATGAAGAGCCAATGAAAATACCTAGTGTCAGGAAATGGAGTTTTTTGTTTGAAGTATAGTAAGGAGACCAGTGTCATTGGATTGCAGGGTCTGAGCTGGTATACCTTACTCTGCAGAGGAACACAGCAAAAGTAGAAGGGGGACTAGGTTGTGAAGAGGGTTTTATCGTTGTTCCTGGAGGTAGGATGAAGTCATTGGAGTTTATTGAGTATGGGGGATAACATGGTCAGACTCACACTTTACAGAGATCACTTTGACAACTGAGTGGAGGATAGACTCCAGTTAGAAAGGAGTTAAAGTAGGGAAAGCAATAACCAAGCTATTGTAATGGTTGATGAGGGTCTATAACCAGGTTATTGGAGTGGTAGAAAGAGAAGGGAGCATATGTAAAAGTTTTAGGAAACTAAAATCATCAGGTAGCAACAGATTAAGTATAGAGGGTAAAAGAGAGTGAAGAATTGAGCCTGACATCCAGGTTGTGAGCCTGGATGACTGGAAGGACTCTCTTTTCCCCATTTCTCCCCAATTCTTCCCTTGAACCCCTTCTCCATTAATTACTGTTAGACATACCTTTGAAGGGAGTGAAATGGAAAAGTTCACCATTTTGAACAGCATTGGAGGAAGAATCTGGTACTCTGAGCAGTATGCCAGGCTGTGAGTAAGGGATTCATGTGTTCTTATTCCCTTCCCTGCTCTTCAACACATTAAAAACAAACTATTAGATGAGAAAGACTCATTTCCCATGCCTCAGTTGGAAGCTCAGTGTCAGGGAATTTCAGGCACATTTGAAGGAACAGAGACACATTCTTCAAACACCACTGCAATGAGACAGTCACTTGAGGAAGTTTCTAGGGATATGATTTCTGTAGTGGAGATATCAAGAAAGAATCAATCTTGTCAATCAAAACTTACTCTGAGGAATAAGTCCAACTGAGTAACTTGTCCAGCAGAGATGTGCCAAGGATGGAGCTACATGAAGAATCTATGATTTAAGTGCATTCTTGTCACCAAAAAATGTGTGCCGCTGTGGAAGAGTGTAGCCCAGTTTTGGGGTGGTAATATTTTTTAGTTACTATTCTTATTATACCAACTTTATAAATCTCATTGCTAAGAGATAATTCTATCTGATAATTATAACTATCAAAATGGAAACATGTAAGTTGAACTTTTAACAGGAGTAGACATCTTTTAGGGAAGTAGCTTGGATAGTTTGCTATAAATATTAAAGAAATAATTTTGAAAGACTGAAGAACTCTAATAAACACACTGACCGTTCATGACATCAGAACACTGTTGATACTGAACACTATTCACTTCTTGGCAGAGAATTAATAGATATATCTATTTTCAGACATTTCAGACATGTATTGAATTGCTTTGCTGGACTATAACTTATTTTGTCACTAGAGTGAGCCCCTCTGGGGTGGGAGTGGGGAGAGAAGAATTATTAGATAAAAATAGAGATTGGAAAAAAAAGTGCTTCAGTAAGAGATATTTTAAAAAATAAACCAGATTAAAACAAAAAACTTCAGAAGTCAAAGTATGCAAAAGTATTTTTTATCCTAGAAGAAAAAATTTTAAGTAATTCATTTATGTATTATTTAGATTGATGTAATTAGACAAATCATATACATATATATGATTTTATATATATATACATATATAAAATTCACTTCAAGGCACCAATAAAGAACCAAAATAATTCACAAATACAAGAAACCAAATTAATTAAAACAGTATATTTTTAAAAGTCACCGAATTGTGGCTTGTATTTAAGGATATATTTTTCTATGTCTATTTTCTTCCTTTACTGCCTTCTAGATATTTTGCATTGTTGAAGTAATAATAGCATATAAGATGCAAAACCAAGGAATTTAAATTACCTTGACCTTTAGCAGAGAGGTGTCAAACCTGAAGCCTGCATGTCCTTTGCATCAATGTAATCAAATGTTTAAAAAATAAATACATAAATGCCAAAAAATAAATACATAAATGCCAAAAAACAACATATAAAATACTAATTAGTGATTTTCTAAGTCATAAAAGCTGGAATACAGAACCATTAAGCTATTTGAGTTTAACACTACTGCTTTAGAACAATGTCTATTCCTTCAAACACAACAGCAAAATGGCCAGATTTGCTTCTTGATAGCCCCTATTAATGTTGAGAAAGAAGAGAAACATAGATAAGACACCTGGTAGTGGGAAGAAGAAATAAAATAATTATCATTATTTTTGTGAATATATTTTATCTGTGACATTTTTTTTAATATTTTATTTTTCCCAGTTACATGTAAAAATAATTTTAAACTTTTGTTTTTAAGATTTAGAGTTCCAAATTCTCTCCCTTGCTGCCTCTCCATCCTCCCTCATAGAGAAGGCAAGCATTTCAATATAGGTTGTACATGTGTAGTCATGCAAAAATATTCACAATAGTCATGTTGTGAAAGAAAACATGGAGAAAAAACAAACTTCAAGAAAAATAAAATTTAAAAAAGCAGTATGCTTCAATTTGTATTCAACCAGTTCTTTCTCTAGGGATGGAGAGCATTTTTCATAAGTGCTTCGGAGCTGTTTTGCAAGGCTGAGAATAGCTAAGTCATTCACAGCTGATCATCTGCAATATTGCTGTTTCTTTGTACACAGTACATTTCTTTTTTTTTTAAATTTTTATTTTATTTATTTATAAATGTTCTACAATCACTTCCTTAAAATTAAGATTTTAT
>CM053770.1:169829236-169940054 GCA_028658325.1 Potorous gilbertii
CAAACTCAGTGCATCCAAAATTCAGAGGGATGTAGTAAATTGGGAAAAAATTTTTATGGCTAAGCTCGGGGATAAAGGCCTCATTTCTAGAATATATACAGAACTGACTCAAATGTATAACCATACAAGTCATTCCCCAACTGATAAATGGTCAAAGGATATGAACAGGCAATTTTCAGGGGAAGAAATTAAATATATCTATAATCATATGAAAAAGTGCTCTAAGTCACTACTGATTAGAGAGATGCAAATCAAAACAGCTCTGAGGTACCACATCACACCTATAAGATTGGCAAACATGACAGAACAAGAAAATGATAAATGCTGGAGAGGATGTGGGAGAGTTGGAACACTAATTCATTGTTGGTGGAGCTGTGAGATCATCCAACCATTCTGGAGAATGGTTTGGAACAATGCCCAAAGGTCTACAAAAATGTGCATACCCTTTGACCCAGCAATATTGCCACTAGGACTGTATTCTCAAGAGATTATAAAAATAGGAAAGGGTCCCACATGTACAAAAATATTTACAGCAGCACTCTTTGTGGTAGCCAAGAACTGGAAATCAAGGAGATGCCCATCAATTGAGGAATGGCTTAATCAATTATGGTATATGAATGTAATGGAGTACTGTTGCGCCATAAGAAATGATGAACAAGAAGACTTCATGGAGGCCTGGAAGGACTTATATGATCTGATGCTGAGTGAAAGAAGCAGAACAAGGAGAACTTTGTGTCCAGCAACGACCACAGTGTGCGAGAGCTTTTTCTGGTAGACTTGGAACTTTGTAATAACACAAGAACTAACTGAAAAAAAAATCCCAATGATGGTTTTCTAAGGCAAAATGCCTTCCACCCTCAGAGAAAGAAATATGGAAGTCATTCACAGATCATGTTTGTGGAGGGGGGGGGGTTAGTCTATTATGTTTTGATTTGTTATATGATTTCTTCCATTTATTTTAGTGCGACTACATAGCATGACTATAGTGAAAATGTGCTCAATAGGAAAGTATATATAGAACCTATACAGAATTGTATGCTGTCATGGGGAGGGAGTGGGTTAGTGGGGGGAGGGTATGGGGGGGATAAAATCTTAATTTTAAGGAAGTGATTATAGAATATTAAAAAAAATAACAATAAAATAAAACTGGGCACCAAGGAAAAAAAATAAATGCTGCTGATGTTTTAAGAGTCTATTGCTCTAAGAAAATTGCAGAATAAAATCAAAGAATAAAAAAAATATAGTAGTCCTTTCTCTTCATTATGAGGCTATCCTTTCTCTCAAAGAAATTGAAATTAAAGAATCATGATTTCGGTTTTGGTGCTTATGTCCTTTGCTTACTTAAATATCTTTGTTAGCTTACCATGTATGTTTTCTAATGTTTTCCTTTCTATCTATTTTCTCATTTAGTATGTATTATATATATTTTGAGCTTTCTTTGATGAGAGTTTTTTTTGATTTTCATAATTGCATGTACCAGAGTTTTCAAATGCTGTATGATTTTTATAAACATGTATAAATTATGGCTTATATTTTTAATCTGTTCTTTTGTCACTTTCAGTTTGCGGTCATTAGATTTGAACAGCAATGAAATTCACAACCTGCCTGGGCCTGCACACTGGAAATCATTAAACTTAAGGGAGCTTATGTTTAATCATAATCAGATCAGCATTTTGGACTTAAGTGAAAAGGCATGTAAATGGTCACGGATGGAGAAACTGCACTTGTCCCATAATAAATTGAAGGAGGTAAAAGATCATTTTATGACAAAAAATTATTGCTATTTAAAGCTATGCTACCATAATTTGCACTATAAAGCTCAGTACTTTGAAATTTGCTTTTTGTTGTTCATGGGGTTTTCTTGGTAAAGGAATGTTGTGCAATTTCCTTCTTCATTTCGTTTTAGAGATTAGGAAACTGAGACAAACAAGGGTCAGCAACTAGCCCAGCATTGCACATCTAGTAAGTGTTTGGCACCATATTTGAACTCAGGTCTTCTTTCCTCCAGACCCAACTGTTCTATCCTTTGTACCACTTAGTTCCCCTTTTAAACATTGATTTTTTTTTTTTGGAAAATATTAGCCCTAAAATAGAATAGTGTTTTAGCAACTAATGCTGTGCTCTTCATTCTGTAGAATCCAATTTTCCAAGAGGTAATGGGGAACTCATAGATCATCTTGTCCAATTCATATCCAGAACAGAAATTTCCTCTAAAACACTGATAGTTTTTCATCATCTAGCCTCTTATTTCAAGGCCACTGTGAGGAAGAATCCACCAGCTTCTAAGGCACCTCCTTCTCTCTTTGGATTACTCATTTCTTTTATCTTGTCTAAATTTGATTTTCCACAACTCCCACTTATTGCCCCTCTGGGTCCAGGCATAACAAAACTAATTTTCTTTCCTCCAAAAACCCTTTGTGTACTCAAACACTGTTGTTTAGTGTCTCCTAAATTTTATTTCCTCTGTGCTTAAAATGTCTTGTTGATCACTACTCTGTAATAGTCTGAGGTCTATTCTATGTCTCCTTCATTTGCACTTTTTTCTTACTTCTTTTAATATTCTAAACCTTTCCATCTTCCAAATGAATTCGTTATTTCATCTGATTCTATAAAAAGATCTCCTTTCCAATTTGATTTGTATAACATGACATCTCTTTGGTAATTTAGATTGTTTTCATACCTCAACCACAAGCAGTAAATATCTCTCCAATTATTTTCCTGTCTTTATATCTGAAGTATTTTGAATTATACTTATGTAGCCCCCTTATAAATTTCGGTAAGTTAACTCAGATATTTTAGGTGTTTTGTAACTATAATGCAATTTAACTTTTCATTTCTTTTTAGCACTGTATAGATTTTATATGTATTTATCTTATATCCTGTTGTTTTATTGATATTGTTAATCATCCCAATTTTTTGGTTGTTTATTTCTGTGTTTTTTTAAGCAAACCGTTATATCAAATAGGTGTAATTATGTCTCTTTCTTAACATTTTTAAACTTAGTTTTGTTCTTTCTTTTTTTAATTGCTATAACTAGCATTTTTAGAACAATGTTAAACATAGTAATTTTAGGAAAAGCAGATGTCTCTACCTTGTTTGTCCTAGAAACATTTCTCCTATTTCTTCATTGTTTTAAACATTTTGTTTTAAACATGTTTTTAATTATATTATACAAAGGCCATTGAATGGCTATGTTTTTTGTTTTTTGTTTTTTTTTTAATGAATGCTATTGTCAAAACCTTCTGGATCTATTGAGTATTTTGTTATTATATCTTATAATTTGATCAAGATTTTGACAATTGGAGACCATGAAGGAGTTGATTTTAAACTGTTAAAATGGTTGAAACTGTTGATATTGCTACTTTAAAAAAATAAAACTGAAGAATAGAGTCAGGAAGATGTGTTCAAATCTTTTCCCTGATACTTAGAATTCTGTGATTTTCGGGAAGTCCCTTAAACTCTTAGGTCCTCTAGAGACCTTTTCTAGGATTTAAAAGTCATTATCTAGTTGTAATCTGTTTTGATATAAAGTTCCTACAATGAAAATCCCTCATATTAGAAGAAATCCATAACTCACGTTTAAAAATGGTTTTAAATTATGTCATTTAACATGAGAGAATAGCAACCTTACTAGAAGACGCAAGAGTATTGAGTGTTGCTATTTGGTAGTGGTAGATTTCCATCAATTTTGCTAAAGAAAATAATGCAAGGAAATGAAATGAACACACAATTGTTGAATTTAGCTTATGCAGCAAGATGAACTTTATGATATATAAGGTTATGAGATAATGAAATGTATTATCAAGGAAGGTTAAATTTCAAAAGAAAATATTGTGCGAAACAAAAGGCAGTATTGGGTTACTCTTTTGATAATGTGATTTATGATAAATAACTTGTAATTAAGAAAATGAAAAATATTTGGAAAATTTTAGAATGTTTTGATAATTTGTTCTACTATACTGTTAAGTGTATTAGTTAGCTTTGAAGACTCTTCCAGTTTCCTTAATTCTTTATGTTATGCAGTTCTATTTAAATCTTTACAAAATGTCTTTTACAAAAATTTTTATTCAGTTGTTTTTTCAATTTCATTAAGATTCCTCCTGAAATTGGTTTTCTTGAAAATTTAACATCCCTTGATGTGAGTTATAATTTGGAGCTGAGATCCTTTCCTAATGAAATGGGGAAATTAACCAAAATCTGGGACCTTCCTTTGGATGAATTGCATCTTAATTTTGATTTTAAGCATATAGGATGCAAGGCCAAAGACATCATAAGGTTAGATATTTTATTTTCAATTGTTTTTTCTCTAATTTCATACTCCCTCAGCCTGTGGTTTTTCTCTATATTTGACTTATGAAATAGAATGCACTTGAGAACCACCATATAGATTTAATATGCTATTGTTTTTTATGCTATTTGCTTTTGCTTAGTAGATTTCGATTAGCAAAGATAAGTTTCAAAGAGTGGTCTAATTTACTCCTAGTCACTGTGGCCTCAACTTCAGATAGCTACCTCTAAGTGGTCCCTGGTTAAAACAATGTGGAACTGACCTGACATTTGTAAAGTATGAGGAAGATGGCACATAATGTGCTTTTGTCCTACATTATGCTTTCTCTATTAAATGAATTCTTTATTAAACTAACAAGAGTTAGTGTAGTAACTAATTACTATAACCAGTTTAAATTAAGACAAAGAAATATACCACATTGTTACAACCTGGTATATTTACTCACTGTACTTCATTTAGTCAAAGTGTATTTTTAGAGTACCTTTTTGGTTCAGGTTCCATGCTTAATCAATCATCAGTTCATTGATTAATAATCAGAAATTCTACTTCTCCTGGGAAGTTGAGTGAATAACTCACTCATCTTAAAATGCCTCCTAGAGTTAGCAACCTTCCCATTTGCTTTCAGAAGATTTCTCTAAAAGAATTGTCTTATAAAAAATTTAAACTTTTATAAATGTATTATGTTTTAAAGTAGAGGATTATGACATTGTCCTCTATACTATAATGTTGAATAACTGCTGTCTTTTATTCCCATGCTAAACTTATAGCAATAGGATTCCTTATACCTACTATCTCTGCATCTTATTCTTAAGAATATTTTTGTTTGAATAAAAATGCCTATGAGTCCATTGAGTCAGCAGAAAATCAAGAAAACAATTTTGCCTGTCTTTCAGTCTGACTTATGTTTTCCTGAAAACTTGCCAAGAAATATCCATTAGAATCCAATTCTAATCTACTTAGCAACTGAAAATTTAAATTGCTTTAAACATTTCAGTTTGAACATGGGTAGAAAGTCTGTCATGTAATAGCTAGTTATATTAAAGGTGGTTTAGTTCTGCTTATTCACATTATTGCATATATTTTGTATTTATGTAGTATAAAAACATTTTGACATTGTTGTGAATTATATTAACATGAAAAATCAGTTGACAATGAATTCTGAAAATTAGTTTTTCTTGAAAAGATCTACATTGGTTTCAGTGTTCATCAACATTATTTCACAAAAATAAACTTACAATATGTGAATATAGGGCTTGATCTTTCTGTTGAATTGTAGGCTTCTAGAAATAACTGCCTGGTAGACGTCAGCGCTTAGATTCCTTTAGGTACCTCAAACTCAACAAGTCTAAAGGTTAACTAATTCTCTTTTCCCCTAAATCCACTTGGCTTCCTATCTTCCATAATTGTGTGTGTGTGACATCCTTCTCATCACCTATGTTTGCCATTACAGTTTTCCCTGACTCTTCACTTTCCCACACCTACCGTATACAATTAGTTGCCAGGTCTTATTGAATCCATTCCCAAAGCATCTTCCTGCTAACATTGGAACCATCATTCTCACTTTTACAAAAGACTATCTCCTTTACAATTCATCATCGGTCTCCATGATCTGATCATGTTATTTTCCTTTTTAAGAAGTTTCAGTGAACCCCCTTTGCCTCTGAGGTTAAAATATGAACTCCAAATGACATACATCTTTAAAAAAAACTAATTCTATAAAATACGGAGTGACCCCCCCCCCATTCCTGGAATGTTGTTTTTGTTCATCTTGAAGCTTGAAATCCCTAGCTTCCTTGAAAGTTCAGATGAAGGGCCATCTACAAGAGTCATTTTTTGATTCTTCCCATTTTTTGCCCTCTTCTGATGAGGGTTGTAAGGGGAGGTGAGACCTCCCCCGACCAAAGACCAGAGTACCTGGGGCAAGTCTCTTGGAATGGATTCATGGACTCAAGCATTCTTGCAATCAAGGTAGTAAAGATTAATTATACTTTTCAGTGAGCAAGAGTTCTTAGGGAACCTGTGATTTGAATAAGGTATGGGTAGAGTTTATATAGTATATTCTATATAGTAAGACATGTGCCAAGTGTGATAGCTAGGTAATTTGGGGCGGGATTAGGGAGTAGTTAGTTCTTAAAGAACACACACTTTCAGTATCTGCTGTGCAGGTATTTTACCTAAAGTTCATGGAGAAATAGCCCAAGGTTGGGGTACGGGGGTGCTATATAAAGGTATAATAGTTGATTTTGCTGTCAACTAATGGTCAGGACTGATTAAGTAATACCAGGCTGCTCTCATCAGTGTCTTGTTAGACAAGATAAATGTAAGAGAGTATATGTATGTCTAAGTGTAGGATACACATAATTGGTCAGTGAGTAGTAAATGTTGTTATGACCCACTACACAACCGATTCAGCCAGTACCTAGCTGGTTCAGACTAATAAATTCTATAAGTGCAGCTGGATACTGTGGCAGAAAGAGAGATAATGGTTTTTGTTGGAGCAGGCTGTTCTTGGGCTGAGGAGAAATGGCCTGGGATTATGTTTTGCAGCTAGGGAGAAATGTGATTTTTAGAGAGAAATGTGAGTTTAGGATTGGGGTCTAAGCACATGTACCCAAGCACCCCATCACTCCCAATTACTTTAAATGTTATACATATTTAAATCTATATACATTTAAGTAATTTTTTTCTGTGTATGTGAGGTAGTGAGGTATAATAGAGTTGTCTTCAGAACTAAATATTTCTAGATTCAGGTTCTGTCCTGACATATCTTGGCTGTGCAAGCCTGGGCAAGTCACATAAACTCTCAGTACCCTAAACACTTCTCAAAGACTATAGTTTTCAGAGAAGGTGCTAAGTGGCTCTAGGGAGTTCTTTTACCTGGAAGTTCCTGTACAAATGAAATTACAGATTCATTCTTATCATTCTAGCCCTGAGGTACTATGACTAGACCTAGTATCAATCTAGCTCCTGGTACTCAGTAAGCTTTTTGTAGAAGTGAATATACTAAAGTGGCTTCCATAGTGATAATGTAAATGTATATTTGTATTTATTTATTACATTAGCAATATTAAACTAATTCCTCCCCTAAAATCATACTTTCATGCCTTGCTTTTACATATACATGTGTATATGTGTGAGTGCATAAATGTGTGTATGTACATATAAACACTCTGAATTCTTGAAGACAATAGGCTATAGTAGGTTTCATCAGGTTGGAAAGTTTTTGATTATAGACTTTTTCTGTCTTCTCTGTACTAGTCTCTTCAAATGTGAAAAGGTTTATCACCAAAAAGGGTTAAAATTTTTAGCTACTCTCCTAATTTCCAGTTTCATATCACCAACTATCTATTGGACATTCAGGATGTTCAAAATAGAACCAAATTATCTTTTCCCCAAACCCTCCCTTTTCCCAAATTTCCCTATTATCATTAAAGACATTCTAGTCTCCTAATCCAAGTCTTACAACCTTACTATTGTACTAGATTTCTCACTTCGATTCTGCCCATATATCCATTCTTTCATCAGGTCCTTTCATTTCTACCTTTGTAACATCTCTTATTATACTTCTCCATTTATCCTCTTATATAGTTGCTACTCTGGTACATCATCACCTCACACTTGGATTATTGCAAGTCTGCTGCTTGGGCTCCCTACCTCAGATCTCTTTCTTCTCCAATTCATCTTCCACTCAGACATCAAAGAGATCCTCCTAAAGTGGATGATCATGCCAGCTCCCTACTCAATAAACTCCAGTAATTCCCTATTACCTCTAAAATCAGATATAAATCCTCTGTCTTTTTAAAGCCCATCACAATCTGTCCCCTTCTTACCTTACTTTACTCCCTTCTAAATACTCTTAATATCCAGCAGCACTTACCTTCTTGCTCTTCCTCAAACAAGATACTCTTATCTCCTAACTCTATGCCTTTTCTGCAGACCTGAAATGGTCTTTCTCCTCTTCACCCTTTTCCCCTGCTCACTTCAAGACTCAGCTTTTTTAAAAGACCTTTCCTGTTTTTTTCTTTTTCCCCTCCCCCCACTGCTCATGCATTAGCTCTAAGATTGCTTTCCATTTCCAGTCTATGTTTTGTATGTATGTAGTTGTTTGCTTGCTATTACCTCCATTAAAATGTGAAGTCTTTAAGGACGGTATTTTTCCTTTCTTTGCTCTAGTCTTTAACATAGTGTCTGACACTGAGTAAATGCTTAGCAAATGCTTGTTGTAGCTAGTGCACCGCATGAAATTTGGAGGAATTATTTGCTAACATTGTTAAAAAGAGTTATCACACCATTGAAAATTGCATCTTTCAAAACATCAAAGTGTCAAAAAAATCATTTTTAAAAATAAATAAGGAGTATTCTCTGAAATGCAGATTGTACTAAGCACGATCTTCAAATTAATCAGAAGTTGAAATTACATGGCAAAAATAATGCTTGAAAATATTAATTGCAATGACAGTGCTTAATATTTTCTTTGAAATGGCAGGTTTCTTCAACTGAGATTAAAGAAGGCAGTCCCCTATAATCGAATGAAACTTATGGTTGTGGGAAATACTGGCAGTGGAAAAACTACGTTGTTGCAACAGTTAATGAAATATAAAAAAACAGATTTGAGTACCCCAAGTACTACAATAGGAATAGATGTAAAAGATTGGTCTATCCAGCTGAGGAACAAAGGGAAGAAAGAACTCATCCTAAATGTCTGGGATTTTGCAGGTATCCATTTCAAAGGAATTTTTCGTTTATTTCAGCATTTACTAATTAATTATATAAACTTTTGGATATTATTATCAAATTGTTTCACAATGTTTGACACTAGAAAAACAAAACATTTTTGACCCCTTATCATGGCGTTGTGTATGGAAGTTACTCTGTTTTGAGTATGGTTTTAGTGATGGATTGCATGTATGTCATCTGAGGAGCACTCTAGATAAATTTGGAAAATCTCATCGATATGTTGGTTGCAGTCTTTTTATTTTTAGCAACTTCTTAAGTTCTGTAAATTGCATTTGTGGAGGTAAGTATATATACCATAGAAATCACAGATTCATTATATATTGAAGAGAATTCAGAGTACAGAATTTAGAAAACCATTTATTTTTTCTTAAAACACATGAAATAGAACTGATGGAGAGAAGAAGAATGCTAGGACTGTTGCCTCTTCCTCAGCTCTACCAGTTGTGCCTTAGCCACTAGAATAGAGGTCATAGTGAGGTGGAGAGTAGCTGGCAAAAGATGGGGGTGTGGATGGTAGAATTCTCAGAATCAAGATCACATATTAAACTCTGGCATATATTCTGAAAACCCCAAATGTAAAGGCAACTGTTTTTAAAATGACAATTGATTTTCATGATTAATTTGTCCAGCCATATCTTGCTCTAATACTTCATCTTGGCATAGAAGTGACTTTCTATTTTTGAAGCCTATGTTTGTGAAACCATAAGTTTGGTAGGATCTGTCAGAACTGGAAATGTGCCAAATATGAATTGATGATATACTTCATGGCTCTCGTTTTACTTGTTATCTTAGACTAGTCATTTAACATTTAACCTATGGATCCTTACTTTCTTCTTTTTAAAGTTTTTTTTTTAAGTTAGCTTTCCTCTTTAGAAATCAAGTTTTTAAAGTTGTCATATTTGTAGTAGAGAAAAAAACTGGGCTTAGAGAAAGAGCATTGGATTGGGAGTCTGAGGATGTTTTTGCCATTCATGTGAACTTTGGCAAGTCACTTAACCTGAGGCTTCAATTTCCTTATCTGTAAAAGACGGGGTAGATTTAGGTGGTCTTTAAGTTCTTTTCCAGTCATTTATTCTAAGATGATCCCTTGAAATCTCTAATTAGGTTAGCATATCTCATGAGCCCTCTGTTATGGTTTATGTCAGAGAAGGGGGAGTATGCACACCACTGAAATCACATTTTGTCAAATAGCAATCATTTTTATATCAGAAATGCATAGTTGCCTATGGTTTACAGGAATGGAAAATTTGTATGACTTTTTCATTTAGGACGAGAAGAGTTCTACAGCACTCATCCTCACTTTATGACACAACGTGCATTATATCTTGCTGTATATGATCTTAGCAAAGGACACGCTGAAGTAGATGCTATGAAGCCATGGCTTTTCAACATAAAGGTGACTCTAACAATTTAATAATTTCAAATAATTTCTTTTAAAATTCCAAATAATTTGGTCTTGAGTTAATTCATTTAAAGCAGTTACTTTCTGTTGTCTCTTCATGAATCAATACATTTTAAAGGTTAACATAATAAAATAACATATATGTTATTTGGCTTGGTAGATTTTCTAAATAATTTAGTAACATGATGTCTCTGAACAGGCAACAATCTGTGATCAATAATAAAAAAAATAGTCTAAAACAGGATTCAGTGTTAAATTACAGTTAGAAAATAAAGATGCAATATTTTTCCATCCAAATTCCTACACATCCTCCAAAACTTATCCTCAGATGTCTTCTTTAGAACCCCTAGAGTAAAAACTGAATATAAAGTTCTAAATATTACCTTTTAAATAAACATTCTATGAGCATAAACTCTTTTAATAACTAACTATGTAGCACAGTTAACATCTCATTTATTCAATAGTGATAGGAAACATGACATAGAGGTGAATTTTCAACATAATTGAAAATCACTCCTTTATAGGTGGCCTTGTTATTTTATATGTACTATTTTTTATAAAAAGTGTTTCTAAATATATATATTTCTGTGTTTTGTTACAGGTAACATACTAAAATAGTTTAAAATTTTCTTGATGAGCCAGAATTTTAATAATTAAAATTATGCATTATACTATGTTTTAAAACTATTGTACTATGTCTTAAATAAGAATAAATACAGAAGTTCACAGGCTTTGTGATAACTGTTTTGATGGTGGCATTTTGAGTACTTCTTGGTTTTCTGCTATGTTCTATATAATTCAAGTTTTCAGGTGAATTTTCTTCAGGTAAATAAGGCATTATAATCATTTCTTATGAAGATCCAAAATTTCGATTCATAAATCTTGGTGAAAAAAGTAAATATACAGATCATTAGTTACCCTGATATTTTCCTTGTTCATTCAGAGATGTTCATTTTAACACAGAAGCTAAAATATATTCTTAAGAATTTATGAAATCCTTCAGAATAATCTAGTGGATAACTAAAATATTATGATGTTTTAAAAAGCCTGATGCCAAATATAATAGTTATTATTAGTCTTGTCATTTCACTAAATTACTAATTAATTTCTCATCATGGCATATAGGTGATACCTTGTTTCTTAAGCTCTAGGTGGTTTTTACCAAGCTGGAATGGTTTCAGGTGTGGTCCCAGTAACAGATTTGTATGCATATGGTTGAAGAACTGGTCTGTTTGGAGAGGTTGGTCATAAAAAGTTTGATCTCCAAATGATTTTTTCCCATAGATACTAATGAAGGTCATTTAATAAAACAGAGTGATAAGTTATTATATTGACCCTGAATATTATCTAAGACCCAGATAAATTGGACTTTCATCTACTCCTGGTCAGTCCCTGTGCAAAGGTTTAAAAATTATCAGTTATTTGAAGAGAAAAAAATAACATAAAAATTATTCTCTGAGGTTAACCAAAATTTCCTCAGCTTTTACTAGAAGGATTACAATAGTCTAGAAATTATAATCCAGTTCAACAACAGTAAATGCTTACTTTATTCAAGGCATTCCACTAAATGCTGAGTATGCAAATAGTAGCCAGCATTTATATAGCTTTTACAGATAACCCATATTCTCATCACAACAGCCTTGGGAGGTGAATAACATTATTATTCTATAAAATAGAAGAGGAAACTTAGGCAAACTGATTCACTGACTTGCCTAAAGTCACACAACTAGTGTTTGAAACTAGATTTGAAGTCATGTCTTCCTCATTACAGAGCCTCTTCTACTATCTTCTATATCTGCTACCCCAAGTATGGGGTTTAAAGTGTTTAGATTAGATTTTTAAAAACTAGCAATGCCTCTTTGATTGCCTTTGGGCAAAAGGTGTTTTTGTTGTTGTTTTTACCAACTTCTCCCTTTAGCTGCTGTCAACTTCTGTGACTTTCTCACAGTTAAAGAATTCATTTGCCCAGTTCAGAACACTGAAAAGTCACATGGGGTAGAGAAATAGTCTGGTGGTCAAGGACTGCTCAGCATGGCAAGAGACTGAGATGCTTTGAGATCCAGACCCCAAGGAAACCACTGTCAGAAAAGAGAAAGTAAGAGAGTAGAAGAAAATCGGGGGGAAAATATCCTGAAATTATCAAAGATCTCAGGATGAAAAAGATCTTAAACATAAACAGATAAATCTTCAGGGAAAAAATTAATAACATAAGAAAATACAGCTTTCAGATGAAGTAAACTAGTTCAGACCATCTATAAATAATTGATAAAGGAAATTAATTAATTAATAAAGGAAATGATCTAACAATTGAGACAGAAGATCCAGGGGAATATGATGACAACATGGAATCACATTATTTCTAAGTGGTCCAAAAGAGAACTGAGAATTAAGAAAATGGAATTTATGACCTATATATGCAAATGTATAAAAGTGAAGAAAGGACAGCCTTGAAGGAGGGAAATCACTTTCTATAAAGTACACTAAGGAAAGCTGGGCTATATTACATAGAAAGTTACATTACAGAAAGCTGTGCTATATTTTATAGGAAGTTACTAGAAGGTCGGGAGAGGAATTTAGACTAGGCAGACTCCTAAGAAAATGCATGAGGCAGGAGATGAAATATCATGTACAAGGAATAGAAAGTTGGCATATTAGACTAAAGTGTAGAGTGTGGAGTATAATGGAGTTGCCCCCAGCAAAGATTTGGTTTAAGTGGTTTGAACTATGCATGCTTGGTTTTTAATAGAAAAATTACAGTTTAAATAGTACTATGAGCATAGTATATGTTAAATGGGAAATGTGAAGATTCTGTTCTTTCCTTAATGAGTCTTCAGCTTTTAAACATGTGAGCATCTTGCTGTGCTGAGAAGAATTCTAAAATTCTCTTCATACCTGTAGGGATTCATTTGGCACAGGCTCATAGAGCTATTGAATAGAACAGCCTTGTTTGACCTTCCTAGCTATCCTGCTTGGCAACAAGGCCACTACTTTGATCTGATTTTGTTCTTTCTTTCCCTGTAGTGTAGAAGGAAGAAGACATGTGAGGGTGTGATAATCTGATGACATAATCACACTTACAGTTTTTTTCTTGGCAAAGATTATTACGGTGGTTTGTCATCTCCTTCTCCAGTGATTTAAAGCAAAGTGATGTTAAGTGATTTGCCTGGGGTTACACAGTTAGTAGGTGTCGGAGGTTGGATTTTAATTGAGGTCTTCCTGACTCCAGGTTCAGTGTTTTATCCTCTGAGCTTCCAAGCTGCCTCCTTTTATGCAGCATTTACTGTGTGCCAGGCATTGCAACTATTATCTCATTTGACATGTCCAGTGTCACATAGCTAGCAAATTTCTGAGGCCAGATTTGAACTTGTATGTTTCTGATTCCAGTACCAGCATTCTATCCAGCACACCACCCCACTGCTCCTCTTTCCATCTACAGTTGTTTAAAGATACTG
Organism: Potorous gilbertii; assembly: GCA_028658325.1. NCBI lineage: Eukaryota > Metazoa > Chordata > Mammalia > Diprotodontia > Potoroidae > Potorous > Potorous gilbertii. Next base: position 169,843,116 of record CM053770.1, read on the forward strand.
ACTGCCCTTTATGGGCAGCTGCATAATGCAGTTTTTGCTTTATTCTTTGACTTTGAACGTAATCTTCATGTAATACATGACTTTATTGTAAAGTGAATAAAATATATGACTCCACTATAATATGAAATAAGACTGAAGAAGTAGGTAGAAAACATATTGTGGAAAATTTTAAAATCCAGGCTGATGATTAGTATTTTTTTCCTACTGGCAATAAGGTAGGAGATTTTTGAATGGACAGTGTCATGCATGGTCAGATCTCTGTTAAAGATGTATAATTTTGGCATCTGTGGATAAAATGAAGAGGATAGAACCTGAAAGCAGAGAAACCAGTTAGAAGGCTATTGTTGTAATGTGGGTTTGATACTAAGGCTTTAATGGTTTATATAATATGATGGGGCAAATAGATGACTCAGTAGATAGAACCCTGAGTCTGGAGTCAGGAAGACCTGAGTTCAAATCCAGCTTCAGACACAATACCTTTGTGACCTTGCGGAGTCACTTAACCTCCTAAACCAGTCTTAATCTATTGGAGAAGGAAATGGCGAACCACTCCAGTATCTTTGCTAAGAAAATCCCATAGTATGGTCCACAGGGTCATAAAGAGTTAGACATGACTGAAAAACAACAATGATATGATAAAGTTCTATAATATCATGCATAGTTAGTGTAAGGCTTTTTAAAAGTGTATTATATATGTGAGTAGGGACACAGGGTTGGATGTGAGAGAGGTTATAGAAGTAAAATGGACAAGACTTGGCACCCAGTTGAGCATGGGACATCAGAGAGTGGGAGATTTTACTCACTGACCATCTAAGAAAGCAAAATGCCAATTTGGAGAACTGAATTAACTGTATTTATGAGGTCTTCACATAGGAGTTGGGTAGGTAAAAGGGCACCTTATCTGCTTTTTAGCTTAAGAACCACCTTCTTGGTGAGATGTGTATGAACTCTGTTGTTCAGTTATTTCAGTTGTGTCCAACTCTTTGTGACCCCAGTTGAGATGTTCTTGGCAAAGACATGAGTCTCCCACTTCCTTCTACAGTGCATTTAACGAAAAAGAACTACAGCAAATAGAATGAAATGACTTATTCAGGATCAAACAGCTAGTGAGTGTGTGAGGCCAGATTTGAACTTGGGAGAATGAGACTTCCTGACTTCAGGCCCAGTACTTTTTCCACTGTGTCACCTAACTGCACCTACATGGGCTCCATATAAGGCTATTCTTCCCAGAGACAGTTAATATGCTCTTCCTGGGAAAATTCATCAAGGTCCCCTAGAAATTTTGGACATTTCTTTGAACTGCTAGTGCTTCAGCAGATCTTAATTGAAATTTTCTTTGGTGAATTGGTGGAATAGAAGCAGACTTGGTGCCATTCTTAATTAAATAGCTTACTATGGTACTAGGGGGAGATAATATGATCCCAGGTGAGGATAATATTTAAAACTGTCATTCCAGCTGAAACATGTTTATTAGCAAATGCTCAATAAAGTTGCCCTACCAAGTTCTTAGTTAAATGCCTAGAAAAACTACTTCTACTTGCTTGCCTCCATTTTCTCCTTTGTCTCTTACTCTTCAATATTTTGCAATCTGGTTTCCAACTTCATTATTCCTTATGGCACAACCTTGCCCCAACCTGTCTTTGCAACCCTTACTGGACAGTGGTCCTCTTCTTGCACACTTGGATTCAACCAAACTTTCCTCATCACTCATAACATTTCATTTCTTGCCTCTGTGATTTTTGCATTGGGTTTCCCCTATGGCTGGAATATACATCTCATTTTTACCTCATAGAATTCCTCTCTTCCTTATAAATACCACTTTCTACATGAAATCATTTCTGGTTCCCTCAACTGCTAGTATCCTTCCTTTCAGACTATCTTATATTTAACCCACTTTTTTATTTTCATTTGTTTCCCTTATATTTATTCTGTATTTACCTGTTACCTTTTCCATTAGAATCTGTGCTTTATGAGAGTAAAAATTGTTTCACTTCTTGTATTTGTTTGCCCTGAACCTAGCATAGCATTGTCACATAGTAAATGTTTGTTAATTAACAGTGCATTTGTATAATGTTTGATTATTAAAGGTACAGATTTTAAAAAAATCTTCTGATAAAATCATGACTCGATGTATTTAAGGGCAGTTTTCATTGGTAGCATGCTATTAGGAGTAAGCATCAATAGAGTTAAAAGAAAATCCCAATTCTAGATTGAACTTGCATGTTTCATGGCTTTCCCCTACAGGCTCGGGCTTCTTCCTCACCAGTGATTCTGATTGGTACCCATCTGGATGTTTCTGATGAGAAACAGCGAAAGGCCTCCATAAGCAAAATAACTAAGGAGCTCTTAAACAAAAGAGGGTTCCCTGAAATAAGAGATTACCATTTTGTGAACGCTACAGAAGAATGTGAGGCATTGGTAAAACTTCGGAAAAGTATCATAAAGGAGAGTCTGAACTTCAAGGTATTGTTGAATGTTGGTGTTCCAAGCTGGTGTCTACTTGTTCCGCTGCCTGTGCTAAGGCACTCAGGAGGGTCCTTGTGCTGGTGCTTGCCTGCTCCAGCACTCTGGGGCTCAGGATCTTCTGAACTTCCTTCTGTAGGTTTATAATAATATAATAATAGCCCTCTCTTTCTTTAAATTCCTCTTGCAAACCCCTCTCACTTGGACTATTACCTTGCATTCAGTTAACTGAATAAAAGGGAAAAAAAGTTATAACAAATTAAGCATGGAAGAAAACATTAATTGCCAGCATTATAAATGAGCAAACATAATAAAATGACAGTACTGCCTCAATCAGTTTACTTATTCAGAACCATACCAATTGAACTTTAAAAGAACTAAAAAAAATAATGAAATTCATATGGAAGTTAAAAAGACTCTCAGGAGAAGTAATGAATGAGAATGAAGGGGGTCCTTGCAGTGTCACATGTCAAACTACTATAATACTACAAAGCAGTAACTATTAAAACAATTTGGTATTGCTTAAAAATGGAGAAATATGTCAATGGAACATATAAAATATAAAACATACAGAAGTAAATGTACATAGATAGCATTTTAGGAACTCAAAGATGACCTAACTATTAAGGACTCGACATTTGATAAAAACTGCTGGAAAAATTGAACAGAGGTGTAGGAGAAATTAGATTTAGACTAATAACATACTTTATATGCTTTATAAACTAAAAATGGATGTTTGACTTAAGTTAGTATAAAATACCATAGTATAGTCAAATAAGAGAAATATATCAGATCTTTGTATAGGAGAAATATAACCAAACAAGAAATAGCATCCAGAAAAAGAAACAATTTTGATTACAGAATCTTTAAGGGTTTTTTTTGTATAAGCAAATTAGTATGACTAAAATTAGAAGAAATGATAGAAGAATGTTTTCAGCATATTTCATTTCTAAGATACATAAAGAATTGATTGAAATTACTAAAAAAAAAAGTCTTTTCTCACTGTAAAGATATGAACATACAATTCTCAGGGGAAGAAATCTCGACTGTAAATGACCATATAAAAAAATGTTCCAAATTGCTGCTAATTAAAGAAATGCAAATTAAAGCAATTCTGAGATTCTATCTCATACCCAATAGAATGACAAACAGGCAAAAAAAAAGGAAAATGATAAATATTGATTGTGATTTGGGAAAACTGGGATGTAGATGGACCTATAAGTAGGTACAACCATTTTGGCAAGCAGTTTGTAATTATACATGAAAATTAACGATATAGTCCATGCCCTTTGACCCAGCTATACCCCTATTAGATCTGTCCCTCTTTGGAATCAGAGAAAGAAAAAAATCCTACAAGTACAACAATATTTATAGCTGCTCTTATTGTGTTGGCAACAGGATACTAAGGAAAACCCCTTCAGTTGAGAAAATGTTAAGTAAGTTACCATACGTGAATGTGATAATGGTACTGTTGTATAGTAAGAAATGAGAAAACAGATGATTTCAAAACTACACATAAAAGCCTATGTGAACTGATGCCAAATCAAAAGAACAACTTAAGACAGTAACAACAACAACGTAAAATAAAAGCAACAAAGTTGTCTGAAAACTTTGATCCCTTTATTGTTAATCATTCACATGATTAACTTGCTGTCTGTTATAGAAAGGTCATTGGTTTAGGGTGAGGAATGAGACATACAGTTATAGAAAGCCATAGAGAAAATTTGTTTTGTGTGGCTGTGCACATTTGTTATGAGATACTTTTCTCTTTCCTTAATGGATGAGAGTTGGGAAGAAGGAAAAATAGATTTTCTGTTAATTTTTTTTTATATAGAGAAAGGACATACTACATATTATTTTAGTTAAAATAATAAAGAAAAAGAAAAGATTAAAAAAGCATTGCTATATGCCCAACAGAAAGTGAGATGATTCAAAATATACAGCAATAAATTTCTGTTTCAAGGAAGCCTATATAATCTTCTCTTTGCTTCCTTGGAAATTTTCTTTTGTTCTCTGTTGTGCGTTTTTTTACTTTTTTTTTCTTCTCCATCCCTTCCCTTCCCCCCAATCTTCCCAAAGGCTACAACTAAGTGTGGAAATGTAGACACACACATATATATGCGTATACACACACACACACACACACACACACACACACACACACAAAGACGTACACATACATACATACATTTATATATAGATATATACAGATATACATATACATACATACATACATTTATTTACACATTCATATACTTAGATATCTATAATCATAGCCATATGTAGACATATTCATATGCATCTATATAAAGCTGTACGATACTTATTTACCTTCTGTTTCTCTGAGAATGGGTAACCTTCATAGGACTTCATAAGTCCAAGTCTTTCCATACTTTTCCAAGTCCACTAACTTGTCATTTCTTACACCACAGCAGTTTTCCCACCATATACTATCTAGTTCTTTCAAATAGTCCAAAACAACATTGATAAAAATGGCTGATACAGTGTGTAGTTCTGTTTTTCTCTTTTGATTAAATCTATTTTAGCCTAAATTCTGTCCAAGGTCATGATTACCATCCCTCTTACTTTTTCCCTGACAAATTCCACTCTTGATCTTTATTTTATGTTTGTGTGTATCTCTTATTTCCTATTCCTTCTGACTGTTCTACTTTACTTTTACCTACTACCTTGCCCTCCTATTACTTAACCTATCCCTCCCCCAGGATCCTTCTTTTTCTCCCATTCCCATTGATCTAAACACTCTTCTATACCCCTGTTTAACCTATTTCTTCACACTTCCCTCTAAAAAATCCCTCCCTTGACCTCTCCCTCCTCTCTGTCTTCCTTGCATTTTATATCTTTCTAAATTTAGAATATGTGTGTGTGTGTGTGTGTGTGTGTGTGTGTGTGTGTTCTTCTCTCTTAAACCCATTCCCTATGAAAGTAGGTTTCCAGAACTACTGACCCTCCTGCTCCATCTGATTCTTCTGTCTGTTTCTCCTCTTGCACTTCATCTGTATAATGACTTCTTTAGCTGTTTCTAAATGGTTTTACTTTTTAAGATCATTTACTCAGCTGTACCCCAATCTCTCTTACAAGATATCCAATTACTAGTTATTCACAGCTTTTATATTTTACTTACATAGAGGATAAATAGTCTGTTTTTATTGGGTCACTTCTATTTAGATTTTGGTATGTACCCTACATTTATCTTGGCTCTTCTATGTCAGATCTTCTATTCAGGTTTTTTTTTAAAAATAAAATCCTGAAAGTCTGACTCATTCAATGTCCATTTTTTCCATTCAAGATTATGTTTAGCTTTGAGGCATATGATATTTTTGGCCAGAACCCCAGTTCATTTGTTTTTTGATGTATAATGTTCCATTACCTGCAGTCTTTTAGTGTTGCTGCTTTTAGGTCTTTTGTGTTTCTAATTGTGGCATCACCATATTTAACTTGTTTTTTTCTTGTGGCTCATATATTTTATCCTTGAGCTAGGGGTTTCAGAATTTGACTTGTAATATTCTGGTGGGTTTTCCTTGTAGGATCTCTTTCAGCTGGTGATCAGTGAATTTTTTTCTCTTTCTACTTATTCCTTTTGTTATAATGCAGTGAGAGGACAGTTTTCTTTAATTATTTCTTGTCTTATTTTATCATCATTCTTTTTTTGGTCATAGATTTTAGGTAGTCTGATTGTTCTTGTGTTTTCCCTTCTTAATCAGTTCTCCAGATCAGTTGTTTTTCTTCTGAGATATTTCATATTCTCTTTTATTTTTTCATTCTTCATATTTTGTTTTATTATTTCTTGATCTCTTACAACTTCACTAGCCTCCCCTTGCCCAATTCTGATTTTCAAGGAGTCATTTTCTTACTTAAGATTCTGGATCTCTCTTTCCAATGGGTTGACTTTTTTCATAATCTTGTTTTTCTTTGATTGTTCTTATTTTTTTTTTAGATTTCCCTCAGTGTTTCTCATTTGATTTTTTAAATCTTTTTTAAGTCCTGCTATGAATTATTTTTGAGCAGGTGATCATTTGATGCTAGTCTTTGGGGTAGAAGAAGATTTCTTTGCTTCAGTATCCTCTTCTGAAGATGAACCCCCTGTCTTCTCTATCCCCATAGTATCTCTCTATGGTTGGATTTTTTCTCTTTTGCCTCTTTTTTTTTTATTTGTAGCAGATTAGTTTTTCTAATCACCTCTAGTCTTAGGATATGGGAGATGGTGCTTCTGAACTCAGATTTTCCTTCAGTTCTCCCCTCTTACCTGGAACTGAAACCAAAACTTATAGCCTCCTGTAAATGCCCACAGCCAACTGTGTCCCTGCCCCACTGCCTCTGCATTCATGGGGTGTGTGCTGAATCCTACTTGCTCAGGGTGTTTCCTCAGCACAGCAGGATCTAGTGTTCCTTGTCAGCAGAAGTTCCCTCTTTCTTCCCCTGCTCAAACATCCAACTCCCCTCACTGTCCTAGGGTAAAAATTCCTGTGGTCAGGGTCAAGGCAACCTCCTAACCCAGCTAACCCTAGTGTTTACTGTTTATTGGTTAATAGGACCTAGAGTGGAGGGGTTTACTCTTCACAGGGACTAAATCTAGTCCTGGGATTTTTCTCCATATCTTCTCTGATTATCCCAGGAGGACCTCTGTTCTACCCCTACTTTTATTTATTTTTCTGCTCTATGTTCACCCTGAGGCACTATTTTATCTAATTTGAGAGGGAAATCTGAAGAGTTTAAAATTTTCTGTTCTCTTCTGCCTTCTTCCCAGAATCCTCTCTCTGGATTTCTTGTGATTGTTTCTTAATTTTTGAAAAGTTAATTTGAAACATGTGCATATTGACTGCAAAAAACTCTATGTAGGTTGAAAAAGAAAAAAAAATCCATTATTGATGATTAGAGATTCTTCCTGTTTCCACTATACTAATGTTTAAGTAAGTAAAAACATTTGTAATTTATCACCATTTTTTTGACAATCATTTCTATCTTTTTTTGAAGTCTAGACCCCCCAAAGAATCAACAGAAAAAAAATAAACAACCTGATAAGAATACAAAGAAATAAAGCAGTTTTGAAGGTCTTTGAGATTTCTTCTTCCTGGAATTTTTGGTACTTTCAGATTTTTCTCCCCCTCATTTCCCTTATCACTGACTGCTGACATTCTGATTGTGGTTTCTTTGGGGGTCTAGATCTCCAATCATTTCAACCTCCTTCTACGATGAATCATTCATGGTTCAACAGCTTAGGTCCCTACCCCAGGTGCCTTTTGAATTGTCAGAACTGACCTAGCTGGATGCTGTGCTCTTCCCTCAGGCTTGGTATAGTGCTATACTGCTCAACACAAAATGTCCTGTCCTCAGTCCCTCTGTTCTTTACTTCTGTGGTCCAGCACCAACAGATCAGAATCTGTTTTCTCTGGCAGTTCAGACCTTTGTAGTGTTGGTTTTGCCAAGTTGCCTTCCTGCATACTTTTGCTCCTGGAGGACTGTAACAAAGATGGCTGTTGAAGCCTGAGGAAAATTCCACACTCTGGAGCAGGGGTCTCTATGGTACTAGAAAGAGGGAGGAGAAAGCAGAATGCAGTGGTGGGTTTTGATGTAAGTCTATGTCTTGTCTCTTGGTCTGCTAATACAACCTTGTTATTGGTAGTGTGTAAGGTAAGAGAGAGATGCTAAGTGAGCTGAGTCAGTGAGGGTTTGGGCTTTTTTTTTACCTTGGATTCCAGGTGTCCTGGACCATGGAAACAGGTGAAGTTGCTTTATCTTTGGCACATAATTTCTGTTTTGGATTTATTTGAGAGGTTGTGGTGACCAGCGAAAGTGTCTAGACCACCATCACATGACTAACATTGTAATTTTCTTAAAAAATTAATCTGATGACTGTTTTCTTTCTATTTGTATAACTAGAACTTAGCAGATGTAAGTGCCAAGTGGTAAGTGCATAAATATAAATGAAAAGTGCTTATTTATTCATGCACTCAATTTAACCTAGTTTCTGGTATTTTCACAGATCAGAGACCAGCCTGTTGTAGGACAACTAATTCCAGATTGCTACTTGGAACTTGAGAAGAAAATTTTATTGGAGAGAAAAAATGTTCCCACTGAATTTCCAGTAATCAGTCAGAAGCGACTGATACAGCTAGTAAAAGAAAGTCAGCTACAGTTGGATGAAAATGAACTTCCTCATGCAGTTCACTTCCTGAATGAATCAGGTATTAAAAAAAAAATTCCAGTTTTTACTTGTTTTTGAGTTTAAAAAGAAAAGTTTAATCAAAACATTGAATAATGAATCTTAAATTCCAAATTTAAAATAAACCATCTTTGAAAAGATTTTCAAGATTATCTTAAAATATGTATGATCTGCTGTAAAATCATAGTAGCAAATTATAGGAAATGAGAAATTAGGATTTTTTTCTGTTAAAATCATTCAATTTTAGGCAGTCACTTTACTTTTTCAGTGAGGAAACTGATGCTCCCAGATATCAAAATAACTTGTTGTAGCATGTATTTGCTGTAATAACAGCATTTACTATAATAATAACATACAATGTCATGATCCAGAATAGAAAAATTCTTAATCCAACCTTAGTGTACTAGGAATTATATTTAAATAAAACCATAAGATTAGAAATTGGAGCTGTCAAGTTAAATGTTATCTCTGTTTCCTTGATTTCTTTGATAAAAATATTATAAAGTTTTGAAACAATGCCTCTGCCTCCCAATTGTTTGAATGTTGAATTTTAATTTATGACACAGGATAACATCCATCTGATAACCAGATGAAAAAAAACAACTCAATTTCTCTTTATCTTTAGACCTAAAGTCTATTTCAAATAAACATTTATATAATAATATATGGTTGGCAAAGCTTTTCATAGTCCTTTTTGCTCCTTATGACAGTACAGAGTATGCTATAATGGAAATAGAACTAGCCTCAACATTAGTACAACCATGACTTGTATCCTCCCTCTGACACATAAAGTATGAGACCCTGCACAAGTCACTTATCCTATTAATGACATTGGTAGTTATCTGAAACTATGAGTTGCAGAACAGTTGCAGGTATGCATTGGTAAAAAGTGAGTTTCTTCAATGTGGAATTCCTTAAACTGATGCATAGATGCAAACTAAAAATACAAAAAAAAAAAAACAATTAGAAGTCAGAATTTTCTGATGTTTAGCATTGTATTACAGGTGTCCTGCTACATTTCCAGGACCCAGCACTGCAATTAAGTGACTTGTATTTTGTGGAACCTAAATGGCTATGCAAAATGATGGCACAGGTTAGTATTTTGTACTATAATTGTGGAATGAGGGGGTAATTATTGTCAAATCATGGGCATAAAGTGAAAATTTAAAGTCTGTGAAAAATAGTCTCTTACTAAAGTAGAGAGCATAATTAATTCATCTGCAAGCATTTATTAAGTCCTGCTGCCATCTGTCTGTTTCTTGTTGTTGTTGCTGTTGTGTGTCCTTCATTCTCAAAGACAGTCATGACATCTAGGAAGTTTGGCAAGAGGTTTTATCTTCCTGACATGCAAGTAAATTGGATTTAAGAGAGGGAAGGCTGTTCAAAGTCACCAGTCTCACTTTTTCCTCCCAAGCCATGTCATTCCATTGGCCAGACACACATCAGGACAATTGAAAATGGCCCTAGATGTAGTGGAAGACCTTAGCCTTAAGGCCTTTTTGCAGGTCTCAGTCTGACTGAGGCTAAGCCCATTCAGTGATTACGGCTAAGTAGAAAAATGAGGCAAAAGATGGCCTCTTTACCCTAGTCCAAAAAAAAAAAGAATCAAAGGAGAAGACCCTCACGATTTCTGCCCAAAAGAAAAACAATTCCTATTTATGTTAATTCTATGTCAATCAGGGACCAAACAAAAACAAAGGCCAAGTCCAGTTTGACCTGGGACCTATTGTTGCCCAATCAATGAGAGCTAGAATGATTCAACTTAAAGGCATGGTCTTTAAAAAAGAAATCTAGCCTGTAAACCCCAGGATATCTTGAGATATTTCTGCTCACCATTGGCAGATGGAATGTGCACACACTTGTGGACACTACAAAATCCATTAGACCTGTAAGACAAAGGGAAAGAAAAAAAAAGAAAAGAGAGCCAGTCCCAGTTAGGTACCCAGTGGGACAATTCCTACTACCCACAGGGTTGTTTGTTCCTTGTTTTCTGAAAAGATCATGACATCTGGAAGGTGGTCTGATACTATGCTAGGTACTAGGAAAAAATGAAACAATTCTTGGCCACAAGGAACTTATAGTCAATTAGGAGAGATAACAAGGGGAAGGCACTAATAGCAGTAGGGATCAGGAAAGGGTTCTTGTAGGGGTGATGTTTGAGATGAGTTTTGAATAAAAATGGAGTGCTAAGAAGCATAAATAAGGAATGTCAGCTTTCCAGGCCACAAAGGCAGGGAAACATGGAGTGCTGTATACTGAAAACAGCAGGGATGAAAGCTTGATTGGAACATTGAGTTTGTAAAGGGAAATAAGGTGTAATAAGTCTGAAGTGTTAGACTGGAGGGTAAAGGATAAAGACCTTCAAATACCATCAGAGGAATTTGTATTTGATTTTAGGAGTAAGAGGGAGTTACTGGTGTATACAGAGCATAGTGATTTGTGAGTTAAGAACATCACTATGGCAGCTATATGGGGACTGGATTGGTGTGTTACTGGTTGAGTGGAGAGAATTGAGGCAGGGAGGTAACTTTAAGAATTATTGAAAAAAGATAGAGTTACACCAAGGTGAACACATCATTGGAATGTTATCTCATAATATACGATTATATCAGAATCATATTATTTAAAGTTGGAAGGAATTTTTGAAATCACATCTTCAGCTCCCTCTTCATTTTATATATTAGGAAGTAGAGACGCAGGGAGGTTATATGGTTCTCAGGGTCACAAAGGTAGTAAGTGTCTGTGCTGTTTTCCATACATCTAATTAATTTCTAGTGATTTTGTACATTTCTTCAGAAGTCAAAAAGATTTGTAGCATTTTAAAAGACCTTATTTTGTTGTTTCCTTTGTATCTGGCCATTTTGGCCAGTACTTGAGATGATTAATTGGAAGAAAGCAGTTTGCTTGTCAATATACGACAAAAAATATTCTGGTGAGCACAGGAAACAGGACGGTCTGTAGTTTAGGCTCCTTTGAGGGCATCATGCACTTGCGCAAAGCTGTTGAGTCTAGCAATAACGGGGCCTTCCTGGTGTTTGTGCTGCAGAGCATTTTAATTGATCAGTATTTGGAATGGAGATTTTGATTTCTTTTATGAAAAGGGAATCTTTCATACTGCTTGGATATAGTAATGTATCACATATATTATTAATATATATTGTTATGTTATATAATACATAATATTAATATAATAGTAGCAGCCACATGGAATTTCCCTTTTGAAAACTGTCTTCCCATGTTTCTCCAGGGAGAAATTGTTTTTCTTTCTTTGGACCATGAAAAAATCATTGTTTCTCATCAGTTCTGATATCCTCTTCTGTGTTATATCTGCTGTGGTGTAGGGCATGTTCAGGGAGAACTAGTCGCTTAGTTTGGCATATAAGTTTTTGTTTACAGATGATTGTGCATTCAGTGCAGCCTTGGAGACTTAAGATGCTCCAAAGTATGAATTGCTTCTCTGCTGCTTGTGCTGATTTTGGGTTAACAATTTACTGTAAGAAAACACAAGTGCTCCACCAGTCGACATCACACCCTCCATTTGTAGCACCATCACTTACAACAAATGGAGAAGTTTTGAATACTGTGGATAAATTCAGTTACCTTGGCAGTATACTTTCCTGGGAAGTATACATTGATAATGAAGTCGACACACATATTTCCAGAGTTAGCTCAGTGTTTGAGAGGATCTAAAGGAAAGTGTGGGAGAGAAGAGGTATTAGACTAATTATCAGACTGAAGCTCTAGAGGGTCATTTTGTGGACCTCATTGTTGTATGCCTGTGAAACCTGGACAGTATACTAGTGCCATGCTAGGAAATTAAATCACTTCTGTTTGAGTTGTCTTAGGAAGATTCTGAAGCTTACGTGGCAGGATAAGGTACTGGACACTGCCAAGTATTCAAACTCCTCTACAGAGAGCACAACTTTGATGGGCTGGCTATGTTGTTCAAATGCCAAACATATGCTTGCTTAAAAGACTGTTTTATGGCGAGCTCACATAAGGCAAGCATTCACATGGTGGTCAAAAGAAGTGAGACAGGGACACTCTCGAGGTCTCTCTGAACTTGAGAATGGATTGTGAGACATGAGAAATACTGGCATTGAACCGCCTAGTATAGTGTGCTCTCATCAGAGAAAATGCTATGTTCTATTAGCAAAGCAGAATTGAAGAAATTCCAAAGAAATGTGAGATACACAAATTTAGAGAATCTACCCCAAATGTTCATACGGCCAATTTGTGCCCCACCTGTGGCAGAGCATTCCAAGCTTGCGTTGGTCTCATCAGCCACAGGCAGACCCACTGTACCTTGATTCCAATACAGTGATGTGATTTTGGTCCTTGATAATAAAGGACAACAGTCATACCTGCTATATACTTGCATACATTTTCAGCCTCCCTCTTAGGTTATATAATCTTTATAAGAGGCAAGTCATTATTTTACTCTTCGTCAGTTCATGGTAGGGGCTTGGAAATCATTGAATGAATGACTTCTTGTTGTAAAAATAAGTTTAAATATTAAATGTTATAACCTGCCTGGAATTACTATTTCAAATAACCTACTGTTTTGCGTATGAACACCGTTTATATTGTTCTCCTAATTGCTTCATCTGACAGTCTTTTCTTAATCCTTTTCTTCCATTTTGCTGCATTTGACAATGCTGACTATCTTCCCTTCCTGGATACTTCTTCCCTTCTAGCATTTGTGATGCAGCTCAAGAGCTATTTTCTGCATGAAGCTTTTCATGATCCTCCCAGTTGTTAGGATCTTCCCTCTCAAAATACTTTATATTCAGCTATTTTATGCATGCTGATGTTTTTATGTGTACTTGCTGTCATGACCAATTGTTCAATATGGTATCTCACAGAATAGCAGGGGTAGAATAGTTCTTTCAATTCACCTATTCCATTCCCTGTCTAAAGCTTAAAGAAGCCTACACATTTAGTGGGTATATCTCACTCAAAGTGAGATTGTGATAAGACTTTAGCCTGAAAGGGCCAGGATCTCACATTGCATCCTGGACCATCTCCAGTCATCCCGATGAATATCAGGCCACTGGACCCAGATGGCTCAGGGGAAGAAACTGAGGTTGGTGACCATGCACAGCCCTCCCTCCCTGAAATCAAAGTCAATTGCAAGTCATGTCATCATCTGGATATCATGGTCCTTTTCAAGAGTGAAAGACACATACACAAGGCAGGCCTTTATAACATTTCCAACCAGCAATCTTTATCCCTCTACTTGAATACTTGAAGAGAAAAGAATTCATTACTTTTTTTGGCATAATAATTTTGGTTTTTGATGTCTTCATTTTTTTCCATCATCATAGTTATCCTATGTATTCCTTCCACTCCCTTTCCAGAGAACTATCTCATTTAACATGTAGTATTTTTTACAGAAGGTAGTTATGTGGCATATTGGACACTATCCAGACCCGAAGTCAAGCAGACTCATCTTCCCTAAGATAAAATCTGGCCTCAGATACTTACTAGGTGTGTGACCCTGGGCAAGTCACTTAACCCTGTTTGCCTTAGTTCTTCATTTGTAAAATGAGCTGGAGAAGGAAGTGGCAAACCACTGTAGTATCTGTCAAGAAAATGGATATGACTGAAATGACTGACTACACAACAATAATTTTTTTAGAGAGAAAGAAATCTCAGAACTGATTGATACACTGAAAAAGTCCAGTACTGCTCAATCTTGGTAATTTTGTTACATTCACTTCTGATTTTTTGATGTGTGATTATTCTTTCAGTTTACATTGTGGTAGTTACTAGGAATATTGTTTTCCTGGCTCTACTTCATTTCATATGGATCTTTATATGTTTTTCTATATTTATACCTTTAATATTTCTTTCAGAGCAGTTACATCCATGTACAACAATTTGTTTGACTATTCCCCAATTGTTGGTCATTTGCTTTGTTTCCATTTTCTTTCTATCAGAAAAAGTGCTGGCTTAAACATTTTGGTGTATATAGAGGCTTCTCATAGATATCTTCCTTGTTGACTCAGTAATGGAGTCTCTGGTTCAAAGGGTATATAGCCAGTATAGTCACTTGATATACATAATTGCAAATTGCTTTACAAAATAGTTGAACCATTTCACAGCTCCTCCAGTAATGAATTAATACAGTAAAGTATCTGTTTGGAGCATTCTTTCATGTGATTGTGAATATTTTGTGATTCTTCTTTTAAGAACTCTTTGTACATATTCTTTGTTCACTCATCAGTTGAGGTCATTACCTTTTAAAAGTAATTTTGATTTTTTCTCTACTAAATTTCTTCCATACTCTACTCCTTGTCCCTCCCAGTGATCTCACCCTTATAACAAACAATTTTTTAAAAGGAAAAAAAGAAAGAAAAGAACAAAAATTCAGAAAAACTAATAAATATATATTTTTTAATTTATATTACATTCAATATTCCTTTGCAAACAAATGGGCAAAGATGTCTTCTTATACTTCTTTGGGAACAAATTTTTTTTCTTCTTCCTGTTACATCATTCTTTTTTTTATTGTTTTGTGGATTTTATTCTTTCCATTTACATGGTATCTTTTCTTTCTAGGCTCTATGTACTTTATCAGTTCATGTCTATACTCCTCCTAATCATTGTTTTTTCTATCACAATAATAGTTTGTTACATTAATACACCATATACATTTTCAAGCATTCCCTAGGTGATGAGTATCTACTTTATTTTTGATTCTGTGAAATCAGATAACTATTTCAATGTATAGGGAGTCTTTCTTTTTAAATAAAAACCTTGTTGGCCCTTACGGTGGAATCTCTGGGTCAATGTTTATGGACATTTTTGACACTTATTAACATTATTTCAAATTGTTTTCTAGAATGATTGTACTGATTCACAACAACAACAATATATTAATATGCCTATTGTTCCACAACCTCTCCAACATTGATGATTCTCCTCTTTAGTCATTTTTACCATTTTGCTTTCTGTGAGGTGAAACCTCAGGAAGGTTTTGATTTGCATTTCTCTTATCCTTAATGATTTAGAGCATTCCTATGGTGGTTAGTAGATTGCACTTCTTTTGAGAACTGTTGGTTTCTTTTTGACCAATTACTAATTGGGGAATGACTTTTGGTCTTATATAATATTTTTTACTCATCTATATATTTTCAGTTCCAAATACTTATCTGAGAAGTTTGATACAAAAATTCCACCCCCCCCCAGTCAATTGCTTTTCTTCTTATTCTAGATGCATTCATTTTTTCTTAGATGCATTAATTTTGTTTGTATAACAGTTTTTCAATTCCACATAATTGTTCCTGTCCCTTTTTTCGGTAAGCGTTCATTCATCCATCATTCAGAGCTGAAATGTATCTGTTCTGCTTCTCTCTAATTTTTTTAAATGGTAGAATCTTTCATTTTCAGGTAACAAATATAGTTTGAATTTATGGTGTGATGTGGTATAAGGGTCAGATGGCTTTCCACTTTTTCTAGCCGATCTTGTCAAATAGTTAGTTCTTTCCTGATTAATGTATGCTTTTGTCTTACTGCTATTGCTAGCATTTCTTCAACTATGTAATGGAAGTGGGGAGGGGAACATCCCTTGTTTTATTATCTTTTTACATCTGGAGGCACTTTATTCCAATTCTGGACATGACTAATTGTAAGGATATTTTCTTTAAACATAAATCTGCTTCTCTTCAACATGTAGTTATTGTTCATAGTTCATTGTTACAGGGAGAAGTCTAATCCACCTTCTACATGACATTCCTTCAACTCCTTTAAAATAGTGTTCATGTTCCTTTCAAGTCTTCTATTTATCAGACTAAATATACATAATTCCTTGACCTTATCCCTATATGGCATGATCTCCAGTCCTCTCACCCATCCCATTTATGCTTTTTTTTTTCACATATCTCAGCCTGTTATTGTATTCCCTCAAATGGTACATCAAGATATGAACACAGTATTCTAGACTCTGTTTAACTAAGACAAGTTGAAAGTAGGAGAGGTTAGTATTTTTAGAATAAAGGAAAGACCATATGTAAATTGTAATTTTATCTTATATGAATTTATCTTTTATCTTACATTTTTATCTTACGTGTTTAATTTGTCATGCTTGCTTCACACATTTCTCTCTCCCATATTTTGACAATCAAAATTCACTTTGCATTTCACATTATATTCTATCAACAAGAAGACAGAAGAAATACATTTTCTGTTGAGGGTTGTAAATGATAGTCTCTCTTGTGTTTTGTTAGAATGCTAGTCTATTGAGTTTTAGAGCCTGGTACAATAATGGTCTTTTAAATTTATTTGTATTTATTTTATATGCATATATATATATATATGATATATATTATATTCATATTTATATTACATATAAATTTGAAAATGTAATTGAACATAATATGGACTGCTGCTTTTGTAAAAAGCTTTCAGTTAATGTTTATAACTTTTTAATTGTTTTTCCTTTGTTTTTATTCCTCAATCATTCTCCCTGAAAAGAACTTTTCTCTAATTTCCTTGGACTCACTGTTATAACAAATAAAACAAACTGCAACCACAACTCTGAAAATGGTATCTACATAACATTTATATTCTGAAATGTTTGTTAAATGATAAATTTGTTAGTAGTTTAAAAATTCATATTTATATTCTGGAATTGAAACTTAAAACAATCTTAGTGAAATTTATTTTTTAGATGGGTTTAAATAATGATATAAAAACAATTGCAAGCTGCCTACCACTCACACACAACATAAAAACAAATCAACATGATGTGATATTTAGTTCTATTTTTTTAATCTGTTAGAGCAATATTAATTTCATTGAAGAAAGCTTATTAAATTTACATTTGCAGTACTCTATTCAGTACAGGTCATCAGGCATATTAAAGAAGCCTCAAATCATCTGGTGCACATGAAATAAACACATGAAAAAAATATTGAATATTAAAAATATGATAACTTAATCTCAGCATTGAAATATGTATAGGAAATGCAGATAGTCTTCCTTAACTTTCTGAGATAAAAGCAAAACAAGAGAGAAGTTAAGGTAGGAAGTTTTTTAAGGTAGCAAAAATCAAGTTGTCCAAAATACTGACGTCAATTGCATATTTTTTATTATTGTTTGTTATTGTTAATAATTATTACATGTTCATTGTTATTACATATTCATTTACTTAATGATACTTGTGTGGCAATCTGAAGGAATACTTATTTCCTTTGCAAATTGACTCATAATTATTTCAATTAATATAAAACTCATTTTTAAAAAAACTATTGACTAATTATTTAAAAGAACAGAATTCAAGACCATGCACTGTTTTGTCTTCAACTAACACTATTGACTAACTTTATGGCTGGCACACTCTCTTTCCACCTCTCTAATTACTTATCTCCCTGGTTTCATTTAAGTCTCAACTAAAATCTCACTTTTTATAGGAAGTCTTCCTCAATACCTCTTAATTCCAATACTTTTCTTCTGTTAATTATTTCTTATTTATCCTGTATATTGCCTGATCTTTGTGCGTATGTATTTTTTTTTTGCATGTTGTTGCCCCTATTAGATGATAAGCACCTTGAGGACAGGCACTAAAACTCTTTTTGTATCACTGGCACTTAGCACAGTGGCTTAATAATTGTTTAGTGATTGAATGATGATCCATTTATCCTTCTAACTCTATGTATAACTGAATAGACTTTACTTTCTCCTAAATTGTTACAGCTTCTTCCAATCTTTCATCACCTTTTCGCAGTATCTAACATTCCTAAATCTTTCAAGTAAGTATTTTTTATTCTCTGTTTCTTTTCTTTTATTCTAAATGTGTTCTTAATGATTACTTTTTAACACTATAGATCCTATTAATGTTTCACCCTCCATAGAACCTGCCATTTTGCCAAAGAATTACACTTAAGCAAACAAATAAACATCATTGATTATGTATCAAGATATGCCACATTTTGTCCTTGTAGTCTGTTTTCTCTCTATTAAAAGGAGCAAGGTATTCATCAGTACTCTGAGATCAAGATTGTTCAATGCATTAATCTGAATTCTGATATCCTTTAGTGTTGTTTTCCTTTATGTTGTCCATGTACTGAATAATGGCCAACGTATATTATTGATCTATTGATTCTGTTTATTTCACTCTATGTGAATTCATACAAGTCTTTCCAGAGTTCTCTGAATTTTTCACATTCATCATTTCATCACAAATTCATCATTTCTTTATAATAATATTTATATTTCATCACAATAAAATCCCATCACATGAATATGCCACAGTTGCTTAGAACTTCCCTTGCTAATGGACCTACATATTCTTTCCAGTTTTTTTTTGCTATGACAAAACCTCAGTTTTGAATATTTTTAGATTAAAGGTCTCTCATTGTATCTTTTACCCATTGCCTGGTATGGAGATTACTGAGTCCAAGTGAACAATGAAGTCACTTTTCTAGCATTCACTGTACCTTTTCCAATTTATACATATCCAACATATGCAAGAAACATACCATTAGTTAGTCTATTCCAAGATGAATATGTTTTGAATAAGGTAGTCTGATTAAAAGTTACCTTAAATGCTCCAATTTTTGCACAATTAAAATATAGTAAAATACTCTCAGTATTGTATGAATCTGACTTCATACTTTTAGAATTCTTGCCCTTATTAACTGAACAAATAAGAAATTATATTCAGCATGGTTTTAGCTCATCTTAGTTTTAACTACCCTGACAATTAGGATAATTAAGCTTCAATTGCTTTCTTTGATGCATACCAACTTTGTTACCCTTGAAAAATTATTAATCACTCAGTGCCCCAAACAACTCTCTTACACTGCAAATTTAAAAAACCATTGACATAAATTTGCTCACTAGAAAGAAGCCTCATTGATCCAAACAAAAGAAAAAAAGTTTTAATAGGAAGGATATTTTCTAAGTTTTGTCTAATCCCTAAACCCACTCCTGTCTTTAATGTGCTTGCCTAAGCCAGGGACTAATGTAGTTCTTGCATTGGTTTCCATGTTGCATCAATCAGCCATGACAGCTTGTTTCAAGTTTCATTTGGCTTGTACCTCAGTTCTGTTCTAGAGATTTGGTAGCTAGTCAGTAGAATCTTAATAGGGAGGTAGAGAACTCAAAGACAGATAATCTTGTTTCAGTTTCTTCCAGTACCCTTAGGATATACTGGCAAGTCTACAAGATTCCCACCCAAGGAAATTAGAGAATGAAACCAAAATCAGTTGTCATTTCAGACCATGGTTACTATTTAACATGCTGGAAACTAAGAGACATAAGTCAGAAGCCTGTCTTCAGATGGACTGAGTAGGACCTCTTACGCTCTTCATGAAACTTTTTGTCTCAACAGAGCTCAGATTCTTGTTCTGTATAACATTCTTCCCTTTCTTAGCCAAACTCCTTGAATGTTTACATTCTTTACCTCTGTTTCCTCTTTTCATTCTGTCTAAAGCTTTTACAGTCTGCCTTCATCACTCAACTGAAGTATTTGTCTCCAAAGGTACCAGGGAATCTCTTTATTTCCAGATTTAATGGCATATTCTCAGTCCTCCTCCTTCTTGGCTCTTTGGAGTATTTGGCACTGTGACCACCTTCTCCTCTTGGACACTGTCTAGTCTTTGGGTTTTCATTGTTTTTTCCTAGTTCTACTATCTCATTGACTGTTCCTTTTTTCTTTACTGGAAGCATAGGATTGTTTTTTATCATTCTTACAAATTGTAATTGTATCCAATAGCTTTCCTCTTTTTTCCCTTTATACATTCATCTCTAGTCTCTAGTCTCTCCTCAGCTCTAGTTTCATATTGTCAGTTGCCTGTTGGACAACTAGATGTCCCATACATTTTTCAAACTTAGTATGATTAAAGCAAAACTCATCCTTTTTGTTAGCTTTGCTATTACTGTAAAGAGGACCACCATACTTCTGATCATTCAGGTTCACAAGTTTAGCATCATCTTCAACTCTTCACTCTCAATAAGTACAATAAACCTCATCAATTCCACAATCTTGTAACCACTTCTATAACACCTCTTGGCTATATTCCTTTCTCTTTATTTGAACAGCTAGCACCTTAGTTTAGGTCCTCATCACTCCTCACTAGGACTATTTCAATAGTTTTTTAACTGGTTTTCTTGCCTGTAGTCTCTTCCCTTTATAATACATCCATAACATAACAATCAAAGTAATTTTCCCAATAAATCTGACCATGTTACTTCCTCCTCAATAAACCCTAGCGGTTCCCTATTATTTATAGGATTAGCTATGAATTGCTCTGTCATTTAAAGCTCTTTAGAACCTAGCTTCAGCCTACCTTTCCATAATTCTTATACATTATATACCTCTGTATACTCTGCCATCTAGCCTTTATGCTATTTCTTGCACACTTTATTTCTCCTCTCCATTCTTTATGCAACATCTGTTTCTCATTAGCAATATGCTTTCCCTTCTCACCCCTAAATCTTGAAATTTCTAGTGTCCTTTCAAGATGTGATTCAAATACCACCTTCTGCTTGAGGCTTTTGCTGGTCCCTCTTAAATTCAAGTTTCTTTTGCCCCAAAGTAACTGTGAATATGCTTTGTATGTGTTTTGCATATAACAATATGTGCATTTTGTCTTCCTAATTAGAATGCATTCTCTTACAGGGCAGAGATTTTCACTTTTTCATTGTAACCAGTGTTTAGGACAGTGGCTGGCACATAGTAGACTTGAAATATAATCTCATAAACTTAATTACCATCTCTATGCTGATGATTCTCAAAGTTGCCTATCCTGTCCCATACTCTGCTGACATCCAGTCTTACATCTCCAGTGATCTTTCAGATATTTTGAACTGGATGTTCATGAAGCATCTTAAACTTACGATATCTAAAGTGGAACTCATCTTTATCTCTAAAATCTCCGCTTTCCACCTTCTCTATTACTACAGAGGCCAACATCATCTTCCCATTCCCTCAGGTTTACAACCTAGGAGTCATCTTGGACTCCTCACCACCTCTAATTCCCACCCCTTCTCCCCATCCAATCTGATGCCAAGAGCTGTCAATTTCACCTTTGCATCATCTTTCTAGTATTCCCCCTTCTCTTCTGAGGATGAAATCAGGGTTAAGGTAAGTTACTGCACTGACAGTATATTATTTGAATTGTAAAAGCTACAAGCCAAGAAGGAAAGGATGAGACAGGTGATACATGTTTTTTTATTTGCCAAAGATTGCCTTGGAGACTGAGATGAAACAAAGTATGGATCTACTGTTTCTACTAATTTTGACCTAACAATTAACACCAAAAAAACACAGGCTATCCAACAGTTAGCACCACACCATCCATATTTGACACCATCACTTACAACAAATGGAAACATGTTGAATGCTGTGGATTAAGTTCACTTACCTTGACAATATACTTTCCAGGAATGTACATGTAGATGATGAGGTTGACACATGTATTGCCAGAGCAAGCTCAGTGTTTGGGAGGCTCCAAAAGAAAGTGTGGGAGAGAAAAAGTATTCAGACTGACTACCAAACTAACAGGCTACAGACCTGTTGTGCTGACCTCATTGTTGTATGCCTGTGAAACTTAGCACCAAGCCAAGAAACTGAATTTCCTCCATTTGAAGTGTCTCAGGAAGATTCTAAAGATCACCTGTCAAGATAAGGTGCTAAACTGTTGAGCATTCAGACTCTTTTGAGGAGAGTGCAACTCCAATGAACTGGCCATGTTGTTCAAATGCTAAATGTAGATTTGCCTAAATGACTATTTTGTGGAGAATTCACATAAGGTAAACACTCACATGGAGGTCAGAAGAAGCAATTCAAGGACACTCACAAGCTTTCTCTGAAGAATTTTGGAATCAATTGTATGACATGGGAGACACACTGTACTGCCCAACATGGTGTGCCCACATCAAAGAAGGTGCTATAGTCTATGAACAAAGCAGAATTGTAGTACCTCAAAAGAAATATGAGATGTACAAATTTAGAGACATCTCCTCTCCAAATATTTATGTGGACTCTTTGTGCCCAGCCTGTGGAAGAGTCTTCTGAGCTCATATTAATCTGATAAGCCACAGATACACTTTATCTTGACTCGGAGTGTGATGTCACTTTGGTCCTCTTTGAGAACAAACGGCAACAACCAAACCAACCAATTGTCACTGTCACTCCTGCACTATTGTGCAGGCCCCCATCACCTCTTGCCTTATTTACTGCAATAGTCTTCCTATCTCAAGTAGATTATCCTAGAACCCCACAAAAATTTTATTAGATCTACTATTGTGGAAAAGATAAAAGAAATTTAGGGGGAAGACATGGGAAAAAATGGAATAAAATCAGAAAGAGATGCATTTTACAGTACAAAAAAAGTGAGGTTGATCTAAACTGAGTTATTTCTGTGACTGTAAATAAGAAAAGGTTGTTTAAAACAGAGGAGGCAAAAGAAGGGATGGAAGTACGGGAATTATGATCACAGAGGAGAATTTTAGTTTTTAATGTGCCTTCTTATATATAAAAAGAAAAGACTATGCCATTGGAATTGACTGATATGACAATAGTAGAATGTTCTACAGTATTGTAGAATGGGGGTGGATCTACAAGGTGTTATTTCACCTATATTTGAGGAGATGTAAATTGACGAGTTCCCCATGGATTGTTGTCAGGAATCAAGGATACAAAAAGTACAGAACCATTTTTCTCCTCTAACAGGTAATTTATATCATATACCATGTTCTGTTTCTAGCAAGCTAAAATTATTAACCCCAGTGTAACATCCTTACTTGATACAGGTGAAAATGTTCTGACCATTTTTTCTTAAGAGTAAAACAAAATATTGTGGAGTAGAAGCAGTTCAGAAGGTAGAATTTAATTATACTTACTGAAGGTGAACTTTTTTCCCTTTCAGATTTTGACAGTGAAAGTAGAAGGCTTTGCTAAATATCCTAAGGGTATTATTCAACGTTCAGATGTGAAAAAATTCCTTTCAAAGAAGAGCAGATTCCCCAAGAACTACATGTCTCAGTACTTCAAACTCCTGGAAAAATTTCAAATTGCTTTACCAATAGGAGAAGAACATTTGCTAGTTCCAAGCAGGTAAACTTTAAATATAAATGCAATATAAAATACTATAATTTTTCACTTCATTTTTTAAATTATGAAAGTTAGATTATCTGATGCATGTATTAAGCAACTGCTTTTTTTTCACATTATCATTTCTCCCTCAGAGAATATGAAAGTAGTACATCTCAAGATTTCATCATGTTGAAAAGGAGAAAATGCTAGATGATCATATGCATACTGCAACTAAATTCTCACATGGATCTGTTATTTCACTAGTATGGACACTTTCTTTACCGGTGCAGTGTCCAAGCCTTACATTCTTTGCTGTTCTTGTCCATGTCTTTCTGTAAATTATTCATAAGAAAATCAGCTTAATGTATTGGAGATTTCTTTAGGTCTATCTTAAGGGTATCAGTATAACACTTGTGCTGACCATCCCTTTTCTCTCTTTAGATGAACAAATAAGCTTCACGAGGCCCATTCTCTTTCCGGCCTTACCTCTCCTTATTGTTGTCTCCTATAATTAGAAAATAGGAAAGTAATGAGACAATACAGAATACTGGAATGATTATAATGCTATTTTGTTTGGGAAAGTTTCTTAAAGGAAGTCTTGAACATGACTTGTCCAAGTGAAGTAAAATAAAATCTTGTTGAGAAAGACTTGTAAAATTTTAGGAAAAAGGGAGATGAGGAAACTAAGTTTGAGAGATTAATTGACCATCAAAGTTGTGCATCAAGTCAATAACTATACTTCTGTTTTATAACAATGATTAGATAGAAATTTGAGTTCTAATTCAGATTATATGACTAATAGGCAATGTGATCTGAGCTTCAGTTCTTCCTCTCCAAAATAAAAGTTGGATTCAGTGTTGGATATAATTTTCCATTGCCATAATCTGTCTATTTTAAATCCTTTGTCATTTCTGACCACTACCTAACAATAGAGAAGTGGAACCAGTTCAGTGTGAAGCTTATAGATATCAGTCATATTCCTTTATGATGAATTCAGAATACATAAGACTTTTTAAAGGGTGTGTTGGTAAATGTTTAAAAACCAGTTCTCTTGGAGAAAATGTATGTATGGTACATGTTTAAGTTTTATCTCTGCATTATTGTTAGAAGTGAGACAGTCTAACAAGCCTCCAACAGTGAGAAACATGCTCACCTTAAGCAAAGAACAATACCTGTTGTGAAATCAGGAAAGTCTTTATTAATCTTTCCGTCCATTCCCCTGAATGGCCGGGTAGCCTCCCCAGTAAGGTTACAGGAAAACTACAACATGTGCAGGAAGATGGGACTTCTTATACTGTTTTCCTAGGTTTGGATCTCCCACAATACCGTCCCCTGGTCATGTGACTCCATGTTCTCCTCTGTGATAGGCCCTTCCTCACACAGCTCCTTGGGCCTTCGTTTCTGACCTCTAACCTGTCCATGCTAGGTTACAACCCTTGTCACCTAAGAATGTGGAAAACCAAAGTTCCTTGCCTCCCACAATTATTAACATTTTCTCCATCACTTTCTTAAGTCTAGACAATCAACAAAACAATAAATCCAAGCCTTGATTTGTAGCATTTAACTTTTTATGAGACATAAATGTTCACAATGAATTATCACACAATTAATTATCAGCTCTTGAATCTAGAGCCTCTAGAATCTAGTTCTAGCATATTTCTGAACACGTTTAAAAAGGAAAGTTGTATTGATTGATAGCAATGTATTTTATAGAAGATTTTTTATATACTATCATTTTCTTATTTACAAATTATATTTTATGTTAAAATTTGACTGCCACGACAGACTCTATAGGAAAACCTTGAAAAAGAGTTTATATAAAGGAATCATAGATCTGTTTGGTCTTTTCTCAGTTGTTTTGTACTCTTCTTAACAAATTTGAGGTTTTGGCAAAGATACTGGCATGGTTTTGATGGAGTTGTGGGACCTGAACCCCCACAAGGAAAAGACCATGTCTTTGAATGCAACCTAGCCCCTGAACTTTCCTACTCAGTCCCTGGGGTTTTGCCTGAGGCATCTGGTGCTTAGCAGTCTGATTAGATGCTCAGTAATCCCTTTAACTATCCTTTCACTCTAATTCTCTGATCACTTAACTCCTTTCATGGTCTTCACTTGACCTGCCCCAGGCTGTTTACCTATACTTAATCCCCTCCAGATCTTCTGCCTTTTCTTTTATATAAGTACCAATCTTACCCCTTTAAATTGCACAGATTTACTAAGGATCACAATACTGCAGATTTACTAGGAATCTTGCCTGCCTAACTGGTGTTATTTAAGAGACTGACTGAAAGAGGGCTTGAGTGGTCAAATTCTGTTCAGGCAAAGCCCAGTACCCTTGCATTTCAGGGTTCCCAGCATCCCAAACCATAACAATTTCCTTCTCTAGCTCATTTTACAAAAGCAGAAACTGAGGCAAACAGGGTGTGAAAAATGAGCCCCCAACTGTGAGAAACATGCTCACCTTAAACAAAGAACAATACTTGTTGTGAAACCAGGAAAGCTTTTCTTAATTTTTAAGTTCAATTCTCCCTGAATGAACCGGTAGCTCCTAGGGAAGTACTACAATTATTCACACCCATGCAAACCTCTTTATACTGTTTCAAATTGGAATCTCCACCCTCATGATCTATTGGCTAAATGAGGCCTCCTGAACACCTCAGTTCAGGTTCTCCTCTCTGGTAGGCTGTCCCTCAAACAGCTCATCAAGCCTACACATAAGTTTCTGACCTTTTACCTGATCATGCTAGGTCACAACTCTGATTAGTTACTGTCACTCCAAGCAAGGAGGAGATTTAACCTTGTGGAAACAGAACTTCCTTTGTTTTCCACACAGTGTTAAGTGACTTTTCCCCTGGTCACATCATTAATGTGTCTAAGCTCATATTTAAATTCAGGAAGATGAGTCTTTCTGATTTCATGAGCAGCTTAGCAACCCTGTTTTAAACTACTTATTATCCACCCACACACAAAATTGGAGGTGCCATTCTGTTTTTGAATACATATTCTTTTCACATTTCTTCATCATTACTTAACAAGGATTACAGCACAATCCTCTCAATTTATGAAGAATAAAAGCTACCTCAGGGTAATGGTTATAGGAACAGACATTAGATTATTCTGTTCAATTTGTACTATTTTTAGGTAGAAATAAAATATTTTCTCTTCTTATCATCGTAGGGATTTTCTGACTAGAACTTTTCATATGAAGGAAAAGGGAACAGTTTTCATGGAAGATGCATTTCACTGAGTCGATATAACATGTAAACAAATAAGTATATGCACATGAGACAATTTAAGGAGAGACAGCATAAACAGCTGCGGGGCGTCAGGAAAAGATGAACAGAAATGAGCATAGTCTTAAAAGGATTCTTGAATTTTAAGATGTGAAAATGAGGAGAAAGGGCATTCTAGGCACAAAGATAGGATGAATGCCAAATTCAGGGATAGTAAGTAGTCAGTTTGGCAGGAATATAAAATGATAGGGTTGAAAGAGTTTATATTAATAATAGGGAGAAGTAAAGAAGGTATTTGATCAGGGAGTGATATAGTCAGACCAGTGCAATAGCGATAGTATTTTGCGAAAGTCAAAGAGACTAGTTAGTGGGGAATTATAGTAGGAAAGGGGAAAGCTATTGAAGGGTCTGAACTAGGGTGGTGCTAGTGCGAGTTAACAGAAGGGGATACATGAGAGATGTATTAGTGGTGATTAAAATAAATGACATTTAGCTGTATTTTTTTACAAAGTATTTTACATGTATTATCTCTTCTGAAGTGGGTAGGCATTTAAGTATTTTTAGCCCCATATTATGAATGAGGAAACTAAACTTAGAAAATAACAACTTGATCAGATGTTATAGGTAGTTACCTCTGGTATCTGTCTTTACCTTAGATATTACAGTAATGTAGATGCTTGACCAAGCACAAGCAAAAAGTATGAGAAATATTTTTTTAGACTTCATGGTCATGCAGAATAAGACAAAGATGTGTATTAATAATCTTAGATGTAGAGGGGAAAGTACAAATTGAAGGAATACACCTGAATATGTAAGGAATATGATAAAATCCGTAAGTCTTAGGTCAAGGAGTAAACACTGGAGAGATGATACATATAACCCCTCAGAATTTTATCATCACCAGGGATTCTAGAGAGAATCTAATAGTCAGAGGACCCAAATATGATTCTTTTATGTCTTGATGCTCTCAAAAGAAAAATGAAAGGGCAGACAGGAGGAATGCACTGGGAGAAATAGGAAATAGAGAAAATTATTTCATGTAAATTGATTGCACAAGAATTTATACAATGGAAGAGGCAGTGGGGGGAAGCAAGCAACATTTGAACCTTATTCTCATCTGAGCTGATTAAAGGAGGGAAGAGTATACAGATACACACAGTTGGATACATAAATTCATCCTATCCAAAAGGGAAGTATTACTACTTCCCTAGGGTTAAAGAGGTTAAGTGATTAAGAGAAAGGATGAAGGGTATATATGTAGCATCTGTGTGATATTTACAGTGCCTATGGCAGCCATGAATCTCTCTGTACAATTCTAAATCTCAAAATACAACAGACTATCCAAATGGAAAACAGAACCAAAATATTTATTCAGACACCAGAAAGCCAAATCCATCACAGCAACAAAAATCCATACACAATAACAATGCAGAGGATACCAGCAGCCCCAAGCCTTCCCCCTCCTAGGCTTCCCACAAACCAGGTCCCTTAAAGAAATCGCAAGCAGGCTTCCCTTAAAGAAAAGGCCCTTCTCACACTAACAGCCAGCTACAGGCTTGCCTGCATCCTTCAATTTTGACTACTCTCATGACTCACTTCTTCTCAGCTCTGCTCCAGCTCCTCCTCTTTCTATTCCACCCATTCAGCAAAATTCTCCCACCACAGGCTCCATGTGACTCAGAGTCATGTAAAAGTAAGCTTCCATGTGACCCAGGCAGGCCACATGGGCCTATTAATGAACATGAAAGATCACTCCATTTAAATTACCATTACATGGGGCCCCAAGATCTTTCATATTCATTACACAGATTGGTGGGCCTGTTGGTATCAACAGAATTTTAACAGGGATAACAGAAAATAAGTCTATAAAATAATATCTTAGCACAAGTACCCCTTCATTATCCCCTCGAATGAATGGGACCCAAAATCTTGGGGAAAGGGGTAAAGGTCTCTTCTTCCATAACTACTTCCTGCTGAGATTGGACATAGAGCTGTCCCTGCCCCAAGAGATCCCATTTGAGAGGTCATTTCTTTAGCTGGCATCTGGAGTTTGGTTGATGCCAGGTCCAGGGATGACACATCACAGTTGTGGACAAGGGGTAACATCTGACCTAAGCAATCGGGCTTCTGAAAGTGGAGGTTACTAAACCTGCAGAAAACAAACCTGAGAAACAAGGTGAATAGATGAAAAAACAAAACAAAACAAGGAGACAATAACCAGAAGTAGTGTAGACAGAAACAGCCATGCTTCTGGAGTCTATGTCCCTATTGTCATGGCCTTATTCACTGTTGTTTACTGTTTTCTAATTTGCCTTTTGGGGGTCATATTTCTGGTTAGAAGTATACAGTCTTTAATCTGAACTGGCGCCTGGTCAATCGTCCATTCTCCCTGCATAGGTGATGAACTTGGATATAATGTTTCAGAAAGATCTCAGTCTAAAATCAAGCTTCTTTCCATGATACATTTTATATGATTTATTAGTTGGAATGACATCTGTTCTTCCAAAATCTACCCCTTCTCTCAATAGGGCAGTAAGCAATTATTTTCTTGTCAATCTACTCTGAATTTGAATCTGCTGGCTATTTACTTTTCTCTCTCCAGGAAATTTATCTTTTTTATTGATTTTCATCATCCAAGGTACCAATGGTTCTCTCATCCTTCGGGTGAACTGACTCAAAATATCTGTGACCTCTTGCTAAGTAAAATACTCAATTGCCTCCCCAAACACTGTTGGGGGGCCCTTGGTTCTCTGGCTTCCTTCTTAGTACTGGCCAAACCTCAGCCTCCTCATTTGTTTCATTCTACTCCCACACATCCTTCTGAACTGTGTTTAGGCCCAAATCAAGCCCAGTTTGTGCAAGAGGGCAGCATTCACTTTCTTATTGTTAACTGTTGGGCCAAACCAACAACAGTTCTTTCTCCTACCACCTGAGACCCTCCAGTGTGCTCTTCTAAAGGAGAGTTTGAATGTTTCTGCATAAAGAGCCTCTCATGCAAACCAGTCAATTTCCTTTTCATCTGAGTCTTCTCCTCCAGCAGCTTGTCTCTACTTTTACATATAATTTGATAGCTTGTTAGCAAGGCCCGGCCTCTCCTAAACACCTCTGCCATTTCTTTCCCTGGTTCTTCTGGTATTCCCTACAAACATCTTTCTAAGTCTTTGGGTTCTCCCTTCTGTAGCCTTGATTCCCAGTTTTCACAGAGCCCCATGCCGTTAGCCCATTCTCTTGCTAGGAAGGAATAAGGTATACATCTTCCTAGCCTGGGACATCCATTTCTTCCTCTGTTTCCTCTTCCTTTCTGCCTCCAAATAGAATTTTGACAGTTTTTGATCACATCTTCATCACTATCTGTAGTGCCAGTGCGATATTCACAAGGCCTATGGCAGCTATGAATATCCCAGCTCAATACTGGATTGCAAAATACAACAGACTCTCCACATGGCAAACAGAACCAAAATATTTGTTCAGATGCCAGAAAGCCAAATCCATCACAGCAACAGAAATCTATACATAATAACAATGCAGACAACAACACCAACCCCAAGCCTTTCCCCTGCTGGGCTTCCCACAAGTCAGGTCCCTTAAACAAATCACAAACAAGCTTCCCTTAAACAAAATTCCTTTTCCCATACTTACAGCCAGCTGTAGACTTGCCTGCATCCTTGCTTACTTTGACAGCCCTCATGACTCACTTTCTTTCTGCTCTGTTCTAGCTCAGCCTCTTCCTCCTCCATTCTTCCTGTTTCACCCATTTAGCAAATTCCTCCCACCACAGTTTCCATGTGAATCAGGCAGGTCACTTGAACCTATTAATGAATAAAAAAGATCTTGAAATTTAAAAATCATTATGGTATAAGAGGCAGAAATTAAGGGAGCCAGAGTTAAAAACCAAAACAGGCTCTTTAACAGGGGACAGAATGGAAGAGAAGATAAAAAAGTGCTTTAAAATTTTTAGTACTATGTCCACCAAATAAGTTGGTGCTTAATAAATAAATCAAGATATCATTCCATGATTCTTTGGTCCTCCTTGAAACAAAGGACAAACTTCAATTTGGCCAATTCTTATTTTTAAAAAGTTGTTTTCTTAGGTAAGCTTTTGTACCACTTTTCCAAACCTGGAAATTCTCTAATTCTTTCTTCCTAAGCTCTTGTCCCTTTCTTATTTTTTTCTCTAATCCTCTCATTTGAGTTTAAAAATATTTTTAGTTCTATTTTTAAAAACTCCTTTTTCAACTATTCTAGGAATTCTTGTTGGACTTGTACCCAACCTGAATTTTGCTTTGAGGCTGAGCTGTAGAACTGTTCCTGTCACTATATTCTTCCAAGCTTCCATGTCATTATAAAAGCGTTTAGTAATGTTTTTTTTTTCTCTCTCATTCTTCTAGTCTACTTCTTTACTTTGGACTTTTAGGTTACTTTTGGGGTTTATGTACTTCTAGGAGTGATGCAATTGATCTAAATATGACCTCAGCCAGAAAAACCTGCATTTACATGCTTCTACTAATCCTGGTTTTGGGACCCTGTGCAAGTTACCTAATTCCTAGTATTCTAGTCTGTTTCTTTCCTGCATTGATAAAGGGAGTTTCCTCATTTGAGACTTACTGATAGAAGGATGTTTTATGGATATACTTGAATATTAAAGAAAGAATTTTTTTTCAAACTAACAAAAACTAATTTTTTTAAAAAAGGGCAAATATGCAAGATTAAAATATGATATCTAAAATTGCTCTAAATTAATAAAAGTTATTCAGTCTACAAAGGATGGATAGTCAAAGAATGTGAAATCTTTTTTTCAAAAAAGGAAACAAACTGTTAATCATTTGAAAAAAATATCAGCTTCACCATTAACCAAAGTAATCCAAAGTAAAACAGTTCTGAGGAGGGGCATTCTGGGAAAATGGTAGAGTAAGTCAGAAATTTCGAGGCTTTCCATATTTCCTCCACAATAGAAAATTGCCAAGAAATGAACATAGAGCAGCAAAAATAAAGAGGTAAAGCAATTATCCTTCTGAGACAACTTGAGAGGACCTCAAAAAGACAGGGCCTCCAGGGACTGAGGTTTGGCCTGATTGACTTATAGACAGCTCCAGACCTACTGAATCAACAAACACATTGCAGTTTGGGAGAACTCACGTATTTGACATTTCTCTTCTAAGTAAGAATAAGCCACGATTTGTAAATTACTTTTTTCATTTGTAAAGTGAATTCCTACATGAGAAAATACCTTCTAGTAATGGAATTAGTACATTTTCAACAACTTATTATTTCAGAAAAAGTGGACTAGAACAGAGGTGTCAATTACCCTCTCAGTACTCCTGAGTTTAGTGTGACTGGAAACAGATTAAAATGTGACTAGGAAATATTTAACAAAATAAATAAAAATACATTGGAAACTAGATGTTAATATATGATTTTGTAAATCAATATGCAGCTTACTGGGGACCTTATATACAGTGTAGTGACTCCATTCCCATTTGAGTTTTACATGACTTGTTTAGAGCACTAAGAGGGTGACTTGGCTAGGGTCACCCAACTAATCATTGTCTTGACTCAAACCCATGTTTTCCTAATTCAAAGTCCAACTCATTCTGCTATGCCAGTCTGTCTCTTTCCATTTTCTCAATAATATAGAAAATGACATCCTGGGCTGAGAGTGGGAAATGCAAGGTGGAATAGGGAATGGAGATGAGAAAAGTGGAAAAGATTGATATAATTTGGAGAACAGGAGAGAAAACAAATAGTGGGATTGACCATGTTGAAAACTGGTGGGTAAGAATAAATAGGGTAGAAAGACAAGTGAATTTGAAGGAGAGACAGACCGGGAAAAGAGGAAGAGGTTAAAAGAAAGCAAGGGTATAGGAAATAAGATGAGTGTGGTCAGTAAATATGACTTTCAAGACTACCTGTGCTTGTTGTTCCATATTGAACACCAATCCCTTCTTTTTAATGTTAACATTTTACATTTCTTTAATTTTAATTTAGTTGATGGTCCTATTGTCTCAATGTTCCTTAAGTGTATCTAAATAAGTTTTTCATGCAAGGACTAATTCTGTTTAACTTTATCTATATTTCACCTAATACAGCTTTACAAGCTTCTAGGCTGACCAAATACAGGTTTCTACATTTGGGGGATCACAGATACCCCAAAATGTTGGAGTGTACCAGAATTTACAAGGAATAGACATGTAGGCTGCATTTTTTTGAATGAATTTGCTTGAATCATCTCCAAGTTAAATAAAAGACATTTGTTGGGGTAATGTACCCATCTAACTCCATTTCCCATGAGAGCCCAGAGTGCCCGGTGGGGTCTGCTCCCCATGGCAGAGCACTTAGCCAGGTTAGGTGTCAAGTCTGTATAAAGTTTCACAGGATAGAATAAAGGGGAAACAAGAGAATGGGAGAAGAGGGAAAAACAAGGCTCTGGAATGTCAGGTAATCTGGAGTGCCTTTGTAAATACATACAGATAAGCCAGGAGAACTGGAAAGCGAAGGGGAAGAGCAGTTGCGGAGTGTCAGGTGGTTGGGAGATACTTTGTGAAAACACACAGATAAATCCTTGAGTGGGGGTGGGAGGGGAAGTTGGATGCATAATGTTCTTGAGTACTTTCTGGCTAGTCACATCCTGCATTTTATCTCATACATCACATCCTATATCCTGTTTGTTCTATCTGCCTCACCATACATCATGTGTACAAATACATTTATGGGAATGATGGGAAATACTCTTGATTTTTAAAAATATATATATTTAATTTACTGGTTATCTTCAGTAGGAACAAATTAATGTGATTGCTGTTTTAATGAAAATACAGAATGATGACTTTTTTTTTTCCATTTTAGTTTGTCTGATCAAAGACCTGTGATAGAACTTCCCCACTGTGAAAACTCTGAAGTTATTATTAGGTTGTATGAAATGCCTTATTTTCCCATGGGATTTTGGTCCAGACTGATCAATCGATTACTTGAAATTTCTCCTTACATGCTTTCAGGCAGAGGTATGTACCAAAAATTGCTGATACTCTTTAGCTAGAGAAAAAAGGCCTTAAAGATTTTTTTATATTTTGAAATAAAATGTAGCAAGGCATATGAGTACTGTCTATAATGATGAGTAAAATACCTCACTTATTTACACTTAATATGCACGAAGAGCAGAGAACTATTAGTCTCTAAACTATTAGTCTCTAACCAAAATAAATACGTAGCTCAGGCATAGCACCAACCCCTTAGATGAACAGGTAGCCTGAAAATGCAGACCTACCACTTTCCTTTCT
Organism: Potorous gilbertii; assembly: GCA_028658325.1. Taxonomy (NCBI): domain Eukaryota; kingdom Metazoa; phylum Chordata; class Mammalia; order Diprotodontia; family Potoroidae; genus Potorous; species Potorous gilbertii. The sequence continues at coordinate 169,877,313 of CM053770.1, forward strand.
GGATTAGCTTACTTGTCCAACTTGTACTCACTGTAGATCTGAGTTTCCCAAAAGGAAGCACACCGTACTGCTGCTACTAAGATTCTTTTATGAAAGCTCAAGGAGTAAGCCTGCTGTTAGAAGAGATACATTCCTGTTACTCAATACTGTCATTCTCAAGGCCCCACCAGTGTCTTCTCATTTACACAAAATTAGTTGCCACAACAGCATTTACTTTTATACCAGTAAATAAGAGTAAGAAGAAGAAAAGACAAAGCGGAAATAATCAAAATATACCTAACCACTCGTAAATCTTAGTCACATTTCTCCATAAATGTGCAGTGCCTTGGAGAAAAGTGGGCACACACTTAAAGAAATCTAGAAGGAAAATGAAGAGTACCCATGTGCCCAGGACACTCTGAATGGCAGGCCTTGCTTGTTATCTGAAGGCCAGTCTCTATCATGAATCACTGGTGAGGAAAAAAAAGACACCACTTTTCTAATATTTCCCTTCTGGTCCTCTTGGCTCCCCTGCTGGATGAAATTGCCTCTCTGCTACTCTTAGGCTGCTAGTGCAGTAATAGACTCTTAGAACTTGGAGAGCTAATCTGGAGAGCTAAAGAGCTCCTTAGATTTGAGAATTTTTCCCTCTCAAAAGCAAAAAGGTCAGTAGAGAGTAACACAGACACCCCTGAGAAATTCCCCTTCTCTTAGGCTATATAGTTGACTCTAGGGAGCAATAAGTTCAGACATTTCCCTACACAGCAGAATTTGACTCTCCTCTAAGGAGCTTACTAAAGTTTCAGAGCCCATCAGTGGTCAGATTTGTCATCTGATTTAGCACTGCTAGCTTGCTGCTTTCTGTCTTCCGTAAGCAGATTTTCCTATTGCCTCATGTTCTTTATGTCACAATTCATGTCTAACTTTCTCCTTCTTTTCTCCTATTCCACTCTTCTTCTGCTTTTTTTTTTATTTTTTGGCAGCTAGTTGGTACAGTATATTGCATATTGGACCTTGAGCCAGGAAGACCTGAGTTCAAATCCAGTATCAGATACTGTCACTTAAATACCATCTGCTTCAGGTTCCTTATCTGTAAAATGAAAATAATTACAGAAGCTATCTTCCAGAGTTATTGTGAGGATAAAATGAGATAATTTTGTAAAGCATTTTGTCAACCTTAAAACACTATGTAAATGTTAGCTGCCATTACTACTACTACTACTACCACCACCACCACCACTACTACTACTACCACCACCACCACTACTACTACTACTACTACCACCACACTACTACTACTACTACTTCTACTACCATTTTTATTATTCTAATACCTCATATCAGTGCCTTCTTATAAGCAGTGATGTGAAACTCAGTTATTTCACCTTTTTGTCAGGTATTATTCTTTCAGTCTTTATATAATTTTCCTATGTTCTCCAAATAATTATGTGGCTTATTGAATATATATAAGCCAATGAACAGCCTGCAGCTATCATTACTCTTTGCTTTGACTTTTACAGGTCCTTACAGTACATGTATCTGATGAGCACTTCTCTATCTGATTCTGAGAACAGTTTGTATCTCTAATCACCATGTTACTTATGTTTTAAGTTGATTTTTAAAAATAAATTTTTCCTCCCCAGATGTTCATTTTGTTTCCCTTTCATCAACCAAAATGCTCATATGTGAAAAGAGTAGTGTCTCAGAGATATCATTTACAGATATCTCCTTTGATCTTCACAATAACCATGAACAGCAGGTGTTGTCATTAACTCCATTTTTTATCCATATTTATCCGTTGTTTATCCATAGTGTCCATTATCATCTCTACAGTTGAGGAAGCTGAGGCAGAGGATAAATGACTTATCTAGGGTCACAAAGCTATTAAGTATCTAAGGTCTGATGTGAATTTAGATCATTCTGACTCTGGGCCTAGCACTTTATTCACTGGACCACCTAGCTACCACATGGCAGAGTCTACTTGTTAATTAAAACTCATGCATTTAACTTGTAGGAATGCCTTCCTAGGTCTTCAAGCAGGGCCTAATCACTCTTCTCACAAACTTTGTCATCTAGTTTTCCAACCCGTGGAAGAAGTAACCCATTAAAAGGATAGGGGTAGCTAAACGCAGGCATTAGAACAACAGCAGCAAGAAATGACAGCTAACAGAATAATAGTGAGGGAGTTGACAGGAAATGACTTGAAAAATATAGCAGTCTGAGGTTAATAATGTACCATAGCTAGCAATGTTTCCCATAATTGTATCATAGTAATTAATGTTTGTAATAATCATGAAGCACCAAAAAATTCAGCATTCACTAAGTAGTTATGAAAACCTACTGTATATTTTAGAAAGATCTAATCAAATTCTACTAAAATAAATATAATTTACCGTACTTCTAACATGAAAACTTAGACTTGTGTGTGGCAGGGTTCTAATAAGTGAACTGTACTTTTATTTTGAAATGCATCTCAACAAGAAGATCTTGTTATATTTCATTATTGATGAATAATTAGAATTGGAAAAAATGGGTTAGGACATTAAGATTTCAACACTGTCTTTGATAGGAAGAAAAATTATGAATACCTTTCTTTGACTGAATTTCCTCCTAGGTTAATTGCACTAAAACTATATAACCACAACAATTTGTATAGTGGAATAAGGTTGTTGCTATTATTTTTAATGGAAATTGACATATTTCCAAGTTGATCAATGGACATGTGAACTCAGTTTTCATTTTTAAAGATAAAGATTTTAATGGTAAAGAGAGTTTTTAATTTTTCTTTCTTTCACTTTAAATTTATTTATTTTCAATTTTCAATATTCACTTCCACAAAATTTGAATTCCACATTTTCTCCCCATCTCCCCCTCTACCCACCCTAGGACAATGTGTATTCTGATTACCCTTTGCTCCAATGTGCCTTCTATCATGCTTCCCTTCTGTTTTCCTGTAGGGAAAGATAGATTTCTATACCCCATTTGCCTATATTTCTTATTACCTAGTTGCATGTAAACACAATTTTTAACCTTCATTTTTAAAACTTTGAGTTCCACATTATTTTCCTCCCCCTTTCCCCCTCCCCACCTCATTGAGAAGGCAAGCAATTCAACATAATTTATACATGGGTAGTCATGCAAAACACTTCCATAACATTCATGATAGGAAAAAATCACTATATTTCCCTCTATCCTGTCCCACCCTCCATTTATTCTGTTCTCTCCTTTGACCTGTCCCTTTACCAAGCTGTTTGCTTCTGATTACCCCTTCTCCAATCTGCAGTCACTTTTATTACCCCCTCTCTCTTATCCCTTTCCACCCTGCTTTCCTGCAGGATAAGATAGATTTCCATGCCCCGCTGAGTCTGTATGTTATTCCCTCCTGAAGTCAAATCCAGTGAAAGGAAGACTCACTTATTCCCTTTCACCTTTTCCCTCTTCCCTTCCATTGTAAAAACTCTTTTTGCCTCTTTTATGTGAGATGATTTACAACATTTTACTTCTCCCTTTCTCTTTCTCCTAGTATATTCCTCTCAACCCTTAATTTTCTTTTTTAGATATCATCCTTTCATATGCAGTTCACCCTGTGCTCTCTCTCTCTCTGTTTCTTGCTCTCTTGCTCTGTGTGTGTGTGTGTGTATGTGTGTGTGTGTATATATATATATATATATATATATACACATATAGTATGTAATATACACATATATGCATACATTTTACATATATATACACATATATACATACACATATATAGATACACATACACATTTTATATATAATATATATATTATATATATATACGTGTGTGTGTGTATACACATACATTCATTCATATACATACAAATACCCCTTCCAACTACTCTATGCTGAGGCTTCTGCATCCAAAGACTCCAAGAAAAGTATTAATTGGTCTCATAAAATCAAGTAAGAGAAGTAGAGGAAAAATTGGGTAGAGAAATGAAAGTGATGCAAGAAAATCATAAAAGCCAAGTCAACAGCTTTCTAAAGGAGACCCCCTCCCTCCCCCAAAAAAAATCCACTGAAGAAAATAACACTTTTAAAATTAGACTAACCCAAATGGCAAAAGAGGTCTAAAAAGTCAATGAGGAGAAGAATGCCTTAAAAAGCAGAATCAGCCAAATGGAAAAAGGATTCCAAAAGCTCACTGAAGTTCTTAATTTTTCAAGAGTATTATTTTGGAGGATCTTTTTGGAATTGATTTTTTTTTAGTGGCCAGTGTTTTTCATTTCAAACAAAAACTACTGAATTTTTGTTTTATATCATTTGTTTTGAGAATTTTGTGTCAGTTCTGGTGGAGTTCATTATTGAAGATTACAAGATTTTTTAAAATTTCCTTCAGAACGTGCCCTGCGCCCCAACAGAATGTATTGGAGACAAGGAATCTACCTGAATTGGTCTCCTGAAGCCTATTGTCTGGTAGAATCTTCAATTTTGGACAACAGCTCAGAGAGTTTCTTGAAAATTACAGCACCTTCATGCAGAAAAGGTAAATCAATTGATCCTAAATATTGTCTTACATTGTTTGAAAAATATACATTTGCCTGTTTTTCACTCTACAGTTATAAGCTATTTGTTACATAGCTATACATGAAATATCACAAATATATTGTGTTATATTATTATATTAATTATATATGTATTATATATATTACAATATTATTATACTATATATTATATATTAATTACATATAATTAATATTATATTAATTGTATAAAAAACTATACATATAACTATAGTATATACTGTATTATATAACTGTATGTCATTTGGACATGATTTTAATGAGCTATTTCTTGGATTGTATAGGCTGTATTATTTTGGGACAAGTTGTAGACCACATAGATTCTCTCATGGAAGAATGGTTTCCTGGTTTATTGGAAATAGATGTCTGTGGTGAAGGAGAAACATTGTTAAAGAAATGGGCTTTATATAGTTTTAATGATGGTGAAGCACAACAAAAAATATTACTTGATGATTTAATGAAGAAAACTGAAGAAGGTATGTGCTTTAATAATTTGCTAAGATACAGCACTAATTAAGATATATCCTTTATTGAGGATATGTGTTCATTTGAGAACTACATTACACTGTGTGTGTGTGTGTGTTTGTGTGTGTGTGTATATGTGGAGTGGATTGAGAGCTGGCCTCAGAATCAGGAAGACCTAGGTTCAATTCCAGCTTCTAATTATGTGATCCTGGGAAAGTCACAAACTCTTAGTTCTCTAGACAATTTCTCTAAGACTAGAAATTTCAGAGAATAAACTAACTGATTTGCCAGAGGAAATTTACTCATCTTGGATTTCTCTCTACCAATGAAATTTCAGGTCCATTTCTTACTCCTATTGTATTCATAATGCAACACATATAAATTAATATAAATTATATATATTTTATGTATAAATATATATAAATTAATATGTGTATTAAAAGTCTTCGAAATATATTTTATTCTAGTATAATGTAGTATAGCACAGAACAAAATAAAAGCAGATATTCTATTGTCCATTATTGCTTCAGGATTTAAATACTGCATAAATATAGGTAAAGTTTAAACATACACTTAATGAAAAAATTTTATGATGAAAAAGATAATGTAGAGCCAAGAACATCCTAATTAGTTGACTTTCCTTAGGTGGCTTAGGATAGTTTGCATTATGCATTAACCCAGCTAACCTGAGAAGTTAAAGAGAAGATATGAGGGCATATACAACTTTAGAGAATTCTGCCTGAAACTCTTTTAACTAGTACACTTTAGTGCTGAAGACAGTGGGACAGTGAATCTTTAGCATACCCACTAATGGGTGAGCCAATTTGTGTTTTCTATGGATTAAAAGGCCAATATGTATATGCATTTGTAAGCAAAGACTAGACAGCATGTACTCAATGGTCAGTACATGTGTGTGCTTTCCTGATTGTCCTCCTATACAGAATATCATCAGGAGAGTAGTAATATCCTCTGAGGTAGAATATGTGTTTCTGTTGCTTATACTATACATATCTGCATCTAATAGGATGGATTGTGATGAAAATCATCTATAGAGCAAGCAAATCTTTTATCCCTGAGAATACTTTTTCTAAATCACTTTCTTACTCTAAGGGCATGCCAGTGGTCATAAGACCTTGCTTTTCAGGAGTCGTTGATTCCCAAAAATAGAAGAGAATTTTTAAAAATTATAATTAATGGTCCGTGTGAAATTTTTCAAAACTTCCAAATGGAAATAATATAGAAAATGATGAGAATAAAGAGTAGACTTTAAGAGAACATGTGGTTGGACAAAAAGGAAAGAATTAGAGGTGAAAACATAAAAGGAAAGACACATTACCATGGCAGAGTAAATAAATTCAAATGCATATACATTCATATTCATCTACATCTATAACTAATTCTGTATTATTGTCTGCCTATAAATATGTGAACTATAATATTTGAACAAAATCAGACATATTAGTACAAAAATTTGATGATGGGGTAGGCAGACCAAAGTGGGATTAAATCAATAAAAAATAAATATTGAATGCATTCACTTTTTAACTGTCACATTTAACAAAAATGTATTTCCTCTTTTCACAGGAGATCTCTTAATTAACCCTGATCAACCAAGGCTTACTATCCCAATAGGCCATATTGCTCCTGATTTAATTTTGGCTGATCTACCTAGAAATATCATGTTGAATAATGATGAGTTGGAATTTGAACAAGCACCAGAATTTCTTTTAGGTAAATATTTTATAATTTAGTGGCAATATAGAGAAGTAGATGCCACATATACCCAAAAAAATGAACATACACTAAGTGGTTATTTCTTCAATTTTTCCTCTGAATTTTAACATCATCAACAATTCATAATTCTCTTTTATCTATCATCATTATGTATATTATGTTATAATTTGTATTTGGAATTTTATATTTGATGATGCTTATCTTTTTCATTAAAAAAAAATTGGACTTGTGTAGATTCATAGATCTAGAGCTAGAAAGGACCTAACAGAACATCTCATTTTATGGTTGAAGAAACTAAGGTCAAGGGGAATTAAAAACATCATAGGTCGATTTGAACTCAAGTGCTCTGTTTAGAGCTAGTAGTGCTTTTTACTCTGTGCAGTATTGCCTCCTAGAGTTTCACTGAAAAGAAGGTGGTATGAGATAGTCCTTTTTAGAAACATAAAACTACATGAACAAAGCCCTTCTGAGATCCTCTTTGTTTCAGGATATGATGAAGGTTTGAGATTATCCTTGTGTAGTAGAGACTTTGCAGCGTTAGAAGAAACTGTGGAAATAGAGGCTATGCCTTATATAGGGTATACATCCACTTAAAAATCTTGAGTTTCCTGGAAGTGTTTGCACAATAAATTAATATGCTTAAAAATTAAAAAAACTTTTAGATTTGGTATATCAGATAAGTTAGATTAGTTTCACAGAGCCTCAAGTTCAGGAAATCTCAGGTATTCATAGAGTCATCTGAAAGATGTGATGATTTGAGTTAACATTAACGTGTAGTACATGAAAACTTGTTGTTTTTTAGAATTATGCTTTTAAAAAAACTGTTGATAAATTGAACTTTAGTTAATATCCAGAATAAGCGTGCCTGAGGTTATTACAGTTGTTTATCCAGTCCTCAGTATTTAAGTCAGTTAATGGAATAACCAAGACAGTACAGAGCTATGAATTTGCAGGTAGGTTTTGAGTATGATACAAATAAGTAAATTGTATAATTTGCCATCTGTAGTTTTCATGGTATAACCCTGCTTCATTTTTTTGAGAGTCCATAAATAAATAGTCTACTTTGCATAACTTCTTTCATACTTCTCCCTACCCATTCCTCTGCTCCCATGCACATATATACACAATGTCTCTACTTGCTATTTCTGTTTTCTGTTCCATCACTTTTAGGATCCCACTGTTTCTATTGTTCTCATTTTTTTAATTCTCTGTGTAGTCACATTTATTCATTCAACAAGTATAATGTTATCATTTTAATTTTTATTGACACCTATTGTTTTTTATCACATTCACTTTTAAATAAATGTGTATATGTATATAGGCTATATATGCATATGCATGTATTTGTGCATGCATGTACACTCACAGCACACACACACACACACACACACACACACACACACACACACACCCCTCACCATTCTAACAAAGATTAAAAAGAAAGGTGGAAAAAAGTAACTCAGCAAATCCAACCAATATGTTAACTATGTCTCTCATTATAGATAGTATTCTACCTCCATCAGGACTCTATGATAATGAAGGAATTGAGGTTTATTTTCAACAAATATATATTGAATATATTCAACATAGAGAACACTGTGGCATATAAGGATGAATGATATGATCCCTGCCCTCTAGTGGATGTACTCAACTGAAATACAAAGCTTTGTTCACATGTATATACACTCTGAATATATGTGTATATATTCTGAAGAGTGACCTGAATAAGGAATTATAGAAATTCAGAGGAGGGAAAGATTACTTTGAGTTGGAAAGGATGTAACATTTGACTTGGGCATTGAGTGCCTAACAAGACTTTGACAGCACAATTGGGAGAGGAAATAATTTATAGGGAGAAAGAAAGGTCTAAAAAAATATTTAGTTGTTGTTCAGTAATTTTTCAGTCATGTCAAAAGAAAAATCCAGATTCCTTGAATTGTTTTCAGAATTTCAAAGTTTTAAAATTAGAAAAGTGGTAATGACATTAATAAAGAGAAAGATCAGGAAATTTGAGTAATATATGCTAGAAAGGTAGACTGGAACCAGGTTGTTAAGAACATTAAATGTCAGAAGAGTTTATAATTTTTCTAGAGGTAATAATGAGCCTGTGGAATTTTTTTGACTAGGAGAATGACATGGTGAAACCATAGGAAACTATATAGGTTAACTTATAGGAAAATCTCTTTGTGATCTGGGTAGAAGATGGATTAGAATTGGAGGGATTTGGGTTGGATGAGAGATTGTGTGGGTCTTGACTAGAATGTTGTTTATGTGTGGAGAGAAAATATAAAATGGTAGAGGTATTGTAGAGTTAGAAATGGCAAATTTGGCAGCCAATTAGATGTTTGGAATGAATGAGGAGTTGAGATTATGCTGAAGTTGAAAACTTGTAGAACTTAAAGGATAATGATGCCTGTAGCAGTACAATTAGGAAAGTCCAGAAGAAGAATGGATAAGGAGGAAAAAAGAATGAATTTGAGTTTAAGAAGCCTGTGAGATATGAGTTTAAAATAACCATATAGAGCTGGTGATTTGTGACTGGAGCAAGAAGAATGTAGATCTCAGTTGTCTATACTGAAATGATAAATGAACTCAAGGGAGTTGATGAGATTACTATATGAGAAAATGTAGACATAGAAGAAAAGGAGGTCCAGGACAAAACTTGATGTCCACAAACAGTTAGTGGAAATAATACAGATGATCTACCAAAGGTGATAGAGAAGGATCAATCCTGCGGCAGCTAGGTAGCATAGTGAATAGAGTAGCAGCCCTGGAGTCAAGAGGACCTGAGTTCAAATGTGACTTCAGACACCTGACACTCCACCTAATCCCCAATTGTGTTGCCCTCCTCCTTGGAGAGAGAGAGAGAAAGAGAGAGAGAGAGAGAGAGAGAGAGAGAGAGAGAGAGAGAAGTAGATAGAAGAAGAACTAAGAGAAAGCTGTGTCATGAAAACAAATAAGAAAGCATTCTCAGAACATGAGGGTAATTACAAATATCAGTTGTGACAGTAAAGGAAGAAAGATGAGGTCAGAGAAAAGGAAATGAGATGTGGTCATTAATAATTTCACTTTAGTTATAACCATGGAATCTATCTTGAAAAGGATTGAGATTTTAATAAGAAAAGATGTAGAAGCAATGAATGTAGACAGTTTTCTTCCCCAAAAGTTTGACTGAGAAACAGAGGAAAGATACAGCACCATAGTTTGATGAGATGGTAGAGACTGGAGAGGAATTTTTTTTTAAAGATGGAGGATATTTAGGCACATTTTTAGACAATAGGGAAAAAATCAGTAGACAGAGGCTGAGGATTAGGGTGAGAGGCTAATTGTTGGGAAAATATTCTGGAGAAAGCAGGAAGGGATGGGACCAAGGGCTCATGCGCAGGGCTTGGGTTTGTGAGTCAGGTCACATCCCAAATGCTTCCTTGCCAACAGACTCTGGAACTCATGCACTAGCCCTTTGGAAACTTCTTCCCTAGGTTCCCACTCTCCTGGAAGGTGATTGTCTCTCCAAAAAACAGTATTTTTGGAAAGCCTCAGTCGTATTTCATTTCATTCTCTCTTTTCTAGCCACCTTGGTAGTACTGTTGATAAGAGTGTTGGATCTGAAGTCAGGAAGACCTGAGTTCAAATGTAGCCCCAGATATTTAACAGCTGTGTGACCCTGAGCAAATCACTTAATTTCTATCTGCCCCAGCTTCCTCATTTGCAAAATGGGAATATAATAGCACCTGAGGTGTGATAGGAAGATAAAATGTGCTAATATTTGTAAAAGTCTTTGTAAACCTTAAAGTGTTGTATAAATGCTGCCATCATCATCGTTATGTGTACCTGCTCCTTCTTTTCTATTCTCTGACTCTCCTTCCATTCTGGAACCATGAACCATTATCACTTACTTTTGCCAGCATTCCTGGATGGGAGTTTATCAGTCCATTTCTCTTTTATCTTTTACCATTCTTATAACTTTCTGTACCAAACTGCCCCTCTCTGTTTATCTGGCCACCATTTCAGTTGTTTTTCTACCTTTTAAACAAGTTTGCACAGCTTGGAACCCTTTTCGGCCCATAGCAGCTTGTGTCAGACCAAAGGATTTCAGGTGATCTGTGAAAAATACAGAGGAAAACCTCCTTTGTATGTAGAGGAAATCCTTTGGTGTGCTGCAAGCAACGAGAGGGCTATATGCAGCCTGGGGGCCACAAGTTATGCAGGCCTGCTTTAGAATGTGAGTGTTTAGAGGTCAATAACTACCTTTGATTTGCATCCTCAGCTCTTAATGCTTAGTGTATGCTTTAACATTAATTCATTGAATCCTGGAGTTAAAGAGGCGAGAATGAAAAGATTCAAGAAGTTATTAGGTATAGAGAAGAGAAAAGGTGGGAGCTCATAGCAGAAAGCCTGTTTCCTTGGTAAATTTTCAGAGAATAGGGCATGTTGGGGAAGGACATAATGTGGGAGACTTGAGAAGGTAAAGTTTGAGCAGACACTTGGAGAATCAACTTAGGAAAAAAGCAAAAGAATTGCTTGCCTAAATAAGGGCCCAGTTGAGAATGAATAACAAATCCATAGTAGACTATGCAGATGTATTATTTCTTTTAGTTTCATTCAACAGTACATAGAATTGGATAGTGGAATTAATCCAAGCCAGTGGAACAAAAGAACAGAGAGAAGTTGGCATAGTTAACAATGTAGAATAGTTTGAGGAGGGAACAAAATCAAGCCCTATTTGGTAGATGGTTGGAAGAATATTGAATGAATAGAGATCACAACGAGAACAAAGAATATGTTGAGGAGGAGTGAGAAATAAGGAGAGATACCATCAGGAGCTTACGGTCAGTTAAGGAAAATTCAAAGTTCTTTTCATAGGAGTGGAACATATGGTGAGATGGTAATATCAAGGAAGAGAATGACCTGGGGCTAACAGGTAATAGCCACTAGGATCCGGATTGGATAATAAATAAAGATAGAAAGAACCTCAAAAAAAGAGAATTTTTTTTGTTTTTGAGTAATGGTGGCAGGGGGAGAGTCTGGAATTGGAAATGGAGAGTAAGAACAGTAACTCTTCCAAAAGCATTGTATTTAGGAAATTATCAGAGCAAGAATGGCTCTATGTTGGGCTTGCAAGAATGGGAACAGTATATCTCTATGCATTATAATAATACAACCAAGAGGTGAAGAAGACCTGAAATAGGGTGCTTGTATGAATATAGAGAAGGGAATGGGTAAGAGATATATCATGAAGATAAAGTTAATAGGCTTGGTAACTTACTGTATATGGGAAATTGGTGAGAATGAAAAGTCAGATTCCTAAGTGGCAAACTTGAATGACCAGGAAAATAGTGCTACCCTCAACATAAAGAGAAGAAGGAACCATCTTTTTTCTTTCATATATCTTTAATCCCTTTTCCACTGGTTCCTTCCCACATACCTACAAACGTTTTCAGTTGTTATCAGTCAAAAAAAAAAAAAAAGACTTCCCTGAAACTACTAGTAGCTCATTGATGCAGTATATGGTGCCCTAAGTCTGGAATCAGGAAGACTTGAATTCAGTTGTGACCTCAGACACTTACTTGTTGTGTGGCCCTGGTCAAGTCACTTAACCTCTATTCAAGAACCTAACTTTCAGGATTATTATGAGGATGTAATGAGAAAATATTCATGTTACCTTGCAAGTAGTGCCTGCAAATACCAAGTGTTTAATAAAGACTTGTTCTCTTTCTTCCTCCTATCCCCTTTTCCTTCTGCTTCCGTGCCCCTGCTCCACTGGCTTCTTGCCATATGCTTACAGATATGTTCAAAAGTCCTCCCAAAACATACTTTTTCCTCTTGATATTTGTTATTTTCTGTTATTTGCTGAAAAAGGGTCATCTCCATCCCATAGCTATGTATTCCTCACTACCCATCCTCTTCTCATGCCATCCCGAGCCAGCCCCTATTCTACTTCCACCAGTCCATTCTATTCATTTTACTTAAACTGCTCTCAAAGTTTATCTCTACCCTACTAATCAGCAAATCCAAATGTTTTTAGGCCTCATCCTCATTTACTGTAACTTTTGGTCCTTTGTCTTACAAAATGCTCCATCTCCATCTTCCTTCTTTCCTTGTTCTCATTGATCATTTAATATAGGTATATTATGCAAAGTTATTTTGCCTCACTTTCCTTTATCTTTCCACCTCTGTATTATTATAAGGCAATCTCATTTAATCTTATTTTTTAGCAATGACATCTATGCAGATTCTCCTCAAATTTATGTTTTTCTTTCTGTTCTACTTTTGGACCTCCAGACTGTGTAAGACATTTCCATTTGAATGGTTTATATGCACCAAAAACTTAACATATATGAAACTGTTTGTGTTTCCCCAAAAATTTACTCTTTTCCTGTCCCATCCCAGTATTCAGTCCCTCATATTCAAACTATTGTTGCTGTCTTTGAGACTTTCCTCACTGTCTTCTATATTCAGCTACCAAATCTTGTTGATGACACCTCAGAAACCTCTTTTATTTCTTTTCTACAACCCTAGTACAGGTCTTTGCTACTCCTCAGTAGCAACCTGAACTGAAGCATGCTTCTTGATAGGTTTCCCTGCATTCTCTTTCCTTGTCCTTTTTCAAGCTGTCCTTCAGAGAACTGCCAGACTAATTAATGTTTCTTATGCACAGAGCTCTAGTCATATCACTTCTGTACTCCAAAATCTTCATTTACCTCCTATGCTCTGAATCAACCTAAATTTTTTAACCTTATTTCATTATATTATTCCATGCAATTTATACTGCAACTAAACTAAATCCTTTTCTCTCTGCCTTCTCCCTCTTAGCACTGAATGTCTTTTTTAAAAAAAAAATCTCTGTTTTTAAATCATATTATTCCCTATTCCTATTCAAGGATAGGGAATAATACCTTTCTTCATCTTTGTCTGTTAAATTGCCTGTCCATCCTTTAAAGTCTAACACCAGTGCCATCTTTAATAGTGAAATCTTCCCTGATACCCTATGTTAGTTGTGATCTTTCTCCTTAGATATTATATAGTACTTTTCATTGCACCTTTCTAATATGCCTATAGAATGTTGTACATTATAGATGTCTTTATAACTTATCTCAGCGCTAAATAGTCTTATGTACTATAAGTATTTAATAAATATGAATTTGGGATGCTAGCTGAAAACTGAAATTTTTGTTGAATACTGAATTTAAAATGTTAGCTGACATCATGGGAGTAGATATTATGGAAAAGCGTAGAAGAAACATGAATGAACTGATGACAAAAAAATCTTGGGAAATACCAAATTTCCCAGCAGCCAACTAAAGAGATATCATAAAAAAAACAAACAGCATTTACTTTGATTGTACTATATTTATTATAATGCTAAAATATTTTATATTTTTATAAAAGGTGATGGTGGTTTTGGATCTGTTTATCGAGCATCTTATAAGGGAGAAGAAGTGGCTGTGAAGATTTTTAATAAACATACATCACTTCGACTATTAAGACAAGTATGAAATATTGCCTTTCTTGATACTTCATTTAAAGATAGATGCCCTTTTACCACTTAGAAAATAATTATGGAACCTAGAAAAATAACAAATTAAAAATCCACAATTAAGTACCAAATTAGAAATATTGGAAAATAAAGAAGAGATTAATAACATTGAAATTAAGAAAACTATTGAACTAGTAAATAAAATTAAGAAATTTTTTTGTGGAAAAAAAACAATAAAATGGATAAAAATTTTAGTTAATTTTATTAAAAAATGAAAAAAGAAAATAAAATTACCAGCACCTAATATGAATTGGGTGAATTCACCATTAAATGAGAAGGAAGTTGTGGTATATGAATGTAAGGGAAATGATGAGCAGGCAGACTTCAGAAAAACCTAGAAAGACTTGAATGAACTGATTCTGAGTGAAGTTAGTAGAACCAGGAGAACATTGTGCACAGTAACAGCCACAGTGTGCGATGACTAACTTTGACAGACTTATCTCTATTTAGCAATTCAAAGATCCAAGATAACTCCAAAGGATTCATGATGGACATGTTGTCCATATCCAGAAAAAGAACAATGGAATGTGAATGCAGATTAAAGCATATTATTTTCTCTCTCTCTTTCTTGTTTTTTCTTCATTCTTGTGGTTTCTCCTATTGATTCTAATTTTTAAAAACATGACTAATATGAAAATAGGTTCTATATGAATGTATATGCAGAGCCTGTATAAATTTTCACACCAACTTGGAGTGGGAGGAAAGGAGAGATCAGGAGAAAATTTGGAACTCAAAAATCTTATGGAAGTGAATGTTGAAAACTAAAAAGAAATTATTTTTTAAAAATAAAATAATTATGTTTATTCTTACATAAATTAGGAAAGGATAATAATTGAAATTAATGGCATGATGTTAAAATGGCATAATATTCCCATAAAATGGAAATAATCACCAAAAATTTCAAAATGAAAATCTACATTTCTTCTTATTTACAGAGTAAGAATTTAGGGTTTCTTCCCCACAGGAAAATGAAAAAAAAAGGCATGCTTTGGGGGAGGCAGGGTGAAAGCCTATTCAAAGCTGGAGATCAGATTTTATTAAGGCTTCTCTCATTTTTTTTAGAGTAGTGCTTGTTTCTCCCCTTAAACAGGGGAGTTATTATGCTACTATTTTACTTTTGAATAGGCTTTTCAGAGGTGTCATAGTTTTAACAAGATGACTTTAATAATAATTAGCTCATTTTAAACTATCTTATTTATTTACTGGTAATTCTTGTTTTAAGTTCCATCGTCATATACAATCATTCAGATACATGAGCTGAAACCCAAAGAAGTGATATAAAATTATAAGCAATAACAGAAATAAAAACCAATAACCTACAAATCATTAGCAAAAGAGCTAATAAAATTAAGCAAATAAGTGTTTAAGAAATAATTATACAAACATTGTCATATTATTTGTCATATGATAAAAGAATGATCATATGCATAAACTTGAACAAGATTGCATGTTATACACTGCAAAATCATGGGTTTTGTTGCTGTTTGATGTTAACCAGCTTTCCAAAATTTGATACCATATGATTTTTTTCCCTTTTGCTTTGGCTTTTCGCATATGAGAAAAATATTCAATTCAATTTATGTCTTCTAATGTTTCTTTGTATTTATCATTTAACAGTATATTACAGTCATATACCACAATTAATTTAATTATTCCCTAATTATTGGGGCACATAACTTCTAAATATTTTTCTCCTTAAGTGGTGCTGTTAGGAATAGAAATATTTGCTATTTTTTCCTGTTAACAATTTTTTTTTAGTATGTAAACATAAAAATGGAATTGC
The DNA here is from genome assembly GCA_028658325.1 of Potorous gilbertii. Taxonomy (NCBI): domain Eukaryota; kingdom Metazoa; phylum Chordata; class Mammalia; order Diprotodontia; family Potoroidae; genus Potorous; species Potorous gilbertii. The sequence goes on from CM053770.1 coordinate 169,893,355, forward strand.
TAAATTTAAGGATATGAACGTTTTTCTAGTTCTTTTTCTACAATTTCATATTGCTATCCAAAATTTAAACCAATTTATAAATTTAGTTGTGAACTCATTTGCCAATTTCCTACATCTATGTGAACATTAAATCTTTTGCTTCCCAGTTTACTATCTGTAGTTTCTCGCAATGGTTTTTATGTGCATTTCTTTATTAATTATTTTGAATGCTTTCTTTTTTCAAGTGAATGTTTATCATTTCTACCTATTTGGACTGGATCATACATAGAAATATTAAGTGGTTATTGCTAGTTTATTTTTCTTGTCTCAAGGACTTGTGTTTCTTATTTATGTAAAATCTTAACTAACTAACCAACATATGAAAGTAACATTAAATGGAGAATGAGGAGACCTGGGTTCTAACTATATTTTTTATTTCTAATTTCTGAGCCATCATCCATTTTTTCTATTTATGTTAAGAAAGAATTTGCTACCTTCTTTCACTGAGCAATTTTTAACTTAAGTAAAATAAAGTGTATGTAAAGTATCTTGAGCTTCTAAGCTCTATAGAAAGTGTCAACTCATCTCAAACCTACCTTCTACCTAAATCATTTAAATTATTAGAATGTTGAATATTCTGCATTATATCTAGAAGTGTAGAAAAGCAATTTTGATAAATATTTATGTGCATCTCACACTCTCATTAAGTCAAATTATTATTTTTAACATTTATAGGAGTTAGTAGTGCTTTGCCACCTCCACCACCCTAGTCTGATATCTTTGATTGCTGCCGGTATTCGTCCCCGAATGTTGGTGATGGAATTAGCCTCAAAGGGCTCCCTAGATCGATTACTTCAGCAAGATAAAGCTAGCTTAACCAGAACACTCCAGCACAGGATAGCACTGCATGTTGCTGATGGCTTAAGGTAATTACTTTTACTGGCAGTGAAATGGGGAAGGATCTTGAAAGTTTTGCTCACCTTTCTGTTTGAGGTTTATATAGGACAAGACTTTAACAAGGTTGTTTTCTGAATTCTTGGGTCAATAAAGTGAAAGAAATAAGAAAGAAAATTTTAATTTCATGTATCTGTGTGGAGTATCTGTATGTACAAAATATATTCATTATACATTTATATACACATACATGCACACACACATGCAAATAAATACAGCAGCGGAACAATGGATAGAGCTCTGGACTTCAGTAACAAAGACTTCAAAACCAGCCTAAGATGCTTACAATCTGCGTGACTGGAAAAGTCACTTCACTTCTGTCTGTCTCAGTTTCCTCTTCCTCTAAAATGCAAATAATCATCCCAGCTACCACCAAGATTTTTGGAAAGCTTAGAGTAACACATACATGCTCTAAATAGTTTTAATCTACAGGAATAAGGGGAAGCTATAGGGGAAGGGAAAAGGACTAATCTCCTCCTGAAGTCTACTTAAAAAGACATGTTCACAACAAGCATTTAATAAATACCTATTACATGCTAGGCACTATGCTAAGCACAAAGCAAGTCAAGGAGCATGTAGTATAATGGGAGTGACAACATGCACTCAGCTGGGTATAAATTGTACACACACACACACACACACACACACACATACACACACACATTTCCTCCTCCTTTGATGTTTTTTCATTCAATATTTATCACTCCATCAAGATTCTGGTACCTACTATCTATAGACTTCCAGGACACTGTCCTTCCTCAGAGAGTTCCGTGCTTGGCTCTTAGTCTTTCCCTCCTCCTCAACTCCTTTTCTTTTTTCCCATATTCACATTTTTTCTAAATTTCCTTCTTATTTCCCAGAGTACCACCTTCCAGTCACCCAGAATATCCTTGACTCTTCTCATTACCCACATTGGCCAAATCTTGTCATTTCTACCATCACAGCATTTCTCAAACTGCTTTTCCAGAAATATGTTTTGAACCATGCCAACTTTCCCCCACTTAGTAAGCTCCTGTCTCCCAATTGTTTGGCATTTGAAGTCCTTTATTACCCGATCCCAAGCTACCTTTCCAGGCCAAGTGCATATTATTCCCCTTCCCACATTCTACAATTCAGCCTTCTTGCATTATTGCTATTCCTTACAGGTTTCATTCCTCCTTCTTCTCTGTGATTTTGTATTGGCTCTCCCCTGTGACAGAAAGGCATTCTCTCCTTAACTCTGTCTCCTAGAATCCTTTTTTTTTTTCAAGATTTTGATCAAGGACCACTTTCTAAATGAAACACTTTCCTTACCCTCCCAAACTCTAGTGTCCTCACTCTCAGAATTATCTTATATTTATTTTCTCTATGTTCTTTATATACTATTGTATGTACATGTTCAATGAAATATAAGCTCCTTGAGGGTAGGGATTATTTAGATTTTAGAGAATAAAATGATGCAGAGTTCTTTATCTGGAAACCAGAGAGTTCTAATGTAGCCTCAGACACTCATTAGCTGTGTGTCCTTGGGCAAGTTACTTAACCTCTTTTTGCCTCAATTTCCTCATCTGTAAGATGAGGATACATCCCAGGTTGTTGTGAGGATCAAATGAGATAATATTTGTAAAGCATTTAGCATGGTGCCTGATATATAGTAAACTCTTAATAGATGCTTTTTGATTGATTATCACCTCCTTATTCCTTTGTGCTATTCCTTACAAGTCATGACCTTTTTTTTTTTTTTGGCTTCCATGTCACACTCATTAAACTCCCAAACTACATGTTTCTTCAATACCATATTTTGAAGTTTGGGTTTTTTTCACTTAGGTGGAAGACTTTCCATTTTTTTCTCTTGAATTTATTCTCATTAGATTTAAGCCCATCTTCTCATTTGACAAAACATTTCTGGATGCTGACTGCCAGTCAGTGTTTTATTTCTCCTTCTTAGTTGATTGTACAATAATTATTTTAAATAATTATTATAGGAGGTAAAAAAACTATCTACTGGATTGGTCAGTTAACTGTAGATTTTAATGTCTCATTGATTTATGTGCAAATATGTATCTACAAGTAATAATTTATCACTGTAATTAATATTATAGTCTAATAACTAGCACGTTGTAATTTTCTTTTAACTTGGAAAACGAACGTCTATATAAAATAATCAATTCACTGAATATTTTATGAGTATATGCACTTTAATGCTTTAATTATGAACTTAACTGAAAAATGTTCTACCATTCTTCTTTATCCAACAGATATCTCCATGAATCGATGATTATATACCGAGATCTGAAGCCTCATAATGTCCTCCTTTTTACCCTATACCCTAATTCTGCAGTCATTGCAAAGATTGCAGATTATGGGATTGCTCAGTACTGCTGCAGAATGGGCATAAAGACTTCTGAAGGAACAGCAGGTACGTTAGATTCTGTCTGCTTCCTAGTTTTTGGAAGGCAGGAAGAGATTATGATTTCACTTGTATAAGAAATTCCCATTAAGTAATGACAAACAACAGCTGCTCTATAGCTTGTAGTCTTAGAAATGGCTAGGGAACTGAGTGGTTAAATGATTTTCCCAGGGACACATAGCCCTGTATCAGAAGCGGAATTTAAATTCAAGACTTACTGACTCCAAGGCCCACCCTCTCCTTACTATTACCACCCTGCCTATTTGCGTGGAATAAAACATAACCTCAGATGTATACTTTTAGAGAATTAGCAGTTCTTCCTCTATAAAAAGATAAGGTTAAACTACAAAAGGTCCTCCTTCCAATGTTTAATCTTTAATTTTATAATTCTAGGCTGAACAAAGGTTAGTATTACTCCATTAGAAACCTCTCTCCAGGTTGATACCGATCCCAGAGAGATTAATGAATTTATAGCACAGCATCAAAGTAGAAAACACAGAGCTATAATCCTGGTCCCTGTACTCTTCCTACAAATCTAGAATAGTTTCTACTGCACCATGCTAGATAAAGGCAGGGATAGTTTTCTTATCAAGTTTACATATCACATGAAATTTGGTAGAATAACTAACATTAATTAGATGAGAGAATTGGAATCAAAAAAGATTTATACAGGTTAAAAGCCAAATTTAATGCAATGATATTTAATAGTGACAACAATATAATTCCAACACTGGGTTCAGAAATCAGTTTCACAGACATAGCATGGTAGAGAGACATGGCTAGGCAGTCTACTGGTCATATCGGGAAAAAAAACAACTGAGTTTTAGTGTGTTGCAAACTCAAACTCAGCATGGTTCAACAGTGTAATATGATGGCAAAAAAAAAGCTATTTTAAACAGAAAAAAAGTAATAGAAGTCTAGAATCCAAAAGGAGGTATGGAAATGAAAATTTGGCATTCAATTCAATCAAAGATTAATTTAATCAATTAAAGAAATTGGGGATATATTATCTGATGAGAGTCTGGAAAGGTGTAATAGTACTTTAAAAACCTGTCATGACTAAAGATAGTAGACTATTTTCTTAGCTCACCCTGGCAAAGCTTAGATCAAAGAGTCAATCTACTAACTACCATTTATCAAGCACCTATTATGTGTAAGGTACTCTGCTAGCATGTGCAATGACCCCCGCCTCGATAAAACAATCTACAAAGGCTAGACTACAAAGACTGATTTGTATCAGAGAACGAAGTATCCATAAAGATGGAATTGTACCAAGACAGAGGTATTACCTTTGTGTTTGCACTTAACACAAGTAGAGTTAGAACTCTTCTCTCTGAATTCTTAGTCTTTCATGCCATTTTGCCTCTTATACTGTAGAATATAGCTCTTCACTGGTTTATTTTCAGGGTTTCGTGCCCCTGAAGTTGCCAAAGGAAACGTAATTTACAACCAACAGGCTGATGTTTATTCATTTGGCTTACTGCTTTATGACATTTTGACAACTGGAAGTAGAATTCTGGAAGGACTGAAATTCCCAAATGAGTTTGATGAGTTAGCTATTCAAGGGAGATTACCAGGTAAATTATATTTTATTAATAATTAACTTTTTTTCATTTAAGGGACTCTGCAGGTACACTACATGGATTCTATCTGACAAAATTTTATTAAGCACCTACTATACTAAGGCACTGTGTGAAACAAAGACAACAAAACCTGATCTCAAAGATTTTTTATTCTGAATTCAGTTTGTACATTGCTTAAATGGTTTGCATAAATTCTGAGTCATTCTGTATTTCTTCATCTGCGCATGTGCATAGACCTTTCACAATGCCTGAGATTCACTCCCTCCTCATCTTTGCTTTTTGAAATCTTTCTCTTTCTTCAAGGCATAGTTGCCACGTACATGAAAAAGAGCACTAATTTCTCCAGGTGAAAGTGATCTCTTCCCCCTCAAATTTTCCTAAACTACTTTGTGTAAATGACTGCTTTATGCCAGCAAGGGGAAAATGGAGAAAACCTTGGATATGAAGTAAAAAGACTCAAGTTCAGATCTTAGTTCCCCACCTTATGTCTCTTTGATCTTGGGTAAGATGCTTGTATTACTTGAACTTGAGATTCCTCTTCTACAAAATAAGAGGATTGGACAAAATTACCTCTGAGGTCTCGTCTAGCTCTAAACCTAAGCCTGTCATTTCCTATCTTATTTTAGCTTGTACTTATCTGTTGAAATACATTATATTCTTCTGTTAGAATGTTGGATCCTCACCATGACCTCCTTTGCATCTTCCCCTTCGCTTTTCTTTCAGTTCATCAGCTTTGCCGTTTCTTCTCTTTCTTCCCTTCCCAGTTGACACTGCAGTTAACCAGTTCAACATTATACCACATCCTCTACTTTCAAATCCCTTTCCCTTTGTCCAAATGTTTCTCATGACTCAACGCTGAATTATTCTCGCGATTCCATCCTTCTCTTCCTTCTTTCTCATCTCATTACTCATATGCCCCTTGTCACTTATCTCCTCGTTCACCCTTCTCTCAAATGAAGAAGTAGCTTTTTTATAGCTTCTGACCTTAACATTCCAGCAAAACTGTTCTCTCCAAAGTTATCAGTGATCTCTTAGCTAAGAGAGCCTTTTCTCAATTCTCATACTTCTTGATCTTTCTTTAGCCTTTGACACAATTGATCACCTCACTTCTCTAGGTTTTTGTCTATTTCTTGTCAGTCTCATGTGCTGGATCCTCTAAACCCATGTTCTCTAAACCCAGGTGCTCCACAGGATCTTATCCTAGGCCCTCTTCTCTATTTCACTTGGTGATCTCATCAGTTCCCATGGATTTAATTACCATCTCTATGATGATTATTTTCACCCATGCCTATTTTGCCTTAATCTCTCTGCTGACCTCTAGTCTCTCATCTCCACTGCCTTTCAGACATCTGGAATTAGATGTCCAGTAGACATATGACATGTGATATGTCTAGAATAGGGCTCATTATCTTCCACCTGCCCAAACTTTCCTAGCCCACCTTCCCTATTACTCTAGAAGGAAACACCATTCTCCTAGTCCATCAGGCTCACAACCTACATGTCATACTTTACTATTCACTATCACTTCTTTACCTTAGTCAATCTGTCACCAAGACCTGTTGATTTCATTTTTGCAACATCTTTTGAAGAGTCCCCCTTCTGTGCTCTGACACTGCCACCACTCAAGTCTGTACCCTCCTTGCCTGGCTCCAAGCTTATTGCAGTCGCCTGCTGGTGGGTCTGTGTACCTCAAGCCTGGCTCCACTTCAATTAACTTCCACTTCAATGTCCTCCAGAGTTCTGTACTGAGCTTTTTCCTCTTCTCACTCTGTACTATTTGACTTGTTGGTCTAATCAGCTCTCATGGATTCAATGATCATCTCTGCTCTGATGATTCTTAGATCTTTTTGTCCATTTGTAGTAGTGGTATTGCTTGATTAAAAGGTATGCACAGTTTGATTTGAATTTAGGCATAGGTTCAAATTGGTCTTTAGAGAGGTTATATTACTTCACACCTCTACCTACAGTGCATTAGTGTCCCAATTTTCCCACATCCTCTCCAACATTTATCATTTTTCTTTTTTTTATATTTGTAAATCTGATTGGTGTGAGGTGGTATTTCAGAATTGTTTTAATTTATACTTCTCTAATCAAAAGTGATTTAGAGTATTTCTTCAAATACTATAGATAGCCTGATTTCTTCATCTGAAATATGCCTGTTTGTACCCTTTGACCATTATCAAATTGGAAAATGTCTTGTATTCTCATAAATTTAACTAATTTCTCTATATATTTGAGAAATGAGGCCCTTATCAGAGACACTTGCTATAAAGATTGTTTCCTAGCTTTCTTCTCTCCTTCTAATATTGGTTTTGTTTGTACAAAAGCTTTTCAATTTAATATGATCCAGATTATTTATTCTACCTTTGAAAATGCTCTTTATCTCATTTGGTCATGAGTTCTTCCCCTCCCCATAGATATGACAGGTAGGCTATTTTTTGTTCTTCTAATTTGATGGCTTTATTGTCTATTGTAACTTTTTGTAAGTTGTAGTTTCCTCCCTTATCCCTTTTAATTAGATCTGTTTTTGCTTTTATTTAGTCTAAGATCAGGATTGCTACCCCTGCTTTTTTTTTTTACTTCAACTGACACACAATAGCATCTGCTCCAGCCCATTACCTTTACTCTGTGTGTGTCTTTCTGCTTCAAGTATGTTTCTTGTAAACAACAATATTATGTAGGATTCTGGTTTTTTATCTGCTCTGGTATCTGCTTCTGTTTTATGGAAGAATTCATCTCATTCACATTCACTGTGTATTTCCTTCCATCCTATTCTTCCTCCTCTTTGTTCTCTTTCTCCTTGCACCTTTTCCCACCTCACCAGTGTTTTACTTCTGTCTCCCACTTTTTCTAATCTGTCCTCCCTTATGTCATTTTCCACCCCAACCTTCACCCTTCTTTCTCTCCTGCTTCCCTGTTGGGTAAATTAGATTTCTATATTCAACTGATCATGTATATTATTCTTTCTTTGAGCCAATACTGGTGAGAGTAAGATTCAAGCAATACCCATTACCCACCCTTCCATTTTCTCCCCTCCATTGTAAAAATTCTTTCTTGACTCTTCATATGAGATAATTGACCCCATTCTACCACTCCCTTCTTCACTCAGTGTACTCTTCTTTCTCATCCCTTAATTTTTTTGTCATTCCCTTAAATTCACCTTATACCTGTTTCATATCTATATATTTTTCTTCTATCTGTACTGTTAGTGGTACAATTTTTAAGAGTTATAAGTATCACCTTTCCATGTACAGTTATAAACAGTTTAATTCTATTGAATCCCTTATGTTTTCTTTTCACTTTTTACCTGTTTATTCTTCTCTTGAGTCTTGATATTAGAGGTCAAATTTTTTGTTTAGTTCTGGTCTTCTCCTTATAAAAATTTGAAATCTTTGTATTTCATTTAAAGACCATTTTTCCCCCTGGATGCATTATGCTTGATTTTTCCAGGTAAAGTGATTCTTGGTTGTAGTCCTTGCTCCTTTGCCCTCTGGAATATCATATTCCATGACTTGCAGTCCTTTAATATTGCAGCTGACAGGTCCTGTGTGATCCTGATTGTGACTTCCCAATATTTGAATTGTTTCTTTCTGGCCACTTGTAGTATTTTCTCTTTGACCTGGAAATTTCAGAATTTGGCTATAATATTCCTTGGCATTTTTAATTTGGGATGTCTTTTAGGAAGTGATTGAAGGATTCTTTTGATGACTATTTTACCCTCTGGTTCTAGGACTTCAGGGCAGTTTTCTTTGATGATTTCTTGAAAGATATTGTCAAGGCTCGTTTTTTGATCATGGCTTTCAAGTAAACCAGTAATTTTTAAATTGAGTCTCCTAGATCTGTTTCCAGGGCAGTTGTTTTGCCAGTTACGTATTTTATGTTTTCTTCTATTTTTTCATTCTTTTATTGTTGTTTGACTGATTCTTAATATCTCAGAGTTATTAGTTTCCACTTGCCCAATTCTAATTTTTGCCATATTGTTTTCCTCAATTAACTTTTGTATTTTCTTTTCCATTTGGCCAGTTTAAGGAGTTATTTTCTTCAATGGATTTTTGGATCTCCTTTTGCATTTGGTCAGTTACACTTTTTATGCAATTTTCCAAATGGTTGACTCTTTTCTCATAATTGTCTTATATCACTCTCATTTCTTTTCCCAAATTTTCTTTTATCTCTCTTGTATGATTTTTAAACTTTTTTGAGCTCTTTCATGAGATCTTCTGTGTTTGAGACCAATTCCTGTTTTGCTTTCAGCTGTTGCCCATACGATGTTTTGACAATGTTGTTCTCTTCTAAAATGGTCTTGGTCTTCTCTGTCACTGTAATAATTTTCTATGGTCATTCTTTTTTTGTTGTTTTCAGCCCATTCCTGCCCTCCCCCTTATTTTTACCTTTACTTTCTTTTAAATTTGACCTCTGCTCCCAGGATGGCAGGGGCACTGTCTCCAACTTCTTGTAGGCCCTGGTTTTTTACCTGATGCTGCGTTGGTGTTGCCCTAAGGCCCACAGTGGACCTGGTGCTGCAATGAGGGGCAAAGGTGGGAATTGGCTGGTGGTGCTAGAGGTCATAGGGGTCTGCGGCTTACCTGGTATTGATCTGTAGTCCTAGTGGTGATGTCTGGCATGTGCTGAAGTCCAGTGGGGTTCTGTGTTTCCTTTTAATTACACTTAACCACAAAGGACCACAGTCCTTTAGAGGCTACCTCTTTGCCCCGAGCTACACTGAAAGAGGACAGGCCAGTGCTGGTTGGCAGATGCTTGTTTGTTAAGCGCCTGTAGAGCACATAGGGCAAAGGGATAATGATCAGCTCCTGGTGCTGATTTTTTTCCTTATTTCATAGAATCCTTATGTAATTCCCTGGCTAGATACCTTGTTATGGATTGCTCAGGTACCTTCTTTGAAAAGGCTTAGTAGGGGTGAAGGAGAAAAAGTTCAATAGTCTACTTCCTACTCCACCTCCCCTTGACAACCTACTCAAGCAGTTTCTTTTTATGAGCCCCCTTATACACCAGCCTAGAGGCTTGTTTGCTTGTTTGCCTAGGGCTGTGCTGAAGCACACGGAGGTCTGGCCACTGGAGGATGCCTGTTTACCTAGGGCTACACTGAAGTATGTGGTAGTTTTTAGAGCTAGCGACTGCTGTTCCCTTAGCTATGCCAAGCACATGGGGGGTTCTAGTGTTGGAATTTGCCTCCTCCATCACACTGGGGCTCAGGATCTTCCATTGGTTTGCTAAGGCGGGGCTTGTTGCTGGCTCGCTGATACACTTCCATCCTGGGCTTTGTTCTCCTTTCACCAGAGTAAGATGGACTTTTCTTGCTGGTCCTCCAAGTTTCTTGGACTTAAAGATTGTTTCACCTGGTCTTTTTGCTGGTTCTGCTTTTCCAGGGTTTGTTTTGGGCCTCTCTTTTATAGTTGTTTGGAGGTAAGTATGGGAGAGTTACAGTGGTTTGCAGCTTGCTCTGCCATCTTGACTCTCAAAAGTCCTGTCCTGTCTTATAATCTTTCTATTATACTTCTATACTATCTCATGTATCTCCCACCTTCCTCCACTCGTATGACCATCTCCCTACTTTAGACCCTGATTTATCTCTGATTTAGATTGTTATGACTTTGCATTTTAATTGGTTTCCTTTCCTCTAATCTCCCCTCTTTCCATTCATTGTCCTCATAGTTTCCAAAGTGATATTCTTAAAATTGTCCTAGCCATGTCACTCCATTGCCCTTCTTTTGCTCCTGGGATAAAATATAAAGTTTTCCGCTGGTCTTTTAAAGTACTTCAGTTTGGCTCTATCCTATCTTTCTAGATTTAATTTTTTTTATTCCATAAATTAACTCATTTATTGTTTGACTATGGTTTACAGATATTTGATAAGGAGAACATTTTACTAGTCTTTCAATTTCTTCAGTCTTCTGTTAGCAGATTTGGCTGTGACTGCAGAGATTGTCTTGGAGGTCTATATACTATCAGCTATTTATGTTTTCATAGAGGACACCCAATACCAGATACCCATAGCCTGTTTCTTCATTTTGTACTTGCCACAGAAGCTATAATTGGCATGCTGACTAATTTAAATTTTCTTCACCATTTTTCTCAGGGATGCACCATAATGTATTCCGTATTTGCCAGCAATTCCAACTTTTTTTGATATATTTAGCCATGATTCAATTATAGACCCAGAGCTTGGAGAGACAAGAAGGTGGTACATATATACACTTTCAGGGCTAGAGACTAGAAGTGAAAGTTGTGGAGGTGGCACTCCATTTCTAGATTCATTAAACATTATTTCCTTTTACTCAGTCTTCAGTACAGACAAAACTGGCTTTCTTGCTATTCCTCATTTGAAATATTTTTCATTCCTTTGCATTTATGCCTTCAGTGAATTATGTCCTCACTTCCCTTCCCCCTTCCCTTCCTCTTTCTTCTTCCTTCCCATTCTCTCCCTGTGCTCTGCTCCTAGAGGCTCACCATACTAATTCCAAATATAGTGCTGAAACTCAATTGCCTTTATACCCACTGCAGCTCAGAACATTTTAACCTCCCTAAATAGTAGGGATTATAGGCATGTGCCACCACACCTAGCTCTCATCATCTCCAGAATCCCTAGTTTCTTTTAAAGCTTAATATAACCACCACTTCATAAACGTGGTCTTTCAATCAATCAATCAAATAACATTAAATAAGTGACTATTATATGCTAGATGCCATGTTAAGTGCTACTCAGATATTGTTCCACCCTTACCCCAAAGGATCTTATATTTTACTGTATAAATCTTAAATCTATCCTTATGTAAACCTTTTGGGTTACTTCTTTAAACTAAAACTCACATTCAAAGTTGAGTGTGTATATCAGAAGATAACTGATACTTTTGGGTTCTAGTGCCAACCTTTTGGGTTTCCCATTGTCAGTAGATTTAATTAACTTTTAACAAAAGTATTTACTAAGATTCTATAGTAAGAACAGTTGACATGAAGCCTTTCCCTTGAAAGCCTGGGGTACAGTCTCCCGCAAATGCACACAGCATCCATAGAAAGAGGAGGCTCAAACCTAGAGTACAATGGTAGTGAAGTACATATAGAGGGAGCACATAGAGCTCATTATATATTATATATCATAGGGATCATTACATAGGTAATGATTGAGATACTGGTACTAAAAGTTTTCCTCACTTCATAGAATTCTTATGTAATTCCCTCACTATATATATTGTTATCTACTGCTCAGATATCTTCATTGAAAGGTTAGGTGGGGGAGAAGAAGAAAAAATCCAATAATCTACTCCCTACTCCTCTTCCCCCTGTCAACCTCCTCAAGCAGTTTACTCTTATGAGCCTTATTTTTCATCCAATTTGGGCTCCAATTATCCAACCGGTAGTCTCCAAACTAGAATTTTTCCACCATTTAATTATTGGACTTTCAAGTTGACTTGCTGTTTTTATACAGTAGCTCAGAAACATCTTATTCTTTTAATCAATTATAAGACTTTTTCTTTGTGGTATCAGCTGTTGGTTAAAACTATCTAATCATTTAGAGTTGACTGAAGACTTATTTATAAATTATAGAGTTTTAGGAAAACTTCTTAATAGTTACTGCTCCTTTGATTCATTTGAGGTATCTATGACTTTCTTTGATTACATTAATTGATGTGAGGTATGAAACCTCACTCTGACATGTATATACTTATATGTATACATGACAGATCCTTGAAGGCAGGGGCTATTTCTTTCTTTTTTTTGTATCTCAATATTTAACACAAATACCTAGCATATAGTAGGTTCTTTTAAAGAGTGTATTAATGAAAAAAGAAAACTAGGGCAACCATTTTTCCTCTTTGCATCATCAGGTTCTAGAATAGAGTAAGTTTTTACTTCATTGTTGTTTATTGTTTATTGAATCAAATGCTTATTGTGAATGTAGATAAAATTTCTTGTCAACAAATTCCAAAATTGGAAGCATTGTATAACATAAAAATTTCTAAGTCTTTTCTCCTAATAGTCTTATGAAATTTATTGTTATGAGATTTGACTTACAATAGCAGAGGGTTCCATTCTTCTGTTTGGATACACTGGAGGCAAAATTTAATACAGTATTTAAGAACTATTTCCTATTTATTCTGTATATAGCTTGCTTTGTTTTCATGTTATTTCCTCAGTTAGATTGTAAACTCTTTGAAGGCAGACACTATCTTTTGCTTCTCTTTGTTTCCTCAGCACTTAACACAGTACCTACAACATCGCATTAATAAATGTTTATTGATTGATTAATTATATTTAAACAGTGATTCTTATTTGTCTTATTGCTATAATAATGAGATTTATTTTAAATGTTTTAGATCCAGTTAAGGAATACGGTTGTACTCCATGGCCTAAGGTAGAAAATTTAATTAAGAAGTGTCTGAAAGAAAATCCTCAGGAAAGGCCAACATCTGCCCAGGTTTTTGTTTTTAAATTTATATACAAATAGCCATTATTATGTCATTTTGAAATAATGTATCAAGTTCTACAAGTTAAAAAGAAATTTGGGATTTTTTATTATAGAAAAAGTGTTATTAAACTTGACATTTTTCCAACCTGAAAAAGGAAAGTACTTTTGGTTTATTATTTTTAAGGATCCAGTTCTAAAGCCTTGTTAACTGATTGCTCTTTTTTTCCATTTAAACTAGCTTTTGACAGGCATTAACCACATTAGTTTGCCAGACTAGCTTTTATCGTACTGTAATGACTTTCTGAATTAAATTATTTTTTATTTTCATCATTCCTATTGATTCTATAGATATTCTCCTTTGTGTTATATTAAAATGAGGTACATGACTTTGTGTGGGTCCAAAATATCATTAACTAGAGTATATTGATGATTTTTTGGTATTTGGTTCATTTGGACCAATGTTAGCTAAGTTTAAATTACCTTCATGTGATAGAAAATTGAACTTTAAAAACTTACATCACTTTAAAATATTATTAATCTAAGTATATCTTTACCCTTTCATTCTGTATAATTCTTTCTGAATAATCTGGTCTACATAATGTAGTACAGAATTCAATTTTGGCTTGATGTTTCATAGTTCCCCATAACTGCCTCTTAAGTTATCATGTCATTTTGCATAGACCTTGAGAAAATATATTGATTAGAGATTAATTTATGAGATTTCGATTTTGCTTCATAAAGGTTGTACTTGGATATAAGATTTCTCAAGGCAAAGTGCTTTAAATAATTCAGTCTGTTTTTTAATCAATTTTTCCCTTGCAGGTATATGAAATTTTGAACTCAGCTGAATTAATATGTCTAATGAGATATATTTTAATACCCAAAATATCTGTGGCTGAATGCATGGTTGCTACAAACCAAAGCAGCAAGAATGCAGTTATTTGGCTGGGTAGTGGGAACAATGATATAGGACAACTATCCTGTCTTGAGATAAATACTGAAAGACATATCTCTAAGGTATGGTTGCTTGTTGCCAGTGTACCAAAATTTTTCAAAGTTGTGTTTTTTAAAAAAATTCTTTTCAAATAATATGAAAACATTGGGTGACATATATTAGCTTGATAAATTACTTGGCAAGAAATAGATGAATGCAGGAGAGCTACTTTTATGAAATAATTTTTATAGCTAAATTATTTGGTTTGGGTTATGGTAGGTTACAGCTGTGATTTAAAAAGCATTGGGAAAAACGTGATAAAATTGTGTTAATTAATAAGATGATAAAGTCTTATTAAGAAAGAAGAAAATATATTACTCTGGCAATTCTTCTCTAACAAATATTGTACCTAACTTTTAAGAGAAAGCTTGTGTAACTCTAGTAATAAAGCTTTCATTAAATCATATTCAGAGTCTTATTGGTGTTTGTTTTGCATGATATATTTGTTTTGTAAGATACCAAATGCATTTTGTAATTGTTTAATTTTAATCTTCAAATAGGCACAAAATTGTTAGGTGTTACATGACATTCAAGTTTTCCTTATTTAAACTGGCACCAATAACTCTGTTTTAAAAGTTTATTGCATTCCATTGGCAGGATGTGACAGAAAGTAGAATATTGTGCCTTGCTGTTGTGTATCTTCTGGTTGAAAAGGAAAGCTGGATTGTGGCAGGAACCCAGTCTGGCACCCTATTGGCAGTCAAGACCGAAGATGATAAAAAGAGCCACATGCTTCAAAGAATGACTGACTCTGTTACTTGTTTATACTGCAATTCTTTTTCTAATCAAAGGTATCTTGACAAGTTTGAACATAGTGGGGAAAAACAGTTTTCAACTGTCTATCTCTATTATATGCACAATTTTCAGGGAAACGACATATTTGATACTGTTTTAACATACTGTAACTGATTTTCATATACCAAAGAAATTAGATGACTGCTCTGCTTTCCTAGATGCACTGTAAGCATGATGGACTTGGTAGAATTATGAATTATGAAAGTTTGTCTTTGGGATCCTGCTATCTCACCTTACTGTTTCTTTTTCCTTTTTTTGTCACTCTACCCAGGCATATATGCTCATACTCTACCAATTAACATGAAGCTACATCAACTATTGTGAAAATAGCTTACCTCTCTAAGTGGTATTTGTATTCCAACTTTTAGTTGTCTTAAGCCAGGAGAATGAACAAATGTTTAAGGTATAAGTGACAGGTTAAAGTAAAGGTAGAGAATTATTATAATTTTCTTTGCGTGGGGCAGAGATTGAAGAGGACTAGGAATCTCACCTCTCTGCCCATTATATCATATTGCAGAATCTGCAATATTATTTTACATTGTCAGAAACTTGCATCATTAAGGTCTGAGCTACTTTCAAAGTATGGGCTCTACTTCCAGCTTTGGAATTGAATTAATTTTTCCTCAGTAATGGCCCTTTCTCCTTTTTTTTTTCAGCAAACAAAAGAATTTTCTTTTGGTGGGAACTGCAGATGGCAGACTAGCTCTTTTTGAAGACAGAAATGTTAAGGTAAATGTTAAATGAATTTTTTGTGAAAATAATAAAGTCTTGTCTCTGCAGATTCTTTGAAGTCAAGGACCCGAGTGATGAAGTAGCGCTAGGCCATCCTGGTCCTGCCACTTTTCTGCTGTGATACATTGGGCTAGTTATTTTGCCTCTGTGAACCAGTTTTCTCAGTTTTAAAATGAAAAAGGTTCAACTAGATAACCTCTCAGTTTCCTCTCATCTCATCCTGTTTGATCCTATAATCTTAAACTTCTTTTATATTACCCTTTTGTATTTGTATTACCTTTTCTATCACCATTGAATTCAGCATATAGGAAGCACATAAGAAACACTTATTCATAGATAAACCTGTAAGTTGCCAAGAAGATGCCAGCTGGAGCTAGTAGAGGAAGTTTCCGTATTTGGGAATTCTCTTTACCAATGCAATCATAGACTTCATCTGTATATACTAATTGAGTAATAACTGACAGTGTCTTAATAAGCTAAGGTCAAGAACAAAATCTGGCTATTTTTTTAAACTTGATAGCATTGACTCTGTTCAAGTACATCCTCCATGACAGAGGTGAGTACCTACCTGTTTTATGCCTTACTTAGTATTGATAGTGAACAGTTATCTCTGTTATTTCAGTTATTAAGAAATCTTCTATGATTATCATGTATAGATGAGAGAAACCTATACCTTGTTGTTGGTTGGAAAATGTTCCAGTTAGATTGGAAAGTAGAGAGGTGATAAAGCTAGATGGCAAACTTCTTTACTCTCATTTTGACTCATGAAACTGTATCAACTTTGGATATTGATCCATCTAACAGTGCCAAGAGTTTTTGGAGCAAAAATTTTCTTATGCTTGTCTTCAATAGCTGTGAATGGTTATTGAGTAGATAGAGACTGTGGGGATGATAAAGGCAGTTGTAAAGCCATTTCTCCTCTACTCTGCAAGTAGTAAAATTCAGGGAAATAATGGTCTAGTGGCGGTTTGACCCTCCTCACTCATGTGGCCTCCTCTGTCTTTCTTTGGGTGTCTTGATGCTTCAGCTATACTGGTTTTCTTCTCTTCCCTTGAAAAAGAAAAGTAATTAAACCATCTGTTCTTTTTAACTATTACTTTCTGGATGTATGCTCCATGGGGAATCAAAGACAGGAAGGTCTAATACCAAAATATTCAAAGCAGCACTTTTCTTTAGTAGCAAAGAATTGTGAATAATTTTAAAAAAGAAGATAATATATAAATGAAATATAATATTTTATGTAATAAGAAACCAGGAATATAAGAAGCTTAAAGAAATGTTGGAAGATTTTTATTAAATGAAACTAAATGAAAAAATCAGTAAAACAAGTTTGCCTGAAACATACTCCCTCATGTTGGGAGAAGGCAGGAAGAAAGAATAGTAGTATGTACATATACATATATATATATATATATATATATATATATATATATATTACACACATTGTGAGATGCAGTCACTGCATCAGATGTTTGCTTTTATTGCTTTTCTTTGTCAGAGGAAGAAGGATTTCTTGTTCAATCTAGAGTGAAGAGTGGATGAGAAATGACCATAACATAAAGACAAAAGGGATTAGCAAAACATTTTAAAAAGATCTGTACAGAATCAAAAGGTCTAAATGAATTGCTAGCTATATTATTGGAGAAGGTGCCCATATTATATGAGCCAGCCATCTATCAATGAGCATTAAGCAGCTATATATATGCTATACACTGTGCTAGTGGTTGAGAATACGAATACAGTTGTGAGACAGCAGCTCTCAAGAAGTTTGTATTCTGCTGGATCTTTGATCATTTGAAGAATTGAAAGAAAAATCATTTCTTAAAAACTTGCAATGTACCAGGCCCTGTGCTTAGCTCTTTAAAAATATTATCTTATTTGATTCTCATAACAACCCTTGGAGGGAATTAATTTTATTATCCTCATTTTATGTTTGAGGAAACTGAGGCAGGAAGGGATTAAATGCAGAAGTATTGAAATAAACGACCAGTGACTGTGTTTATCCAAGAAAATTGTTGAATTTGGTCAAATAGAATTGTACTTAACTTCTCTTATATAGATCATATCATCCATTATATAGTGCTTTGGATATAACTGCTACTCAATAATTATGCCAATGAAATATGAATGTTCAGACTATACTTTTGCATGTGGTGATATGAGCACTTTGCCATTTGAAGGAAAACAATGAAGTTAGACATTAAACTTTATGAAAAAAAGATAGCAACATCTAGGAATTGAAATTCCTTCATTTGCCTGTGATAGCTAGACTTCTGGTTAACTAACCTATATCATTTAATTGCTTAAATACTTCATTCAATATGAAAATACATGTTGTAAAGGTTAAGATTTTATCCACATCATACAAGTCACTAAATAAATATGGTAGAGAGCCTTGGGAGCCTTTAAAAAAACTACTTAACATTTAGTTTAATGTCAATTTTTAAATTTTTTTCCTTTTCTCTGAATTTTTAGTATTGATTTCCAAGGCCATCTCCAGTCATCCTGATTTATATCTTGCAGCTGGACCTAGATGTCTCTGGGCTTGAAAATGAGGCTTTGCATAGCCCTCCTTCACTTAAATCCAGTTCTCTTGCAGGTCATGGCATCACCTTCCTGATGCCATGGTCCTCTTTGGGAACAAAGCACAAACAGCAACAGTATTGGCTTCAGTTATTTTGCCTACTGATTTTATTCTTAAACAACTTCAACTATTGTTTTAGATTTAAGTTATGTATGCATTATAGTTTCTGAGAATGTCTTTTGTCTTTTTTTTTCAAGTTTGAAGGAGCTCCTCCTTTGAAGATATTAAATATAGGAAATGTCAGCACTCCATTAACGTGTTTAAATGAATCCATATATTCATCAGAAAAAAATATAATCTGGGGAGGATGTGGCACCAAGATTTTCTCACTTTCTAATGATTTCTCCATTCAGAAACTTATTGAGACAAAGACAAATCAACTGTGAGTTATTTATAGTTAAATCACAAATTTATCAGTTTCCTTATATTCTTCCCTTTATAATTATGTTAGTTATTCTTGTTAATTATTTAATGATATTTAAGATGAAAGTCACTGTGGTGCAATGAATAATTTTCTGGACCTAAAAATAGAAGACTGGGGTTCAAATCCTGTTTTTGACACTTAGTAGTTGTGAATCTGACAGACAAGCACCCTTATTAAGCACTCTGGAAACGTTGTTTGTAGTTTGACATAGTGCCCACTAGGTGGCGGTATTAGATATCGTTAAAGAGTAAAACTCTAAGCACTGGTCACTGACACAGTTCAGTCCAGTTTGACACAGTTGAATGCCTACTGTATGAAAGAAAATGGAAATAAAGAAACAGAAATAGAGAGGGAAATTTTTAAGGGGAAGTAGGGAGAGAATAGAAACATAAAACCTAGGCTGCTTTTGAGGTCTTCTTTCCACTTCAGCTGATCAGTTGCATTTTAACTTTAGTTTATGTTTAGTTTAGATTTTTATTTGGTCACTCATTCATTTAATAATAATTTTAGAATGTTTACCATGTGCAAAAGTTCTATTTATTATTATAGACTTACCCCATTTCCTTCAGAGCAATAAGCTTGTAGTGCTATACTCTATATGGGTTCCAAGGTTTAACTGTCTCCTATAGCTTTTGCAGAAAAATCCTTCAAGTTGTTTTGGCTCAAAGAGTTTTGGAAGTAACTGCTATCCACTGGAAAACCCCTGTTCTCTCCTCAGCCTGCTCTTTCTAATGGTCATTTGATTAGTGCTTCATCATCATCAATAATATTTATTGAGGACCTGCTTGCTACATGCAAAAGCTTTGTGTGATTCTGCCTGTCTTATGTGTGTAATAACCTTATCCTGTTTTTTGTGGCTTCTCTAAGACTTGGCTTATCAGTAACCTTTACTGTTCTGTTTGTTGCTTGTTACTTTTTTTTTTTTTTTGCTGTCACCACCTTTCTTTCTTGATTATATATCTTTCTGTCTTATAAAGACTGGCTGTTGGGTCACATGTGAAGGCAAACATATAAACCTCCTTTATGCTGAATATAATAGTTATTCTCATGGGAAAATTTATGAAAATCGGGGTACAGTGTACAAAATAATAAATTTTAAAAGAATAATAGTTATAAAATTGTTATTAGTCCAATATGCCCCAGTATTCTTGCCAAACTTCCCCTAGATCACGTTGTCATTTAAAAATTCCAATAGAGATTATGTCAAATGTGGTCAAAATTTCCAATTTAGCAGATCTCTAAATATTCTAATAATCTGGAAACACCCCTCCATATTGACAACTTTTCTACTCCATTGACCTATCTAATCATTTGACCTATTACAATTTCCTACAGTGAGAGCAAAACACTCACTTCCCTTGCCCCATCAAAAAGTCTTAACTTTTGAATTCAAGCAATATAACCCTCTGGCCCACTCTCAGCCTTTCTTCTGAAAATATTCTTTGCACATGCTCTCATAGATAACAGGACCATACAGAGGAAGAACTGAAAGGGACTTAAACCTCAGTGAGGACAACCTCTTTTTTGCAGATGAGGAAACTTAAATCAGAAAAGTAAAAGGACTTATGTAAGATCATCCAGAGAGAAGCAGGGCAACCTAAATCTTCTGACTACAAATGAAGTTTTAGCGTACCATACGGCCTTACTTTGGAAAGTTAGTTCTTAACTCTTATCCTGAATTACTTCTCTTCTGGTTGGTATAAAGTCTTAAGAGGCAGCATGAGGCAGTGCAAAGGGATATCAGTGACTTAGAATCTTTAGCAAGTAATGTCACTTTTATTGCCTTAATTTTCTTACCTGTAAAATGGGGTAATTGGACTAAGTGAGCTCTAATATTCCTTCCAGCTTTAAATCTTAGGATATCAAATTTCTGGTCATTGTGTAACTAATTATAATTTTATAATTACAATATTTACCATACAGACTTTTATGTGATAGTTTCACTTCTGTGTAGGACTTGATACTGTTGACCACTACTCCACCTCATAAATAATCTCCTATCTCTGTGTGTTTATGGCACTACTAGCACTCTTCTGTTTTTCTTAAGTATTCTTTCTCTGGCTCATTTTATGACTACTCCTCTTCTCTTCATCCTTTTAGTTTCATAATTACTTTGAAAATAGTGTCTTTATCTTTAATTTCAATTGAAAAAAAATAACTTCCTTAGAGAGAATTATATATGGGGAGTTGATCTTAGAATTGAAAAGTTTATTTTTCATACTGAAATACCTCATTTGTGAACTCTGGAGTAATACCTCTCATGTGAACGTCCAGAGTTGTCCTTTTGTAACTCTAAATATAGACAGTTAAACCCTTCTCAATAGTCCAAAGAATTTAGATTTGGTGGCAACATCCTCAATTTAGTTTGGAGTGATAATAATTTTAATTCTTTTTGTACTGAAATAATACATTCAGGTACAGTTAGGAAGGCTTGAATCTTCCTTCTAACGCTGTCACTTAATCTCTGACCAAAGTTTTCTCAAATGAAAATGGCAGCCTGTTTTAATTATCTCTCAGGTTTGTTTGAAGACTCAAAGGGATTATGTATTAATTTGAAAACATTAAAAGTATATATGTTTTAACTATTACTGTTATTTCTTTTGTTAGTCTTCTTTTTTTTCTTTTTCTGCATTTTCTTAATATTTTATTTTTCCTCACTTACATGTATAAACAATTAACATTTCTTTTTAAAACTTTGAGTTCCAAATTCTCTCTCTTCCTCCTTTCCCACCCCACCTTATTGAGAAGGTAAGCAATTCAATATAGGTTATACATATGTAGTCATGCAAAACATATCCGTAGTAGTCATGTTGTGAAAGAAAACATAGACAAAAGAAAAAAATCTCAAGAAAAGTAAAGTTAAAATGTATGCTTCAGGGGGCCAGAACCAAGATGTTGGAGTAGAAGAAAGGACTTGCTGGAACTCTCCCCTCCAAACCTTTCAAAAAGCTTGTAAAAAATGATTCTAAACAAATTCAGTATGTCACATATGTGTAACAATGCAAGGCACTTTCGTAATGGTTATGTTGTAAAAGACTAACCACATTTCCCTCTGTCCTATCCTGCCCTTCATTTATTTCATTCACTCCCCTGATCTGGCTTCCCACAATATTGTTTGCTTCTGGTTATCTCTTTCCCCAATTTGCTGCCCCTTCTATCATCCTCCCCCTCCTTTGCCCCTTGCCTTCCTGCAGGATAAAGTAGATTTCCACATCCAATTGAGTGTGTGTTATTCCCTCATTAAGCCAAGTCCCATGGAAGTAAGGTTCAAATATTTCCTTTCATCTTCCCCCTTCCCCCTCCAAAATCCTTTCTGAACTCTTCCATGGCCTAAGCATATTTATTTTGGAGGTTTTGGATGTAGAAACCTTGACTTTTATGTCTTCCTCTGATGGTATGCTATGTTCTTCCTCATCTGAAAGGATGGAAGAAAATACCTGTTCACCACGAAAGCAGTCTTCTATAGTCTTATTTTTTTCCCTTTTTTGGACATTTTCCCTGCCAGTTACTTGACTTTTGAGTCCTTTGTCAAGGGTATATTCTAGGTACCTGTAATTTCTCAGTTCCTCCAAGGTGACACAATCAAGGGAGAGGAGTTTACTCCTTTTCTGGCATGCTTTCTGTTCTGTAGACAACTACAAGCTTTTCTGCCCAGGATCTGTGAGTAGGACTCCTTCTCCATGGTCACTACCAGGTCCACTATTTCAGCACTCCTCCTCACTCCAGGGTCGCCACTCAGAACTGAGACCCAGCTTATCTGCACAATTTCCCCAGGGTCTTTAGGCTGTGGTCTCTAAAAATGTACACTGCTGCTTCAGTGGCTGTTGCCACCTTGGGGCAGAGCTGGGGTCAGACCAGGCTCCCTTCTCACCCAGGTGAAAGAGTTTTCTCACTGACCTTTGAAACTGTCTTTGGCATTTGCGGGTTGAGAAATCTGGGAACCACAGCTGTTACCTGTGATTCTGAGCCCTGGAGCCTCCTCCAGGCCTGTCTAAGTGGTGTGACCTGGCCAAGGCTGGACTGCACTCCACTCTGAGCCCTGTGCAGTAGACCTTTCCTATCAGCCTTCCGAGCTGTCTTGGGCTGGAAATCTCCTTCACTCTGTCTTTTTGTGGCTTCTGCTGCTCTAGAATTTATTTAGAGTCATTTTCTACAACTATTTTATGGGCTATGGGAGTAGAGCTAGAGCAGATCTGACCTTCTACTCCACTATCTTGGCTCCCCAAGCATTTTTATTGATAAGACCAGAGGTGAGTAAAAAATTTAATTTTCAAATACAATAATCAAGAGAAGCATAAAAAAGCTAAACAATAAAGAGAAACCATAAGGGACTTATTAAAGTTGAACTGTTTGCATTCCTGCATGGAACAATGATATTTGTAACTCATGAGACCTTTCTCAGTATAAGGAGAGTTGGAAGGAATATGTTTATGTGTATGTATATGTATGCATATATATGTGTGTGTATGTGTGTATACAGAGAGAGAAAGACAGGACACAGGGTAAGCTGAATATGAAGGGATGATAGCTATAAAAGAAAATTAAGTGTTGAGAGGAATGTACTAGGAGAATGAAAAAGAGAGAGGTATAATGTAGTAAATCATCTCACATGAAAGAGGCAAGAAAGAGTTTTTACAATGGAGGGGAAGAAGGGGAAAGTGAGAATGAATTTTTCCTTTCATTGTTTTTCCATTCATTGGATTTAGCTTTAGGGTGGAATAACATATACACTCAACTGGGTATGGTAGTTTATCTTACCCTACAGGAAAGCAGGGGGGAGGGAATAAGAGAGGGGGTTTAATAGAATGGTTGGCAGATTGGGGTAAGGGATGATCAGAAGTAAACACTTTGGTAGAGGAACAGGTCAAAGGAGGGAATAGAATAAATAGAGGGTGGGACAGGGTAGAGGGAAATATTCTTTCCTTCTTTCACAACGTGACTGTTATGAAAGTGTTTTGCATGACTACACATGTGTATTATATCAAATTGCTTGCCTCCTCAATGAGGGAGGGTGGAGAGGGGAGAAGGGAGAG
Source organism: Potorous gilbertii (assembly GCA_028658325.1). NCBI lineage: Eukaryota > Metazoa > Chordata > Mammalia > Diprotodontia > Potoroidae > Potorous > Potorous gilbertii. The sequence goes on from CM053770.1 coordinate 169,917,244, forward strand.
AATGCAGAATTCAAAGCTTTAAAAATGAATATTAAAAATTATTTTTACATGCAACTAGGAAATGAGATATATAGACAATGGTGTATGGAAATTTGCCTTACCCAATAGGAAAATGGAAGGGAAGGGGATAAAGGGAAAGAGGGGTGATAGAAAGGAGGGCAGATTGGAAGAAAGGTTAATCAAAATACATGCTGTCCTGGGGTGGGAGGAGAGGGGAGATGGGGAGAAAATTTGAAATTCAAAATTACGCAGAAGTGAATGTGGAAAACTGAAAATAAATTTATCATCTAAAAAAAATATGTTTCAATCTATGTTGAGACATTATTGATTCTTTGTCTGAGAATGAATAGCATTTTTAATCATGTGTCCTTCAGAGTTGTCTTGGATCATTGTATTGCTGAGAGTAGTTAAGTCATACGTAACCGATCATCTTACAATAATGCTGCTATTTTTTACACAGTACATTTCACTTTGCAGCAGCCCATACCAATCTTTCAAGGTTTTTCTGAGAGCATCTTTTCTTATAGTACAATAGTATTCCATCATAATTATATACCACAACTTTTTCAGCCATTTCTCAGTTGATGAGCATCTCCTCAATTTTTAATTCTTTGCTCTCAGAAAAGACTTACTATAAATATTTTTGTACATTTAGGTCGTTTTCCTTTTTACTTTGTTTTTATTTCATTTTGGGATATAAACCGAATAGTAGTATTGCTGGGTCAAAGGGTATGCATGACTTAATAGGCCCTTGGGCCTAGTGCCACATTGTTCCATGTAATGGTTGAATCAGTTCACAACTTCACCAACAATGCTTTATTTCTCATTTTTCCCACATCTTCTCCAACATTTATCATTTACCTTTGCTGTCCTATTAGTCACTTTAATAGGTATGATGTACTTCAGAATTGTTTTAGTATGCATTTGTCTAATTAATAGTGTTTTAGAGTATTTTTATGGTATAAAGATGATTACTTCATCTGAAAACTGATCATATATCTTTTGATCATTTATCAATTGAAGAATAGCTCTTATTTTTATAAATTTGACTCAGTTCTCTGTACATTTGAGAAATGTGGTCTTTCCCAGAGAAACCTGATTCAAAATTGTTTTTACAGTTACTATTGCTAACTGTATTTCCCTCCATCCTACCCCCTCTGTTTATTCTATTCTCCCTCTCCTTTTACCCTGTCCTTCCTCAAAAGTGTTCTGCTTCTGACTAGCCCCTCTTCCAATCTGTCTTCCCTTCTATCACCTCCACCTTCTCTTTCCTTTTTCTTCTAAAAATGTTAATTGTTATATTTTGGTTTTACATTAATTTTCCAGTGTATGTTCCTTCCTTTTCTATCCCAGGAGTCATTCCCTTGTAACAGAGATTAGGGATAAAAAACAGTTCAGTAAAACTAGTTAACAGGCCAACTGAGTGTGACAATATATGCAGTATTCCAGTCCTGTAGTCCCCAACCTCTACAAAGGTGTGTCCTCTCTTCTTTCTGACCAATCTTGGTTAATTTAATTGTACCATATTCTGTTGTTATTGTTCTTTCCATGTGCATTGTTTCAGACTTTGTGTATCTTGTTTTCCTGGTTCTGCTTACTTCACTTTGTAGTAATTCTCAATAGTATTTTCATTAGTGTATAACACTACCTTAATCACAATACTCCTTTCTCCAAGTAGTCCAGAGATCCAAGATTTTACTGTAAAATCTTAAAATTATGAACTCAATATTACTTCCTTCTTTTAATTGAAGGAAATTTAAATGTATTTTCAAAAAGGATTTCCGTAGTAAAGATGTCATTGAACTGTAACAAGGAATTGAAAATATAATTTAAGAAATAAATGAACACTAGCAGATGTTATATATAATTCTTACTTTTAATTTATAGAAGTAAATTTAAATGAGAAAGCTAAGGTTGTTTTACAAACCTTGTTCCACCCATGGCTCTTCAGTCTCCTTCTTGAACCTTGCCATCACAGCCATTTTGATGTTTGCAAAAGCCTCCCCCTCTACAATCTCTTCCCCTGAATGGCAAGTTTGTCCCTGAACTTTCATTTGAAGAAGCACCCTTGCCAGCTATATTCAATCTAAACTTAGTTTAGCTTATGACTCTACACTCTCCTCCTGGCTCTTGCTCCCATGTCCATCTTCATGCTGACAGTCTCTGTCTCTACAGTCTGCTCACCCTCCCCTCATCTGATTGGTGAGTTTGTCACCAAAGTTCCATTTGAGGAAGCACGCATATGAGCTATAGTTATTCTAAACCTGATTTACCACCATGATACTTTGAACTCTTTTTGGACTCCTGTGGTTTTCTTACTGTCTTCAGCAATATGTCCTTCTTTCACCTTCAACTCAATGTATATAAAAAGAAAACCCATCTTCCCAACTAAAATCTGCTATTTCAACTAAATCCCCAATTCCTGCTGATGGGCATTGTCATCCTTTCAGTAACAATGACTTAAAACTGCAGACTTGTCTTTGTCTCATACTTTTCCCTTATTTCCTGCATTGCCAGTTGGTGTGTCCTGCTAGTTTAATCTCTGCAATATCTGATATTTCTCCATTTGTTTCTACTTACAAAGTCACCACACTAATTCTAAGCCTCAATACCTCTTGCCTGGACTAGTTTGATAGATTCTTAAATAAATTCTCTTTCTCTAGTCTTATTATTCTTCTATACACTCTTCTCATATAATTCACTAGGCAGTAAGCTACCTAGTGCACAGATCTGATCATGACCCTTTACCCCCCATTCACAAATCCCAACTGTCTGTTAAAATGTAAACTGACTTTCAGGTACCTCCATGATTCATGGTTCTCCCCTTCATATTTTTTTTTCGCTCTAGCCAAGCTTTTCTACTAGATCATGGGTCATATTGCTAGAAGGATGTCTTATCTTTATTTTATAGATGGGCATCTCTTTATTTTATGGATTGGAAAACTGAGGCCCAGATAGGTAAATGATTTGCCTAGGGTCTAGCATTATCAAATCAGTGAAAGAGTCATTATTAAAACTGGGGTCTTCTGACTCAATCAGTCGGCAAGAATTTAAGAACTTGTTCTATGCCAGGCACTATGCTAAATCCTGGGACTACAATAAAGGCAAAATACAGTCTCTGATCTCAAGAAACTCACAGTTTTATTGAGGGATACAACATGAAAATAATTATGTATAAAGAAATAAACACTGTGAAAATTAGAGATAATCAATAGAAGAAAGGTACTAGAATTAAGAGAGTTTGGGAAAGACTTCTTATAGGAGGTGGAATTTTATCTGACACTTGAAGGAAGCCAGAAAGCAGAAACAAGGAGAGAAAGAATTAAAAGTATGTAGAATGTACAGTGAAAATTTCCAGAGTTGGGAGATGCTGTATCTTCTGTGAGAATAGCAACAAGCCCATTGGAGTGGGGAGATACTTGAGGCACAGAAATCAACCAGCAGGCTATTGTAGTAATCCAGATGTTAGATGATGAGAGACTGCTCCAGGATGATGGCAGTGTCAGAAGAAAAGGTTAAATCCACAGGACTTGACAATTAATTGGATATGTGGGGTAAAAGAGAATAAGATGACACTTAGGTTGTGAATCTGGTTATCTGAGGATAATGAGACCCTCAACAATAATAGGGAAATTCAGAATAGAATAGGGTTTGGGGGAAATAAAATGACTTTTTAAGACATATTATGTTTATGTTTATGAGGCATCCAGTTCAAGGTATCCAAAAGGCAGTTAAAGATTCAAGACTGAAGGTTAGGAGAGAGGTTAGCTCTATATAAGTAATTCCAAGAATCATCAAGATAGAGATGATGATTGAATCCACAGAAGCTGATGAAATCAACAAGTGAAATAATAAAGAAGAAGAAGCAACAAGGGCTAGGATAGAACTTTGAGGGATACCCATAGTTAATGAGCATGTTTTGGATGAAGATCTAGCAAAGGGAACTAAAAAGGAGGAGTCAGATTGGTAGGAGAGTCAGGATAGAGTTGTGTTATGGAAAATAAGAGAGAAGAGAGTACCAAGAAAAAGAGGGTGATTGTGTTAAAGGGCAAAGAACAATCAAGAAAGGTGAGGACTGAGAAAAGGCCAGTGGATTTGGTAATTAAGAGATCACTGGCAACTTTGGATTTTGGAGCAATTTCAATAAAATAATGAGATTAGAAGGCAGAATGTAGAGAATTAAGAGAGTAAGAGGAAAGGAAGTAGAGATAGCAATTGTAGACAGACTTCTCTAGCCCACCAAAGGGAAGAGAGATATAGGACAATAGATAGCATATATGGATGGACCAAGTGAGGGGTTTATGAGGATGGGGGAGAGATGGGCATTCTTGTAGGAGCAGCAGTAGACAGGAAGAGATTGAAAATAAGTCAGAGAGTGTAGGAATGATGGAAGGGACATCCTGCTGAAAAAACATGATGGAAGGGATCATTTGGCATGGAGAAGGACAATATCTTCATGTGAGACTGAGTTGAAGGAGGAGATGGTAGTAGAAGGCATCTGGGTGATATGAGATAGGAAGAGGGGAGAAAAGGAAACTCTTAGTGAATAGGTTTAATTTTTTCACAGAAATATGGACAAGCTTCTGAGCTGACAGCGGGGGTAGAAGAAGCTGTCAGAAGTTTGAGGGGGAATGAAAAGATTTTAAAAAGTTATGGTAGTGAGTGGAATAATGAGTTAATTAGGGGGATAGTCACAGTGAGGGCCCAGTTGAAACACCTATTTGCATGCTTTTTCTACACCATTATTGACATTCCTTTGTCTTTTCCTATGCCCTCTGCAGTCTCAGTGCATTTATGCATTGTTGAAATGTCCCTATTCTATCACGGCTCTCCTGTTACAAATGTCACTTTGTTAGGAGACCTTTTCCAAGGTCTTTTTCCTCTTGTAGAAGTGTTTCCTCCCTCTGTCAATGTTTGTTTAATTTCTCTGGTTCACCACTTCTCCGTTTGTATTATTGTTATTTTTGTATGTGAGTTGGAAGATTCAGAGTCCAAAAGTACTCTGGGTCAGGCTAAAGAGGCAGAAGATGATCCCTACCCTCAAGGAGTTTAAAAACAAAATATGTACAACAAGCTGTTTTTATTTTGTTTTGTTTTGTTGTTTTTCATTTCTTTATTCATGTCTAATTCTTCAAGACCCCAAGGACCACAGTGCTCAAGGCCATTCTATTCTCCACTGTTTCCTGAAATCTGTCCAAACTCATGTTTCTTGCTTCCATGACCCTATCCATCTCATCCTCTGCTGTCCCTCTCTCCTTTTCCTTCAATCTTTCCCTACATCAGGGTCTTTTCTCGTGACTCCTGTCTTCTCATTATGCAACCAGAGTATTTAATCATTAGCTTCAGTATTTGACCTTTCAGTGAATAGCCTGAATTCATTTAAGTATTGACTTATTTGATCTCTTTGCTGCTCAAGGGACTCTCCTTCTCCAGCACCACAATTAGAAAGTATGAATACTGTGACACTCAGCTTTCCTTATAGTCCAATTCTCATAGTCATACATTGTTACTGGAAAAACTATAGTTTGACCACATAGGCTGTTGCTAGAAAGGTCATATCTTTGCTTTTTGGCATGCTGTCCAGATTTACCATAGCTTTCCTTTCTAGAAGCAAGCATCATTTAATTCCATGGTTTCAGTTAACATCTGTAGTGATCTTTAAGCCATGAATATGAAATTTGACACTGCTTCCCTTTTTTTCTCCTTCTATTTGCCTGGAAGTTGTGGGACCAGTTACCAGGATCTCAGTGGGTTGATTTTTTTTTGTGTTAATCTTCAAGTCTGCTCATACAATCTCCTCTTTTACCTTAATGGGTTCTTTTCTCTACTTTCTGTCATCAGAGTACTGTCATCTTCAAAATCTGAGATTGTTGATATTTCTCATGGCAAACTCAATTCCAGCTTTTTGATTTTTTCAACCAGAGGACATGATATACTCTGTATATAAGTTAAATAAATAAAGTAAAAATATACAGCCTTGTTGTACTCCTTTTCCAATCTTAGACCACTCAGTTGTTCCATTTTCAGTTCTATTATTTCTTGGTCCCCATGCAGGCTCCTCAGAAGACAAATAAAGGTGATCTGGTGTTCCCAACAAAATCTGGAAACTTCTTGGACCTATAAGAGGAATCAAAAAGGGCAAAGATGGAGCAGAGTGGTACTATTGACAGTAATTGGGACATACTGATTTTGAGATGCCTATGGACTATTCAATTTGAGATGTCTAAAATAGAATTGAGATTAGAATCTAGAAGAACATACCCACTTCAGGACAGAGATTGTTTTTGCTTTGCTTTGTTTCTCCTGTTCTTACCAATGCCTAGCACATACCTCTTGAAAAGGGCTTGTTGATTGACTTACAAACTGACAAAAATGGCTTTTTTTGGTGAATTTAATATATAGTTCTTTTAAAAATCATATGTATTTAAATGATTCAAGGACTTAGTTAATATTTTGTTTTGTTTTTCATCCACAGAGAAATTCTATTCTCCTAAATATAGAAAGAAATAAATGACAACAGTCTCTTCTTTTGTCGTAGGTTTTCTTATGCAACATTCAGTGATGCCAACATCATTTCAATTGTGGTGGACAAAGCTATCTATGTAGCTAAGAAAAATAGCCATTTTGTTGAAGTATGGGACAAGAAGACGGAGAAACTTTGTGTGCTAATAGACTGTGTGCAGTTTTTAAAGTAATTTTCCTTTTAAAAAAATGTCATGTCTTTATAAATAAATATCCTTTGGAAGTGCTATCCAATGTCACATAGCTCACATATAGGCAAGATTAAAAAGAGAATGCGATATTCTTGACTATTTTGAACACAATATTATTTTCGGCATATTCTGGATTTTATACTAATAAAGTAAAATCCTTCTCCCTGCTCGTATCACAGATTGTTATTGAATAAGCACTTCAAAATAGGCATTCTTTGTAGGATCTGACTTGTGAAATAGTCAAATACATGAAATATTAAGTCGTTTCATGATGAGGTGCTATAATATCCTATCACTTTAAAAATGTTCGCTTCTTAATCATTGTTTCTTTCCTTGAAGATGTGAAGAATTGTCACATACAGAAGTTCCAATATGTAAAATTATCCTTTGGTTTCTTTTCATTTTCTCACTTGGCCTTCATCATGAAAGACATCTTTTGGTTCAGGACAGAATTTTAAAGATTTATATTGATATCTTTTTAATAAGTTAGCTAAATAACAATGAAATTTTTTTTGTTTTTCAAAATTATTAAGTTTTTGATCTCCCCATTATTGGACAGACTTCCATGTTAGCAGATATATGCCCCTTTAGTTCCAGTAAATCCCAGCTGCTTGTACAGCTCCATTTTACTTATTTTGAGGTTTCCTCTTGTTTTTTCATTAAATATGCCCTGCTCAGATAGTGAAGGCTGTTGCTCTTTGGCATTCTGCATTTATGTAAAGTAGTTTAGAAATCTTTTAAAAAGTTTAACAATTTAGATAGAAAAAACGCTGTATCTAATCCTTTGATGAAACTTTTGTTCGTGTTTTCAGGGAGCACACAGTAATATTAAGCAAGGAATCAAAACATAAAATGACTTATTCTGGAAGAGTGAAAACCCTCTGTCTGCAGAAAAATACCGCACTCTGGATAGGTACAGGAGGAGGTCACATTTTACTGGTCGATCTTTCAACACATCGCATCATACATATAATTCAGAACTTTTGTAGTTCTGTTAGAGCATTGATGACAGTCCAGTTAGGTAAGTTGAATTCCATTCTCTTTTATCCTAAGACAAAAAGTAAGTAAAGGTTGTTTTCTGTATTTAATCTATATGTTTAAAAATTAAACATAATATAAAAATAGGATAAATGTAGAAAAGAGCAGAGACCTTCTGACTGAAAAAAAAGAGTGGATATTGGCAGACATTTGAGGTTAATTTACTACCATATTTAGTAACCAAATTTGCCTGTAAGTTTCCTGTTAGCAGAAGAAAAAAGGGAAATATTCTAATTTGTGGCTTTAACCTTCTTGCAAAAGAAAAGTCTACATATTCATCTACAGAGCAAAACTTTATTAGAACTGCAATCACACATTTTTGTACATCTTTTGACTTCAAGTCTAGTGTTTCTTCTGTTACAGCAGACTTTCTCATACCCAGCTCTGGCAACACAGCTTGCAGTAATTCTCATTGTTCAATATGCAATGCTGTATGCTCATTTTTCCTTAAAGTTTTAATTGTCTGTCATCACAGAAAACATTACCATAACATTGGACTTTGACTCAGAAGAGCTGGATTCCAGCAACCTGAACAGAAGTGCATCTACTGAGACAAGTCACTTCAGTTTTAAGCTTTGCCTTTTGCATATGCAATTTATACTTTTATAAATCATATTTATACTAACAACTTCACTGGGTGAAAAAAGAAACATAAATTATGAAGTACTATATGTTAATAATTCCTCTTATTTGCATAGCACTATTTCAGGAATTTTAAAGGACTTTGTCATATGCTATAATAATTTTTCACATTCATAGAAAGCTTTATGGTTAACAAAGCATTTTCATCACAACCCTATGAATTAGGTAATAAAAATACTATACTCATTTTGCAAATGTACACTAAGACTTAGGTGACTTGCATGGTCGTATAGCTAATAAGTATGAGAGCTGAGAGTCATACCTAGGTCTCCATAAAACAATTCTGGCTCTTTTTCTACAGTGCCATGCAACTTCATCACAAGAGCTCTGGGAGAGGAATTGGGACTAAACTTGTAATCTTATTGGTATAGGGAACTGATTGGTGAGAAAACTCCCTCCAGAAATGGTGGTATCACCTTCTCTGCAACTTACTATCTTATAGAGTTGCCTAGACCATTGAGAGATTAAGTGACTTGCCCAAAGTCACATAGCTATTCTCAGTTAGAGGGCAGGCTTGAACCTAGTGTTCATGTCTTCGAGGCCATCTATATCCACTATACTCAGGTGCTTTTATCTGCTACACAAGAGAAGGAAAGTATATTTATACCTTCTAACATAAGGAAACACCCTGAAAGTTTCAATAATTTGCCTATAATCTCTTTACTAACAAATGGGAGCGCATTACTTTGCATTTTACAAACAACTTTTCAAAAATACATCTCTTTTACTGAGTCAAGTTCATATATTGTTTATGTATTTTCAGGTGATAGTCATAATGGTAGATTCTTTCAATTTTACATATATATATTTTAAACCAAAGAAAAACAAAGTTTATTAAAGATTCAGCACATGAGGTTGACTCTTAAAGGAGCCTTTGTAACTCTTGTATTAACAAGTGGGCCAGATAGAATCTCAGCTAGACAGAGTCTGAAGTGGATTGAATCTGAGCACCTTCATGGAGGCAAGATGGAACTTAAATACAGAAAATCTGTGGGAAAGATCTAGAGGAAGTCTTGATGAGACTGGGGTAACTAGTTATGATGTAATCAAAAATGGGAACCAGCTGAGGCAATTCAGAAGTATCAGACAATGGAGGACTTGGGTGGGAAGCACATGGAACCATCCAGAGATTATGTGGGAAGATTAATGGAGGGCCAGGCAAGGTTTGATTTGATTATGAAAGGCCAGGTTAAGTGGGAAGATTCAAGGGGAGTTCAAGGAGGTTCCCAGAGTCTGAACCCCATCATTACCCTCCTCAAACATATGAGACCCACATTCTTTTGGAGTAAAGGGCAAAGGTCTCAGCTTCTGAAGCTGCTTCCTGCTGGCAAGGGGTGTAGAGCTGTCTCTGCCTCATTGGGTCCTGTTCAAGGGACACACAGCCTGAGATGTCATCTGGACGATGATGACGTGCACTCTGGAATAGACAAACCTAGCAAGGAAGTTAGGCAAACAAGGACCAAACAGACACAAAAGGGGTATAAAGAAAAGACAATTTCCCTTTCATAAAAGACAGTTTCTCTGGAGAAAATTAAAGATGACTATAGCAAGACCAAAACATAAAAGGGCATGTTTGATAGGGGAGTTTTTCCTGTTAGCTATCCCCTTTCTTTCCAAATTGCTCTATGAGCATGTAGAACAAGGAAAGCATATTTTGAGTAAATAAAAACATCAACTGGCCCGGGGTCAGATCCTAAGGAATGGGTTAAGACTTCCAAAGCCTGTCCTCTGGTTTCATCAACATGCAGGGTGAATGGTTTTTATAGATCAGGCTTAGTTTTCAAAGTCTCAAAAGCTTTATCCTAGTCTGAGTCAGGGCTCTGAGTAGAGTCATAAAGGAGTTTAGCAATAAAACCAAAATCAGGAATTCAAAGTCTACAAAATCCAGCCATGCCTAAGAAAACTCAAAACTGTTTCTTAGTGGTTGTAATAGGGAGAGTCCTTTGCTCTCAGAGATTAAGGAGAGAGAGGTGGGCCTGAGTTCATGGTCCAGATACTTTATGGACTGGCATGCCATCTGGAGTTTATTCGAAGAGACCCTATGTCCCCTATTGACTTGAGTGTCCAAGAGTATCATTCACATACTGAATTAAGCTACTGTCTACTAGTTTCGGATCCCTTAAATCCCTTCCCAAAATCTGGCCAAATAAATAAGGGTTATCTCGAAATGCATGGGGCAAGATTATCCATGTTAGCTGACATGGCCTTGATTCTCCAGGAAGAGTTCAGTCAAAGGCAAAAATAAATTGTGAGTATTCTCCATTGGGCTTTTTTTCTAGGAAGGATTATAGTGTTGCATGGAGATGAACAAGACAGAAGGATTTTATATTTAAAGAACTTTTCAATTAAAGGTTGTAGTCCTTCTTAGGCCTCAGGCTTAATCAGACACTGGCTGAAATGGGGGAACACTTGAGGGTCTGGGAGGCTAACAAAGGCTGGGGTGGCAGAAGTAGTTCACCCTGGAGTTCCTGGATCCCAAACAATTGACTCAACTGTCTCCCACACTTCAAGCAAGCATGAGGAGATCTGGTGAACAGAGGCAAAAGGGAGATTCGAGAAAACTGACTACCCAATTTCACCATCAGGTCCCTTCCCAACAAGGGGGCAGGGCAGAGGAGGGCATAAGGAAGAGTGTTTAAGCAGCAGATCCTCAAACAGGCTAGGGAAGGGGTGTATCTGGAGACATTCATTAGTTTCCCCTTCAATTCCTATGATCCAAGAGGTCAAGGGGCAGGTAGAATCAGAGTAATTAGTTAAAACAGAGAATTTAGCCATATTAAAGTGGGTAACCTTACCTTCAGCCTTGATTTTTGCACCAGGCTTAGCAAAAAAGGTGGAGAAAGTGGGAGCCCTGCCAGCACCTAGGCTTTCCTGTCATTCCAAGTCTTGAGAAGTCTGGAAGACAGGGTATGGAGGTTGGCTCCTCCACTTCTCCAACCTGAGGGACAATCTTTCTTCCAATGTCCCTCCTGATTACATGGGCATGGTTCCACAGGTATTGGTTCCTGGGGCTCCCTCTTGGGGGGTGCCCTGGAGGGGCACTCCTTGGACCAGTGACCCTTCTTGTGGCAACAAAGGCAGGTTTCCCCACTGCCCAAGCAGCTGGGCTTCCTCCAAGTGGGTCCCTGGAGGGGTACTTCCTTGGTCTTTTCCCGGCCATGGCAGCAGTCAAGAATTAAGCATGCTCCCTGTCTGTAGTCCTTCTCCTGTGTTCTCTTTCCTGTGCTGCAACTAGGTCTCTGTTAAAGACTCCAGCAACCATCTCCAGTAATTGGGCCTGAGGTGTTTGGGGTCCCATTGCCAATTTCTGCAGTTTCCTTTTAATATCTGGGACAGACTGATTAATAAAATACATGCTAAGGATTGCTGCCCCTTCTGTGGAGTCAGGTTTCAAATTTGTATGCTTTTTAATAGCTTCAACGAGTCAGTCTTGAAAAAGGGCAGAGTTTTCCTTTTCTCTCTGAGTAACTTGCCTAATTTTTGAATTTACTTGGTTTTGAAATGCAGTTTTTAGGTCTTCTAACAGGCCAATTACCATAAGGTCTCTCTTTCCTCTATCCTCACTCTTTTGATAATCTCATCCTGGGTCACTAGTGGGAACAGCAGCTGCTCCTGGGAGGTATTTTGTGGTAACATCACTAGTCAAACGATCCCCAAACTTGTGAGCCCAAATCCTCCCCTTCTCCTCAATGGCACTACAGGCAGAGAAAGAATATGCAGATCATTCCAAGAAAGTTCAAATTGTAGGAATATATCCCTAAAACCCTCAGTAAACTTAGTGAGGTCTTCTGAGTATCTCCCTCATTTCTCTTTAACCTGACTGAGGTTGGAAATGAAGAACAGAGCATGCACTCTGATTGTCCCACTAGGTGAGGCAGACACTTCCCTCAAGGGAAAAAACCCTAATGGCCAGTGGGGACAGGGGCTTGTGAAGGAAAATAGCAAGTCCCACCTCTCGTGAGGGAGGGGCTGGGGAATGCCTGTTGAACTGGACTAAGCTGCAAGGCCAGGGCATCTGACTGGCAAGGGGAGAGATCAACTGACACCTGAGGAAGGGAAGGGGTCAGATGGGGAGATACCCCAGAGACTACCTTGGGGCTGGGGACTGAGGCCTGAGTGTGTGTCACCTCAGGGAGAAGGGTTGAAGAAGGAGGCACCTCAGCAAGACCCTTGGCTGGGAACTGAGCAGGGGTCGCCAAGAGGGAGGGGCCATGGGAAGAGATACAGGGTGGGAGATGTGGAAGGTAAATGAGGCAGGAATTAAGGGAGGTTGAGGTAGAGGAAAAGGGAAGGGAAGCCAAGGGAAAGAAGGGGTAGCAGAACAAGGGCCTGGGGGAATTGGGTTGGGGATGGGAATTGGGATGGTGGGAACAGAGATAGAAAAGGAAGTGAGGTTGAGACCCTGGGAGCAATAAAAAGGGGGTCATCCAAAATGTCCAATTCACCTCTATTGCCCTTTTGTGAGGCAGCTCTAGCTATAGTATCTTACAATCTTTTCTAAGAATGGGGTTCTTAGATAGCTTCATGCAGGCCATTATGTAGGGTATTTCTATCCATTTTCTTTCTTAGAGATAATGTAACACTAATTGTAAAAGAGTATTACATTGTAAGGTTCCAAAAATGGGCCATACTTCATGGTCCTCCAGTGATACTGAGACCAAACTGTGTTGCAAAAGAACAACAACGTTTTCAGGTTCTTTAGGGAAGCTAAATATTTTCCAAATTTGCAAAAGACAACCCAAAGACAAATTTTTGGGGATTGAAGAGGATTGACCCATTACAGGCATGGAGCTGGAAGTCTCTCACTCTGTAAAGGAGTATGTCGGAGTAAGCCATGAAAAAAATACAAGGGGAAAAAAGTAACTGGCATTTTCCTAATTCCCTAGCACCAAGGGAATTCAGAGAGTTGGGCATACACTTCCCAACAGGATGTCCATCCTTGTCTATGCTTTGGAGGGTGTGCCCAAGTCCACCACCTCAAACACAGCCCCTGGACTGAAAACCTCAGTGCAAGACAGCCTTCTAGCAGCCTGACCTATGGGGACCTGAGAGATCAGGTCCAAAAACCACTTTCAAGGTGCTTGAAGAGCAAGAAGGGGATAGGGAGAGGGGGAGGCTTACATAACTTCCAGTCTTGGCAGAATAGCTTGAGATAAGCAGTTCTTCCTGGTCAGGGAACCATAATGTTGAGATTCGAGGTGCTGGTGACCCCAAAATAACAACCCACCAGGTCCTATTCGAATGAATTCAGCTCAAGCCTTCTTTAAACCAAAGAAAAACAAAGTTTATTAAAGATTCACCATTGAATTGACTCTTAAGGAGCCTAAACGTTTGTAACGCTTGTATTAACAAGCTGACCAGGTAGAATCTCAGCCAGAGTCTGAACTGAATTGAATCTGAGCTTTCAATTATATTTTTTCACCTTAGGATTTGTCTATGATCTTTATACAGAAACAATAATGCTTACATCTCTGTGGGAATTAGAGTGAAAAACTGAAATTATAAACTTGTCTCCAAGGAATCTGTGTTTAAAAGGAGCTTTCTGCTATATGTAAAAAAAAAAAAATTATGTGTTGTTTAATTACAGGAGTGATTTGAGCAGGTATTTTTTTTCTTTTTTGTAAAGGGAGCCTAAAAAACGTCATGCTGGCTTTGGGATACTGTCAGAAAAGTAATGAAAATACTCAGGCTCAAAAAGGTAAGGTTCAATAGAAAAATAAGCCTTCTATTCAGAACTGTAACTACAAATTCTTTTACCCTGGATAAAACCTCAGTGTGTGTGCATGTGCATGTGTAAATATATATCACATATAAATGTACATATAGTTATATCTATATGTGCTGAAGCTAATGCAGTCTTGAGGTGCATTAAGAGAGACACAGCATTGAAGTAATCACTTGAGGGCATTACAGTGGTAGTTCCACTGTATTTTGCCCTTTATAGACCTCATCTGTAATATTGTATTCATTTCTGGGCAGCATAGTTTAACCTAGAGTATTGATAACCTAGAGTGTCTAGACAAGGGCATCTACAGTGGTAAAGGATGTTCAATCCATAAGAAGATAAGTTGAAGGAACTGGACATGTTAAGCCTGGAAAAGTTAGGTGGAGCAACCTAATGGATTGTTCAATTTAGTGCCAGAGAGCAGAATTAGGTGATAGAAGGTACAAAGAAGCAACTTTAGACTTTACGTCAGGAAAAACTTGCTAACAATTAAAACTGTCCAAAAATGAAATGGATTTGCCTTTAGATTGGGTTCTCTGTCCTTAAAGGACTTCGAGAAGATACTGTACCACCACTTGTTGAGTATATTGTTGCAGAAATTATTTAAATATGTAGGCTGGAGACCTCTGTGGTCTCTTCTCTCTCTGAAATATTGTGATTATGTTATTTCCTTGATGCAGGCAGCTCCTGGTGTGGTACTTCTTCTGCTAATACAGATCAGTAGCTTTACAACTTACGGTTGATTGTCTGGGGCACGGAGAGGTTAAGTGACTTAATCAGAGTCGTACAGTCAGTCTGCATCAAAAGTGGGCTTGCAAAGCCAATCTTCTTGACTACCAGGCCAACTCTATGCAGTACATCAACATTTGGTCTCCAAAGTAATATTATTGCAATCAAATATAAGTTTTGGTTAATAAATGGCAATATTATTATGTTTGCTTTTGTTACATATAATATGCTTTTTCATAGTTTAGTTCATGCAGTAGCATATATGAGTTCACAAATGCATTCATAGATTTATATTTTAAATGACTAATTTTAAGTGACATTAGGCATCAATATACCAAAGATTTGTAATTTCAAGTGTGAAACTTACAATATGAAAAGTCTCTCCCTTCTCTGAGATTATAAACTACCTATGATGTTATAATTAGGAAAAATTGTCCCTGGTCACAGAATTAATAATTATCAGATAGGTTTTGATCACATATCTTCCTAACCCCATGATGAGAATGCCTAAGATTGGATAGGATATAGAAAATGTATAATAAATAATATCTTTTTGGATTGTCTTTTAAAATGTGTTTTGTTTTGTTTTTTTCCAGAAATGGAGTCTTGTTTGTCTATATGGGACATTAACCTACCACATGAGGTGGAAAACTTGGAGAAGCACATAGAAGTTAGAAAAGAATTAGCTGAAAAAATGAAAAGTTTCTCCATGGAGTAAGAAAGTCCATTAGAAAGCACACTTGTTCTATGATTTTTTCTCATTTTAAAAAATTATATGTCTTTTAAAAATATTTACAATGTAACAATCATTCTTGAATGTAGTTTAATATAAATGAATAAATGTCTGTATTTTTAATGTGACTTTTTATATGTACAAAATAACTACTAACATTATAAAAGTTCACGATTTTAAGAATAGAGAAGTATTTTAAAAATTAAAGTATTATTACAGTTCTTATAATGAATTTTTAGTAAGATAAAGGAAATACAATACTTATTTATATTATGTTTATTTAGAATGTATGAATTCAACTGTTACTTTGTTAACTAAATCTAATAGATTCAAAAAATTGTTTATAATAATGAAAGTCATTTTCTACTTGATAAATTCTAATCCTGAAACAATTGTCTTGTAAATCAGTGTTTCAGAATAATATTATAAATATATACACATATATATGTATATTAAAACACCTAGTACAACTCATATTATTTCCTACATCATGTGTAATTAGCTTGCTTATAGTTATGACAAAAATTTTAAACATGGTGGTTATGACATTACTGTAACATTATTATAACAAACAAATGAGTCCCAAATAAAAGTATTGCCCAGTAAGAAAGAGTGTTGTCAGCCATATAGCTAATGGAAAATTTTGTGAGCTATAAAATGCCTGTTATCTCCTGCAATAAGTACCTACCTATATGTGGTCACATATAAAATAAATACAGTTCTCTCTCTCTCCCTCTCCACCCCGTCTCTGTCTCACATACACACACACACAGAGTAATAAAAGCTCTGAATTTGTGGTATGTTTACTATGCAATGTGCCATTTGCATTTTCTTTCATACACTTATTTTGCTTCTCTTTAATTGTCATAAAAAAAACTAGACTGTGTTTTCATATTTCCTATACTTGCTCTCTCTGAAATTGCTTCAAATCTATCTTCTTCCATTTCATTCTGGTAGAGGTCTTGTTTTCAGGACTGGAGACATTGCTTACATTCTTTTACATTAAGAGAATAATAACAAAATATTTCCTTTGTTGACTTACGAAGAAATAGATTTTGTTGTGTAGTTGCTAAAAGTATCTGATAGCTTTGGAAAACAATTTTCCATTTTTTTTAACTTGTGGTATTTGCTCTGAGACATTTCCACAAAGCAGGTCTTACCTTCAATGACTTGCTTGGGTTTTTGTAACTTATAAATAATTTCAAATTCTTAACCTTGAGAGTTATTCTCTGTTTTAAAAGTAACTGTTTGAATAATTTCCCTATGCTTGATAAGACAATAAGATATGAATCTGTATTTTTAGTTAATTATAAGCTGTTGTTACTTACTATTTATATGTAATTTTCTAAGCTTAAGACCTTTGTGGAAAATGTGTGTGAATTGTATTTATCATGAAAAATAAACATTTTAAAATAATTCTTTATAAGACTATTTTATTTATAATTAATTTTTAAGTTCTTAAAGTATTTCATGCAATTTTCACATTAAAATGATGATACAGTAGATAAAGAAGAGATAAAGGAAGGGACATATTTATATCAAGTGTATCAATTTTTAACTGTTTTAGCCTTGATGATTTTCTATATGTTGATACAATTGCTTGCATGTTTGATGAGAGTTGGCATGTAACCCATGTTTACTTGCGATTTGAAATAGGAAGGAAGGAAGGAAGGAAGGTAAATTCAGGGAGGAAAGAGTGAGATTTATAAAGTATTTACTATGTGCAATGCCATGTGTGAAGCAGTGAGGATTCAAATATAAGAAAAAGAAAGATAGTCCCTTGCTGTCAAGGAGCTTGCATTCCAATGAACAAAGACAACACATAAATGAAAGTTGAAAAGTGAGAAGTTTGGGAAATAAAGGTACCTGGCACTTGGGCATGGTTTTGAATTCCAAAAAGTCAGGAGCAGAGTCAGGAGGGTAGTGAAAACCTATGAGGAACTGATCTAGGAAGGGAATAAAAGCTGGAGAGCCAGAGATCCTCCACAAAATAATGTTAGAAGAAGAGGCATATGGCAAGGTGAAAAGGCCACATGGTTGTTTGGAAATTGCATTGAAGTCCCAAGAGCAGCTCACAAATAGAAGAAGTAGGAAAATCTGGTAGAGGGAAATTCTAGTCTGAGAAGAATACATAAATAATGGTGAGTCCCAGGCACTGAGAACATATTTTGTGGAAGAAATTGTAGTAGAGACATGGTTTTTAAGACTAATTAGTCAAGAGCAACTCATGAAAGGAAGGGTTTTAAAGTTCAGAAAGTTGAGTAGATTCTAGAGTGGAATTGGTTTTGAGGTCTAGAAAGATAGGAATAGAAAAATTTGGGGAATGAAGAGTGAACATAATGGCTTCTTCCACAGACAAGGATGAGAGAAGAATGAAGAGTGATTAACTTCAATCCTTCCACAAACTGGATGTCACATGAGGAACTCAGCAATGAGAAAAGCAGAGTAGGGAAGGAAGGAGAGAGGAGTGGCTATTATGATAGAGGAATATTTCAGTTTGAGAAGGCTTCATGAATGGTTGGATATTCCAGGGCAAAGAGACCCCTGATGCTTAGCAAAGTAATTATTAGATCTTTACTTTTGTAAAGTGTGTTTTGTAATTTCAGTTATGTAAGCCTTTAATATACTTTGATAGGCTAGTTTCCAGGAACTTCCAGCAAAGACAAATGGAAAGTTTCAACCAGACCCAGATACCTTGAGTAACACTCCAGTAAAGATAAGGTTTCTTCAAGACTTAGTTCTATGAGCAGATATTAAATAAGAAATGTCAAATAAAGCAAATTATTAAAAAAGTAACAATTTCCAGGAGTCCAGTTCAGCTCTCCCAAAAAATTACTCTGAACAAAAATGTAGAAATTTTCCGATAGAGGCTTGAATGAGAGATCTAAGAAAAATTCTCAGTGAGTCAATTTTCCAGCCCAGGTTGGCATTAAGAAATAGAGTTCTGCTGAGACTGAGGCAGAATCTAGCCAGAAAGGTGCCATTGGAATACATCATGCCAGGGGCTTAACTTGAGTCCTACAACTGTATATGAGACCAAGAAGAGGTCCTAGATCCAGGATAGATGAACTTAATGCTATGTAGGGAGAAAGAATAGAAGCTTATTGGCAGCTTAATGAAACAAATGCAAAAGTTTGGTTGAAGATTCAGTAAAGACTAAGGAGGAAACCAATATCTAGGGATGGTAGACTAGGGCAAGGAGAAACCATGACATGAGCCTGAGTACTGGCTAAAAAGCAGGAGTAGAAGCAAACAGCAACCATATGACTGACTCTGGAGTGAGTCTCAGATCCATTCCTGAGCCCTGTCTGAAGATTGTAGACTGGAATACTTTGCAATTCTATCACTCTGAACCTATAGTTGATAGTGGCTGTATCTGGCAGAAATGTGGGGGGTGTTCTGAAAGGACTAGCACCTCTAGTGTGAGGTCTACTTATCCATCTCTGGTGTCCACCAGGCCCTCAACTCTTACCTGTGGTTCCAAGAAACTGTAGCACGCACAGCAGCACACCCAGTAAAACCTTCTTGGCAGATGGGCTAAACCAGGTTAAGGACCTCAAACCCATTGGTGAGTTATAGGATTGTCTAGCCCAAAGATGTGAAGATTTCCTCCAAGAGAATGGGTTGATATGAACAATTTGTTACAATGGCCATGAAGGTGGTAGAAGTAAGAGCTGTCTCCATTACAGCTTGGTTAGACATCAAACATGCCAAGGACATCCACTGCATCCTGGACCATGGACAGTCATCTTAACTTTTGTCTTGAAATTACGCTGGAAGAGAGAGTGAGGCTGATGACTCTGTGCAACCCTTCCTCACTGGCATGCAAGATATAACCTTGTGATGTCATTGATCCTCTCCAAAAACTAAAGATGAACAACAACTACAGCTCTACTGGAGCAAGCCCACAGTCAGGTTGCCCAGACCCAAACCAGGGTCAAAACTTTCAAAGGTTAGACAAAAGGGCAGTGATCCCTCCTCAAAATCCATCTTAGTTTTCAGCTGCTGAAAACTTTCTTTTTTAAAATTAATCCATTTGTTTTCAGTTTTCTACAATCACTTCCATAAGTCTTAGATTTTCTCCCCCTCATTCCTCCTTCCCACCCCAAGATGGCATGCAACCTTATATGAGTTTTATAAATACATTCTTATTAAATACATTTTAAACTTAGTCATGGTACATAGAATTAAAATGAATGGGAGAAACCATGAGAAAAAGCAAAACATAACACAAGAGAAAATACTCTGCTTCATTCTGTGAATTCCATATTTCTTTCTCTGGATGTGGAAGGCATTTTGCCTCAAGAGTCCATTGGGAATGTTGTGGGTCCTTGAATTGCTGTGAAAGGTTAAGTTTACCAGAAAAAAATCCTCACACACTGTGTTTGTTACTGTATACAAAGTTCTCTTAGTTCTGCTCATTTCATTCAGCATCACTTCATATAAGTCCTTTCAGGTCTCTCTGAAGTCTTCCTGTTCATCATTTCTTATAATACAATAGCATTCCATTACATTCATTTACCACAATTTGTTCAGCCATTCCCCAATTGATGGCCATCCCCTCAATTTCTGGTTCTTGTCCACCAAAAGAAGAGCTGCTATAAGTATTTTTGTACATGTAGGACCCTTTCCTATTTTTATGACCTCTTTGGGATACAGTCCTGGAAGAGATATTGCTGGGTCAAATGTCTGCACATTTTTGTAGCTTTTGGGCATAGTTCCAAATTGCTTTCCAGAATGGTTGGAAACCAACAATGAATTAATGTTCCAAATCTCCCGCATATTCTCATTTTTTTCACATTTATTAATTTTCTATTTTGTCAAGTTAGCCAGACTGATAAGTATGATATAGTACCTCAGCGTTGCTTTGATTTGCATCTCTCTAATCAACAGCGATTTAAGGAATTTTTTCATAAGACTATAGATAGCTTTAATTTCTTCCTCTGAAAACTCTCTGTTCACAGACTTTGTCCATTTATCAGTTGGGGAATGACATGTATTCTTGTAAATTTGACTCACTTCTCCATATATTTTAGAAATGAGGTCTTTCTCAGACACTAGTTGCAAAAAATTTTCCACAGTTTTCTGCTTCCTTCCTAATCTTGGTTGCATTGGGTTTGTTTGTGCAAACCTTTTCAATTTAATGTAATCAAAATTATCTATTTTTCATTTTATAATGTTTGCTATCTCTTGTTCGGTCATAAATTTCTCCATTCTCCACAAATCTGACACATTATTCCTTGCTCCCTTAATTTGTTTATAGTATCAATCTTTTTACCTAGATCATGTATCCATTTGGACTTTATTCTTATGTCCGGTGTCATGCCTTGGTCCATGTCCAGTTTCTGTTGCACTGTTATCCAGTTTTCCCAGCAGTTTTTGTCAAACAGTGAGTTCTTATCCCAGAAGCTGAGGTCCTTTGTCAAACAGTGAATTGCTATATTCATTGACTACTGTGTCTTGAGTATGACCTATTCCACTGGTCTACCCCTCTATTTCTTAGCCAGTACCATGATTACTGCTTTATAAAATAATTTGAGATCTATCTTCCCTAGTATTTCTTTTCATTAGTTCATTTAATATTCTGGAACTTTTGTTCTGCCAGATGAATTTTGATATTTTTTCTAGCTCTTGAAAATTATAATCTGGTAGTTTTATTCGTACAGCACTGAATACATAAATTAATTTAGGTAGAATTGTCATTTCATTATATTAGCTTGGCCTACCCGTGAGCAACTGATGCTTTTCCACTTACTTGGATCTGACTTTATTTGTGGGAAAAGTGTTTTGTAATTGTGTTCATATAGTCCCTGGGTTTGTTTTGGCAGAGAGACTCCCAGATATTTAATAGTATCTACCATAGCTTAAAAGGGAATTTCTGATTCTATCTCTTGCTGTTGGGTTTTGATAATAATATGTAGAAATGCAGATGGTTTATGTGGGTTTGTTTTGTAACCTGCAACTGCCAAAATTGTTTATTATTTCAAGTAGTTTTTGACTTGATTACCTAGGATTCTGAAAGTATATCATCATATCATCTGCAAAGAGTGATAACTTTGCCTATTCTTTGCCTATTCTAGTTCCTTAAATATATTTTTCTGATCTTATTGCTAAAGTTAACATTTCTAGTACTATATTGAATAACAGTGGTTATAATGGACATCCTTGTTTCACCTCTGATTTTATTGGAAATGCAGCTAGCTTTTCTGCATTACATATAATGCTTGCTGATGGTTTTAGGTAGATACTGCTTATTACATAATGGAAGACTCCATTTATTCCTGTGCTCTCCAGTGTTCTCAATGACAATGCTGTCGTATTTTGTCAAAAGCTTTTTCTGCATCTTTTGAGATAATCACATAATTTCTGTTAATTTTGTTGTTCATATGATCAATAATGGTGATAGTTTTCCTAATATTGAAACAGCCCTCATCCCTGGTATAAATCTTGCCTGACCATAATGTATTATTCTTGTGAAAAGTTTCTGTATTCTTTTTGTTAATATCTTATTTAAAATTTTTTGCATCTGTGTTCTTTAGAGAAATTGGTCTATAGTTTTCTTTCTCTGCTGTGACTTTTCCTTGTTTAGGTATCAGAACCATATTTTGTATCATAAAAAGAATTTGGTAGGGCTCCACGAATTTTCCCAAATATTCTATATAGTATTAGTATTAACTATTCTTGAGGGGCGGAGCCAAGATGGTGGAGTAGAAAGACACACATTTGGTAGCTCTGAACCCACAGCCCATGGATTTCCTCTAAAAAAAACTCCCAACAAATTCTGGAACAGTGGAAGCCGTGCAGCAACACAGTGAAGGAGATTTCCATTCCAGAGAGCCCTGAAAAACCGATCCCAAAGGTCCATCGCGCACCTGACGAGAGCGGAGCCCTGACCTGCCCCAGCCACGCAGCGCTGAGAGGAGCGAGCAGATCCGAGCAGGTGTCAGGGATAGAATCTCCAGCGGCCGCGAAGGTCCCTCCACCCACGGACTCACAGGTCAGTGAGAGAGATGGGCTGAGAGGGGAGCGGGGTGTCTCCGGGACTCGGGCCCCTTGGGAGGCAGCAGGAGCGGCAGCAGCACAGGCAGGCCGCCAGAGGCTCCCGTAGCAGGCAGGAGCTCTGCAGCAGCTCCATTACAGAAGGCCTCTGCATAAACCCCCTGAGGGAACTGAGCCTGGGAGGTGGCCCTGCCCCCACCTGAGAACCTGATTTAATCTTACCCTGAATAGC